>JAJQQW010000019.1:6556020-7229921 GCA_025583905.1 Ia io
GTCTTACATGGACAGGATGTAAGCCAAATGCCACATGTGAGCCTTGATTGAAAAACAACACAAAACAAACATGCTTACACCATGCGGGACGCTGGGGAGACCTGAACACGATGCTATAAACCACGCCAACACTGAAGGTGCGCTGGGCAGGGGAGCGCCCTTGTTCTCGAGAAACCCCTGCTCTGCTCTGCAAAGACGGAGTCACATTTGCAGCCTCACCAGGAAGGCTCTGCCAGAGGGAATACCTGCGTGCAGGTGTGCGAGTCCCTGTGTGTGTGCGTGCAGGTGTGCGAGTCCCCGTGTGTGTGCACGCAGGTGTGCGACTCCCCGTGTGTGTGTGCAGATGGGCGAGTCCCCGTGTGTGTGTGCAGATGGGCGAGTCCCCGTGTGTGTGTGCAGATGGGCGAGTTCCCGTGTGTGTGCAGGTATGCGAGTATCTGTGTGTGTGTGCAAGTCCCTGTGTGTGTGTGCAGATGGGCGAGTCCCCGTGTGTGTGTGCAGATGGGCGAGTCCCCGTGTGTGTGTGCAGATGGGCGAGTCCCCGTGTGTGTGCAGGTATGCGAGTATCTGTGTATGTGTGCAAGTCCCTGTGTGTGTGTGCAGGTGTGTGAGTATCTGTGTGTGTGCAGGTGTGCAAGTCTGTGCGTGTGTGCAGGTGTGAGAGTCCCTGTGTGTGTGTGTGCAGGTGTGTGAGTATCTGTGTATGTGCAGGTGTGTAAGTCCGTGTGTGCGTGCAGATGTGCAAGTCCCTGTGTGTGTGTGCAGGTGTGCGAGTCCCTGTGTGTGTGCAGGTGTGTATCTGGGTGTGTGCAGGTGTGCAAGTCCGTGTGTGTGCGCAGGTGTGCGAGTCCCTGTGTGTGTGCGCAGGTGTGCAAGTCCACGCGTGTGTGTAGGTGTGCAAGTCCATGTGTATGTGCAGATGTGTGAGTCCCATGTATGTGTATAGATGTGCAAGTCTGTGTGTGTGTGTGTGTGTGTGTGTGTGTGAGAGAGAGAGAGAGAGAGAGAGAGAGAGAGAAGGAGCACACATGTGCAGAGCAAATGTACAGGGCATACATTATAGTGTTCTTTATAGGGTTTTACATTTCTCAAAATACAAACTTCACTAATAAAAGAAAAAATGAGCATGCTGACCTTGTGTCTCTGGTTATATATGTCCAAACTCAGATTGCTATTTTTATAGAAACGTAATTTTTTAAAAATTCAGATTACAACAATCCCCGGGAAACCTCAACCCTGCCTCTCAACGTCAGACGCTCACCTCTGTTCGGTGCACCAGCAGCCAGGTTCCGTCCGACGTCTGCTTGTGGAATTCCAAGTAAGGGTCTGACTTGCCAAACAGGTCCTATGTCAAAGGGAGAAAGCCGTCCTTCTCGACGCCGCTCTGGCTGCGGCACGCTAACACCCGCGCCTGCCCTCCAGGTGCCGGTCTGCGCGCCAGCCCCACAGGGACACAAGCCCTCTCCCTCCGCACCAACTCGCCCCGTCTCCCAGGAGAAGCGAGCGTTTCTGATGAAAGCCCTAACCCTGCGTAGCACAGCCTTACTTCTCAAAACACACGGTGCTTTAAAACAGCGATCAATACGCCCATCATCAATAAACATGTTCTGTGCTGGTCTCCTGCCCAACACTGTTCCCTCACACAGCACGGGCGCGTTCTGTGGAAGCAGCATGCCAACGCCAGGCACGCTAACTCTGAGGGACAGCGACAAGATGGACGCAGAGGGCTCAGGTGTGCTAGGATCACATCTGATTGCTGACGGGTCTGAGTCTTGACTCCACATCTATCCTCAGTGTCCAATCCCACACGCCAGGGAGCAGGGGCAAGTATGTGGAGAAGCCACAGTTACCTCACGGTTAGTCCCTCCTTTCCTTAGTTCCCCACAGCATCTATGCGGTGCACAGCAGCCCACGTGCTCAGAGCTGCCCTTCCCACACCCCCAACACACACACAGATACACACACTCACACACACTCACACACACACATACATACACACACAGAGGCACTCAGAGACACACACACAGATACAAATTCAGAGACACATACACAAACACATAGATACATACAGACCCTCAAACACACACACACACACAGACCTCACACTCACGTACACACACATACATAGAGACACTGAGACACAGACATTCACAGACAGACACACAGATTCACACACACACACAGACACACACACACTCACACACACAGGCTCTCAGACACACACCCAGGACAGTGGGTCTGGAAGGAACTAACACTCCGGGCCGCACGAGGAGGTGCTCACGTTAGCTGCATCCCTCCTTCCTCAAACAGGATCAATGGGAGGCACACAGGAGGCACCTGCTGAAATCTGTATCCCCTACCCACCTTATTGTCCAGTTTTCTTGCTTCCATTTCAAACAAGACCACTCTGTTATCCTTTATTTCAGCGGAAATCTACGAGATCAGGTAAGTGAACGAAGCGTGATTTAGGGATTCTGACACACTCAGTACTGATATTCTGTTACCTAACAATGTACAAACTCTGTATCAGTACAAATGATCACCAAAATGGTGCATCTGAGAGATTTTTCATTTTAGCTTTCATACATGTGCAATAAGCATGTGCCCACACCTGCTAAACCTGCGTTCGGCACCTTCCTCTTTAGCCTAAACCTGCGCTCGGCACCTTCCTTTTCAGATGCTGCTGCCCCAGCGGCATCTTCCCAATCCCAGGAAAAACCACGGGCCTGGGCACACACCAGCTGCAGCTCTGCGAACCCCGAGCCTCGGGAGCACATCACACCTCAGCAACACCCGCAGCTGAAATCACTGTTTCCCATACAATCTCACTGGTCACTGCTCACAGCCCGGCTGCGAGGCCCGGGAGCAACAAGGTGACTGCGGACGGCGTTCTCTGTGCCCCGCGCTCCCCGCAGACGCTCATTCTTGTGCTTTAGGAAGTTTAACCCGGAGCAAACCAGCTGCTCAGGTATCACAGCGGCAGCCCTCCAACGAGGCTCAGGCCCCGCCTTCCGTCCAGCTCAAGTCAGAACCACGGCTCTGGGAGCCGCTGCTGGGACGCAGCTCCAGAGGGAGAGCCTGAGGGGCGGGCGCCGTGTGCTGGGCTCTGACGCCGGGCGCGTAGTCACCGGCCCGGGGCCAGCGGGAGGGCGGGCAGCAGGCTGCGGGCGCTAAAGGTGAGGCTGTGCCATGTGAGACCCAACAGGAGTGAAGCCATCCTGGACAGGGTCTGTCCCGAGGGGACGACGCTGCCTTGCAGAGCCCGGGATCCGTCCGATGACGTTGGGTCTAAGTGGGGAAGGGGGGCTCCTGGGGCAAGAAAGCACCACGAGGGGCCCTGACCCCTTGGGCAACGTAAGATGCAAGGGGATTCGTGTGTGAGTTTTTCTTTCTTTTTTGTCACACGTCACACACGGGTCCGTGATGGCTCCCCAGCAGGGAAGGAGGGGCGCCACCGGACTGGCATGACCAGACTTGTGGGCACCTGCCTGCAGCCCCACGTGCCCCCCTCACCTCCGAGGCAAAGACAAGGTCTCATTACCGTGATGCTGCCCTTCCCCGCGGGCTTGCCGTTCCTCAGCATCAGCGGGCGCGTCAGCTTCTTACTGGACACAATCTGTTCAAGGCGGAAGGTGACACAGAGAGCTTTTCAACTTCATCTGGCCAACTTCTAACCGAATGGTTTTGAAAAGAGGTTGAGTATAAATGTCATTTAAAAGGTCATTAGGCCCGGCCGGTGTGGCTCAGTGGCTGAGCATTGCCCTATGAAGCAGGTCACAGTTCGAGTCCCGGTAGGGGCACATGCCTGGGTTGTGGGCTCAATCCCCAGTGGGGGGTGTGCAGGAGGCAGCCAATCGATGATTCTCTCTCATCATTGATGTTTCTCACTCTCCCTTCCTCTCTGAAATTAATAAAAACATATTTTAAAGAAGTGAGTAAAAAGGATCATTAGAAATGGAAACATGAAGCCCACCCGATAAGGATGTAGTGATTCTGAAACGCAGGGACCCATGGGAACCCACAGAAACCACTTCCAAGAGATGTGACCTCCCTGCTCCCGCCCACTAGTTCCCTTGTCAACTCCTTTAAGCTTGAATTTCTTACACGTGATGGAGATGAAGGCCGGACCTCCTCTCTCACAAATCACGGAGCTGAAACCCACTGAAAGGCAGGCCCGGGCTCAGGACTCCCAGCAAACGGGATTCAATGTGTCCACTGACAAGTAACCCTAACATATAACTCACCAAATACATTGATAAACATAATACATTAGACCCAGGTCCTCTCCATCAGGCATAATTTCAAATTCATTTTAATGTTAGCTACATTGGCTTTTTTAAAAAAAACTTTAACTTTCCTTGGATGCTATTTATCAACGTTTTAGAAAACCGATCAGCTCCATGTTGTCCAAGACAACAGCAAAGCCGCGATCCCCCAACACTGAAAGTGAGTCCTTCCTGGAGGCGACCCCAATCCGGACACACAGCCAGGACCTCTCCTGGGAAGTCGGCTCGGAGCCCAGACACACCCCTCCCCTGACCAAGCTTGTCCTGCACCGGGAAGACGTAACTAGACAATGAGGACCAACAGGGGAGGCTCAGGGAGAGGCAGGAGAGAGCACCCCACCCAGTGGGCACAGGAGGCCCCAGACTCTGGGTTTACAGGGATGAGCCCGGCTGAGGAGCAGCGTGTGGGTGGCATGGTGTGGGCGTCGGGGCCAGTCCTGCCAGCGGCCATCAGAGCTGCTGTTGCTGCGATGGACTGAGCTGGGGCCCTGCACGCCGGGCGGCTGAAGCGGGGTTCACTCCCTGAAATGTTGGACGAG
Organism: Ia io; assembly: GCA_025583905.1. Lineage (NCBI taxonomy): Eukaryota > Metazoa > Chordata > Mammalia > Chiroptera > Vespertilionidae > Ia > Ia io. The sequence goes on from JAJQQW010000019.1 coordinate 6,560,846, forward strand.
CAACCCAACTCCGAGGACTGACGGGCCTTGCAAACACGCTCCCTGCCCTAGGAAAGCAAGGGATTCTGCCTCCCTCACGCGACCACGCCAGTGTTTGAGCTCTGTCCGCAAGGTGGTCCGTGGTTTCCAACCTTCAAAGTTAAACTAACGAGCACAAGTGAAAATGGACAGCGAACAGGGAACAGTCAGCAACACCGTGGTCAGGGGGACCACGCCTGAGGCGGGGCGGGGCGGGGCGCGGAGTCTCGGGGAGCACAGGCCTGTCTGACTCTTTGCCCTGCACCCGAACCAGGACAAAGTGATACGCCAACTCCAACTGAAAAACGCAAAAAGCTCCGTGAAGGCCCAGCTCTCTGGCTGCCATCCAGCCCAGCCCGGCCACACCCACCTGTCCCAGGGTGCATTCACATTCCCCCAGGAAGTCGTCGTCACTCAGCTCGACGGTCTTGTTGTCGATGTCATAAACCCCGAACTTCAGTTTCTGCACCACTTCAAAGTAGTAGTCAATAATGAAGGTCTTGGAGAACGTGGGATTCAGGCAGTTCTTAATCCGCTCCGTGCGCTCCGCCTGTGCCCCCCCAGAACAAAGGGATCAGATCAAAGGCGACGCACCTCTCGGTATCTCCACGGGCCACACTGAACGCAGGCGGGGCCTGACAGCTAAGGAGGCTCCCGTCCGTGTGGAAAAGGTTCCAGTCAAGGACACACCTGCCCCCACGCTGCACTACCAGATGTGGTGGTTTCACGACTGTGACATGTTTAAGCTCTTCACGTCGCCAACAAACAATCCAGCTCGCTTTTCATGTACAGTGTTAACATTACCTCATACCACTGCTGTCCGCTCGAGTTGAGAAATAACACGCACAAAGGGTCCGACTTGGACCCGATGTCTGTGTCCAGAAGATTGTCACAGGACACGTTCAGCTCCACCTTCGTCACGCACTGGGCGGCCATCTCTGGAGCTGTGAGAAGCCACGGGGGCGGGGGGGGGGGGGGGGGTGAGAAGCCATGTTTCCAGGAAGCCGCAGAGCCCCCAGGACTCCTGTCAGACCAGGGGGCCAGGGGAGCCAGGGGGCCCAGGGGGATCAGGGGGCCCGGGGGGACCAAGGGGCCCGGGGGGACCAGGGGGGCCAGGGGGGACCAGGGGGGCCAGGGGGATCAGGGGGACCAGGGGGGACCAGGGGGCCCAGGGGGGGGGCCAGGGGGATCAGGGGGCCCAGGGGGGACCAGGGGGCCCAGGGGGGCCAGGGGGCCCAGGGGGATCAGGGGGCCCCGGGGGACAAGGGGGGCCAGCGGGATCAGGGGGACCAGGGGGGACAGGGGGCCCAGGGGGATCAGGGGGCCCGGGGGGGCCAGGGGGGCCAGGGGGATCAGGGGGACCAGAGGGGCCAGGGGGCCCAGGGGGGCCAGGGGGCCCGGGAGGGACCAGGAGGAACTGGGAGGGACCACGTGCTTAGACTCTCACTGGGACAGAGCTCACTTACTGGGATGGAAATGCAGTTTCTAAGGCGGCAACTGAGACTTAATCACCCGGCCGGCGTGGCTCAGTGGTTGAGTGTCGACCTATGAACCAGAAAGTCACGGTTAGATTCCCAGTCAGGGCACAGGCCCAGGTTGCAGGCTCAGTCCCTAGTATGGGACTTGCAGGAGGCAGCGATCAATGATTCTCTCTCATCAATAATGTTTCTATCTATCTCTCCCTCTCCCTTCCTCTCTGAAGTCAATAAAAATATATGTTTTTTAAAAAGATGTATTGTCTTTTCACTTTACTATAAATTTTACCACTCAGAAAAACTCCAAGAAACATTTAGCTATGAGATAAAACACATAAAACTACAACCTTAATTATAAATTGTTCACTTAACAAGATGCTAAAGGAGATACTTTCTATTTTCAAAGAATTTTAGCTAAAAATCAAACCTGGGGAATAAAAGGCCCCACATGTGCCCCCACCACCCCCACCCCACCCCCGCCCATATTACAGGGCGGCTCTCCATCGGCTGCTGCCTGGAAGCGCGGGATTCCCACACCTGACGCGGGGTCCCCTACACAGAGGCGACGGGTTCAGGGCCCGCCTGGCCTCCCCTGCTGGGCTGGGTCTAACGCAGACGTGGTGGACAGCCGTGTTTTTCAGATCTTCCCGCTCACGGCTCCCGCTCACCCGCCCTGCAGACCCACCAGGAATACCAAGCCTGGCACCACGACCCCACCTCCAGGCAAGGGAGGAAGAGGCCTGGGGACAGCGGAGGCCCGGGGGCAGGGACAGTGGAGACCCGGGGGCGGGGACAGCGGAAGCCCGGGGGCTGGCCATGAGAGGTGGCCATGCTCATGCGAAGAGAGACAGACTGCATCCCCTCCTCCCACTCAGCCGCCTCCACGAGACATGGGGTGCTTGCATGTCCTAAGTCAGTGCTGGCACGGAGGGCCCCTAAGTTCCCGGAGACGGAGCAAGGAGGCAGGATGTGTGGTTCCAATTCCAGAGGAGCCTGTGAAGAGCAGCGCGATGCACCCGTCTCCCGGGAGAGTCACTCCTGATGTGGGACAACGTGCACAGGCCCCCAATGCCTCCCGGGAGAGTCACTCCTGATGTGGGACAACGTGCACAGACCCCAGTGCCTCCCGGGAGAGTCACTCCTGATGTGGGACAACGTGCACAGACCCCAGTGCTTCCCGGGAGAGTCACTCCTCACGTGGGACAACGTGCAGACTCCCAATGCCTCCTGGGAGAGTCACTCCTCACGTGGGACAACGTGCACAGACCCCAGTGCCTCCTGGAGAGTCACCTCACGTGGGACAACGTGCACAGACCCCCAGTGCCTCCCGGGAGAGTCACTCCCCACGTGGGACAACGCGCACAGGCCCCCAATGCCTCCCGGGAGAGTCACTCCTGATGTGGGACAACGTGCACAGGCCCCCAGTGCCTCCTGGGAGAGTCACTCCTCACTGGGACAACGTGCACGGACCCCCAGTGCCTCCTGGGAGAGTCTCACCTGATGTGGGAAAACATGCACAGACCCCCAGTGCCTCCTGGGAAAGTCACTCCTGATGGGGGACAACGTGCAGATCCCCAATGCCTCCCGGGAGAGTCACTCCTGATGTGGGACAACGTGCACAGACCCCCAGTGCCTCCCGGGAGAGTCACTCCTGATGGGGGACAACGTGCACAGGGCCCCAATGCCTCCTGGGAGAGTCACTCCTGATGTGGGACAACGTGCACAGGCCCCCAATGCCTCCCGGGAGAGTCACTCCTGATGTGGGACAACGTGCACAGACCCCCAGTGCCTCCTGGGAGAGTCACTCCTCACGTGGGACAACGTGCACAGGCCCCCAGTGCCTCCTGGGAGAGTCACTCCCCACGTGGGACAACGTGCACAGGCCCCCAATGCCTCCTGGGAGAGTCACTCCTCACGTGGGACAACGTGCACAGGCCCCCAGTGCCTCCTGGGAGAGTCACTCCTCACGTGGGATAACGTGCACAGACCCTAGTGCCTCCTGGGAGAGTCACTCCTGATGTGGGACAACGTGCACAGGCCCCCAGTGCCTCCCGGGAGAGTCACTCCTGATGTGGGACAACGTGCACAGGCCCCCAGTGCCTCCCGGGAGTGTCACTCCTGATGTGGGACAACGTGCACAGACCCCCAATGCCTTCTGGGAGAATCACTCCTGATGTGGGACAACGTGCACAGACCCCCAGTGCCTCCCGGGAGAGTCACTCCTGATGTGGGACAACGTGCAGACCCCCAATGCCTCCTGAGAGAGTCACACCTGATGTGGGACAACGTGCACAGACCCCAGTGCTTCCCGGGAGAGTCACTCCTCACGTGGGACAACGCACAGGCCCCCAATTCCTCCTGAGAGAGTCACTCCTCACGTGGGACAACGTGCACAGACCCCCAGTGCCTCCTGGGAGAGTCACTCCTCACGTGGGACAACGTGCACAGGCCCCCAGTGCCTCCCGGGAGAGTCACTCCTGATGTGGGACAACGCGCACAGGCCCCTAATGCCACCTGGGAGTCACTCCTCACGTGGGACAACGTGCACAGACCCCCAGTGCCTCCTGGGAGAGTCTCACCTGATGTGGGAAAACATGCACAGACCCCCAATGCCTCCCGGGAGAGACACTCCTCACGTGGGACATCGCGCACAGACCCCCAATGCCTCCTGGGAGAGTCACTCCTCACGTGGGACAACGCGCAGACCCCCAATGCCTCCTGGGAGAGTCACTCCTGATGTGGGACAACGCGCAGACCCCCGGTGCCTCCCAGGCATCCGCCAGAAGCCGCAGTGAACCGGAAATTACAAGGCCTTCAGTGGAGTCAGACTTTCCCATTCACATGCACCGTGAGGCGTGCATCAAGGCCCTGAGGAGACGTGCCTGGACCCCAAGGTCAGGGGACCGTGCTGTGGCCCAGGATGGCAGGGAGAGCGGAGGGAGGCTGGCAGCGCTGGCCTGGAGGATCGTGAGCAGGTGAGAGGGGACCGCACGGTACTGGAGAGCCGATGCCAGGGGGCACAGCACGCCACTCAGCGAGCACAGAGGGCGCATCCAGTGGGGAAGCCACACTGGGCAGGACGGGCGAAGGCCAGGGGCCTGAGAGCCAGGCTGAGGGGCTCAGTGGGTGGGCAACAGGTGCCACTCCAAGGCCTCAAACAGGAGAAGGAGAAGAAACGCTCGTTTCAGACGTCTCCGTGTCAAATCTGCTGGAGGGCGCCTGGGAGTCAGGTCACTGACAGGCGCCAGCAAGGCCTCTGGTTCCAGCAACACAGGATGCAGGGGTAGCACCAAGGTTAGCCCGTCTTCGCGTCGCCCAGGTCAGGAGCCGAGCTGCTCACATAGCAGCGGGCACCCGGTGCCCTGTGACCACAGTCACCATCCTCTCCCGCTTGGGTTTGAGAAAGGGAAGTGTGACAAAGAGGGTCAGAGGCGAGAAGAAGTGGGCAGGACGAAGACAGGAAACAGGCGGAGACCTGCCTCTGAAATGCAGATAACACAGAAATCCCAAACATGTCAGCGCTCCCAATCACCCCAACTTTCCCCAGTCAACACTACATGACAGAGACGATGCAAAGGCACTGAACGTCAAGAGCTGATACCTGAAGGGCCTGGCGTGTGAATTAGGCCCAGGCCCTCTCCCAGGCCCTCTCAGAAACCCTGAAGCCAGGTATAATCACCCTCCCGCGCCCTGCCCCCCTCTCCCATCTCCCCCCCCCCCCCCACCCCCCCCCCGCGGGCCCTGTGCTCTGATATGATGCAAACAACATCCCTGGCTGCCAGGGACTTCCTGCTCTGCCCCACCTGCCCAGCTGACCTTGGCCAGCAGCTCCCTCTGCCCACCCCCGGTCTTCCAGGTCCACTTTGAGTGACAGCTCCTCCCTAGGGCAGTCCGGCTACCTCCTGGGGCAAACGCCGAGCACAGGCCAGGCTGCTCAGCCCTTCACCAGGGCTCGGGTTGTGTGGCAGAAAGAGGAGTCACTCTGGAGCCACTACGCTTCGTGCGTATTTCTCTCCCACGATGTATTGGAGTGCGTCTGCTTTGCCAGGTTCTGTACCTGAACTTCGATTCCATAAAAGGGGATTACAAAAAATACCCGACAATGTAGGTGTGCAGCATGCTTAGCGTGTATCAGACACATGCTATGAACTGTAGCAATTATTATTTCATTAACTCCTCCAATATTGAATGGATTGCCTTGGTGTCAATGGCTTATTAAATAGTAAGACACAAGCACCCTTCTCACCCTTGTTTAAGAAGAGCTTCAAAGATTAATAAAAGAATCTCTGGGATTTACACAAAACTAATTTGCCCAGGTAGACAGCCTTGAGGACAACCTGGTGCCCATTTTCCTAAGCCCTCAGAAGAGCATGCTTATCTGAGCTACCGCATAGCCGGTGCCCGGGAGGGCCCCGGGCCAGTGACAGCCTCGTTATTTGTCCCACAACAGTCGGGAGGGAAGTCAGTGCCCACCGCCATACCAGGAGCTGAGGGTTGGTGTCTGCCTCTCAGCAGGTCAAGACAGCCCGTCACACTGTGGTTCCTCAGGGCACAGAAAGCGCTTCCCCCTGCGGGCCCACATCCCAGCGGCGGGGCCCAGCACCTCGCCTTCCCGGGGGCGCTGCTGGGCGGCCGAGTGGAGAGCTCACGGAGCAGGAATTCACACTGGGCTTGTCCTGGGCAAGGAAGAAAGCCATGCCTGCCCTGGCCGGTTTGGATCAGTGTTAGTGTCGGCCCACGGACTGAAGGGTCCCGGGTTCAATTCCAGTCAAGGGCACATACCTTGGTTGCAGGCTCGATCCCTGGCCCTGGTCGGGTGCCTGCAGAAAGCAACCGATTGATGTGTCTCTCTCACATTGAGGTTTCTCTCTCTGTCTCTCCCCCTGCCTTCCTCTCTCTCTAAAAATCAAAGGAAAAATATCGAGTGAGGATTAACAACAAAAAAAGGAAAAGGAAAGATGCCCACATTTTTTGATCCCTGCCATGGACAAGATTACACAGCTTTCCTGACCCCTGGGCTATGGGGCACACACGTTTAGAAACGGCATGGCTCTGTTTTCCAGGTGTGGAATGAGGTTCACCGTGGGGTGCCGAGTGAGGTAGTACTGACGGCATCAGTATTGCTGCACTTTATCACCGCGCCTCTGGCAGCCAGCTACCAGGGCCCATCTCCCCAGTGAACCATCTTTTGCCAGAGCCTGCTTTGATAATAAACAGAGCTGCACTTCCCAGCTGACAAATTTGAACATCACAAGGCCTCCTGCAGCTCCTGCCAGCTGAGCCTCAGTCAGGCGGGGAGTCAGTGCACTTGTCCACCTGAGAGATGGAAGTCCCTTGGGTTCCTCATTCCCCTCCCAGGTGTGGGACCAGAAAGCAGAACTTCTCACCTGCCGGTTTCTCATCTAGCTTTGCCCTCCTCTTCTCGGCAGGCGCATGTATTTAACTGGCAGGACGGGCATTTTGCATTTGTCACTATGTGCTTCTCTCTAGTCCTGATAAGCAAGGATATGAAATTTCTCACTTCAAAGCTGCAGCAACTATGACGGCTTTGTTCTCAACGCTGGAAAGTGTCTGTATTGAGCAAGATGTTTATAAACGGACTAGTGGCCAGTGCATGGATTCGTGCACATTGAAAGGAAATTAATTAGAAGAAACATTTTAATATCACTATTCGCCCTTTCTCCATAATAGAAGTGTCAGAGTTGAAAGAAAATGAGTAAAATGTATATGAAAATAATATATAAATTGATTAGTAAATAAACAATAACATTATATAAGATCAAAGACATGATATAAAAACAAAAATATGATATAAAAACAACAAAAACATGATATAAAAACATTGATACAATGACTAATAAATTGATTGAACTTACTCTAATATCTCCCTGTATACCACATTAAGAGTAAAAACACTTTCAGAGTCCTTGACTTATTTCCCTTGTGATGAAGTATTTACAACTTTAACGTCACACCCTATTCAAACTTGAGAGAAAGCAAATATAGCTGACCATGTCCGATAGACTAGAAATATTCAGGTAGGAGTTTATCCTTGTGATTTATTAATAGTCATCACAAATGCTGGCATCATGGGAAACTGTCTTCGAATTAATTTAAATGGGAGACCAGTGTCAGACGGGGACAAATCAATTCTTAGAATCAGAACAACCTCTCCTTCCGCAGATCCTGTTAATACTTCAGCTTCAATTATGCTAGGTCGCAATCTTTTGATAATAAATCTAGTACCATTACAAAGACCCCACTTACTACTAAGATTTCTCAGTAGCATGATGATTGTACCTACTTTCAATTTTAATTTATGAATGGCATTCCTGAAGGAGTAATACTATTAAGAAATGCCATGGGAAAATTTCCCTTTTCTGCATCATCTGTTGAATTGATGGAATCATCACTCAAATGGTACACTGTGCCAATGGTTGGTCTTCAGATACGTTCTGTCAACGACGCCGGCTTCTTTTGGCTCCAGAGGTGCGTGGTGCCGACAGTTGGTCTTTAGACATATTGTGACACCGACGCAGTTTTCTTTCAGCTTCAGAATGTCAACGAAAGCAAACTAATTCACAATCGACAATGACAGATTGAAACACACGTGTGCAATTGGCGCCAGCAAGAGCTTTATATGTATCGCACATGCGCGAGTCAACGTTTATTTTTAAATTGCCAGTGCGCATCCTAGGTACTGGCCAGTTGGTCGGACGGATGTATGGTTGGTCACTTAGCCTTTTATATATAGATAGATAAGAATAGGCCTTGTCTGGTTGCTTGGCTCTCCATTTCAGCTGTTCAGAGCTCTCGGCAAACCCCTCATACTTCCTGGTCAGGAGCTGTTGTGGGGTCCTGTCCGCGCACTCAGCACCTTTTGGCACAGCCTTCCAGATGGCCTGCTGTGCCAGGCACTGGCTAAGGTTCTGGGGGACGGGCACCAGGCAGACATCCCGCCCCTGCGGCTACACTGGAGAGAGACAGTGAGGATGTAGTACATGAAGGTGGTAGGAAGTGCTTAAGAGAAAAATACAGCAGAGAAAGGAAGCAAGACGTCCTGAAGGTGGGGTGGGCAAATTTAGACACTTTATAAATTATTGTGACAACACCATCGGGAAATACTTGTTTTGATTTTCACTTCCCAGCCCCTAAATAGAAGAAAAATGGATGGACAAGCTCCTCTCTAGGTTGCAGGGATCTATTTTAACTTGCCGATCACCAGAGTCTAGAGCAGGGTCCACTAACCTCAGAAAACCTAAGGAGCCTGATGACAACACCTATTACCACACTGTTGCTTTGGTAATTTCCATAGGAACCAGACACAATACATCCACTTGGTAAGAGGACATTTCAAAATGATTTGCAAAAATGAATATGCAATGTTTCCTTTTATTTTCATGGGGAAACTACTCATATGCTAAGTTATATTGGTGATCTTGACAATTATGCTAATTTTAATGTCTTTTTTAATCCTCACCCGAGGATATTTTTCCATTGGTTTTCAGAGAGAGGGAAAGACAAGAGAGAAACATCTGTGCGCGAGAAACACATTGATTGGTTGCCTCCTGCACACAACCCGACCAGGGACGTGCCCTTGACTGGAATTGAACCAGGGGCCCTTCAGTCCACAGGCTGACGCTCTACCCACTGAGAAAAACCAGCTAGAGCTAATTTTAATGTCTTTTTAAAAGTTCAAACTGGTAAGCTGCTGTGTTAAAAGAATAAACCTCTCTCCTTCTCCCGGAGAATCCAACACTCCACTCCACCCACCCAGCTTCTTCAAATAGTGAAGCCAGCACAATCGTTATCAGAATGTTACCAAAATGTATGCATAATGTCTGCTTTTGATTTTCATATCAGAAACTCAAATAATGTAGTTAAATAGAATGTATGATGCTTTACTTGTAGCTGCTAATTTAAACCTCCTTCTCAGCCAATCTTTCAAGGAATCTTCCAGCAAGTATCTTACAGGTTTGGACTTTAACCTGATTAGCAATCCTTCCGAGACAGTGGTGGGCAGGAAGCGAGCCTGCAGGTGGAGGCAACAGTGGGCACATTAAAGGAATGCCCACATTTGGAATCCTCAGACTTGCGAGTGGCACTGATCCTCCCTCAGGGAATCCACCTGAAAGTTCAGGCTTTCCACGAGCATTACAACTCCTTGAAGGTCAAAATGTTAGTTAATCGTGTTATACATCCAGTGCTAACCTTCTTAGTTTGCTGACTTTCTAGCATAAGAAATCAATGATTGCCCGGCCAGGGTTGCTCAGTGGTGGAGCGCCGACCCATGAACCAAGAGGTCACGGTTCAATTCCTGGTCAGGGCACATGCTCGGGGTTGTAGGCTTGGGGAGTGCAGGAGACAGTCAATCGATATTTGTTTTTCATTGATGTTTCTATCTCTCTATCCCTCTCTGTTCCCCTCTCTCTCAAATCAAGAAAAAACATTTTTTTTTTTAAATAAATCAATGACTGAAGAAAGTTTTGCAACAGAAAGCTCTAACAGTAGAGAAAAAAGCACAGCTTTTATTTTCTAAAGCTACAGGGCCAAGAACGGATAGGCTGGGCTCGGCAGGAACTGCGTATGGGGACAGACAACACGGAGGGAACGGTCCGAACAGCAGTGCCAGCATCCCGGGCAGCCTACGTGTAATCCTTAGGTTGACCTCGCTTAAAGTTATGGGGGGGGGGGTGAAGGTCATTGTCTATAACAGGCGCCCTCAAACTACGGCGCGGGCCACATGCGGGTGTTTCTGCCGTTTTGTTTTTTTACTTCAAAGTAAGATAGGTGCGGTGTGCACAGGAATTTGTTCCTAGTTTTCTTCAAACTACAGTCCGGGCCTCCAACGGCCTGCGGGGCAGTGAGCTGGCCCCGTTTAAAAAGTGTGCGGACCCCTGTGTATAACAAGCACGTCAAGCTCCAAGGCTAACCCGGGCCAAATAAACAGGGCCTGCGGCGAGGGTCTGCCACGCCAGGTTTACCAGTGTTCACAGTCAGGGTGAGATGAGGAGACCGTCCAGTCATTAGCCGCCCTCAGGAGGCGAAGAGCGCCCTTGTCCCCGTCCTCTGCCTCGGGTCCTGGGTGCCATGGCTTGGGGGTGGGGCCTGAGAAGCCTGGACCAGCAGCCCTCCTCCGGAGCCTCGGCGGGTCCAGTCCCGCAGGCGGGCCGCCGCGCGCTTTCAGCCGGGAGTGGGGAGCGCTTACCCAACGCCCTCAGAAACGCTGCGAAGTGGGCCTGGGCGCCCCAGGCGGTTGCGCTGGTGCGCGTAACGGCTCTCCGCTCTCCGGCCCGCGCCGGCGCCCCGGCCGGGCTCTGTGGCTGTGGCTCAGGCTGCAGCGCGCCGACCCGCTTCGCTGTGGTGCAAACACCGTCCAGTAGCCTTCCGAGCCGTGACCGGGGTCCTGGGCTCCCGTCGGCGCCCCAGGCCACACAGCGAACACCTCAGAACACGCCGGGGCCCGGCCCCGCCCTCCCCCGAGCCGAGGCCCGTCCGTGAGCCCACGCCTGCGCTCTGAAACGGCGCCGCCTGCCAGCGCGGCGGGACCGAGCCCAGCTGCCCCGGCCGCCGCGGGGCCGCCACCGCACGTGGCCGGGGCCTGTGGGCGCCGAGGGGCGAACGCGCCCCCCCGGTCCACGGCGCGGGGCCGCTGAGGTCGCCACCGCCGGTCCCACCGTCCGCCCCGGTCGGCGGGTCAGCGCAGGGCGCCGCGGGGAAGGGCCCACGCGGCGGATCGAGGTCCGGCGCGCGGGCGCGGTGCGGGCTCGGAGGCCGGTGCCCCGCGCTTCCTCCCCGCCCCGCAGGCCCCACAGCACGGCCCGCGCCCCCTCACCTCACCCTTCCCGGCGTCGCCCCGCCGCGCGGCCCGGGCCTCCCGGCGCGGACCCGACCGCCCCCTCCGCGGGCCGCGGCACCGCCGAGCGCACGCGCCGCGCTCACCTGCGGTCCGGCCGTGGACCAGGAAGCAAGTCCGCAGTCCGCGGGCCGCGGCGTCACCGGAACCAGGCGGGCCGGGCCGGGCCGGGCCGGGCCGGGCGGGGCCGGCCGGGCGGGCGGGGCCAATTGGGCAAAGGGAGGGGCGGGGCGAGTGCGGAGAAGGGCGGGCCGCCCGGCCCTCTCCCGGCGGACCCGCTGCGGCCTCTAGCGGCCTGGTGCCTCCAAGCACTCCGAAATGGCTGGCTCACTGAAAGCCGCAAGTCCAGTCTGGGCGGTGAAACCGGTGGTTTGGTGCACCAAAATTAATTCCTGGAGGATAAGAGGATCGAAATATGTGAGGAAATTCTACCCCCACCTGAACCAGGAAGAACCAGCATGGCCATTCTTTTTTTCTTTTTTTTAATATATTTCATTGATTTTTTACAGAGAGGAAGGGAGAGGGAGAGAGAGTCAGAAACATCCATCAGCTGCCTCCTGCACGCCCCCTGCTGGGGATGTGCCTGCAACCAAGGTACATGCCCCTGACCGGAATCGAACCCGGGACCCTTGAGTCCGCAGGCGGATGCTCTATCCACTGAGCCACACCGGTTAGGGCAGCATGGCCATTCTTACTCAGCACTTCCAGTGTGCACCTTGCCTGAGCCATTGTACATCCTTTGTTTCATTTAATCTTCACAATTTTGTGACGTATTCATTATCCCCATTTTGTAAAAGAAAAAAAATACGATTGTGAAACTTGAGTTTTGCTGCTAAGTCATTGGCCTCCTTGCCCAAAGTCACGTTTCTAAGTAAACTAACCCCAAAGGCCCTGCTCAAAGAAACAAACCACTGTGAAAAACACTGCTCCACTTGAATTAGAACTTCTGTCCAAGGAAAACAGGGACAGAATCAATAGGCAAACACACTGGGAAACACAGTTGCCATAAACTCTGACAGTCCAGGAAAGGGTTGGTATCTTAAGTCTAAATGGATTTTTAAAAAATAGAAAACTGGCCGAAACCGGTTTGGCTCAGTGGATAGAGCGTTGGCCTGCGAACTCAAGGGTCCCGGGTTCGATTCCAGTCAAGGGCATGTACCTTGGTTGCGGGCACGTCTCCAGTAGGGGATGTGCAAGAGGCAGCTGATCGATGTTTCTCTCTCATCGATGTTTCTAACTCTCTATCCCTCTTTCTTCCTCTCTGTAAAAAATCAATAAAATATATTTAAAAAAAAGAAAGGAATAGTTCCTTATTAAAAAAAAAAATAGAAAACTGGGCAAAGGATAATTACAGAAGAAATGGAAAATGAAACAAATGAAGAGGTGTAGACTTTCCTAGCTAAAAACTTGACTTTTAATCCAGAAAAATGAATCCTATCAGTACAAGCAAGGATTCAGCACGTCCTGGGCGTGCCACACAGGGTTCTAGATTTGTGATAAACTAGTGACAGGCAGAAGCTTCTGTCCTAGAGGGAGGACAAATTATAACTGGTTATTACAAACAAATGAGATGATTTCAGGACCATACGACCATGGGGAAAGTACAAGAGGTGATTTGGGGATAATGGGAGCTTATTTAGACCAGGGATATTTGAGGTGGCGATATTTGAGACCTAAAAAATAAGATAAAGCCAGTTATGCAAAGATCTGAGGGCCATGGCATGATGGCAGGGCCAAGGCAGCAGCAGGCCTGGCAGGTGCAGGGGCAGAAACAGGCCTTTGTGATTGCAACACAGTGGAGAGGAAGAAGTGCTTTATTTTGCTATTACTAAAGTTTGGCAAAAACAACCTTTTGTTTCATTCTTGATTATGCTTTTACATTTAAATGGAGGTCCTCAGGCACCATTAATTTAACTTTAATTTTCAAAATTTCCAAGATATATAATTTTCATACCTAACCTTCATGACCCTCATGACCTCTGTCTCCACTAAAGTAGGAGGAAGTATGGAAAAGGAAATGTTTGTGTACTTAAGCAATCTCATTTAAGTACACTTATCCCTTCTGCTCAAGCTATATTCTCCGTTCTCTTGTACTTGAATTCTTATTCACTCATCCATTTATTCAACATGTATTGAATGCATATTATGTCAGGTATAACAAGGTGCAAGAAACAAAGAACAAATATGTGTGGACTCAACACCTAGAGGAGATTTCATAGATGTTAAAATGAATGACATGTGACAACAGTTTCAAAACTACAACTAAAAGACAAAACGTCTACCACCCAGAACCACAGGAAAGCTGGCTGAGTGGAAGTTTTACAACTAAGAAGGAAAGAGAAAGGAGCACAAACGCTGAAAAGCTGAGGTATGGAGGCACGCGAATCGGGCTGGTGGTGGGCGACTGGGCGCACAGCTTTTTTTCAACCTGAAGGGAGACAAGCTCCCAATTACTCTGAAATCTAGTTTCTGGGGACATGCAGGGGACCCAGACGCCTACAGGGAGAAGCTGGACTGTAGGCCATCGGGTTGGAAAGTGAGAGTGACTTTTTTGCAGAAGTGCACCCAGCAATCAGGGTTTGCTGCGCTGGAGCGCGGGATGCGGGGACTTGGAAATGCGGAAAGGCAGAGACGGCTGATGGCAGCCATCGCCGTTTGCCACGCCCTAGCCTAGTGACACCCTGAGACCCCGCCCCGCCCTGCGCTGAGACCCTGTCCCTCACATTCTACAAACCCACCCAGGCTCCACACAGCAGCTTTTGCATATAAATGGCCTGTTCTGTGGAAGCTTAACCAAATAAACTGCAGCTCCATTCAGACTGCTCCAAAACTGCCAAAGCCCAAGCAAAGAGGAGAAAACTGTAGTTCTTGCTGTAGCTCCTGCTGGGTGGCCTCAGACAGTAGCTGACCTGCACCCCATTGGAGATCCAGAATCTAGGGTATCTAGTGGTCGGTGTGAAACGACACCAGATTTCAACTACTCTCATAAGGGACACATTCAAGAGGCAGACTCAGTGAGCGCCAAAGCCCCACTGGAACAAGTCCTGCCCCATAAACGTGTCTCCAGCACAGCAATTCTTCTGTTATAGACACAGCGAGTCCTCATAGCTAATTGGCCTGGAGGTCAATTCCTCCCAGTGACACCAACAACAATCAAGACGTAACTACAACAAGGCTGTATACACAGGCCACAAAGGGGTGCACCAAGAGTGTCCACCTTAGGTAACTAGGAGGCTGACCCATTGAACCAATAGGACAACTAGTACACAAAACTACCCTACCAACTCAGGGAAGCAGCGAAAATGAGGAGACAAGGAAACAGATCACAAACGAAAGAAATGGAGGAGAACAAACTACTGGACATAGAGTTCAAAACCACGGTTATAAGGTTTTTCAAGAATTTCCTGGAAAAGGCCGATAAATTTAATGAGACCCTTGAGGATATGAAAAAGGACCAACTAGAAATTAAACATACACTGACTGAAATAAAATATTATACAGAGACTCAACAGCAGACTAGAAGAACGCAAGAATCAAGTCAAAGATTTGGAATACAAAGAGGCAAAGGACACTCCTCCAGAGAAGCAAGAAGAGAAGAGAATTCAGAAAGTTGAAGATAGTGTGAGAAGCCTCTGGACAACTTCAAACATATCAATATCAGAATTATGGGGGTGCCAGAAGAGAGAGAGCAAGACACTGAAAACCTATTTGAAGAAATAATGACTGAAAACTTCCCCCACCTGGTAAAAGAAATAGACTTACAAGTCCAGGAAGCGCACAGAACCCCAAACAAAAGGAATCCAAGGAGGACCACACCAAGACACATCATAATTAAAATGCCAAGGGCAAAAGACAAAGAGAGAATCTTACAAGCAGCAAGAGAAAAACAGTTAGTTACCTACAAGGGAGTACCCATACGATTATCAGCTGATTTCTCAACAGAAACCATGCAGGCCAGATGGGAGTGGCAAGAAATATTCAAAATGATGAATAGCAAGAACCTACAACCAAGATTACTCTTCCCAGCAAAGTTATCATTCAGAATTGAAGGTCAGATAAAGAGCTTCACAGATAAGAAAAAGCTAAAGGAGTTCATCACTGCCAAACCAGTATTGTATGAAATGCTGAAAAGTATTCTTTAAAAGGAGGGAAAAGAAGAAAAAAGTAAAGATAAAAATTATGAACAACAAATACATATCTATCAACAAGTGAATCTAAAAGTCAAGTGAATTAAAAATCTGAGGAACAGAATAAACTGGTGAATATAATAGAATCAGGGGCATAGAATGGGAGTGGATTGATAATTCTCAGGGGGAAAGGGGTGTCTGTGTTGGGGGTGCGGGAAGAGACTGTACAAAAATCATACACCTATGGATGAGGACAGCGGGGGAGGAGGTAAGATCAGAGTGGGGGGGAACCGGGTGGAGGGGAGATATGGGGGGAAAAAAGAAGAAACAATTGTAATAATCTGAACAATAAAGATTTATTAAATTTAAAAAAATATAAAATTACCCAAACTGGGGGGGGGGGGGGGGGGGGATGAATGACATGTTCATGAAATCAATTCATTATAGCAAATTTTGTGGCTTAAAACTAACAGTCATATTATCTCTCATAATGTCTGTATTCAGGGGTTTAGGAGTGGCTTAGCGAGTGTTTCAGGCACATCACTCTGATGGCTTTGCAGTTGGGTATCCTGCAGGGCACAGGGTGGAGGATCCACCCCCAAGGTGGCCTGCTTGCAAGTCACAGGGGTGCTGCGTGTTGGTGGGAGACCTCAGGTTCTCTCCACGTGGTCCTCTCAATAGGGCTTGAGTGTCCTAAGGGAATGGCTGCTGGCTTCCTCCATGGTAAAATTTCAAAAAGTCCAGGCAGGAGGTCTATGACGTTTATGACTTAGCCTCAGAAGGCAGAGGTCATCACCTTTGCCATCTTCTATTGGTCAAACAGACCAGCATGTGGGAGGGGTTCCACAAAGAGGTAAACTCAAGAAGAAAGGATCACTGCTGGCCATCTGGGAGGCCGCCCACCACAGATGTCTAATGAGGCCGCCCACATTTGGATCTAAATGTACAAATAAAACCTAATCTTTCCAGAGCTATCACCCCAGTCTTCTCTATCTCACCTAATGGCAAAGCATTCTCCCAGTTGTTTGGATCAAAATGCGTGGAGTCATCTTTGACTCTGCCGCTCTCCTCTCATACCCCATCCCCATCTGGTCTGGTCTGTCAGCGAATTCTGTCAACTCTACCTTCAAATATATCCAGACTTAGACCACTCATATCTTCCAGCCTAGCCTAAGTCACCACTATTTCTTTCTAGATGATTCCAATACCCTAGTAACTGCATTGCTACTTGTTCCCCTTCAGTCAATTTTCAAAGCAGTCAGAAGGATCTAATTAATATTTTAATTAGGTTATGTCACACACAATCATAACAGGAAAATCCAACTTCCTAACAATTGCCTACCAGGTGCTCCAGTACTTGGTCCCTAACACCTCTCTGATCTTCTCTCTCCTACCTTTGATCAATTGACCTTTGCTCAATGAACCCTATCTAGAGTGGATTTTCTGTTCATGGAAAATGCCACTTGTCTTCCCAGTTCAGGCCTTTGCACTTTCCCTGTGCATGAAGTGCTCTGCCCCCGGATTTCTTCAGGGCTCACTCCCTCTTCTGTGGGTCTTTATTCAAATGTCTCTCCAGTGAGGCCTTCTGTGGCCACCACCCTGGTTAACGCTGCAATGCCAAAACAGGAATGCTTCTACTCCTTCCTGCTTTGTCTTCCACTTTAACATTTATCGTCATCTATTATATATTTTATTATTTATCTTGCTTACTCTATTTCCCCAACTAGAATATATACTCCATTAGGAATTGTTCATTCACATCTAGAAGAGTAGCAGGTATATTATGCAATAAACATTTGTTGAATGAAGAAATGGTGCCAGGACTTGTTATAAGACAAAAATCACACATGTCATTGAATTTACAGTATAGCAAAGGCACACATTACCAGCTCTTGTCAACTGCAGCTCCAAAATATACCAGATTAATAGATAATCACAGTATAAAAATGAAATCACAAAACATGATCAGCAACATAAAGGAAATGAAACTATATTTGGGGAATTAAGAAAAGCTTCTCTGAGGGAATGACATTTGGGCTGAGAGCTGAAACATGAACAGGAATTAGCTAGGTAAGGAATAATAGAGTGGGGTGGAGGATGGGAAGGAATTCTGACAAGGAAGGTCCAAGATTCCTTGGAGGAAAGAAAAGATAGTGTGCCTGAAGCCAAGATAAAAATACTGCAGACTTAAAGAGACTAAAGACACATGACAATTAAATGCAAATATGTAATCAGGATGTGATTCTGAGTTGAGAAAAAATAGTTGCCCTAAAGGTCAGCTTTAAGATGTACAGTATTTTCCAGCGTATAAGACGACTGGGCATATAAGCTTTTCCTGGGTTAAAAAGTCGTCTTATACGCTGGAAAATACGGTGTACACACACACACACACACACACACACATATATATATATATGTGTATATATATATATATATATATATATATATACCGTATTTTCTGGCATATAAGATGACTTTTTAACACAGGAAAATCTTATACACCGGAAAATATGGTGTACACACACACACACACATACACACACACACACACACACACACACACACACACACACACGTGTACTGTATTTTCTGGCGTATAAGACGACTTTTTAACCCAGGAAAATCTTATATGCCCAGTCGTCTTTTACGCCAGAAAATACGGTATATTAAATAACTAGAGGCCCAGTGCATGACATTGGTACACTGCGGGGGGTGGGGAGGACCCCTCAGCCCGGCCTGAGCCCTTTCGCAGTCCAGGAGCCCTTGGGGGATGTCCTACTGACAGCTTAGGCCCGCTTGGGGAGCTGGCCTAACCTGCCAGTTGGACATCATTAATGCTGCTGCGGAGGTGGGAGAGGCTTCCGCCACCACCGCTGCACTCAGTAGCCATGAGCCCGGCTTCTGGCTGAACAGCGCTCCCCCCGTGGGAGCGCACTGACCACTAGGGGGCAGTTGAGTGTCTGCCCCCTGGTGGTCAGTGGGTGTCATAGCGATCGGTCGTTCTGCCCTTTGGTCGATTTGCATGTTAGCCTTTTATTATATAGGATAGTATTCTGTCAATTTCCTGAAATTGATCATTGTATGGGGACTAAATGAGAACATCTTTGTTTCTAGGCAGTCATATGTGTAATCTACTCTCAAAAGATTCAACAACAGAAAATAGTAGGAATATGTGATATCTTATCTAATATATGTAAAGAAAGATAAAACAAGTGTGACAAAACATTAACGATGGCTGAATCTAGAGTTCCTGCAACCTTTCTAAGAATCTATTTCTTTTTCAAAATAAAAAGTTGAATTAAAATTTCCTTCTGGCGGAAATATCAGAAACTCAATTTCAGGATTGTGACGGCATCCAGTGGCATAAGCCTATTATTTATCAACACTGAGGTACCAGTAGGAATATGTAAACTGGTTCCCTCTGGGGATAAAGGCTAGGTTCAGTAAATGTTGGGAAGAGAGTGTTTATATATTTTTAAAACACATTTTAAAGACAAATTAAGTAGTGAATCACTGATGAATCCTAAAGCAATGTGGCTGATTTCCAGGGACATGGGGAAGGCAGCCATCCTTAGACTCATGGACTCCAGTCTTCAGACCACCAGGTGGGGGAGAATGAAGTGAAATAAGAGTACGAGTTAATTCATTACGATCAGAATAGTAGTAAAAGGACATAAATGCAACTTAGTTTCTAAAACCTTGTCTTGCCTCCTCGCCCATAAGGTTTTCCTTTGCCCCAGGTAGCAGGCCCTGCGTTTGCAGGCGCGGGCTCTGAACTAGGCTCAGGACCAGAGGGTGAAGGGTCTGCAGGGAACGGAGTCACCCAGCGCCCCAGCTCCGGGTAGCGGCTTGCGGGCCTGGCTCTTTCTCATCCTCTTGGCACCTGTCCGCCCAGGACCCCAGCACCGTGTGCCTCCCTTTGGGGGCAGCAGAGCTGGGAACAACAAGCTCTGTCTCTCGTCTTCCGACCTTCCCATTCTGTTCCGATGACCCAGCGCCGTGTCCAACCCTTGGCAGACCCACCGACCAAGGACACGACGGAGTCAGAGGCCAGAGGGGTTCTCACGGCCCCAGCGCCATCGCGCAGGCGCGGAAGGCGCTACGTCCCACCCACTCGGGCATGCCCCGCCCACAAGCCCGGGAACCGGAATCCGTGGCCGGAACTTGCGCGCCGGAAGAAGAGCCGGCGGGCGACTGCGCTCTTCTCCCCTCCCGGGTCGCTCTGCGCCGGCGCTGGCGGCGAAGGGTCAGGCCCCGAGGAGGTTATGGCGCTGGCCGCGCGCCTCTGGCGCTTTCTCCCCGCGAGACGGGCCCCGGGCCCCCGGCCCTCGGCGGGCGCAGCCGGCGGGCGCGGCGGGCGCGGGCCTGGGCGAGGCCGCGGCTCGGAGGTAGGCGCCGCCCTGCCTGCGGGGTCCCGCTAGGCAAGCCCGCTTTCCGCCCTGGAACGGGGCCGCCCCGCGTCCCAGTGGCTGCGGCGGCGCGTTTTACCGGCCTCATGTTGGGGACGGTGTGGGGCGGATGTTGGAGTGGCCGGTTCTGGCGTTTCTTGGTTTACTTCTGGAGGCGGATTGTGAGGGGAGCCCTGGTGAACGTGACGCCTGGCATTTGAACTAGAAGTTTTATTTTAAGCTGAATGTCACTGAGCACCGTGCCCTCCGGGGTTATCCAGCTGCCGTGCTCTTTACTGCAGCGGGTGACCGGTGTGAGGACAGAAAGGCTCGGTCTCGCCTTCCAAAAGCTGGCAGCCCGGTGGGCCGGTGGGTGGTCGGGGCAGACGGGGCGGAGTTGCACTGCGTGGAACCGCGCAGCCCCAGGTGCTGGAGGCAGAGCGTGGAAGTTAAACCTCAGGACAGTGACGTCTGACGTGGATTGAAGGCTTGCTCCAAGCGTGCATTGTCTTCAGGGTTTCCTCGTTTAATCTTCATTCCCACCCTACGGAGCAAGTAAGAATTGTTGCTTAACCATTTTTTAAAAGAGGAAACTGAGTCCAGCCAGAGTTGCTCAGTGGTTGAGCCTCTACCGATGGACCAGGAGGTCACAGTCAGGGCACCTGCCAGGCTGCGCTGGATCCCCAGAAGGGGGCGTGCAGGAGGCAGTCCATGATGTTTCTCATTGATGTTTCTATCTGTCCATCCCTCTCCCTTCCCCTCTCTCTAAAAAACTAAATAAAAACTGTTTTTTAAAAGAGGAAACCGAAGTGCAGTTGAGTAATGTGTCCCCGTCTCACAGCTGGAAAGATGTTGGGTTTTGGAGGCAGGGAGACCTCCAGAGCCCATGAGCTGCTTGTAGCCACTGGCTGGAAAGCTGCTGGTAGTGAAACGCCACTCTAAGCCAAAGGCAGTAATGAAAATTCTTCCTCCCTCCTGATCTGTTGGAGTTTTAGGGAGTTGGAACTTTGTATGATGTCCAATTTTTTAGGTATTCATGTGTTTTCAAGCCTTTATAATTTCTTTTAATAGTGTTTTTCTCTAAGCATTTATTTTAATAGTGTTTTTCTCTAAGCATTTATTTCTCAGGAGTTTGCAGAGAGTGGAGGCTACTTCTGAGGGGCTGAGAAGACATTTCATTTGTCTTCTCTATAAGTAATTTCTATTTCTTTTTAAATATATTTTTTATTGATTTCAGAGAGGAAGGGAAAGAGAGAAACATCAATGATGAGAGAATCATTGATTAGCTGTTGCATGCACGCCGCCTACTGGGGATCGAACCCACAACTTGGGCATGTGCCCTTGACGGGAATCGAACCCAGGACCCTTCAGTCCTCAGGCCGACACTCTATCCACTGAGCCAAACCAGCGAGGGCTTCTGTTTCTATCTATAGTACAAAACACCCATTTTGGACACATTTAATTTTCAACAAAATTTGTACTGAGTGTTTAAGCACGGCTCAGTTCGAAGCTGAGGGTATAGGGAACATGAGACAAACCTCTTCTTGTTTATCTTACAGGTTAGCAGGAATGGTGGCCGTTGAGTAAACGTAATGGGTGTTGGGCGTTGGGAAAAGGGCAGCAGAGTTAACCTAGCCTGATCGAGAAGGGAGGAAGGGGAAGGTGTGAGCAATGAGAGATGGGAGCTACAGAGGATCAGGGGTTAACCAGGCGAAGGGAAGGTGAGGACAACAGTATTTCAGGAGAGAGAGCATGAGATAAGGCCTTGAGGTAGGAGGAAAGGGTCTTTTTAAGGACCTGAAAGGGACCGAAGTCTGGAGTGGGACAGTGAACTGAAATGAATCAAGGCTGAAAAGTCAGCACGTGCAGTTTGTACAGAAATCACAGAACTTAGTGGCTTAAACTAAAGCAACAAGTGGTCTCTTGGCGAGGAGTCCAGGCGAGGCCTGGGCTTGGAGCTGAAGGTCTGTGAGGTTAAATCAAGCTGTTCAGCTGTCGAGTCTCATTTGAAGGCTCATCTTGTGCTGGGGGGATGCGAGGGGGGATTGATTGGTTAGGACTGTTCCATTGGTCCTTGGGAACCATGAACATAGGTCTTGTTTGCCACCAGAACCAGATCAAGGGGTGTCCCCTGGGCAGCAGCTGCAAAAACTGGCACCAGACGTGATACTAGTGACACGGAGGCCAGCAGAGGGAGGAGAGCCAGTGACAGTGCCCACCTCCGCAGTGCCTGGAGAGGGGCAGTGTTGGCCCTTCGTCGTATGTTACGTTAGATACCTGCCCGTTAGGCCGAAGCTTTAAGCTCAGCAAATAAACCTCTTTCAGGCCCTTTTCAGTTGCTGCCTCTGCACTGAGCTCCGGGGTAGATGAATCTTCCAAAGTCTTTATTTTTTTTCCTTGAAAGAGAGAGAGAAAGAAACATCCGTTTGTTGTTCCACTTATTTATGCACGCATTGGTTGATTCTTGTATAGTGCCTCGACCAGGGATCAAACCCACAATCCTGGTGTGTCGGGATGACGCTCCAACTAGCTGAGCTACCCGGCCAGGCTGGGAAAATCTAAGAACGCTTTCTCAGTCTGCTATGGCCTTGTGGGTCTCGTGGCTGCAAGCCTCATTGGCTTTCTAAGCGAGATGTTTTGGGGGCTTGTCTCAGGTGTGGGTCTAAAAGTTGCGGTGCCCGGTGTGGGGTTCAAACCCTTTGCTCCTCGGGGAGAAGGTTGCGTGTCAAGGGTAGGATTACGGGAAGACTGTATCTCAGCCCCCCCCATCTCTTTCAATATGGTTTTTTTTCCTCACTTTCTTGATGTAGAGGAGTCACTTGCCTAGATTTTGGTTTCTTTCAGAGGAAATCATTGTCTGTAGTGTAGATTTGGTGTGTCTGTGGAGGTATGTTCAGGATCCTCCTCCATTGCCCTCTTGAATGGGAACCTGTTGGGGCCACTGTGGAGGCTGCCAACCACACAGCCAGGTTCTGAAAACCTTGTACACCTGATTTTATTCTGAAGGCTATCGGAAACCATGGAAGAGTTTTGAACATTTTTTTAATGAGATGGGCGAGTGGGTGCTGGAGACCAGGTAGGAGGTCGTTGCTGTGGGACAGGTGAGCAGTGTGGGGGGACAGGTGAGCAGTGTGGGGAGACAGGTGAGCAGTGTGGGGGGACAGGTGAGCAGTGTGGGGGGACAGGTGAGCAGTGTGGGGGGACAGGTGAGAGCAGTGTGGGGGGACAGGTGAGCAGTGTGGGGGGACAGGTGAGCAGTGTGGGGGGACAGGTGAGCAGTGTGGGGGGACAGGTGAGCAGTGTGGGGGGGACAGGTGAGCAGTGTGGGGGGGTGACAGGTGAGCAGTGTGGGGGGACAGGTGAGCAGTGTGGGGAGACAGGTGAGCAGTGTGGGGGGACAGGTGAGCAGTGTGGGGGGACGGGTGAGCAGTGTGGGGGGACGGGTGAGCAGTGTGGGGGGACAGGTGAGCAGTGTGGGGGGGAGACAGGTGAGCAGTGTGGGGGGACAGGTGAGCAGTGTGGGGGGACAGGTGAGCAGTGCGGGGGGGGACAGGTGAGCAGTGTGGGGGGACAGGTGAGCAGTGTGGGGGGACAGGTGAGCAGTGTGGGGGGACAGGTGAGCAGTGTGGGGGACAGGTGAGCAGTGTGGGGGGGACAGGTGAGCAGTGTGTGGGGGGACAGTGTGAGCAGTGTGGGGGGACAGGTGAGCAGTGGTGGTGGCGGTGGACCAGTGAAAATCAGTGGTGAGCACTCGGGGCGGTCACAGAGGTGAGCAGTGTGGGGGGGCAGGTGAGCAGTGTGGGGGTCGACGGGTGAGAAGGGGCCAAGGAAGAGGAGGGGGACGCTTGAGCACGGGGGGGGGTGCCGCAGTGCCTAGGATCAGACTGCAGAAGGCGATCTGGCACAGGGCAGGAGGTGAGACATGTTTGGGCAGTGCGGGGGAGACAGGTGAGCAGTGTGGGGGGGGGACAGGTGAGCAGTGTGGGGAGACAGGTGAGCAGTTTACCTCCTGAGGCAGGGCTGCAGTAAGATGGGGAGACGTCAGTGAGCAGTGCATGGTAACGGGTGTGAGGCAGAGGAAGGGGGGACGGGTGAGCAGTGCGGGGGGACGTGGTGGCGGGCAGGTTAGGGGGGACGGGGTGCCAGTGCGGGGGGACGGGTTTGATCTAGTGATGAGTTTGCATGGGACGGGTGAGCAGTGCGGGGGGAACCACTTGTGAGCAGTGCTTGGGGGACAGGTGAGCAATGTGGGGAGAATTCAGGTGAGCAGGCATTGGGGAGACAGGTGAGCAGTGGGGGGAGGTACAGGTGAGCAGTGTGGGGAGACAGGTGAGCAGTGTGGGGAGACAGGTGAGCAGTGTGGGGGGACAGTTGAGCAGTGTGGGGGGTACAGGTGAGCAGTGTGAGGGGACAGGTGCTTTGCATTGTGGGGGAGTCTAACTGGTGAGCAGTGATGTGTAAATATCAGGTGAGCATGCATTTCTCCCAGTGTGGGAACAGCCAGCAGTGTGGGGGGACAGGTGAGCATGTGTCAGGGAGACAGGTGAGCAGTGTGGGGTACAGGTGAGCAGTGTGGGGAGACAGGTGAGCAGTGTGGGGGACAGGTGAGCAGTGTGGGGGGTTAGGAGACAGTGTGGGGGGGTGACTTAGTCTGAGCAGTGCGGGGGACGGAACGGTGAGCAGTGCGGGGGGACACACACAGCAGTGCACTGGGGACATCTTAGCAGTGCGGGGGGACCACCATGAGCAGTGCACACACACACAGCAGTGCGGGGGGGACACACACAGCAGTGCGGGGGGACCCAGGTGAGCAGTGTTTGGGGACAGGTGAGCAGTGTGGGGGGACAGGTGAGCAGTGGGGGAAATTTGAGCAGTGCGGGGGGACAGGTGAGCAGTGCGGGGGGACGGGTGAGCAGTGCGGGGGGACACCTGAGGTGTGCAGTGCCATTGCAGGTGAGCAGTGGAAGGGGGACAGGTGAGCGACAGTGCGGGGGGAGTGGAGAGACACAGTGCGGGGGGGACAGGTGAGCAGTGGGGGGGACAGGCATGAGCCTAGTTGGGGGGGCAACTGAGCAGTGCGGGGGGACAGGTGAGCAGTGCGGGGGGATACTGTGAGCAGTGCGGGGGACCAGTGAGCAGTGCGGGGGGGGGTTTTGAATGAGTTGTGTGGGGGACAGGTGAGCAGTGCGGGGGGA
Organism: Ia io; assembly: GCA_025583905.1. Classification (NCBI taxonomy): domain Eukaryota; kingdom Metazoa; phylum Chordata; class Mammalia; order Chiroptera; family Vespertilionidae; genus Ia; species Ia io. Next base: position 6,585,905 of record JAJQQW010000019.1, read on the forward strand.
CTCAAGCAAGCAAATGCGGGGGGACAGCTGCAGTGCGGGGGGACTCATGAGCAGTGTAGGGGGACTCATGTGAAGTTGCGGGGGGACAGGTGAGCAGTGCGGGAGAGACAGAGGCGGGAGCAGTGCGGGGGGACAGGTTAGCAGTGCGGGGGGGAGAATCGGTGAGCAGTGTGAAAGGGAAAACAGGAGGAGCAGTGTGGGGGGACAGGTGAGCAGTGTGGTCCTTTGAGCTGTGGTGGTGGCGGTGGACCTGGAAATCAGTGGACGCACTCGGAGGCGGTCACAGAGGTAAACTTACGAACTCCAAAGGCAGGTTTGTGGGGGGGTCGAGGGAAGGGGCCAAGGAAGAGGAGGTTTCTGGCTTGAGCACGGGGTGGTGGTGCCGCTCGTTTCCTAGGATCAGACTGCAGAAGGCGATCTGGCACAGGGAGGAGGTGAGTTATGTTTGGGCTATCTAAGGTGAGTGTGGTGAAGTGGCCACGGGGACGTGGAATAGACAGTGGTTGGACAGATCTGGAGTTTACCTCCTGAGGCCTGGGCTGCAGTAAGATCCGGGAGACGTCAGTAAGGAACACCATGGTAATAGTGAGGCCTGAGGAAGGCCTGGGACCAACCACACTGACAGGAGGAGGTGCTGGCGGGCGGTTAGGAGATGGTGGTGCCACCTTCCTTCTTTTTAATCTAGTGATGAGTTTGCATTTTTGAAGTCTGTTGAAGGAACCACTTGTCTAAGAGGCTTCTTGCTTCTATTATCCAGAAAATGTCTTTTGAGAATTCATTTGTGCAAGGCATTGTGCCGGGGGCACGAGGGGAAAGGTACACTCTGCTGTCTTAGACTCATACGTTTTTAGCTCTTGGAATGCCATTGAGTCCTGATTCTCTTAATTGATTTTAGTTCCAGAAACAAGATTGTATCTACGTCCCAGAGATGAGCAGAAAGGTGCTTTGCATTAACCACACGGGTAAGAGTCTAACTGCATTCATTACAGTAAGATGTGTAAATATCAGCTGCCCAACCATGCATTTCTCCCTGTGAGAAAGCCAGAGTGTGGTCTATTGAGCATGATGTCAGCAGGAAGCCCAACACCCTAAGGTATAGTTTTCTCAGGTCTGTGCAGCCTTTTCTGCTGTGTGATCTACCTGCCAGAGCTGGGGAGTTAGGAGACACTGATAAAATCTTAGTCTTTTTCTAGGTACCACCATCACCACACACACACACACACACACACACACACACACACACACACACACTGATAAAATCTTAGTCTTTTTCTAGGTACCACCATCACCACACACACACACACACACACACACACACACACCCCCCCTCTGCCCCACCCCATCTTGCTTCTCTTTGTTAAATACAAATAAACTCAGAAAATTCAGTGTTAAAAATTTGATTACATCAAATTTAGTTTTCCTGCGTTGCTGTTGATGTGTTTGTTTTGTTAATCCTCACCTGAGGTATTTTTTCCATTGCTTTTTAGAGAGTGGAAGGGAGGGATAGCGACAGAAACATCGAAGTGAGAGAGACACATCCATTGGTTGCCTCCCGCATGTGCCTAGATTGAGCCTGCAACTGAGGTATGTGCCCTTGACCCTGCAGTCTGTGGGCTGATACTGTAACCACTGCGCCAAACCAGTTAGAGTGCTATTGATGGGTTTTGAATCCAGTTGTGTGATATCCCAAATACTCATGCTCAAGCAAGTAAATAAAGCTCTCAGCAGCTGCAGTGTGCTGGTTCCTCATTCCCACTGTAGGCACTCATGAGAAGTTATGTGGATCAGGTGCATCAGGGAGAGAGCGAGGCGGGACCACTGCAGGGTGGGTGTTTGGTTAAGCTGCACAACCAGGAGAATCGGTTGTCATTTACCATGAAAGGGAAAACGGAGGAGTGGTTTCAGGGACCGTAGCTGCCGTGGCTGATGGACTTGAGGTTCCTGTCATCCTTCATGTGGAGAGAGGTGTGGATTAGGCAGCTGCATTTAGGATTCCGAGGTTTACAGGAGACATCCTGGCTTGGGTCACAGGCAGGGTTTTGGCATGTTGGTGGTGGTTAAAGTCATGGAATGAAGTGTGATTACCGCAGTGAGACAAACAGGGAAAAGGAGGCCTGGGGCTGCGCTCAGGACACACCGGGCAGGCGTGTATTGGAGATGAGGACCCAACAGAAGAGAAGGAGCCATTGTTGCAATGGGAGGGAATTCAAGAGGAGTATTTCCAAAGCCATGGAACCAGGCTGGATGGTTCTAGAGAGGCAATTCATGGTCGTGACTGAGCTGGTGACAGTGTTATAGACTTGTACAGTGTCTTAATGATACATGTTAAGTATGTGCTGTTTATTGTATGTCACATATCTTGTTTTAAAAATCTAGCATCCATTCATTATTTAAGAAAAAAACGGGAGGGAGGGAGCCGCTGTCCAGTGCTGTTGCTGGGCAAGTAAGAGGAGACTTGAGAATGGCACAGGCAGTGGTGTGCCCTTGCCTAAGAGCCAGGTACCAGCAGTGGAGTGTGGGCACAGGTGTGGTGTGTGTGAGCTCGAGAGCGTGGGGGAGGAGGGGGAAGGGTAAGAGTGCAGACGACTTTTTGGAGTTTTGAAAAGAGAAGTTGGAAAGGAGACAAGGGAGAGGTGAAGTCAGGAGGGAGCTGTTTGCTCTTTGCCCTGAGGAGAGGGAGCGCCCAGCTTACAAAGGGGCAGGGCTTGTTCCATCGGATGGACTGAGCCAGCAGGAAGGGATATGGTGATGTCACTTCCCTGGGGACGGGAGACCCACACATGCCTCCTTTCTTGGGGGTCATGGGGATTCTGGCCAGAGTTATGAAAAGTCATTTCTATATCTTGGATATACTCTTCATTTTATTCATTGTTTACTGAAAACTGTGGGTTTGTGGATCACTTTTTTTTAATGTCATGCCACTGTTTTATTTTTTTAAATATGTTTTTATTGATTTGAGAGAGAGAGGAAGGGAGGGGGGGAAGGGTGAGAGAGAGAGAGGGAGAGGGAGAGGGAGAGAGAGAGAGAGAGAAAGCAATCAGCTGGGCACCCCTCAAGCAGGGATTGTACCCTGACCAGGAATTGAACTGGAGCCTTCGTGCACAGGAAGGTGCTCACCCAGCTGCGTCACACTGGTTAGGGCTGTGGGTCACTTTTGAAGAATCTTTACTGAAAGCCATTTACACCTTTATGTGCATAATTATCATCCTATCTAATAAAAGAGTAATATGCAAATTGACCATACCTCTGCTACACCCACAAGCTACGCCCACCAGCCAATCAGGTGTGAGTATTAACACAACCAAGATGGCTGTGGCCACAGAGCAAGCAGGAGGCTTGGCTCCGTTCCAGGCTACAAAGTTTCAATTATAGAAGATAAATAAATCTCAGATATCAGGGCCTCCACTTGGGTCGCTGGTGCGGCGTGACCAGCCTGCAAACCACCACAGGCCCCTCGCCCAGGCCACCCCATGCCCTAAGAGAACCCCCACCCTGATCCGGGACACCCTTCAGGGCAAAGCAGCGGGCCCCCACCCGTGCACCAGGCCTCTATCCTATTTAATAAAATAATATGCAAATTGACCGTCACTCCAACACAAGATGGCTACCCCCATGTGGTCAAAGATGACTGACCCCATGTGGACACAAGATGGCTGCCACAAGATGGCCAGCAGGGGAGGGAAGTTGGGAGCGACCAGACCTGCAAAGGAGGGCAGTTGGGGGCGATCACGCCTACAGGGAAGGGCACTTAGGGGTGACCAGGCTGGCAGAGGAGGGAAGTTGGAGGCAACTGGGCCTGTAGGGAAGGGAAGTTGGTGGGGACCTAGGCCTGCAGGGGAGAGCAGTTGGGAGGGACTAGGCCTGCAGGGAAGGGCAGTTAGGCATCAATCAGGCTGACAGGGGAGTGGTTAGGAGGTGATCAGGCTGGCAGGCCGAAGCGGTTCAGGGCAATCAGGAAGGCAGGCAGGCGAGCATTTGGGAGCCAGCAGTCCTGGATTGTGAGAGGGATGTCTGACTGCCTGTTTAGGCCCGATCCTACAGGGTAGTTGGACATCCCTTGAGGGGTCCCAGATTGGAGAGGGTGCGGGCTGGGCTGAGGGACACACACCTAGTGCACAAATTTCATGCACCAGGCCTCTAGTATATAATATTTTTCATCTTGTGTGGTCTTAAGACTGATATGATTGCCCTGGCCGAGTAGCTCAGTTGGTTAGAGCACTGTTCTGATACGCCAAGGTTGTGGGTTCAATCCCCGGTCAGGGCACATGCAAGAATCAACCAATGAGTGTATAAGTAAGTGGAACAACAAACTGATGTTTCTCTCTCATTTCCTCTCTCTGAAATTAATAAAAAAGAACTGGTTTTAAAAAAAGGACTGACAATTATATGTTGGTGTCTCGTGTATTAAGCCATACCATTAGAATATCCTGGCTTCCTCACACCAGCAGTTATCAGTGAACCTGACTGAGTTTTAGATAAGCTGCTGCCCTTAGCAGTTGTTATAAATTTTTATTTTCTTAACAGGATATGCTCTCCCTATAAAGCAGTAATGTGAAATAGTTTTACTGAAGAATTGGATGAGGTGAATTTTAAGCTTCCAGTACTCTTGGATTGATTGCTTTGGGGTGGGAGAAGGGGGATATAATCTTTGCTTACTGTAGCAGTTGCTTCACATTTTTTGTTTGATGTTTTCACAGGTGATGGGAAACCCAGGAGCTTTCAAAAGAAGCCTTATGTTCTCAGCCTTGTCTTACTTGGGATTTGAAACTTATCAGCTCCTTTCTCCAGCTGCTGTGGTTCATGCCGCAGCCAAAGGTAAGTCAGCTCATCATCAGGAACACTTAGTGATTTATGTGTGTCGTTTTTGAGTTAATAACTTAGTTATTTTTTAGTAGATATTGAAATTAATATTATTATAAGCTAGATTATTTTCTGCTTTCCTCTACATGTCAGTCTGACATATATTCTTCTAATAACTATAGCTCCTTCCATGAGAAATACCCTATTAATCTATATCATAAAAGGCCTGCGGTTGTGATGCCATCATGGCGTCACAAGCAACTACCAGACTCACTAGGAGGTGCATTGATGGGTCCCGCGGTGGGCGGGTGCGACTTCTGGGTCCCACGGAGGGCACGGCGGTGGGCGGGACTTCTGGAGCGTTGGGGGCACTGACAGCATCTGCAGAGCGTGTAAGGCTTCGAGGGGCAGCGGACATGGCCCTGATGGTAGGCTAGGCCTAGGGACCCTACACGCACATGATTTAATCGTGAGCTGAGCCTCTAGTATGATACAATTCTGTAGGATCCTTGGGGTAAGAGTGTTTGATATGTTTTTAAAGGGCTGAGGGGTTGTGGAGGGAAGAGAGACTATCCCGCAGAGGCCATATCTGACCCACAAGCTGACAGCACTTGCTCTCTGCATCGGTAGAGAAGGTGGTATCAATCCCTGCTTTATAACAACACAACACAGTGATTCTTTCCTTCCCTTATGCTGACGTGGCACCCTTTTCCTGGTACGTTACCAAAGGCCCAGGATGGAATTATTTAATTTATAAACAGAATGCAATTTGGTACTAAATATCAAATAACTGGTTGAAAAGTAAAAAAGTTACATCAAATTTCTTATTTGACATACTGTAGATAAGTAAACATATATTTAGAGTTGCCATATTTTAAAAATTAAATTTAGTTGTGTATGTAGACAGAGCCAAAATTTCAAGCATATTAGAAAAACTCTTAATTGATGGGTTAAGCCCTTTTCACAGCTCCACTTTTTAATCATTAAGAAGGAGGTGGGGAAAGAAGCAGAGATTTGATTTTGAATAGACATTCTTACTAAAGTTCTGGTAGATACAAAACTTCAGAATATTAGCTAAAAATTACTAGTTACTGGTTTTATTTACCTGTGACTATTCTTTAAAAAGCAGGTAATTGATAACTGCTGTTTTTTTTTTATCTTTATTTTTCAGATTATTACAGTTGTTCCTCTTTTTTCCCCACATAGCTCCCCTCCACCTGGTTCCCGCCCCACCCCATGCCCTTACTCCCCTGCCCCCACTGTCCTCATCCATAGGTGTACGATTTTTGTCCAGTCTCTTTCTGCACCCCCCACACCCCTTTCCCCCTGAGGATTGTCAGTCCACTCCCTTTCTATGCCCCTGATTCTATTATATTCACCAGATTATTCTGTTCATCAGATTTTTTATTCACTTGATTTTTAGATTCACTTGTTGATAGATATGTATTTGTTGTTCATAATTTTTATCTTTACCTTTTTCTTCTTCCTCCTCTTCTCAAAGAATACCTTTCAGCATTTCATATAATACTGGTTTGGCGGTGATGAACTCCTTTAGCTTTTTCTTATCTGTGAAGCTCTGACCTTCAATTCTGAATGATAGCTTTGCTGGGAAGAGTAATCTTGGTTGTAGGTTCTTGCTATTCATCACTTTAAATATTTCATGCCACTCCCGTCTGGCCTGCATAGTTTCTATTGAGAAATCAGCTGACAATCGTATGGGTGCTCCCTTGTAGGTAATTAACTGTTTTTCTCTTGCTGCTTTTAATATTGTCTCTTTGTCTTTTGCCCTTGGCATTTTAATTATGATGTGTCTTGGTGTGGTCCTCTTTGGATTCCTTTGGTTTGGGGTTCTGTGTGCTTCCTGGACTTGTAAGTCTATTTCTTTCACCAGGTGGGAGAAGTTTTCTGTCATTATTTCTTCCAATAGGTTTTCAGTATCTTGCTCTCTCTCTCCTTCTGGCACCCCCATAATTCGGATGTTGGTACGCTTGAAGTTGTCCCAGAGGCTCCTTACACTATCTTCCTATTTTTGGATTCTTTTTGCTTTTTGCTTTTCCAGTTGGGTGTTTTTTGCTTCTTTGTATTTCAAATCTTTGACTTGATTCTTGCGATCGTCTAGTCCAGTGGTTGGCAAACTCATTAGTCAACAGAGCCAAATATCAACAGTACAACGATTGAAATTTCTTTTGAGAGCCAAATTTTTTAAACTTAAACTTCTTTTAATGCCACTTCTTCAAAATAGACTTGCCCAGGCCGTGGTTTTTGTGGAAGAGCCACAGTCAAGGGGCCAAAGAGCTGCATGTGGCTCGTGAGCCACAGTTTGCCGACCACCGCTGTAGTCTGCTGTTGGATCTCTGTATATTATTTTTTATTTCAGTCAGTGTATGCTTAATTTCTAGTTGGTCCTTTTTTCATATCCTCTAGGGTCTCACTAAATTTATCGGCCTTTTCTAGAAAATTCTTGAAAAACCTTATAACTATGGTTTTGAACTCTGTATCCAGTAGTTTGCTTTCCTCCATTTCTTTCATTCATGACATGTTTCTTTGTCTCCGCATTTTGGCTGCTTCCCTGTGTTGATGGGAGTGGCTTTGTGTGCTAGGTGTCCTATAGGGCCCAGTGGCTCAGCCTCCCCAGTTACCTGAGGTGGACACTCTTGGTGCACCCCTTTGTGGGCTGTGTGCACAGTCTTGTTGTAGTCAAGCCTTGATTGTTGTTGGTATCACTGGGAGGAATTGACCTCCAGGCCAATTGGCTGTGAGGATCAGCTGTGTCTACGATGGGAGAACTTCTGTGCTGGAGACACCCTTATGGGGCAGGACTTGCTTCAGTGGGGCTTTGCTGCTGAGTCTGCCCCCTGAATGTGTCTCTTATGGATCTGAGGAGTTGTAACCTGGATGGTCCCACTCTGACCCCTGGGTACACTGGCTCTTGGACCTCCAAGGAGGTGCTAATTTAGCTTCTGCCTGAGGCCACCCAGCAGGAGCTACGGAGAGATCTGCAGATTCCTCTTCTTTGTTTGGGTTTTGGAGGTGCCCAGATGAGGCCCAGCTGTGAAGCAATGCAAGCTGCTGTTGGGCCTTGGGCCTTCTTTTGGATGTTCTGAGTCTCTCTGACTCAGCTGCAGTTTGTTAGGTAAGTTTAGATTTAAAATGACCAGGCCATTCATATGCAAAAGCCTCTGCGCTCAGGTTGGATGGGGCGGAGTCTCAGGGCGGAGCAACCAGCAATGGCTTCCCGTCAGCCCTGCCCTAAGAGGCCCCTGGGTCTCAGTGTCCCTTGGTAATCGCTGCAAGCACCTCTGAGAGAAAGCCACCTCGAGTTCCACCCGCTGCCAGACAGTCCACTTTCTCCCCGTATGAAACTGGGTCCCCAGAATCTCGCCCGGAACTGGAGTTCAGAGCAGTCAGAAACTTGTGTCTCCCTCCTACTTCAAAAAGCCAGCCACATACACAGTTGCCAGCCCTCCCCGCACGCATGCGCGCCTCTGTACCTCTGCAGCTCCTCTGAGTCTCAGTGTGCTTTTCTCTTCCCTTCTGGTTGTAGAATTTCCACTCAGCTAGCCTTCCTGTGGTTCTGGATGATGTTCGTTTTGTCTTTTAGTTGTAGTTTTGAAGTGGTTGTGTGAGACAGCAAGTTCAGATGTTTACCTATGCCGCCACCTTGGTTTCTCTGCTGTGTGTTTTTTATCTTTTTTGTAAAATACCTTTTTCATGAAGGACAAAATAGAGGACTTTGTTTTGTCTCTGGCTCAATGACATATTTTGGCAAATACTGGTAGAATAAGTCAGCTTTTATTTATTTTTTTTGTTAATCCTCATTTGAGGATAATTCCATTGATTTCTAGAGAAAGTGGAAGGGAGAGGGAGGGAGAGAGAGATAGAAACATCAATGATGAGAGAGGACCATTGATCAGCTGCCTCCTACATGCCCCCTACTGGGGATCGAGCCTGCAACTCAGGCATATGCCCTTGACTGGAATCAAACCCGGGACCCTTCAGTCCACAGGCTGATGCTCTATCCACTGAGCAAAACTTGCTAGGGCTGCCCCCACTTCCCTGGACTCCTGTGGACCAGCTGGGGGTGCCCACCCTTGGTGGCTCCCTGTCCCTGTAGGCAACACCCAACCTAATGGCACCTGGCAGATGTGAGCAGATGAGGCATTCCCTGTGGAGGAGACCATTCACTGCAGTGAGCTCTCCATTGCAGGACCAGGTCGTGCGGCCTGGCCTGGGTCCTCAGCACCTTACGAGATGCTCGAGTGGTGCACTTGGCTTTGCGATATTGATTACGCCAGCAGTCGCCAACCAGTGGTCCGGACCACTGGTAGTCCGGGAGGTCTGAAAGGTTGGTGACCGCTGGTTTAAGGAAACCTTTGGAGCAGCGGTGGCCAACTGGTGGTCTGTGAGGCCCGAAAGGTTAGTGACCGCTGGATTACACAGAAAGCAGGGTGCCCAGCGCGTGTTTAGCCAGTCAGGCTTTCCTGTTTCCAGCAGAGGTGCCTGGAGGTCACTGCAGTGGACACATGCTCCAGAGGAGGAGACACATGCCTGATGTGGTCAGGCACGTGTCCATCCTTAAATGCATGTCATCCCTGCCGCACACCGAGCGTTGTTTCCATTCCGGGGGTATTTTCATGCATGTAGCCTGGGTGTGTTCCCAAACATTGTGTCATTGAAGTGGTGTAATCTGGACACTTCCCATGTCCATTTCTTATTGGCAGCGGTTTGGCATCCACTTTACGTCTGTTGTAGATGGGTCCTGGAGGGCATGAGATGCAGAGCACAGTGTGCAATGGCGCAAACGTTGCTGGCGTCCCTCTGAAGGATCTGAGCTCGGTTACAGGAAAGGAGAGAGATCCTGAGTAGTGGGGTGTTGCACCAAAAGTGCTCCCTGAGGCTGGGGTGGAAACGAAAGGCACCTAACTGGGCTGCGGGCCCCTCCAGCTCAGTGCCGGGACGCATCGTGAAGAACTGTAGGAGAGTGCATGGGGCCTCCACCGGGAGTAAGTGTCTTGGGAGGGAATGGTACTTCGGCCCCACCTCAGGAAGGTGACGCTGACCCCTGGCCAGGAGGCTCCTCCGAAAAAGTGCAGAAACTTGGGGAAATCCTGAAGGAGCTCAGATTGAACGTTATTTAAACTTACTGTTCTGAACTTACTGAGGAGACAGTTGTACAGGGTTATACACCAAGCATTTGACTGAATTTGAATTCGTATGAGTTGGAAAGGGAAATGGGGTAGCACGCCTGAGCTCTCCAGCGTGTCTGCTCAGCACCAGGACGGACCTACTTTCTACAGCTCCTGAGTGACTGCGCCAAGGTGCGCTGGGACTTCCCGACGTGCAGTGCTTGCCTGCTGTGTGTGTAGCTGTTCTCTGACCCACAGTGTGTGTGATGGATGTGTGTTATGTTACAGGAATCCTGACCCTTTTTACCCAGTGCGTGCTGATTCTTTCACTTCGGCTGGCTTCCCCCTGTGCGCACGGATGTGCTGGTCCGGAGTCCCACTTCCTCTGCCATGGGAAAGTAGAAGTGCACATTCGCGCAATAACTCTAGATGTAGTGCCAGTCCTAGCACCAGATCACACCTTGAAAAAGCAGCATTTTAATATTCTGAGGGGTAACTTATTCTGAAAACTGAATTCACTGTTTTTATTGCAGATGGTAATGAAACCTGCCTGTGTTTTAGAGCGTTTCTCTATTTTCAAGCGTATTTAGAGCACTTGACAGTTATTGCGGAGAACAGAACGTGGATGTACTAGTATATTTAGCCTCCCTTCGTTTTCTTAAGCTTTGTTTTCTTAAACAAAACCTCCCTTTATAATCAGTTGATTGGCATGTTCATGTAATTTGTTAATGAGACGAGGATGTAGCCCCTGAGAAGACATCCGTTGTTGATAAAATAAGGCATGTTTTTATAACTTGGAAAACCACCCATGTTCGTGCGAAAACGTGGCTTCATTGGTCCTCACAGGCTTTCCTTGGTCCTCTCCTTTCACTTTGCTGTGCTGTGGTTCTTATTTTTCATATTTTTTAAAATTAGTCTTCAAATAATTCCACTCATGAGAGCTTTTGTTTAATTCTCTTTAGATCTGCTTCGTGTTCATTGAAACCAGTTAAATTTTTCTCCATTTACTGGAATTGAATTGCATTCTGCAGGGAGACTTTTTTTTTTTTTTTTTTTTTTTTGCAGTGCGACATTTTTAGAAGTTAATCTAAGGTTGTGTATGCTTCTGGCATTCCAGTGGAGAGGGTTGTGGCCAGCAGTAATTGAAGCATTCCAGGAGAACGTTTTTTATTGCCGTCAAGTGGACAACTCGAAGGCCCCTCCCGGTGTGTAGCACATGCGCAGCGCTCCTGTGTGTGCTGGCCACGTGGGCGTGCTTGAAAGGCCTGCTGAGCACGTCCAGCCTCTCTTCACTTATTTTGCTTCTCTACCGATGACCCTTCAGAGCTTCCTAAGCTCTCTACGGAGAAACTTCAGAAATAGAGCTGTTCCCAGCTTAGAGGGGGCTCCATCCCTGTCCAGGGACCTCTGACACAGTCCAGGGTGCACTCAGCGAGAGAACCAGAAAACCAGAGTTGACCACCACACACATGCAGCCACATCATCGACTTAAAGCAGTTCAGATATTCAAGAATTCTGACGCTGCGCATATTCACGTTCAGGACACACTCCTGGTGGATGCCCATGCACGCTCCTACAATTCTTCACGTGCCAGCTGAATGTAAAATTTCACTGTACAGTTGTAGGTAAATGAATGCCCCAGTTCATCTTGGAATATGTATTGATCACTGAAAGTTGAAAAGTAACTTACTTTAAAAGTTGAGTCCCTTTTATAGAGGGTGGTCTCTCTATGTCAGTAACATAGTGTAGCTTATTTTTTAACTGTTTTTGGGGGGACTGCAGAGCACGGAACGAGTAACTCACGGCTGATTTGCAGGGTGTGCGTGATGCATGCCCCCACCCAGTGCTGGGGTGTGCAGTGTCAGAGGAAGTGCCTCTTCCCTGGTGCCTTCAGAGCCATCTGTTAGAGTCAGGGAAAGCATATTTAAGCCGGGACATGCAGCGCATGTGCTGTAGAGTAAAGGAACAGGAGGTAAGTGACTTAAGAAGTTGTAGAAGAAGAATAAATACAAAAAAGCTAAATATTTTACATTATTCACTAGATTTCTACTTGTTTCTTCTTATCGCCTGGGTGGTGACCGTGAAGTCTGGGTCATGTTAGGGGCAGTGGTCTCTGCCAGGGTCCTCGGGGCGCTGGAGGGCATCCCGGAGTGTGAGTAGGATTGAGTGTAACTCAGACCGGCCAGGCCATGTGCACACTCAGACCGGCCAGACCAGTATGCTTGATGTTGTGTAGTTTCTGTCACCACTGCATCACGTTTCCACACACTCAGTGACTCAAAACAACCCAGATAGTATGCCTTCCAGCTCATAGGCCCGAAGTCCGAAGTGGGCCCCCTGGGCTCAGGCAGGGCTGGTTCTCGGAGGCTCTCGGGGGAGGGTGTTCCTGGCTCCTCCGCACTCCTGTCTGAGAGCCGTCCTGGCTCCAGCCCCGCCCTGTCCCCAGGCCCGTCTCCTTGGGCAGACCTCCCGACTCTTCTGCCTCCCTCGCTGGCGCCTAATGACCTGTGATGACCTTGGGCCCACCCAGATCCAAGATCATTTCCTATTTCGAAGTTAGCTGAGTAGCAGCCTTAATCCATCTGTCAACTTAACTCCCCTTTACCTGTGGGCTCCACCCTTTCCCAGGTTCCAGGGATCCGGATGTGGACCTGATGGGGGCCTGCTCTGCCTCCAGTACCGACGAGGGGTGCCGAGACTGCTGCTTACTCCTTTTTAAAGAAGTTTGGGTTGTTCGAACCCAAATTGGAAGAATCAGCCATTGATAAAAATGTAGAATACAATGGAAGCAAACTTAAGAAAATTAACCAGCTGTTAAAATTAACCAGCTGAATATTATTAAACTCTAGCATAGATTTAAGGATTAAAGAAGAAATAAAAAACAAACAAACACTATTGCCCTAACCCAGTGGTCGGCAAACTGCGGCTCGCGAGCCACATGCGGCTCTTTGGCCCCTTGAGTGTGGCTCTTCCACAAAATACCACGGCCTGGGCGAGTCTATTTTGAAGAAGTGGCGTTAGAAGAAGTTTAAGTTTAAAAAATTTGGCTCTCAGAAGAAATTTCAATCGTTGTCCTGTTGATGTTTGGCTCTGTTGACTAATGAGTTTGCCGACCACTGCCCTAACCCAGTGGTCGGCAAACCGCGGCTCGAGAGCCACATGCGCTCGAGAGCCACATGCGGCTCTTTGGCTGCTTGAGTGTGGCTCTTCCACAAAATACCACGTGCGGGCGCACACGTACAGTGCGATTGAAACTTCGTAGCCCATACACAGAAGTCGGTTTTCGGCCTGGGCGAGTCTATTTTGAAGAAGTGGTTTTAGAACACTTAAGGGGCCAAAGAGCCGAATGTGGCTCGTGAGCCGCGGTTTGCCGACCACTGCCCTAACCCGTTTGGCTCAGTGGATAGAGTGTCGGCCTGTGGACTCAAGGGTCCCAGGTTCGATTCCAGTCAAGGGCATGTACCTTGGTTGTGGGCACATTCCCAGTAGGGGGTGTGCAGGAGGCGGCTGATTGATGTTTCTCTCTCATCAGTGTTTCTACCTCTCTATTCCTATCCCTTCCTCTCTGTAAAAAAAATCAATAAAATACATATTTTTAAAAAACACTATAATTTTAGGGTTTTTTTGCCGTTATTTTTCTTACAGTAGTATGATTGCATCATGATGTTAACGTAAAAAATACTTCACGGTTGTGTCATAAATTCATGAGTTTTTTTCATTTTTTGATGATCTAGGCTTTAGTATTTCAAAAACTCTAACCTGCGATGCACTGTGATTAATCAAAACATTCCAAAATGAATAATAAAGTGAACTGGACACATTGGAATGTGGGGTTGTTCATAGGACTGAGTAGTAAGCACCCTGACAGAAGACAAGATTCGGGGAGTAGTAAGCACCCTGACAGAAGACTGTTCCTAGTAACACTGGGGAATCCTGAGTTCAGCCACTAGTCACTTTCAGAGCGTTGCACTGTGGGTAAGGGTTAGGTGTTGGCGGGGGTGTCTAGACCAGTCGATGAGTTGGTTGGAGCACTGTATCAGTGAAGTGTGTTTCAGGTTCTTGTGTTGATAATTTCATGTAAGTTTTTGTTGACGGTACATTTGCCTCTTTTTTCCCTGTGACGTGTCTGTATGAGCCAGGTGGTAAGAGAACCGAGTAGAACAGTGTGGGTCGTCCCGCAGGTGGTTAATGGAACTGGGTGTTCTGTCATGGTCCACAGTGGTGGTACTGAGCAGCAGAATAGTGAAGACGGGAGGGTGAGGAGGCACCTTAACTTCTCACAGGAGGTTCCTTTCTCCTTTTTAAAAATGCATCATTTTTAGGAGCAGAATAAGTGTTCTAATATTTTTTCCATGATTTGAGTACATCACTACGATAGCTTCATGCTTATACATTTAGATACATCAGTCTTTCTAATTTTCTGTGCTCGTATATGAAAGTGCTGCTTAGCATTGTTGCCATCTGGCTTGGGAAGACCTGCTCACTGTGTGTTTTTTCTAGGCTTCCGAGTTGAAGAAATCCTCCAGCAAGCAGACTACCTCTATGAGAGCGGAGAAACGGAGAAGCTCTATCAGTTGCTGACCGAGTACAAGGAGAGGTGAGCAGTGCTGTGGGCCTGGGGTGGCGGCTGCCTCAACATTCTCGTGTTAAACTCAGCACTCAACGGAAGTCTTGGTGCCAGAAGTTTTCATAGTTCTTTAAAGCTTTTTACTCAGAATAACATTTCTTAGAGTTTCATTTATAGCTATTTCTTACATTAAATGATTCCAGAATTCTACATTTTGATTTAGAAAAGGTTGTTCAACTTATTCTAGTACAAATTTGAAATACTTTGTCCATTTTATGATTTTGTTTTGTATCAGAAAGGTAAGTTGCTAAATATGTGTTTGTCATCTCTATTGTGTATTTATCATTTCTTTAAATTAGTATCTGATTGGTATAAGATTTAAGTGAATTGGGATAGTTGCATGCCTCCACTGGATGGTATCTGTGTGTCATTTGGGAAGTACGGTTTTTTAGAGAAACTAAATATATCTCCTTTTTAAAAAATAGCGTGCTTGTCCTGGCCAGTGTGGCTCAGTTGGTTGTCCCAGGCACCAAAAGGTTGCCTGTTGGATTCCTGGTCAGGGCACATACCAGTTTGCTGGTTCAATTCCTGATTGAGGAGTGTACAGAGGCAACTGATAGATGTTTCTCTCTCACATCAATGTTTCTCTCTCAAATCAACTTTTAAAAACATAAAATAAAAAGTAGAGTACATGTTTAGTCCAGAATATCAGTGTATACTTTTTGGGGGGCAGATAGAGGTGGAGTAGATTCAGACCATAAAGTAAGTCAAGGTATTTCTAGGTCATTGATCAACCTCATATCCTTAACTAAAGATATAGCGTCATTTTCTATTGCCTTTCTGGGATTCCCAAGACCGATCACTTTACTTCCTGAGTATCTACAGGACCCGTCTCCTTCCACTGTCCCCTCAGTAATTTAGGTGGCTGGTTTGGCATTGCACACTCACTTCACTAATTACTGGAAAAGTGAGCGGTTAGGTGTTACTCCATAGCCATTGAATTATAAATATGCTATTGCTTCCTGCAGTTTAAAATTTTATTAGTACCGTTTTTGTTAACAAATACAGGGAGGGCCCTGGCCGGTGTGGCTCAGTTGGTTGGCCGTCGTCCTTTGCACCAAAAAGTTGTGGGTTTGATTCCCAGTCAGGGCACATGCCTGGGATTGGGCTGGATCCCTGGTAGGAGGCAGCTGCTCTATGTTCTGCTCTCACATCAGTGTTTCTCTCTCTCCCTCTCTCTCTCAAAATAAATAAATAAATATATATATACTAGAGGCCCGGTGCACGAAATTCGTGCACGGAGGGGGGTTGTCCCTCAGCCCAGCCTGTACCCTCTCCAATCTGGGACCCCCTCGAGGGATGTCCTACTGCCCGTTTGTTTAGGCCCTTATCCTACCGGGCAATCAGACATCCCTCTCACAATCCAGGACTGCTGGCTCCCAACTGCTCGCCTGCCTGCCTTCCTGATTGCCCCTAACCGCTTCTGTCTGCCAGCCTGATCACCCCCTAACCACTCTGCTGCCAGCCTGTTTGCCTCCAACTTCCCTCCTCTGCTGGCCTGGTCACCCCTAACTGCCCTCTCCTGCAGGGTTGATCACTTCCAACTGCCCTCCCTTGCAGGCTTGGTCCCTCTCAACTGCCCTCCCTTGCAGGCCGGGTGCCTCCCAACTGCCCTCTCCTGCTGGCCATCTTGTGGTGGCCACCTTGTGTCCACATGGGGGCAGGATCTTTGACCACATGGGGGCGGCTATATTGTGTGTTGCAGTGATGATCAATCTGCATATTACTCTTTTATTAGATAGGATAGAGGCCTGGTACAGGGGTGGGGGCCAGCTGGTTTGCCCTGAAGAGCATCCCGGATCAGGTGGGGGTTCCCTTGGGGTGTGGGGCGGCCTGAGCGAGGGGCCTGTGGTGGTTTGCAGGCCAGCCACGCCCCCTGGCAACCCAAGCGGAGGCCCTGGTATCTGGAATTTATTTTCCTTCTACAATTGAAACTTGGTAGCCTGGAGCAGAGCCAAGCCTGGGGCTCCCTCCAAGGCCGGCAGCCATTTGTGTTGGGGTTATAATTGAAACTTTGTTGCCTTAAGCGGGTGGGCCCGGCCAGGGTGTGCAGAAAGCTTTGCTTCCCCTGTTGCCAGCGGCAACCCTGGCCTGCTCTCTCAAGCTCCATTCTGCTGCCATTTGTTTGAATTTGTTTACCTTCTATAATTGAAACTTTGTAGCTTGAGTGGAGGCTTAGGCCTGGCAAGGGCAGGCGGAAAGCTTAGCTTCCTCTGTTACCTAGGAAACCTGGCTCTCTGTGGCTGTAGCCGTCTTGGTTTGGGTTAATTTGCATGCTCGCTCTGATTGGATGGTGGGCGTGGCTTGTGGGTGTGTCAGAGGTATGGTCAATTTACATATTTGTCTATTATTAGATAGGATATATATATATATATATATGTATATATATATACACGCACACATATTTTTTTTTAAAAAAAGAAGAAATAACGCTAGCCGATTTGGCTCAGTGTTAAGAGGGTTGGCTCGCATACTGAAGGGTCATAGGTTCGATTCTCCTCAAGGGCATGTACCTTGGTTGTAGGCTCAATCCTCGGCCCTGGCTGGGGCATGTGTGGGAGGCAGCCAGTCGATGTGTCTCTCTCACAGTGATGTTTTCTCTCTCTGTCTGTCTGTCTCCCTCCCTTCTACTCTGTCTAAATCAATAGAAAAAATATCGCTGGGCGAGGATTAACCAAAAAAACAAAAAGCACAGGTGGGGCAAAAGTAGGTTTAGAGTTGTTCCTACAGGTAACACAGTTTATTCTTGTATTATAATTATTATATTATTTACCACATAAGCAACTGTAAGGTAGACTTACAGGTAGACATTTAATAAAAAAGAATTTAAGGTTTTAAAACTTTTTCAGCCTCTTAATTGCGGTTATTTTGTTTAGTAGCCATTTCTAATTTACATCGTTCTATTTAAGTGGCCATTCTTCAAGCAGTTGAGTGCTCTGACTTGAGAAATGCCACGCCTCGTGGCGTGGACGGCTCATTCAGACACGGTTCATTTGGAGGCTCCGTTGTCCTCAGTCATTCATTGACAGGCATGTTCCGGTGCCTGTTGTATGAGGGACGGTGGGGCGGGCTCAGCAGGTGGTGCCGTAACCAGACGCGGTGTGTCAGGCCGCCGTGCCTGTGCTGTGTGAGCACTGGCTCGCAGGCCAGCCCCCGTTACAGGCTGCGTTTCGTGGGCAGGTGTTCAGAGGAAGGTGTGTGGTTAGATATGACAGGTAAGTAAATATCTATGTGTGATACTGGGTATTTTGTAGGAAATTGTAGCAAATAAAGTTGTGTGAGAGAATAACAAATGGAATGTTGTGAATAATGGCATTTGATACTGTGCTGCTGGCTGTATCCTCACTGAACTGAAAGGCCAGCGTATTCCTTAGTGATATGACCTTTGACCGTTTTCAAAATGCGAGCTGAAATGGTGGTTTTATCCAGGCCGGGTGGCACTTTTTGTTGGAGCATCGTCCCAAACTCCAAAAGGTCACGGGTTCTATTCTTAAGTCAGGACACATGCCTAGGTTGTGGGTTTGGTCCCCAGTTGGGGTGCACAGAGGAGGTAATCGATGTTCCTCTCTAAAATCAATAAAAGGGTGGTTTTATATTTACTTTAAATTAGTGAAGATGCAGAGTTGCTGTGGCGTCTGGCGCGGGCATCCCGGGACCTCGCTCAGCTTAGCGGAACCGCAGCGGAGGAGAAGAAGGCCCTGGTGTATGAGGCGCTGGAGTACGCGAAGCGGGCGCTGGAGAAGAACGAAGCGAGCTTTGCGGCTCACAAGGTGAGGCGCCTGAGGTCACAGCGGCTGCCTTGTCCTGAGGCCCGCTGTCTGCTTACCTTGTCCCTGATTTACTCAGGAAGGAGCCGTCTCCACTGTACAGTAGGAGAGAGGGACTAACGAGCTTTTTCTTCCATTCTTGAGCACCTCCTCTGCCAGCGTGCGTGGTGCGGCGCTCCGGGGGTGTGCACTGTGGGCTCCGTGGGAGCAGTTCCATGGGTTCCCTGGTTCTCAGCTCCCAGGAGTGCAAGCACCTGACACGTTTTCTCATTTCCTCACGCTCCGTTTCTGTCTGGGCCACTTTCACACGGGACTCCCCAGCTCTGGATCTCCTGCCTGGCCCAGCAGAAGCTCCAGTGACGCTGGGGACACGGGGCGTTGGGGCGTTTGGATGAGGACGTCACTTGATCATATCGGGCTGTCCCAGTGGAGCCGCAGGCCATTGTGACCCATTTCCCAGTGCCTCCTTTTGGGGCTGGCCCCTCATGTCTCCTCATCCCCGCCCCCCAGCACCCCCCCCCCCCCCCCCACACACACACACTGGTTTATATTCAGGGCAAAACAGATATAAATACTTTAAATTTGTCGAGACTTCTTTTGTGGCCCAGAACCAGTCCATCCATGTTACAAATAAGATTTCATTCTTTTTATGGCTGAGTCATACTCCATACAACCTCTTCTTTATCTATTTCTGTCTATTGTTGGACACTTAGGTTGCTTCCATGTCTCTTTTTTTTAATATACATATTTTTTATTGATTTCCTAGAGAGGAAGGGAGAGGGAGAGAGAGATAGAAACATCAATGAGGAGAGAGAATCATTGATTGACCGTCTCCTGCACACTCCCCACCGGGGACTGAGCCTACAACCTGGGCATGTGCCCTGACCAGGAATGGAACCATGACCTCCTGGTTCATAGGTCAACACTCAACCATGGAGCCACACTGGTCGGGCTTCCATATCTTTTTGATGCTACTGTAATTGGAACTCTTTCCTGAATTTCACTTTCATATTGTTCCTTGCTAGTGTATAGGAATGCAGTTGGTGTTTGCATATTGATTTTATATCCTGTAGCTTTGCTAATCTTATTTATTGGAGATTTTTTAGGGTTTTTGTATAGGATCCTGTCATCTATAGAGAGAGAGTTGTACTCTTTCGTTTTTCTGTCTTTCCCGGTTTCCCTGGCCAGAGCTCCCGGCACAGTGTGCAGGGGCAGTTCTTGCCTTGTTCCTGACTATGGGAAGCCAGGAGGCTCACCTTGTCTCTCAGGTGTCTCTGTTCCCTACTGTGTGGTATCTTGAGAGTCATTATTTCTTATATTTTGTCTGTTTTTGTTCTTTTACTGTTTCAGGCAAGAAGGTAAGTATTACTCCTTCTTAGCTAGAATATCCATTTAAAAGTTTCTTTTTTAAATAATGTAAACTCAATATAGACAGTAGACATTTTGGAAATTTAAAAAAGAATACAGTCCGGCTGTTGTATCTCAGTGGTTAAGCATCGACCTATGAACCAGGAGGCCATGGTTCGATTCCCAGTCAGGGCACATGCCCAGGTTGCGGGCTCGATCCCCAGTAGGGGTACACAGGGGCAGCCAATCAATGACTCTCTCCTCATCATTGATGTTTCTATCTCTCTCTCCCTTCCTCTCTGAAACCAATAAAAAAATTTTAAGAAAAAGGAGTAGAAATATAGAAATAAAATCGCCAAGATCATACCTCCTGCCATCAGCTCTTGCTAATTGATAATTCACTGTGAGTCACAAGACGCAGCCTCACCGGGGAGGAGGTTTGCTGTGCGTGTAGGTGACAGTGGGTGCCTGAGAGAAGGGGGTTGTATTCTGAGCCCTGACACCTGGGAGCAAGTCAGAGCAGCAGGTGAGATCCCGCATGATCCTCAGTCACCTGGATTCGGGTCTGTCTAGTGTATGTGTTTTAAACAATACTTTTTTATTCTTAATAAGCATTGAAAGGTACAAAATACTTTGGTGGAGAATAATTCTAAACAGAAGTTTGAGCATTAAAATCTTTCCAGTTAAAATTATTAAAATCCCACAGAAATAAGCTCAAACAGGAACGGGGTGTTTAGTCTAGGAACCTGTTGTATTCCACAGACCTGAGGCAGGGGCGTTGAGGCTGCAGGAAGCGTGGGCAGCGCGGGCTCGATGGCTCCGAGGCTGCGGCTCCTCTGCCGCCAGCCCTCGACATGGTTCACTGCGGGTCGAGTCCGTGACCCCGCGGCACTGGGTGTGCGGAGACCCCGCGGCACTGGGAGTGGAGTGTGGGCGTCGTGGATTTCTCTCCTGGGGAGATGCTCTGGTTGTTGCGTCTGGTTCTGTTGTCCAAGCCTGACGTGGGGACGCATGGTTGACAGGAGCGCTGTTACCACAGGGACCGTGCAGACGTGGGAGGAGGCAGCGCCCAGAACAAAGGACGAGGAAGTAAGATGATGGTTGATCTCGGATTTTTCGAAATTCGTAACGCAGACCATCGCCGTGAATCACTACAGTGTTGTGTTGTCCACCATCCCGGAGATTCGCTGCTCTCTGCCCTGTGCCTTCGTCCAGGCCACACAGGGCTAGTTAGTTTCTCCTTGAGCCCCCGAGGCCCGCCCACGTCTCTGTCTGTTCCAGTGCACCTAGTACGGCGTTGATGCGCAGTACCTTTTGTTGAATGAGGAATGAATACTCGGTTTTACTCTGTGTCGCATGGATCAGTATTAAGCGTTGTTATCCTTACACCTCCTTTCTGTTTCTAGTGGTGTGCCATCTGCATTAGTGACGTCGGAGATTACGAAGGCATCAAGGCTAAAATCGCCAACGCCTACGTTATCAAGGAGCATTTTGAGGTACAGTGAACTGGGCAGGCGTGGGCTTTCTGGGTGGTTGGCTCACTGTCCTGGCAGCTGCTGAGACTTGCGACGCTCGGAGAGGCGGTGGCCTCAGGTCTGGGGGTGCAGCGGAGCTCCCGCGGGCTGTGCTCACCTGCTCGTGCAGGGACGGGTGCGCAGGCGACCTCTGTCTCCCTTGGTTTTTGTTACTTTACTGCATGACTGCTGGCTTCCAAGAGTGGGCGGCCCAGGGAGAAAGTCCGTGGGCAAACCTGCCTCACACTGGTAATACCCCGTCGAACACAGAAGTCATGTGGCCAAGGCCGGAGTCTGTGGGAGGTGTGGTCTCTCCTAACAGTCCGTCCAGCATCGTAGCCCCTGCATAGGGAGAGCACCGTGTACGCTGTGACCTCTGGGTGTGCTCACGTCTCCCTGAAGTTAGTGCACGCATCACCGTAAGTGCTTCCTCGGCTGCCACGGGCTCTCCACGCATCTGTTCCACGTGCACGTGCGCGACCCCGCTGCCCTCCCCCGACACGGGCCCTGTTGCCAGCATGTTCATCTCTCTTGCGTGGTATTCTAGACCATCTCAGAGATACAAAGGAGGCACGGGCGGGGAAAAAACGTGCAGGGATAATGTTAGGTAGGCTGGGCAACAGGTTTCTGAATTGTATGGTGATGGACTCAGCTTCTAGGTTTTCTAATGACTAGTTGACAAGAAGGTTGGATGGAAAGTCAGGAGACCTAGCTTCTTCAGGCATCAGTAGTACGTGTGCGCACATGTGTATACACATGTGTGTATGCATTTCAATGTAATAGGTCTTCTTCACATTTTAAGTCTTTGACATCAGACTGCATTGTGTAGTCAGTGGTATCTTATACTTGCTTTGTAGTCTTAGTGGGACGTAAGATAATGTGATGGTGTAGATCTGATGGTGACTTAGATTCAGTGACTATGGCATCTTGCCGAATGCCACATCTCAGTTAGTCTGTGCCTTGGTGTGTAGAAACACATGACAGGTAACTGCCAATGTGAATAGTGAAAAAGGGCAGAAAATATATTAATGTAGCCTTTACTCTAAACTTCAAACATGAAGGCTATAATATTTTAAAATTCAGTGTTTTTTATAAGCTTTCAAATGTATGTGTTAAGTGTGTTTTAAAATGACAGTGTTTAGTGTTTACCATTTGTACTATTATTTCAGATTCGTATTTACCTAAGTCAGAAGGAGTGCTGTCGTTGGGGTGTTTTGAAGACACTTAAGTTAAACTGGAGGGTTTGCTGGGAGAAGCCGGTGCGCCGCCTGTGAGAGGTTAGCTCTAGTGCCCAGGGCACAGGAGCGGGGAGCTGACTTCTCGCTAGACCTCCACGGCTCTTGGCAGGAAGAGAAGACAGTGACGGAGCTGGTTTTGCAGGGCTTGTTTTCTGGTGGGACTCGGCCAGGGAACGAGCTGGGGGTAGAAGTTGTATGTGCTTCCAGGTGTGTTTTGCTGTAACATGTCACTATATTTATGGGAAAGCGAATTTTCAATCAGCGCTGCTGCTTACCCGTATCAGTGAGCCGGAGCCCTGCCCGCTCACACTGTCCGCCCTGCTGCTGCCCTGACCGCACCGTGAGAAACGATGCCTGGACCTGAGAAAAGGGAACAGTGGCTGTGCCAGCGCCTCTGTGACTGCTCATGTCATTGTCACCACAGCCCCATTGGGAGGTGTGTTATTGTCTCAGTTCCTGAAAGAGCAAGCCCAGGCGAAATGTAGAAACATCCCAAGGCCAAGCGGTTAGGAGGCATGAGCCGTGGTTGGAACCAGGTAGTCTGGCTTCAGAGCCCACACCGGTCACAGAGCAAAGGTTTGAAAATGTGTGTCTCGCACACTCCTAACTGAGAGCGCAGAGTGGGTGTGCAGAGCAGCATATGCTAGGAAGTCCCCCTTTTAAAAAGGGTCTTTTATTTTTAATGGTGCTACATCACCTCTGAAATTTCCTTAGCAGTTTCCAACAAAACAATGTATAAAAGGAGTAATTTCTTAAAGTCATTGTCATTTATACTTTTACATTAATTCACGCTGGGCTGTCACGTGTAAATAGAAACGAGGGACGCTTTCCTGACATATTTTACCTTGTGCTTCCTCAGTAAACAAGTAAAATTCTTATTGCTGTTTAGAAAACAAGTGATTGATTTTCTCTTTTCTTGTTAGAAAGCAATTGAGTTGAACCCTAAAGATGCTACCTCGATTCACCTAATGGGTATTTGGTAAGAAAATTTCTTTGAATAAATATTTCAGTGGTATGTAGTATGATCTTATTTTGTAGTAGATAAAAAATCAAGATCTAAGCTATTTTAAAATGCTACTTGGCAATCAGGAGTGCTTAATCCATTAAATCAACCAGCAGCTGTGCATGTACTTAGACAATATAAATTTGACTGTGATCTTGTTAGATGTTATTATTCAGATCATTTAGCAAACAGGTGCAGTGGTCCTGTCTCAACCACGGGGCGCATGTCCAGGGCCCCAGCGGCTGCCTGACGCTGCAGGTGGTGCCCAGCCCTGAGTATGTGCCCTTCTTTCCTGCACACGCCCTCTCACCCGAGGCGGCTCCATGGCTTCCCGGCACTGTTACCAGTAGTCACCACTGTTTACATGTGATCACAAGTCCACCGCAGTCGATGGAGCAGTGTCAGTCAGTCCCTGCATAACTCGGTGTGGATGTGAGCCTCTAAGGTTATGTCCAGTACACGCTGCTTAAACAGACAGCATGGGAGTCCTTGTGTGTCTGTTAAGATGCTTGATTGTCTTGAAGAGAAAATAAGTGCAGTTCGATGCGTGAACGTTTCTACTGCCCTAGGTGCTACACGTTTGCTGAAATGCCCTGGTATCAGAGAAGAATTGCCAACATGCTGTTTGCAGCCCCTCCCAGCTCCACCTACGAGGAGGTGAGTGCTGACCTCCGAGGGGACGGGGGGGGGGGGGGGGGGGGGGCGGGGCGCGGGGGTACTCGCAGGGCTCCCTCGGGACTCGTCGGGGCGGCCACACGGCCTTCACTGTGTCCGTGACTCCGGGTCGATTTCTCTAGTGGAGGCTCGTGACGCCCGCGAAACAGCTGCCCCGTTTTCTGTTTGAAACTTGTGCCGCGTGAATCCCAAACAGGGCAGGAAGCACAGCGCCTCAGCAAGCTGTGGGGACATAGTCTCTGTACATCCTTTCCCTGCCAGGCCGAAGAAAGCGAAACTTGGCATCGCTAACTTTTTAAAAACACATTTTTTTTATTGGTTTCAGAGAGGGAGGATAGGGAGAGAGAGATAGAAACTTCAGTGATGAAAGGGCATCATTGATCCGCTGACTCCTGCCTGCCCCCACTGGGGATCGAGCCCACAGCCCGGGCATGTGCCCTGACTGGGAACCAAACCATGACCTCCTGGCTCATAGGTCGATGCTTAACCCACTGATCCACACTAGCTGGGCTCCATAACTTCTTTTTTTAAGTGCTATTGAAAGAATGTTGGGGGGGGATTTCTGGGCAAACTTTTTTTTTTTTTTTTTTTTTTTTTTAAGGGTTAATAGTATAGCATTCTCAAGTTTATGTTTTGTTTATTTTTGTGTTTTTTTAAAAAATATATTTTATTGATTTTTTACAGAGAGGAAGGGAGAGGGTGAGGGATAGAGAGTTAGAAACATCGATTGGAGAGAAATATCAATCAGCTGCCTCCTGCACGCCCCCTACTGGGGATGTGCCTGTAACCAAGGTACATGCCCTTGACTGGAATCAAACCCGGGACCCTTCAGTCCGCAGGCTGATGCTCTATCCACTGAGCCAAACCGGTCAGGCCTGGGCAAATGTTTTGGGTTTGCTTGTCAAACAACGTTGAGAGTGAGGAAACAGGCCATGAAATGGCTTTCTGAATCCTAGTCATAGCGAGGGCCTGCTTTTTTCTGGACAGCTGTGGTGAGTTCCGATGTAAGGTGCACAGAGGTGTGTAATTGCACAGCTGGGAAATGCCTGTTGTTATTAAAAACAGTGCATTCTGAGAGAAAAGATACTCTGCTCTAACAGACCAGTTGTTTTTAAGAAATCAATTGGCAGGAAGTATATTATAAAAACTGTGAGTCATAAAGAATTAACCCTTTTAGACTCACAGTAGCATTTTATGTAGATGTGTATATATATACATATATATAAATAAAATAGAGAAATATGCAAATTAGCCCAGATGCTGTAACGTGACAACCGAACAGCAGGGACCTGAGCAGCTGCAGGCTCCCAGCGCCGCCAGCCCCCGTGCGCCAGCATACCCTTGGGCCTGGAATAATGACACATTCACAACGAGCCCAGTCACTGCACAGGGGGCTGCAGATCAGGGGGGCCGTGGATGGGGGGGGTTGCAGATTTGGGGGAGCTGCAGATCAGGGTGCTGCAGATCAGGGAGGGCTATGGACCAGGGGGGCTGCGGACCAGGGGGGCTGCAGATCAGGGGGTCAGTGATTGGGGGGCTGCGGATCAGGGAGGCTACAGATCAGGGGGCTGCGGATCAGGGGGGCTACAGATCAGGGGGCTGCAGCACTGGGTACCCCAGCTCTGAGCCCAGAGCCTGGCCTCAGGGCTGAAGCTGTGGCTGTGCTGCCCAGCAGGGAGCCCCATAATCTGCCCCCACAGACTCAGGAGGGCCAATGGGTCCATGGGGATGGCCAGGAAGAGGCCTCACGTGGCACCCTTTACTCCGTGAGGAGGGCCCTGTGGATGGGAGTTGGGGGCCAAACCATGACTAGCAATCAGTGTTTGAAGAGGGAGCCTTCAGCCCCGTGAACTTTCTCTTCCAACGAAGCTCCAGCTCCTCCCTGCACTCGGGCCCTGCTAGAGGGCCATGCCGGGCCCACGTGTCCACTGCCCACACACACTGGTGTCTGTAGTCCCACGTGGGACCGTGAATCGTGTCTGAGCCACTTGCAGGCGGAGCCCATGTCACCTCTTTAAAGTTTTCACATTTGCTGTTCGGACCTTTGCCTTCTGAGGCGTAGAAGCCAGGACGGTGGGCACAGTGGAGCCCGCAGACGGGCACCCAGGAGCTCCTCGGCTCTGATGGCTTCATTCAGAGAAGGTCCCCCCCGACCCACTCCCTGGGCACTGCTCACCTTGGCCTGCAGGGAGCAGCACAGTCACCGTGACTGGCATGGCCCCAAAGCTGCTCCTGAACCTCGCTTTTCCTCCCTCGGCTCCCCAAGCCCAGCGCAGCCTGTGGCCAGCCCCGCAGAGGCTGTTATTTTAAGGGGTTTTCATTGACTTCCTTGCTTGTATGTAATATAGGAATAGAGTTTGAGAAAATTTTTAAATACTGAATCTATTTTAATCCTTTCATATGTTTGCATTCTTTGTGTTTTTACAGGCCTTAGGCTACTTTCAAAAGGCAGAGCAAGGTAAAATATTTTTTATTTCAGATACTAATACAGTTAAAATTATGTGACTGCTTTATATATAACTAGAGGCCTGGTGCACAAAATTTGTGCACGGGGGTGGGGGCAGTTGTCTCTCAGCCTGGCCTGCATCCCCTTGCAGTCCGGGACCCCTCAGGAGATGTCCGCCCTCTGGCTTAGGCCTGCTTCCCACAGGGATTGGGCCTAAGCCGGCAGTCGGACATCCCTCTCGCAGTCCAGAGCCCCTCGCTCCTTACCTCCTGCCTGCTCGCTGCTCTTTAGCGCTGTCGCAGAGGCAGGAGAGGCTCCCACCACCGCTGCTGCGCTTGCCAGCTGTGAGCCTGGCTTTTGGCTGAGCAGTGCTCTCCCTGTGGGAGCTCACTGACCACCAGGGGGCAGCTCCTGTGTTGAACGTCTGGCCCCTGGTGGTCAGCGTGCATCATAGCGACCGGTTGTTCTGGTTGTTCTGCTGTAACAGTCGCTTAGGCTTTTATTACATAGATAGGAATTTTAAAACAAAGATACTGTATCCTGACACACCTTTGTGCTAGGCATTATCTAACAGTCTTTAAAGGTTTTATTCACTTGAGTAAGGAGTAGCCCCGTGCCCTGGCCGTGTGCTCAGCTGGTTGGAACATGCTTCATGCACCAAAAGGTGGCAGCTTGGATTCCCGGTCAGGGCTCGTGCCCAGGTTGCCGGTTTAATTTCCTGGTCAGGGCGTGCAAGGGAGGTAACCGGTCGATGTCTCTCTCCCTCTCCCTACCCCCCTTCCTTTCTCTAAAGTCAATAAGAAACAAATCCTCAAGTGAAGATTTAAAAATGAAATAAGGAGGGAGGACCAAGATGGCGGCATAGGGCGGACGCCTGATTGTTGCCTACCACAACAATTTTGAAACTACAACTGGAAAACAGAGCAGACACCATCCAGAACTACCGGAGGGCTGGCTGAGCAGATGCTCTACAACTAGAATAAAAGAGAGGGGGACGCGGGATGATGCTGATGCCGGTGAGCCAAAGATCTCACTTTAAAATCTACGGCTCTGGAAGATGGCGGCGGAGTTGAACGGCTGATCTGTTGCCTCGCATGGCAGTTTTGGAAATACCAGTAAAAGATGGACTGGTGAGCGTGGCGACTCCTGCTCGCATCTCCCCAGGCCGGGCAGCTGCTCCTCTCAGTCAGCACCTCAGCCGGGGCCATGAGCTCGTGGGTGGCCGTGGCAGCTGCTATGGCGGCGGCCGCGGACTCGGCGCAGTGGCTCTTGGTGAAGGAAGAGACCATCTTTCTGCAGGACGGGCCCATCCGCGTCACCGACCTGGCCGAGCTGCCCAGTGAGATCCTCGGGGCCCCGGAGGCCGCCGACACCGACTTGGAGGATTTTTAGGATTTCCCGTCTTACATTCAAGTCCTTTAGCCATTTTGAGAGAGGAGAACCAAGAAGGCGGCAAAGTTAAACAAATGAACTGCGCCGCGCACAGCAATTTCAAAAATACAACTGGAGGACAGAGCGTCTGCCACCCAGAACCACAGGAGAGCTGGCTGAAGGGTGGATTTACAGCTAAGAGGGAAGAGGACAGAGCGAACTCGGAAGGGATAAGGTGCGGAGGCGCGTGGGTCGGACTGGTGGCGGGGGAAGGGTCGTGCGGCTTTTTTTCCAACCCTCGGGGAGATTAGCTCCCCATCACCCTGAAATCCAGCTTCTGGGGACTCGCGGGAGACCCAGACGCCTGCAGGGAGAGGCTGGACTCTCGGCCTTCGTGTCGGAGAGTGGGAGTAACTTCCTGGCGGAGGTGCGCCCAGCAATCAGTGTTTGCTGCGCTGGAGTGCGGAACAAGGGAGCTTAGAAACGTGGAAAGCAGAAAAAGCAGACTTGCAGCCATTGCGGTTCGCCACGCCATGGCCTGGTGGCGCCCTGAGACCCCGCCCCGCCCTGGGACCCGCCCCGCCCTGGGACCCGCCCCGCACGTTTTGCAGACCCGCCCTGCACGTTTTGCAGGCCCACCTGGGCTCCAATAAGCGGCTTTTGCATGTGGGTGGCCTGCCCTGTGGCAGCTTGACCAGATGAACTGCGGTTCTAGTCGGACTGCTCCAGGGCTGCTTAGACAGGAGGAGGAAACTGCAGTTTTTGCTGTAATTCCTGCTGAGTGGCCTCAGGCAGTAGCTGACCTACACTCCATTGGAGACCCAGAAACAAGGGCATCTAGTGGTCGGTGTGAGATGACACCAGATTTCAACCACTCGCATAAGGGACACATTCAAGAGGCAGACTCAGTGAGCGCCAAAGCCTTGCTGCAACAAGATCCGGCCCATAAACGTGTCTCCTGGACAGCAACTCTTCCTTTATAGAAACAGAGGGTCCTCACAGACAATTGGCCAGGAGGACAATTCCTCCCAGTGACACCAACAACAATCAAGACTTAACTGCACAAAGGAGGACCAAGATGGAGGCAAAGGGCAGAAGCCTGATTGTTGCCTACCACAACAATTTTGAGACTACGATGGAAGAGCAGAGCAGACACCATCCAGAACCACCAGAGGGCTGGCTGAGCAGATGCTCTACAACTAGAATAAAAGAGAGGGGTACGCGGGATGATGCTGATGCCGGTGACCCAAAGATCACACTTTAAGAACTACAGCTCAGGCGACACAATGGCAGCCTGGAACGTGCTCGGCGCAGTTCCCCCGGCGGTCTCCGGCTGAGGGGACGGCTCCACTCGCTGCCGAGCACGGACAGACGAGCCCCTGAGAGACATGGGGTGGGAGACTCCGCGCTTGCTGACCTCTGAGTCCTTCAAGAATCTCAACGCCCCAGAAGCGGCCAGGTGCGCATGCTCAGCGACTGGCCACCGCTGCAGACCCAAGGGCCGACGCAGCGACCCCGGACCAGCCCGCCACCGCGCATTGGGCACACCGGAGCTTCGCCGAGCCCGCAGCCCAACGAGTTCTGCGGCAGCCGCCCTGGAACTCTGAGAAAATGGCCGAAGGAATTGCTGAGAGGGAATTGACCAACAGGAATTGGTATCAAGAAGACAAGACCCTGCTGGGTCCCGGGTCCGGGTGAGGCCGTGCGCCCCTGGGTCCGGGTGAGGCTGGGAACTGGGTCGGGGTGGGGCTGAGTCCCGGGTCCATGTGGGGCCACATGCCCCTGGATCCGGGTAGGGCCGCACCCCCCTGGGTCCAGGTGAGGCTGGGTCCCGGGTCCGGGTGGGGCCGCCCCCTGGGTCCGGGTGAGGCTATGCGCCCCTGGGTCCGGGTGAGGCTGGATCCTGGGTCCGGGTGGGGCTGTGTGCCCCTGGACCCGGGTGAGGCCAACGCGCCCCTGGGTCCGGGTGAGGCCATGCGCCCCTGGGTCTGGGTGAAGCTGTATCCCGGGCCTGGGTGAGGCCGTGTGCCCCTGGATCTGGGAGAGGCTGGGTCCTGGGTCCGGGTGAGGCCTTGTGCACCTGGGTCCGGGTGAGGCCGCGCGCCCCTGGGTCCGGGAGAGGCTGGAAACTGGGTCGGGGTGAGGCTGGGTCCCGGGTCCGGGTGGGGCCACATGCCCCTGGATCTGGGTAGGTCCGCACCCCCTGGGTCCGGGTGAGGCTGGGTCCCGGGTCCGGGTGGGGCCGCCCCCCTGGGTCTGGGTGAGGCTATGCACCCCTGGGTCCGGGTGAGGCTGGATCCTGGGTCCGGGTGGGGCTGTGTGCCCCTGGACCTGGATGAGGCCACGCGCCCCTGGGTCCGGGTGAGGCCACGTGCCCCTGGGTCCGGGTGAGGCCACACGCCCCTGGGTCCGGATGAGGCCACGCGCCCCTGGGTCCGGGTGAGGCTACACGCCCCTGGGTATGCGAGAGGCCACGTGCCCCTGGGTCCGGGTGAAGCTGGATCCCGGTTTCGGGTGAGGCCGTGTGCCCCTGGATCCGGCTGAGGCTGGGTCCCGGGCCCGGGTGAGACCATGCGCCACTCGGTCTGGGGGAGGACACGCGCCCCTGGGTCCGGGTGAGGCCGCGCGCCCCTGGGTCCGGGAGAGGCCACGCGCCCCTGGGTCCGGGTGGGGCCACGCGCCCCTGGGTCGGGGTGAGGCTGGGTCCCGGGTCCGGGCAGGGCCACATGCCCCTGGATCCGGGTAGGTCCGCACCCCCCTGGGTCCAGGTGAGGCTGGGTCCCGGGTCCGGGTGGGGCCGCCCCCCTGGGTCTGGGTTAGGCTATGCACCCCTGGGTCCGGGTGAGGCTGGATCCTGGGTCCGGGTGGGGCTGTGTGCCCCTGGACCCGGGTGAGGCCATGCACCCCTGGGTCCGGGTGAGGCCACACGCCCCTGGGTCTGCGAGAGGCCACGTGCCTCTGGGTCCGGGTGGGGCTGTGTGCCCCTGGGTCCGGGTGAAGCTGGATCCCGGCTTCGGGTGAGGCCGTGTGTCCCTGGATCCGGGTGAGGCTGGGTCCCGGGCCCGGGTGAGGCCACGTGCCCCTTGGTCTGGGGGAGGCCACGCGCCCCTGGATCTGGGTGAGGCTGGATCCCGGGTCCGGGTGAGGCCGTGTGCCCCTGGATCCGGGTGAGGCTGGGTCCCAGGCCCGGGTGAGACCATGCGCCACTGGGTCTGGGGGAGGCCACGCGCCCCTGGGTCCGGGTGAGGCCGCGTGCCCCTGGGTCCGGGAGAGGCCACGCGCCCCTGGGTCCGGGTGGGGCCACGCGCACCTGGGTCCGGGTGGGGCCACGCGCCCCTGGGTCCGGGTGAAGCTAGATCATCCCGGGTCCGGGTGAGGCCATGTGCCGCTGGATCTGGGTGAGGCTGGGTCCCGGGTTCGGGTGAGGCCGCACGCACCTGGGTCCAGGTGAGGCCACGCGCCCCCTGGGTCCAGGTGAGGCCACGTACCCCTGAGTTCGGGTGAAGCTGTGCCCCTGGGTCCGGCCGAGACCAAACCAGAGGGTGTCGGACCTGCATTACCACCATTTGTCCACCATCCAGAGCTGAGGGGTCAGTACCGACATGTACACATAAGGAACTGGTGGACATTGATATTGGGTCTCAAAAGAACTGTTGGTCCAGAAAGAAACTCACTACAGACTGATTCATTTGCCTGTCAGCATAACTATTATTGCTCGTCTCACATTCAGTTCTTATATCTCTAGTGACACATGATCTCGCTCATCTAGGGAAAACGATGAACAACATAGACTGATGAACAAGAACAGAACCAGAAACAAGGAGGCATCGATCGGACTATCGGGCCTCAGAGGGAAGATAGAGGAGGGTGGGGGGAGGGGGGAGAGATCAACCAAAGGACTTGTGTGCATGCATATGAGCCTAACCAATGGTTAAGTTCAACAGGGGGTTGGGGCATCCGTGGGGAGGGGTGTGGGATGGGAATGGGGGGATGAGGACAAATATGTGACACCTTAATCAATAAAGAAATTACAAAAAAATTAAATAAGGAGTGGGCTGCGCCGGCGCTCTGGAGCGGCCCTGCTGCTGGTTCAGAGGCTCCTAGCCGCACACTTGACTTGGCCACCTGGGTTAACCAGAGTTTCATCCTGGCCACCCCAGCGTTTCGTGACTCTCTTGCTCTGAGGAAATGCAGCCTTCACAGTCACACTGCCCTCCTGTCCTATGTTTGTCCTTTTTTGTTAATGTGTCTTTTTGTTGAAGGAATTACAGATGTCCCGCTCTTTGTCCCCCATTGGCCCCCTCCCCCCGCTCTCTTCCCCTCCCCCGGCCTTCTAAGTTTAAACCACAGAAGTCAGGGACATAAGCGTGTTACCAAATACACCCAAAAAATGCAAGTGTATCTCTGCAAAACTTCAGAAAAAAATGAAGTTTGAGAGCCTGCTCGGCAGGACTCGTCCAAAGGCTTTCATGATATAGCAAAGCATTAGGAAGGCACCATTTCTGAACAATTGTCTGAATGTCTCCGTCTCTGTAACACAGCTCCTCTGGCTCGGTTACCGCCTTCTGTCAACCTCCTCGTGGGCTTTTCCGTCTCTGAATGGGGGTTTGGGAGTGAAGTTTCCCGAAGGGCGTTAGAGGGGAGGTTTGTGGGGACAGGAAACCATGGGCTGGCTCTCCTGGAGCTAAAATAACTCCCAGGAGTGGCTGTCTCCGCGTTTTACCCGGAAGCCCATGCAGGCGGCCTTTCCTCCTGGCTATGTCTAGGCTGGAAGTCCCTTCTCTCTTGGTACTTGAACTTCCCCTGCCAGGGCCCTGCCCCGCAGCAGGAGTGCTCCTCCACGGGTCTGGGTCTGAGGCTGCCTGCAGGGAAGGGGGGTGCTGGCTGGACTGTTCTGGGCCACTTTGCTGAAGGAGAGAGGAAGGAAGAGGAAGGAAGGAGTGCGGGCCACGGGAGGAAATGAGCAAAGCCGCCAGCAGATGCCCCTAAGTCTGCAGGACAGCGGGCTAAGGAGCAGCCGGAGGACAGCCACCAGGAAGGAGTGGGTGTGAGCATCCAGGGCCCAGCTGAGAGGGAACCTGTAAGGAAGGGATCCCAGCTTTTGTTGGTGCCGGGGTTCCCTCAGCAGGACGCCTCCTTTTCCTGCGCAGCCCTGCTCTGCCGCAGCCTCCCACCTCCAGCCTCCGCGAGGGAGTGGCTCCTCCTGGGGTCACCTCGCACCCTAAAACGCACACCTGTTGGAACCTTCTTCCCTGCTCACAGCACCCTCACCGTGCTCACGTTTCTCTTGCCTTTTCATTATAAATCCCCAAAGAGCAGGGCTTGTTTGATCTGTGCTTAAGGGTAGCCCCACCCAGCCCGAGCTGGCCCGGCGCGCGCGTGCGTGTGTGTGTGTGGCGTCATGACTTCACGCGTGCTGAGTGCATGTTAGGTTCTAGCCTGTAGGGTGAGCAGGGAGCAGGCGCTGGGGGAAGGCCCTGTGCTGGGAGCCTGGACCAGTGCCTGCGTAGAAAAGGGTGTGAGAGAGAGTGCGCAGCGGCAGCCGCACCTGCAGGTGCTCCCGGTTAGCTGTGACATGGTCTGGAGGTAAGAACCGGTGAACAAGAGGGTCCCAGTGGGATAGTCATTTATTCACCAGACAGATGATTGGAATTCAGGCCCCAAAAGGAAGCCTTTAAAAAATAGAGCAATAAAATTTCACCTGAGATAAATTTTTCTTTCTTATGAACAGTGGATCCAAACTTCTACAGCAAAAACTTGCTTCTCTTGGGAAAGACGTACTTGAAGCTGCAGAACAAAAAGCTTGCTGCGTTCTGGCTGCTGAAGGCCAAGGACTATCCAGCCCGCACCGAGGAGGACAAGCAGGTACGCCCGCAGCGGTGGGAAGCAGTAGTGCACGTTGCAAACATGAAGTACTGACATTTGTGCTAAGTTCTGCACAGCAAATGTTCAGTTACTATTGGTATGTTATGAATTCCTTACTGCAATACTGAGTTACTCAATGGGGGTGGGGGGTGTTCTGTGTGGAAGTCTGAGCGCCTCCCCAGGCACTGCTGAGACTGTCCCGACAGCCTGCCGTCCTGGGTGTGGACACTTAAACCGCAGCCCGCAGGTGACTGCATTCCACAAGCTGAGCTCTGCTGTACCGTCTGTGTTTCCGTTGCAGATACAGAGAGAAGCCGCGCAGTTGCTCGCAGGGTTCAGTGGCAAGAACTGAACGTTTCATAGACGCAGCGCATGGAACCTAGGGAGCTGCCCTCCCACTGCAGTGTGTGGCCGTGACTGTTCTCGGCTCTCAGTGCCGATGATGTGACCATGTGACAACTTAAATACACGGAATTCCTCACAAATAAGGCAGAAACAATGACTGCTGTGAGGTGATGCGTGTCCTCGTGCGGGGGGGGGGGGGGGGGGGTTACTGTGTGTCTGGGTACCAGCCGTTCCAGGCTTGGCATTTGAGATCCGATCAGTGGAATGGAGGGAGCAGGAAGCAAAGCCGTGAGGAGGGACCTGGGGCACGTTTCCAGTTGGATGGCTCCAGCTGAGACCCTGCAGAGAAGGAGCAGTGGGGTGAGGAGGTTGGGAATTGGGGTGCTGGGCATCAGTGGTGTATCGGGAGGGAGCCAGGCTGTGGGGAGGGAGCCCAGGTCGGTCTCTGCGTGGTGGGACTTCGTCTCACAAGGGGGGGGTCTGTGACAGGACAGAGCCCGAGTTCTGTTCCCTGATGGGGCAAAAAGAACACAGAACTCGAGGGAGGAATGGGACATGTTTTAAACAGAGGCGGACAATGCTGCGTCCTCGGGCTGGTGCCCCGGCACTGTCTGCTGTTTGTGAAAAGGAGCATCTTGAGTGCGGGTCCATGGGCGAGTGGACTCCCCAGAAGGTTAGGTGTGTCCCCGTGACGGGCTCGCGGTTTCTCATGTGTGCTGTCAAACACGAAGGGAAACAAAGTGGACTCCTTCTCTCTGTGTGGTCACATGTAGATTCTGCCTCTCAGTGTGTGTGTGTGTGGTCATATGTATTCCTGAGCCTTGAAGTAAGTGCAGACTATGTAGTTCATCCCAAATACTTCATCATCTCAGAATACAGACCCCCTTCACAGTCCATTACCACAGCTAGAACCTTAACCCCATCCCCCCTCATCATCTGATACCCAGCCCTTTAAGTTTCCTTAAAATGTCACAATGTCTTACACTTTTTAAAACCAAAATGCAAATGTCACACCTTGCATTTGATTTCCTACCTTCATTTTGTGAAATCTGAAACACTCCCCATCTTTTCTTTTTAGCAGTGACTATGTGAAGGGGCCAGGCCAGCAGTCTTAAATTGTCCCTTGTTCAGTGGGCCTTACGGAACCCACTTTGAGAACCAGTGGTCCCATGCCCTTCACGGCCCAGTTGGTTATGTATGTTGGATCTTCCCTGCCCAACGTTACGTTTACACTTTCATTGGAGTGGCTCTGAGGCTGCTTTCTGGAGATGAGCCCTTGTGTGGGATGAGCAGGTGAGCAGTGGGAGGGGAGGTGTGGGCCAACTGCCCTCTGCCGAGTGGTCTCTGGGAAGTGAGGGATCGCTCAGTGACAAAGCCTTTTGCTGCGGGGAAGTCTGTGCTGATACTCTGGAGAGCTTTAAACTATTGCTTTTCTTTGTGCGTCTATCTCACGTGCCCAGTGGTGGCTGTAGCAGTGAGTCTGCCCGCCAGCTGGGCACTGAGTGTGCATGAGCGGGGTCGATAGTCTCCCAGGGAGACCGCCTGCCTGCGCTCACAGAGCTCCCTGCTCCCTGGTGCGTCGGAGTCCCACCCACCCCGCCCCCGACCCGAGCTCTCGTTTTGGCACTTCAGGAGATTGGCGTTGCTCGCTCAGTTTCTTTGAGATCCGTCTCCCTTATTGACTCTCTCTCACTGTCTGGCTGTTCCCGTGCATTTAACCCAGTCCCGTGACGGCATCAGGCCACGGGGGCCTTTGTGCGGTGAGCCTAGGGACCCACATGGCTCTGGGGTAGAGCTCAGCGGTGCGGTTGCTGGGCCCTGCGGAGCCTGAGCTGTCTCCTCCCCTGGGACTCAGGGCCCCCCCCCCCCCCCCCCCCCCCCCCCCCCCCCCCCCCCCCCCCCCCCCCCCCCCCCCCCCCCAGGATGAGGCGCTTTCCCGGGCTCGGTCTCTTCCTTTTGACTCTGAGGAGCCTGATGCCCACCCTTCCCTCAGGTCAGACCTCTACCTGCTCCCGGACCCAGATGTCCTCCCTGGCGGCCCTGCCTCGGGCTCCTTCCCCTCGTGCATGCGCACAGGACAGTGTGTTCCGTCTGGGCGGTGGTTAGTGACCTCCCTGCAGACATGTTTCTTTCTTTTGAGGCTGACAAGAAATCTGAACTTGCAAAGGGTCTGCTGTTCTGTGAGAACCTGAAAGTCTCAATTATTAACTTCTTGTTAGCAAGGTTTCCCTCCTGGTGATCGTAGATCGAATGCTGCAGGAATGTCTCAGACTCCCTCTCCTTCTCTAAAGCAAGTGCGTCATTCCAAGAGGAAACAGCACCCCAGCTCGTGGAGCTGAGGAGGAAGGAGCTGGTCTCGGTGAGCACTCCAGTGCCATTGTCGTCTGTCTGCGCTCCTGGGCTAGTGTCGGGGCGAGGAGAGTTTCAATGTAGGAGACCCCGTTTTGGACACGTTGTTTTGGTGGCAGTTTTGCGTTGGTGTGGTGCTCACGTTAGCCCCGTGTTGGCCGTGTGCCGGGGCATCACTGGACTTGGGCGAGGGCCACGGGTTCACGTGACAAATGTCCTTCGCTCGGCGGGAGCTGTCTTGACGGAAGAGGGGCAGCTTGTCCAGAGGAGCCTCGGGAGGGGCCTCTGCTGGGTCTGGACAGGCCACACCCCAGGGGCCTCGGGTTGGCTGTAAGTTGGGGGCAGTACGAGCAGGGGGCACAGTGGGCGGCGTGAGGAGCAGCGCTTGAGGACAGGCCCCCTGTTGAGCGCACTGTCACGTGAGGGCTGGGAAAGGAGTCCATTCAGCCACGTGGATCACTGCCTTTATTGCATCTTCACTGTGAGTTTTGAGAAAACGCAAAACACAATCTCTAATATACATAGAAAAATAAAATTTTGGCAAAACAAACTTTAGGGAAATTAAATTGTATACTGATATTTTTCATATGTACTCAGCAGTGAAATATATTAACATTCTAAGGTGTCACTTCCGTGGTTATAAAAAATTTTAAGTTAATTTACAGTGCATATTGAAATAATACAAATTTAAATTTTTGTATTAATAAGGAAGCCCCCGTTTGCTAAAGTAGCATTAGTGTCATTCACATCAGATTTTAATTTGTTATACATATTTGTAGTTCAGCAAATGCCCTTGATAATGAAAAATAATTAAAAAGTATTTACTTAGGACAAAAATAATGATCTATATAGAAAGGGGGGAAGGACAAAAGACTTTTTTATATGCTTATTTAATTCAGATACATAGAATTTTTCATGAATTTTCAAGGAATGGAGATATTAAGACACTAATAGGAAATCATTAGACTCATTAGTTTGAAGTCAGATGCTCATGAACTCTTCCGTCCATCTGATTTTAGGAATCAAAACTTGGAACACAAAAGTGGAAAAGTTCACATTACCTTTTATATGTCCCTCAGTATCAAATTGCATCCATTTATTATGAATTAAGTTTAAAGACCATCGCATTTTTAAAAATAGTGCAGGCGTGCCTGCTTCTTTAGTCCCACAGATGCTAGCACCCGGAGGAACACGCACACACCTCCAGGCCCAGGCACTGGGCCAGACGGGGTGCTGGGTCTGGTCAGGGGACTCCGCCCAAGCCTGCTGTCACTCACACCCTGCATCGCGGCGTGGTGAGCACTCAACTCTCGCATTTAATTAGAACAGACTGAACTGACGGGCTCCAGCACCGTCTTCAGAACAGCCAGCAGCGCAGTTCACCTCCTCAGTCAGATCTGGCCTTGGCCTCAGTACCTGCCTGAACCACACACCCGTGTGGAGCTGTCACAGCGGGGGGGGGGGGGGGGGGGGAGGAGGGCGGGCAGAGCTGAGGAGGAGCATCCAGACATGGGCAGGAGCTGGCGTGTCGCCGAGCAGCTCTATAAAACTAGAGCCGCTGCGGCCCGCTGACGTAGATACTCATTCTAATAAAGTCTCTCACTTCCAAATTTAAGGGAGATCGTTTTCCTGGTCGGTCAGTTCAGGGGAACAATAAATAAAGTAGAAAAGGAAGAGTTCTTTTGCATATTCTGTGAGAACGGAACCATTTATATTTGCGGAGGTGCGGACGCAGAACTTCCGGCCACAGCTCCTCTATTCTTGTCCAAACCCCTCGGTCTCTTCTATGGCAAAAAGCAGCTTTTCCTTCAGTTGCTCGTAACTCTTATACGGTGGCAGGTCCAAGCGATTGAAACTGGACAGACAGAATCAGATTATTCAGTGAAGTGAGCTGAGGGTCTAGCACGGTGCCCTCGAAGCACATTTGAAAAAGGACCCATGGAGAAGTGTACGGCACCGACCTTATGTTAACACAGACACCGTCTGACAGCGTCTGTCCCTTCCAGACCACCCAGGCCGCCCTGCAGCGGACCTGCCTGCATTTCCGGCCCCCTCCGCCCCGCCCCCACGTCACCTCTGTTTGCAGCGGCTTACTTTAGGGGTTTGCAAACAGCCCTGTACCAAACATGTGCTTCCTGCGTCTCCACAGCCCACTGTCCATCAAACTGGCAAGGCCCTCCCGAGGGTCCTGCGGCCGCCGCCCCTGCCTCCCCAGCTCTGCGGCCGGGCTGAGGGCTGTGGGCTGTGCGCCTTTCCCGGGAGCGGGCGGCGGAGCACGGCAGCCTTGTTAGTGCACCGGCTGCTCGCAGGCGCTCAGCCGGACCAGCCAGACCAGCCAGACCAGCCAGGACCCTCGGTGGTGCTCGCTGCATCCCAGTCTGTTCTCCAAACTGACCTCTGCCTTCGCTAATGAATTTGCAATGATAATGGGTCTTACATTTGAAACAGCTCAACACTGGCTTCCACCTTCCATTTAGGTTTCAACTTACCACGTGTGGCTTCTTGGTAACCAGGTGTCTTTCCCAACTTTTTCAATGCAGAACTTTTGAGGCCCATTACTTCCTAAACCAGAAAAATAAGACAAAATGTACCTGGTCCTTCAAACCTTTTGGTGTTGACAACTAGTTACCTAAAAGAACATGTCACATGGTCACGTGGGTGATGGAGCGAGTGCAGTGGGCACGGCAGCAAGCATCGCATCTGCACAAGACCAGGATCTAGAGGTCCGCTGCCTCCGCCCACCCGGCGCACGCCCTGCCCTGTGACCACAGCGACCGCTGGGCGGCACTCACCCATGAGCTCGGCGAAGCCTCCCAGGGGCAGGCGGCAGGTCCCCGTGACAAACTGCAGCAGACGCATCCTCACCTCATTGTCTGTCTCCTTCACAAACTGTAACAGGTCAAAGTTAATGTAAATTCCAGGTTATCTTAAGTAATGAAAATAGTAGATACTTAAAATTATTCCTGAATTGCTTCCAGAAAATTAAGAATGAACTTCAAGCCCAGCCAGTCACTCAGTGGTTGAGTGTGGACCTATGAACTAGGAGGTCAGGGTTCGGTTCCTGGTCAGGACACATCCTTGGTTGCACGCTCCATCCCCAGTGTGGGGTGTGCAGGAGGCAGCCCCTCAGTGATTCTCTCTCATGGATGTTTCTATTTTCCTCTCCAAATCAACAAAAATATATTTCAAAGTATTTTTTAAAAATGAACTCCCAAGAGTAAGAACATTTTACTCAAGTTGGTTCAGAAGATAAGTGATAAAAGTGCCTGCAGCATTTACGGCTTATTAGGGCTGGGCTGTGCCTGGGACACTAGAGAGAGGCGTGGAAGCTTAGAATCATCCTCACTGGACCCAGGCTTCCCACTGAAGGAACAGGGCGCTCAGAGCTGTGCCCTCCGGAGGGGGTCCTGCCGCACAGCGCCACGTGCTGCTGGGGAGTGAGCCCTCAATCCTCCGGAGACAAGGCCCAGAAACAAAACGATGTGTCCTCCTCCCGCGCCAGAAGGGACAGGAGGAACCTCTGAACCAGGCCCTGCCGGCCCCAACAGCTTCCTCCCAACACCGCTCCCCTGGTGCCCTTCAGACTGGACACCCAGAGCGCACAACCACAGCAGCGAGGGGCGGCCACCCTCTGAGCTGGTCTCGGCAGAGGCGGCGGGAGCAGACGCGTGTCTTACAGGCGGGCTGAGCGTGTGCCCATCCAGCCTGTACGTGGCCGTGCACAGCTGTGCGGCTGACATCCTCGTCAGATAAGGCACCGCTGTGAGCAGCTCTGGCGTAAACCTCGCCACTGTCCCCAACACCAGCCCCACCCAGTACCAGTCACGGGCCTTAGGGAGGCCTGGGCTCAGCTCCTCAGGCTTAGACATGTGCAAACCGTCGGGCTGGGATAAACTGAGGGACAGGAGGAGGGTCCCCTGGCACTCAGGGCAGGGGTCACAGGTGGCAAGGGGAGCTCCCCCCCTCAGCCTCAGCGGCCTGCTCCCATCCCCCCAGGCTCCTCTGCATGGAGGGTCCTTTGAGCCAAACACCACCACCCTCCCCCCAGGCTCTGTGCACACTGTCTCCAGTGTCCCGTCCCCCTGCACTGAGGAGTGGCTCCAGGGCAGAGTGCTGAGAAGGGACAGGTTAGTTTATTTGCTCGGCCCCCTCCCCACACCTTCAGGGTCACCTCTGCCCCAGGGCGCCAGTCATGCTGCAACAAATGCTCTGGGAGGTGCCACTTGGCACAACAAACGAGATCTCTAAGATCAGTTTCTGGAAGTGTCACGTCTGTAAAGGATTCAGCAGTAACCGTGACACAAGTCCTTAGGACAGCCTTTCTCTAGTGATACAAGCTCCCAGAGACGGAGCAGGGGACCAGCCCAGTCAGCCAGGGCTCGGGGAGTCTCTGATGGGGGTTCTGTGAAGTCTGTCCCGGGTGCAGACATTTTATATTTTGAAAGACACACAAAACAAAAGCCTATTCTCAAGATCAGCACGTGTGACGTGGACACCCGGAACTGTGGACAGAGGGGAAGAGGCCCCTGCCCTGTGGGCCCTCTAACTCCGAGCACATGTCACCTGTGTCACCTAAGTGTCCCCTTAGACTGTCTCATAAAAACACACCTCCCCCTGCACTCATAGCACCTGGAGGAGACTTTGAAGTTGCTGGACCTGTGACTCACTCCATGACACTCCTTAAAGGAGATGCACTCATTCTCACCCAGGACACAGCCAGCAAGCTTGGCCACGTGTTCGCGTCGGTCACGTCTGAAGCAAGCTGCAGCTTAACCTGCTGTTTCACCAGGCAGCATCCCGAGTACTGTCCTAGGAAAGTAAAAGCAGTTACCTGCCAAAACCAGATGATCTGCTTGCTGTTCCGGGTGTAGTGCCGGTACACGGTGTTCCGCTGCCAGTCGGACAGGTCCACCTCCTGCATGCCGCACAGCATCACCTGGGGGCGAGGCTCCGTCAGGCCGCAGCGCCACGCCCGCAGCCTCGGGCATTTTATCCCGCAGCGTCTGTCCTAGCTTCTCCATGCTCACTGAACCAGAGCAACTTCAAGAAAACAATCAGCTATGCTACAGGGCACCTCCTCTACTGCAAACACCCGAAATGAGGGGCCCAAGTTATTGATGAGTTTCTAACAAGTTTCTGCTGCTTTCTTTTTTAAAATGTATGCTCTTATTTCCTTCAACACACAGTTACTCATTTATGCCGGCAAGAGCCGGCAGACAAGGAAGCAGAGGGTGCTAGGGCTGGGGAGCGGGAGTGTGGAGGTGATGAGTGGGCGTCGGTTTTCCAGGATGGAAGTTCTGGCCATCTGCTGTGTACTACTGTGAGCGCCTGAATACCCAACCAGTGGCCGAGCTGGTCGTTTGAGTTATGTGCTGGCAGGCTTCCAACAAGTCTAAGTGCAGCTGAGGCGGCTAGGAACTCATGATTTTAAAATCTGATCCTTGGCCCTCCCGAAGACCTTTCTTCCCAGCTTGAGGCCCATCAGCAGACATGAAGGAGAGCCGAGGCTCTGTCTGTCCATCACTTCCGGCAGGGGGTGCTGAAAGGATCCCAGGGTCGGAAGGTGAGGGCTGGGTGCAAGTCTCAGCTGTGTCCCTAACCCTTGTTGGGTCTTGGATGAGACATCATCACTTCCTTCTTGTGCAAAGCATTGGCCAAGATGAACTCCACACGACTCCACTGGCTGAGATTCAACAGTTCTTTCGGGGGCAAGTGGGACTCGAGTTCCTTCTTGCTCTTGGTGCAGCCATTTAGGGAAGGTCTAGAGGGGACCACGCTCGGAGATTTGCTTTGGGCAAGAGATCCGTGACTACATGAATGAAATCAACCTCTTTAGGTACCAGGCTCAGAAATTTGGCTTGTCATCCCTGAATGTATACGGCAGTCCTAAGCAGGCTGTATTTACTTATTCTTTACTAGAGGCCCGCTGCACGAAATTTGTGCACTTGAGTGTGGGGGTGGGGGGACTGGTGTGTGTGTCCCTCAGCCAAGCCTGCACCCTCTCCAAACTGGGACATCCCTCTCACAATCTGGGACTGCTGGCTCCCAACTGCTCACCTGCCTGCCTGCCTGCCTGCCTGATTGCCCCTAACCGCTTCTGCCTGCCAGCCTGATCACCCCCTATCCACTCCCCTGCCAGCCTGATCGACACCTAACTGCTCCCCTGCTGGCCTGATTGCCCCTAACTGCCCTCCCCTGCCAGCCTGGTCGCCCCTAACTGTCCTCCCCTGCTGGCCTGGTTGCCCCCAACTGCCCTCCCCTGCAGGCCTGGTCACCCCTAACTGCCCTCCCCTGCTGGCCTGGTCGCCCCCAACTACCCTTCTCTGCCGGCCCAGTCACCCCTAACTGCCCTCCCCTGCTGGCCTGGTCGCCCCCAACTACCCTTCTCTGCCGGCCCAGTCACCCCTAACTGCCCTCCCCTGCCAGCCTGGTCACCCCTAACTGCCCTCCCCTGCCGGCCTGGTCGCCCCTAACTGTCCTCCCCTGCCGGCCTGATTGCCCCCAACTGCCCTCCCTTGCAGGCCTGGTCCCTCCCAACTGTCCTCCCCTGCTGGTCTCCCACAACTGCCGTCCACTGCTGGCCATCTTGTGTCCACATGGGGGCAGCCATCTTGTGTGTTGGAGTGATGGTCAATTTGCATATTACCTCTTTATTATATAGGATGGCTGGGGTCATCTTGTTCAGTCCTATTCTTTACACAGAAGACAGCAAACAACAAATACAGCTGTCCTGTGGGTGTGCTATGCAGAGAACACAGAAGGGGGTGCCTCTTTCAAACAGGATGTGTAAGGAATACCTCACAGAAAGGGCCACTGGAACAGTGACTGCGGGAGGTCTGCGTATCTGACAGCAGCAGTCCAGCAACAAAGAGAATGCAAAGGCTCGAAGACACACAGGCCTCCGCCTATTTAAGGGATAGCACAGAGAACTGTGGGAATATACTTGATTGGAGAAGTTATTCTGACAAAAGTCTGGTATGCAGCTGATATAAAGAACTCCTACAGCCCTTGCCATTTGGCTCAGTGGACAGAGCATTGGCCTGGGGACTGAAGGGTCCCGGGTTCGATTCCAGTCAAGGGCACATGCCTGGGTTGCAGGCTTGAGGCAGCCGATCAATGATTCTTTCTCATCATTGATGTTTCTAGGTATCTCTCCCTCTCTGAAATCAATAAAAAAAATAAAAAATAAAATCTGACGGTTGGGCAACTCACTCCTAAACCAGGCCTTCAGGAGGCCCCCATGAGGCACACACTGAACTGGGAGGCCCCTTGCGTCTGGCTGCTGACTGCCCAGGCCCTGTCGGCCGGGAGAGCCGGAGACCCTGGCAGGCTGCCTCTGGGGGAGGTGCGTCCGGTTGTGCCGCAGGACCTAGAACCTGTGGACGTGCTTCTGTGGAAGCCAGCAGCCCTCCCCGTTTCCTAGGACACAATCGCGGAGCCTCACCTCCAGCTCCTTCTCGTCGAAGTACTGCAGCCACTGCAGGGGCACCACCTCATTGAAGCCATCCAGGAAG
This sequence comes from Ia io, assembly GCA_025583905.1. Classification (NCBI taxonomy): domain Eukaryota; kingdom Metazoa; phylum Chordata; class Mammalia; order Chiroptera; family Vespertilionidae; genus Ia; species Ia io. Next base: position 6,629,892 of record JAJQQW010000019.1, read on the forward strand.
GCCTGCGTCTGCTCCTGCACGCCACGCGAGAAGCGCCACTCGGTCATTAGGCTGCGGAGAGACGGGTCAGACAGGCCACTGTGTGGGGGGGAGGCTTAGACCAGCACTTCGCGAAGGCTGCCTTTTCTAAATACACCGACTACTCTCTCCACACGTGTGTACATGTGCAGTTTTTTGAGGTAACACGCGTCCACTTGAGGACATCAGGCCCAGCACGTGCAGCTGTAAAGGGTGCTTTTCAGGTGGCAGGGGGTGGTGGTGGGGGGGGATTCAAGGTGTGGCCACCAGAGGGCCCCTCCTCCTGACAGCCCTCCACAGGGACAGCAGGGCACATGCTGGACAGACGGGTGTGTCCCTGTCAGAAAGGGCTCCGCGTGGGTTTCCTGGAGAGCCTGAGGGTCCGGAACATTCAGAGGAGACGCCGGAAGAAGGGACAGAGCACTGGAGGAGGCAGGGGCTGTGGAGGGAGGCAGGAGGAGCACACCCCCAGGGCAGGAAGCAGCCGTGGCCCCACTTCTCACCTCCCCTGCCTGCAGGAGGAAGGGCTGACTCATTTCCAAGGCAACCTTTCAGCTGCCTCCAAACTTCCCTTCCTCTGTGACTGGGCCCTCAACTGCCCAGCTGCACCCATGGGGCTCCGATGACGCTCCGAGGCCAAGCACAGGGACAACTGTCGCCTCAGGGGATGCCCGCTCAGAGGAAGGGAGGCTGTGAGTGACCTGGGGCAGGAGGAGGGGACACAGGACCTTAACGACCGCAGGGTCAAAAGAGCCCACGGCATGTCCATTCCAGTCCTGGGCCAGGAACTCCCCGGGGGAAGCTCCCCTGGGGGACGGAGCAGCACGGCTGAGCTTGTGCCTACGCGCTGGCCTGCCGGGGCCCGAGCTGGACCTGACTGGAGTGACACCGAGGAATGCAGCGTGGACGACGACTTCCCTCATGATCAGAAAGCGAGGCAGCCCTGGCCAGGGACTCCGTTGGTTGAGCGTCATCCCATGCACCACAATGCTGCGGGTTTGATCCTGGTCAGGGCACATGCCCAGGTCGTGGTTTGGATCCCATTGGGGCACACACAGGAGGCAGTCGGTCAATGTTTCTCTCTCCCTCTCCCTTTCTCTCTCAAATCAATAAAAACCTATCCCCGGGTGAGGATTAGGAAAAAGCAAGTTAACCTACCTCTCTGAGGTGGAAAAAGCAAGCTACAGAATAATGTGTATTCTATGATCCCATTTTGGAAACGATTACAAAAAGCAAAAATGGCCTGGCAGGCAGCTCTGGCCAAGCATCAACATATGAACCAGGAGATCACGGTTCGATTCCCAATCAGGGCACATGCCCGGTTGTGGGCTCCATCCCCAGTACGGGGCGTGCAGAAGGCAGCTGATCAATGATTGTCTCTCATCACTGATGTGTCTGTCTCTCCCTTCCTCTCTGAGATCAATACAAATAAAAATACATATTGAAAAAGAAAAACCAAACATGAGGAATCTAAAAGGAAGACACCGAGAATCCGAGTCTGGAAGGAGGGACTCACAGCAGGCCCAGGCGGCGGCAGCGGGGAAGTGAGAAGAGCACTGGTCGTGGGCCAGGAGGGTGCAGGGGCCGGGCCATCCGGCCTGTGAGCTGCTTTTGTACAGCGTCTGAGCTACCATAGTCTTTCCGTTTTTAATTTAAAAAATGGTGACAACTTTGAGAAGAATAATAGTCCATGATTAGAAGCCCGATGTAAGTCAGCTGCTGTGCGCACTCAGGGTCGCCTGCCTCCTGCCCAGGTTGCCTGAGCGCCCGCAGGGCCGCCGTGGTGGGCGGGCTGTGGGCTCAGCCTGCAGAGTCAGGGCCGGTTGTTCCTGGGAAAGTCTAAGTTCACCGGCTGCAAATGAAACCAGGTCCCGGGGGTCGGCGAGGCCTCGCACAGAACACGGGGCCCCGGGAGCTGACGCCTTGAGAGCAGCTGGAAGGAAGAAGCTGGGACCGAAGCTGTGGTGGGACTCGGCACAGGGGAGGGAGGGCAGCACCAAGGAGAGAAAGTGGCGCAGGGGGAGTTGTGGGGTCAGAGTTCAGGAGGACAGCCTGACAGGACAGAGTGCGAGGGCAGGTGAGATGCCCCGGGAGGTGAGCCCTGCTCGTCAGTCAGGGCGGCCACGTCACCCGCCCCAAAGCCTCGCTCTCCTGCGGGGAGGGACACAGGAGGCGGGAGTGACTGCAGGGCGGAACTCGAGTCCAGCTGAGTGCCTACTGGTGCCACAGAGGGAAGGAAAACGAGGGGATGACTGGGTGCTCCCCGAGGACTCGGGAAAGCGGGGTGCAGACAGGGTTAGTGCCAGCGCGGTCGGGTGCTGTGGGAGCCTCACCCGATGTACTCGTCCTTGTTGTCCTCCGTCACCAGGATGCTGGCACCGCCCAGCTTCAGGTCATGCGAGGTCACTTTCCCCAGGATCTCCATGTCCACGGAAAAGTACATTTCTAAGCCACATTCTTCAATGTCGTTGTCTCTGGGTGGGAAACAGACGTACACTCTGACTCACAGGACAGACCAACTGGTTTCCAGAAAATGCCGAAGTGAGATAACCCTCCAACCTTATCCAGATGAGGGAGTTATAGAACTCAGGGTCGATGGATTCCAGATCCTTAATGGTCAGCTTTTTGCTCAGCATGCGCTTGTAGAAGGGTAAGGAGAAGCCGGTGTCGATGAACTTCCCGTGGAAAAGCGCCTGCCGGGAAAACAAAGCGCTTACTGGAAGGTTTGCAACGGCTTTCTCCCTGAGAGCACCCAAGGCTGCTCGGCTCCGCTGCCCCCTCCTGGGAGCGTCCGAGGGGGACGAGGGCCCCCCCACTAACGCACTTTCTAAGCCAGGGTGCCCCGACCCTGCTCTCCCCACTGTGCTGGGGCTCAGGGCTCCCCAGCACGTCCTGCCTTCCCCGCTCGGCGCCCCTGCACGTGGCTGTGGCCCAGCTGTCTGGGCTCAGAGCCGGTCAGAACCCGATCCAGGTCCTACGGGTCCCGGCACCACGCGGGGAACTGCCCGAGCCGGCTCTCGGCCCTTTCAGGGACTTGACCTCAGCGAGCCCGCTCCGCACCTGCCAGGGCTGCTGCGAGGGCACTCCCCGCGACTCCTTAGTCACCTCGGCGCACCCCGCTCGGAACCCCGCTCGGAACCGTGGCAGTCACAGCAGCGACCTCCGCCCGGGGGCTAAGCCCCAGGACTGCCGCCTTTTCTCACCTTAGACGCCACACCTTCAAACCCCGCCTTTTCTCACCTTAGACGCCACACCTTCAAACCCCACGCCTGGGAACCCAGCTCAGCCTCCCGCCCGGGCCGGCGGGAACAGGCCAGAATGGTGCCTGGCACGCGCCTGGGTCCTGCCCGCAGCCTGTGGGCCACGCAGGGCCCCCCGGAGCTGCCTCGCACGGGGCTGGCGGGGCTCTGCTCCTGGGACACAGTCCCCGCCAGGGTCCCACAGTCACGCCCAGCTCTCAAGGCTCCTCTGCGCTCCCGAGCCCGCTGGCCTCTCCTCCTCTCCGCACCATCAGCAGCAGCAGAGGGATGCTGGCGCCCCTCATTCTCTGCCCCACATCAGTCTGTCACTGCCGCCTCTCTGACCCCCGCAGCACATTTCCTGGCCCGTCTGCTCTCCGCGGGCTCACTGGCCACCACGTGCCCTGCTCGACCTGCCGCGCAGCCCTCAGCACTGACGGGGGACAATCCTCCCTCTCCGTTTCCTGTCACCAGTCCCATGGGACTCGGCCCCTCCTCCTCGGCTCTTCCTGGTTCCTTCTCAGCTCGTCTCCCTGACACAGGTCCTTGGGCTTCCACCGGCCACACCTGCGCCCTGGTTGTGCACGCAGCCTCCCCTCGCGGTCCCTCCCTGCCATCGTCTCCCGCTACCTGTTCAGCCCTGGATCCACCGGTGTCTGAACCCAGCAAACCAAACCGAATCTGATGCCCCAGCTCCCAGGCTTGCTCTTTCCAGGACCCTGCCACCTTAGGAAGCCGACTGCAAGGGGACACACGGGCCTCACTGGACACCCTCCCTCCTACCCACAGGCCGCTCGGCCTCCCTGCCCCGCACCGCCCGCTTGCCTGGTGCCCCCCCTGCCCAACCACAGGCTCTTTACCCAGCAGCTAAGTCTGTGCAGCAAAATCGAGGCCAGACTGTGTGCCCTGGATCCCGACGCTCCCCTGCTCACCCTCAGCCGAGGCTCCCACCGCACCCACACTGCTGGGCGCCAGCCAGGCCACCAGCCAGGCCACCAGCCAGGCCACGGCGTCAGAACTGCACCCGGAGGCCTGCCCTGCGGCTCCCTCTGCCCTGAAGGTGGTGCTACAAGCCGTGCTCGGATGAGCAGACACAACCAAGGACAGCACATGCCATTTGCTGCCTCTGAAGCAGCGTTTCAGCGACCGAGTCCGCGCAGGCTCACCATGGCGATGAAGCGGCCGATGAAGCAGAAGTAGGAGAGGTGGTCCGGGTTGATGGTGGACGCGGGGTTGATCTGCAGGCAGTAGTTGTTCTTGCCCGCGTACTCGAACAAGCAGTACATGGGGTTCAGGACTTCGTGGGAGAGCAAGAAAAACCATTCCCTGGGGAGACAAGGTGAGTCGCAGCCAGCGTCCACCGCACGAGGGCCTGAAGCACACCCAGCATGCAGTGCTGCCAGCCGCTGCGAACACGGGGCCCAGCCGCCACCTGCACGCCCTTGTCTGCGGCTGTCGGGTGCCCGCCCCAGCTCCGCCTCGGCGGAGCCCTGTTCCCTCGGTCCGCTCAGACCCACCCTCAGCAGCTTGGAGTTCTTTTCAGCCGACGATCTGCCCCTACCAGACCCTCAGTTCCCCGACAGGAAGGCCACCTCCGTGGACAGCCTGTGTGACCCTCACTCCTCAATGCAGGGCAGGGCCTATGCCGACCCTGATCGCAGCCTGGCTGCCCGGGACACTTAGTTTACTGCCGATGCATTAAAATGGAACTAAGATTAAAAGGCAGACTCTTTAAATGTGATAAGCATTCTCTAACTTATTACCGCCTATGTTGCCTCATTTATAGGAGTCTTAATAGGTGAAATGCAGCTACATAAAAGACTAATAATTTATATGACAAAGTAAGCTCAATTTCTTCTAAAGCAGCTCCAACCGCAGTGGCTGGTGAGTGGGCACAGGGGGCCACAACCTCCACACCCCCCTGTATCCCTCATCGAAGTTTTATCAGTTTAAAGAACAATGATTTCTGGGCATATAATCAGTCCTCTGACAGGCAGAGCGGGCACGGGCGTGAGTGCCCAATATAATCCCCACAGCGCCTCTGATTCAGCCAATCGATGCCACGTGAGGACGTCAGACCACGAGTCTAGTGCTTTTAAAAAAGAAGCCTGAAATCTTGATTCTTAAGCATAATCTAGTAATTTTCTTAATGTTGTCAAGCAATTTTTAAAATTTAAAATAAAAATGGGAGCTACCCCGATGCAGGCTAGACCCAGCCTGGCAGCCCGTTGACAAATGTTTTTAGGATCGAGAAGGAGTCCCAGACCAAATCAGCTAAGAAGTGATAGGAGCCACTTCCTACAGCTAAATCCAGTCCCCTCACCAACCGTGCCCGTGACTTCCTGCTGCGCCCGCAGGGGGCGGGGCCGGGCCAAGCGAAGGGCTGGGCCCCGGAGCAGCCAGGTCCCGCTGCTGCATGTCACTGTCAGCAAACACAGCTCCGAGGACAGGGCCTCCACCCGGAGGCCGGCGCCTGGCACCTGCCTGGCTGCACAGCGGGCAAGAGGGAGACTTGCTAGACCTGCATACAGCACACCCCTCCCTCCCGCCAACAACGGGACACAGAGCTGAAAACCGTGAGCGCGGATGAGCCAGCCGAGTCCGAGAAGGAAATCACCCCACCGGCGTGGGGCCGGTGGGAGCACCAAGACACACGGGAAAGCACAAGAGAGGAGACACCCCCCCAGGACTGGCATTCCTGAGGAAAACGGACACGGAACCGGAAAGGATTCTAGCACACAATAGAGAAAACGTCCCTGCGTTAAGGGAGAGCTTGCTACGCTCCTCAAACCACCTTCATCTATAAAACCGCAACCATGACATCAATGACCGCCAAGGACAAGGACTAAACCATGTCCTCGGAGGGCCCGCGTGGCAGCCTCACATCCATGCCAGAGGACAGGAGGCGCGCCCACACGACCTTCGTGCGAGCATTCTACATCTGGCCAAGCTGCCGTCTGTACACACCTTCTGAACACGGCAGGAGCAGCCACCTTGTGAGTTCTGAGTAAGCCAAAGCCACACACCTATCAGAACAAGGAATGTGGGGATAAGGAGAGTATGGTTCAGAGGAGCTGACTGCCTGCAGGAACACTGTCAGAGTGTCAAACTAAACCCAACTAGTCGAGGTAAAGTGGCTCAGACGATGCCGTGAAGTCTGACGCTGTAAAAACCACCCCGACTTCATTTCTGAGATGCGCCTTCCTCTTCAGTGTCTGAGCGTTTCCGACATTGGGAAACACAACAGACGTAATACGGACACTTACTCTGATAGGCAGTGCTTCTTTTTCAAAAAACCTTAAAATGAGAAAATATGCTAATTCAACCAAAGCTGATGCCCCCCCACCCCCCTCCTGCTGTGTCTGGTGGTACTGGCCCTGTGAACATGTGGTCAGAAAGGGAGTTGTCTCTATGAGAGCAAGTTTAATTCTTCGGAAAGACTTCATGAAAGTATTTTGCTAAAAACTAAATTACCGCAAAGCAACTGCGGGAAAAACGCTGAAAGGATTTCCCAACCACAGTTTCCCAAGTGTCTCCTGTTTACAGTACAGTGAGTGAGTGTGGACAACTGAACTCTCAACAGGACTCCGACCGGATTAACAACACAAACAAACAGACTGCCTCACCAGTGGACGCTATGGGACAGGCTTGCATGCTGCCCCGTGAGTGACGGCGCCTGCACGGGCAGGCTACAGGAGAGAGCTGGCTCCACAGGGACGAGAAGAGGTGTCCACAGTGTAAAACACAGCGAACACATGCACAGCACACGCAGACACACATGTACACGTGGCGGAGAAATGAGGAGGTCACAAGAGCAATACTTGTGGTTACCTCTAGAATTGTGCACCTATTTTAATTTTGATTTTTAAAATAATACTGGATTGCTATTAAAAACACAGCTTTTCAAGGACACATCCATTGCATAAATGGAGACACTATTAAAAGCAGATGCTTTAGCTTACCTCGCTAAACCACCATAATCAAGTCCTTCTTCTCCTCTAAATATCACATAGAGTCGCCTCCTCAGGTCATAAGGTTTTAACGCCATAATCTACAAAGAAACAGGACACTGAAACACAAACACGTAGCACAAGTTCCTTCTAAAAACAATGCAACATGCCCTGACCGGTGTGGCTCAGTAGATAGAGCGTCGGCCTGCGGACTCAAGGGTCCCAGGTTTGGTTCGGTCAAGGGCATGTACCTTGGTTGCGGGCACATCCCCAGTAGGGGGTGTGCAGGAGGCAGCGGATCGATGTTTCTCTCTCATCGACGTTTCTAACTCTCTCTCCCTCTCCCTTCCTCTCTGTAAAAAATCAATAAAATACATTTAAAAAAACCCACAAAAACAAACAAAAAACCAAAACAATGCAACGTAAATTTCATCTGTATTTTCAAAGCAACACCCTTCCTTTTGTCACACAGCAACGCCCTGCACTGGCAGACCAAGCGGCTGGCTCGAGTGCGGCTCGGCTCTCCCCTCCGTGTCCCCGCCCCTCGCGCTGACCGTGCTCTACCCTGGGTCAGCGCCTCTTGAAGGCTGGAGACTCTTCCTCCCTCACACCCCCCAAAACCCTCCAGGCCTGTAGGAGGGGAGGAGCCACTGAGGGAGAAGCCGAGCCCCTGCTCGGTCCCGCGCCCACTCCACTTCCCAGGAGGAGGGCTCGGCTGGAGCAGGAGGGCGTGTGAGACACGCATGCACTGCGGTGAGTCTTCGTGACCGTCGCCAGCCGCCAGCCGACTGCGTGACCCCTGCTGGCTCCCGATCCAGGCCCCAGGGAATAGGCTTTCCTTCTGGAGAGCGGTGAGCTCCGTCCCACGTCAGAACCCGAGCCGCGGCTGCACATCCAACAGGCCATGCCCGTCCCCGGCGAGCCCAGAGCACAGGCAGCCCCTGAGCACGGAGGCACACTCCCCGAACCAAAGCTCAGACAGCGCGGGCGGGGCCTCTGCCTCTGCTAAGCGGTTACCGGCTGGGGCAGCTGCGGGAGAGCCCTGCCCCGCACAGCGAGCGGTCAGAGAGCGGGGGAGGCACCTGACGCCCAGGCCCGGGTCCTGGCAGGATGTGGGGGACAGGACGGACTTACGTGAGGAGCTCTCTACCTCACCACAGAAAGAGAGCTGTCAAGACACTGCTTCACCCGTAAATGTTGTGTGGAGGACTCGGCGAGCAGACACGTTACCCCACTTCCCCGCCCACCACGTGCTGGCTGCGCACCTGCTGTGTACGCGCCGGCCGCCCAGGCCCCGGCCCCCAGGGGCAGTCCAGCCCACCGGGCACAAGCCAGCGCCGCAGGGAGCACGGCCTTCACACGGCCCGGCGCAGGGTTAGGACAGGCGCATGCAGACGACTGCGGAGCTTCACCCCGTCCACTTTAACTGGGTAGGATGACCACGACCTTTGCTAGTTAGTGAGGTCTCAGCTAAGTGTCAACATGTCCCTTGTTCCAGAAGCCGCTGAGGCTCCCCCTGCCACCTCGCCCGCGGCAGGAGGAGTGGCTGTCAGCCCCGCCCTGGCCCGTCAGGCGGAGGGTGCGTGGGGCGAGTGAAATGCCACTGCCAGCTGCCTTCTGCATGGCGACAGTGTCTAAAGCCGGCTGTCCCCCAGGGTCAGGCCTGCTGGGGCTTCTGATGGAGCCTTACCTGCTGGAAGGAATCTTCGAACAGTGTCTGCCGGGACACGTTGATCTTTACGTGACTGGGGAGTGCGTTGGACTAAAAACAAAAACGAAAACAACACGGCGGCATCCCGTGAGCTCGGGAGAGCGCTGCGCAGAGAGGACGACCGGCAGGGCGGGAGACCCCCAGCCCCTCATACCTGGCACAGGTATCGGAAGTGAGCCAGCTTCCACCGAAAGCTGCGCTCGTATGCGATCTGCGGGCCGCCTTTGGTTCTGGAGAGAGAGCAGCGGGGTCAGCGCGAGGTCACGGGCCGGGAGAGCATGCGCGAGCTTGCTGGGCCCGCAGAGGCTCAGGCGGCAGGACCCCGACCCGCACACGGACCGAGGCTGCGCTGGGACCGGGCTCTGTAGAGACGTGGTTAGTGCAACACCCACATCCACGCAGACTGGTGACCTTAACACTGAGGGACAGAGGACCTGGACAGAGGGACAGGAGGCAACTCTGCATCTGAACCCAGAGCCGAGACGAAAACAGACATTAAGCCCAGCCAGATGGGAGCCCGGGCCGGGCGGCTCAGGGGCCAGGATGGGAGGGCGAGTGGGCAGCAGGCAGGGCCGCGCCTGGCTCTCCTGTCCCAGTGAGCCTGAGACCAGCACACAGAGCTTTCGCCGCCTGCCCGAGGGGACACTTGGGACAGAGGGAGCCCTCGCGCAGCTGGGTTCAAGGGCGTTCACTCTGCACACGGATGAGAAGCAGGTGCGCCGGCCCCTCCTGGACAGGGAGCGCGCCAGGCGCAGAGCACACAGGGCTGAGCACACAGGGCTGCTCCCGTGGAGCTGACAGAGGGGACGAGGAGCTGCGTGCGTGTTTCTAGGGGGGCAGGGCTCCTGCCGGGTGGGAAGGGCAGGAGGGAGCGGAGCGTCTCCTGCTGAGAAGCCTCTGACCCCAGACACAAGGCACAGCTGCGGGGACAGAGGGCTCAGGTGTCGCAGGGCAGCTGCATGCGGTGGCCTGAGGGGGGTCTGGGAGCAGGAGCTGCAGGTGCGATGGACGGAGGGTCAGGGAAGGAAAGAGGACTCCGGACTCCGAGGTGCCAGGCCACCCCCCACGCGGCGCAGTCAGCACCCCCGGAGGAGCAGGCGCTATGGGAATGTCGCAGCAGCTGAGCAGAGGCAGCAAAACGCAGAGTGAGATGGAGGTGTGTGAGGCGTCAGCACACGCGCTTTTGAGAAGCAGGGCAGCGGGAGAGGCAGCGAGGAGTGCGGCCTTCGCTGTTAGGAGGGGAGGAGGCCAGAGCCAGCGGAGGACTGGAGGCCAGGGTGGCGCAGGGACCCAGGACGTTCAGTCCCACCTGCTCCTGCCTAAGACACGTGCTGGGTCAAGCGCTCTGGGAGTCCTGAGATAGGACACAGCCTGACCACATGGGCAGCAGGGTGCCCTCAGAAAGTTCAGGGGCAGGGGCGTCCCAGAGTCGGTCTAGACCGAAATGAGAAGCAGCAATACAGAGACAACTTCCGGTCCTTTTCCTTGAAAGAGCAGCAATAAAAACTGTTTACTGAGTGGGGTGTAAGGTGAAGAGTTGTGGGTCTTGTTTTGTTTTTAATCCAGGAGAAGGCAGAGCTGACGAGAACAACTTGGAAGAGGCGGAAAGCCAGAAAGCTGGTGCTGTGGCACAGGAGGCGGCGCTGCAGGGCACCCGGGCGGGAGGAGGGCGCTGCGGGGCACCCGGGCGGGAGGAGGGCGCTGCGGGGCACCCGGGCGGGAGGAGGGCGCTATGGGGCACCTGGGCGGGAGGAGGGCGCTATGGGGCACCCGGGCGGGAGGAGGGCGCGTCCCCCAGCAGAAAAGCAGGGACAGGTCCGTGGCAGGGTCGGGAGGGAAGACAATCCTGTGATGGTAGGAATCTGTTAAAGGCCTGTCATGGCGGCTCCTGTTCTGGGTGATGAGAAGCCCTCACTCCCAGGAGGAAGAAGGGGGCGCCTGGTGCCTGCCTCTCAGACGCCTCATCTGCAGGACTCAGTCCTGCTGAGAATCTCCCCCGAGGTCGAGGTCGCAGCACTGACGAGGCAGGGACAGGGGACAGACTGCCTGGTTCTAAAACCAGCCTGGCCTGCCTGACTGCCCGAGCCAGGGCTCCTGGGCCCCGTCTGCCCCTGGAAGAGGGAGGCCTGCCTGCCAGTCGGAAACCAAGCTGCCGCCCGCCCCGCCCCGTGCGAAGCGATGCTGTGGCTGCTGTGCGGCATGAAGGCCGAAGGCACAGCCACATGGGGGCGCTGCTCAGTGGGTTCTTGGTCCCAAGGTGAAGTGTGAGGCTGAGCCAGTGGCTGCCCTCCGCCCTGAGGAGACAGCAGGAGAGCCCGGGGCTGTCACTCACACAGACGACTTCCCGTTGCGCGGGTCTTTGAAGGTCGTGGTCCGGGTGTTATGGTCCACGAAGTACCGCACGCCTTCCCGTGTGTACCTGATCTCCCAGCCCTCTGGCAGGGGCTCTTCGTTCTGTAAGCTGAAAGACAGGGACCATCAGGCGACCCTCCTGGCAGAGGGCATGGGTCAAGGGTCACCTGGTTCTAGCCACAGAGGGTGCAGAGGACGGAGGCCAGGCTGGGATACGGACGTACCCTTGAGTTCTTGGGTCTTCCCATTGCGTGGTCTTTGTGTTATGATTCACGAAGTAAACTCTGTCTGTTGAATCTACTCTTTTTTCTAAAAACAGAGTGAACATAGCATTTAATAACCATTTTAATATACACCTTGCAGATATTTTACCTACAACTTGTTAGCTTACCCCAGCCTGGCGGCAAAGGCCCGTACGGGTCGCTTTCTGCAGCCAACACCGAAGCCTGGTGGGAGAGAAATGACAGCAGGGTCTTCACCCAGAGGCGGAGATGGCCAGGCACTGGCGGAACCACGTTTCCAGCCCTTTCCTGAAGCCTGCCGGGACAGCGTGTGAACGCAGCCAGGCAGGACTCGGGAGCGCTGAAAGGCCGTGGCTTCCTCAAGGACTCGGCACTGCTTGCCCCGCCCTCCCGTGGCCAGAGGCACCGGAGGAGACGGCGCACCAGGGCCGTAGGATTTGTTAAAAAACAGACCGATTGCCAGTTATCTTTAAAACAAGGGCCCAGCAGGCCCCAGTGTCATCATTATGCAAACAAACTACCTGAACATTCTCATAGACTCTCACATACATAACGCACTTACGCTTCCCCTTCAGTACAGCCCAGAAACGTGTTCTAAAGCAAACGTGAACATCCCACCGTCAGTTTGAAAAGGACAAACATGGAATCATGACCGGAGAAGCCGTTTCCCAGTGACGGCACGCACGTCCTGGTAAACACGTGGGCGCTCCAAGCAGGCGCTGCCACATGTGCTCGATGCCCCTCTCAGCACGCGGCTCCGTGGGGAGCACCGAGCGGCTCCGAGCTCTCCATCCTGGCCCGAGCAGCAGGGATGGTGGGATGGCCACTGGCCAAGGAGGGGTGGGCAAAGGCCTCCCTTCCAAGTAAGAGAGCGAGCGCTTGCTAGAAAGAGCCATCTCCCTTCCACATCGTGGCCCTCCCAGTTCTGTCCTCCTTCCCCGACTGGGGAAGTAAGGCCCAGGGCAGCAGTGACACAGGATGAAGGTGAGGAGCAGGGAGCCAGAGGTGAGGAGCAAGACTCCATGGGGAGGGAGCCAGGGGTGAGGAGCAGGATCAATGGGGAGGAGCCAGGGTGAGGAGCAGGGACTCCATGGGGAGGGAGCCAGGGGTCAGGAGCAGGATCGATGGGGAGGAGCCAGGGGTGAGAAGCAGGACTCCATGGGGGGGAGGAGCCAGGGGTGAGGAGCAGGGACTCCATGGGGGGGAGGAGCCAGGGGGGAGGAGCAGGGACTCCATGGGAGGGGAGTCAGGGGGGAGGAGCAGGGACTCCATGGGAGGGGAGTCAGGGGGGAGGAGCAGGGACTCCATGGGAGGGGAGTCAGGGGGGAGGAGCAGGGACTCCATGGGAGGGGAGCCAGGGGGGAGGAGCAGGGACTCCATGGGAGGGGAGCCAGGGGGGAGGAGCAGGACTCCATGGGGGGGAGGAGCCAGGGGGGAGGAGCAGGGACTCCATGGGGGGGAGGAGCCAGGGGGGAGGAGCAGGGACTCCATGGGAGGGGAGTCAGGGGGGAGGAGCAGGGACTCCATGGGAGGGGAGTCAGGGGGGAGGAGCAGGGACTCCATGGGAGGGGAGTCAGGGGGGAGGAGCAGGGACTCCATGGGAGGGGAGCCAGGGGGGAGGAGCAGGGACTCCATGGGAGGGGAGCCAGGGGGGAGGAGCAGGACTCCATGGGGGGGAGGAGCCAGGGGGGAGGAGCAGGACTCAATGGGAGGGGGAGGAGCCAGGGGGGAGGAGCAGGGACTCCATGGGAGGGGAGTCAGGGGGGAGGAGCAGGGACTCCAATGGGGGAGGAGCGGAGGGGGAGGAGCAGGACTTGGTAGAGAGGGAGGAGCCATGGCACAGAGCCAGAACGGATGGCAGGAAGAGCCGGTGAGGACTGGCCTGGGCTCCTCCAGACTTGGCGTTGTACTTGGACAACCAGCCTCCGTCCGTTCCCGGGCCGGTCACAGGCAGGGGCGCAGTTCTGATGACACCTGTTACCTGAGGCAGCCTGCCCCCTGGTGCTCCTGTGACACGAGTCCCACCAAACGCAGACACACACACACCACCTCTGGTTCCTACAGTCAGATGACACGTCAGCACACACCCGACCCCGTCCCAGGCCCGCTGCAGTGGCAGGAGTGGCCCACGCCCCGGCTCCAGAGCCCAGGAGAGTGGCCCTGCACAGCCGGGTTGGCTCTGAACGAGGCTGGAGGCTGATGGCCAAGTTTTCCGTCCAGTCTTTCCTACTTCCTGTCCATCACCAGCCTCTAGATTTGGTGTTTAAGTTGCCTCAAAACACTATCTAGAGATGCCCAGTACTTAAAATTTACATTTTCTACTTCCTATGACCAAACCCATTTAACAAAGATTTTTTAGTTTATTTTTTTACTCTTATGAATGTTTGCTTATGGCAATAAATAAATCACCAAATTTTCAGGTACATTTGAGTTTGGGGACAAAAGTATCCCCAACCCCAGGAATATCTCTGGTGGGCCAAAGAGAGCCTAGGGCTGTTTCAGAACCTGGCAACGGACCAGAGGAGCTTGCGTAGGGCGAGGCTGGCCTTAAGTGAAACCAGGAGCTCCATGCTTTTATTTAAAGCCAGCAAAATGATCATAAGGAAAGGCAAAAGGCTGGGAATTTGTAAAGACATAGCATTTTATGAAGAAACTAGAGGCCCAGTACACAAAATGTGTGCATGGGAGTGGGGGATCCCCTCAGCCCAGCCTGCACCTTCTCCAATCCAAGACCCCTTGGGGGATGTCCAACTGCCGGTTTCGGCCCGATCCCTAGGAGTTGGACAACCCTCTCACAATCCTGGACCGCTGGCTCCTAACCGCTCACCTGCCTGCTTGCCTGATTGCCCCTAACTGCCCCCTGCCAGCCTGATCACCCCTAACTGCCTCTGCCTGCTGGCCTGATCACCCCTCACTGACCCCCTGCTGGCCTGCTCGCCCCTAACTGCCCCCACCTCCCTGCCAGCCTGATCACCCCTAACTGCCTCTGCCTGCCGGCCTGATTGCCCCCAACTGACCTCGCCTGCTGGCCTGGTTGCCCCTAACTAACACCCCTGTTGGCCTGGTCACCCCTAACTGTCCAACCCACCAGCCTGGTCACTCCTAACTACCCCCCTCTGCCGACCTGGTCACCCCCAACTGCCCCCCCCCACCATCCTGGTCTCCCCACACAGCTTGCTGTTCAGTCATTTGGTCACCCCTCACTGCCCACCCTGCTGGCCTGATCACCCACGCAGCCCTCTGTTCAGTCATTTGGTCATCCCTCTAACCTCCCTGCCGACCTGGTCACCCTACACAGCCTGTTCAGTTGTCCATTTAGTTGTTTTGATTGCGATGGTTGCTTAGGCTTTTATATATATAGATTGCATTTATGAAGCTACCATTGAATAAAAACAAACACCGAGTCTGTAAGTTATGTTAGTAAGCTGGAATTTTTAAAAAATGGCTCAAAGTGGTTATGTGTATCAGAAACACTTTGTCAAAGGTCGAATCCTAAGTGCCCTCTAACTGGGCAGAAGAGAACATGGCAGGAGGGAAGGCGGTAGAATGGAAGGAGGTAGGAGGGCGGGCGGGGCGGGCGGGGGAGGGAGGGCGGCGGCCTGGGCTGCTCACCGAGTAGAGGTAGCGCTGGTTGAACTGCTGCAGGGCACCCTGCAGCTGGCTGCGCTGAGACTGCCACTGCTCGAAGTCCCGCACGGACTCCAGGGTCGGCCGCTGCCACGTGGTGGTCCTGGTGTTGTGGTCCACATAGTACACCCGGCCCCGGTCGTCCACTCTTCTCTCCCAGCTACCCCAGGACAGCAACAATGAAAACAGACAGAGCCTCTCAGCAGAAGCACTGGGAAGCAGTCACTTAATACTAATGATTTAATGATCAAGTCCAAGCCATGATAAAGTAACTTTAAAGCAATGTAAATTATATTCCTCAGAAAAACTATTGACATGTAACATGCTATTTTAGATAAACACCTCCCGTGATTTCTAAGCACGGCCTCAAAAAGGGGCCACAGACTGAACTGTCCCGGGATCTAGGCCCTTTTCTGGGAAGTGCTCACCTACTGAGTGCTGACTGCACCTGGCAACTGCCCATGGCCACTGCCACAGCAGGACATGAACGCCAGGCTTTTGGGGGCTCTCGGCCCACTGACCTGCACCGACCTGCATGCACTGCAGACACGCCTTCCACCTACCAAGCTCTCAGGTGCAGCTCAGCATGAACCCGTCCAATTCCAGCCTCAGTGTCTGACACCCCGACGCTCCTTCTAGGGACCCACATGGAGCCACGTGCACTCCCTCCTGGTCCCTCAGATGAGAATGCCCTTCCCCATCTGCACACCTGGACACACCCGTCCCCAGGTCACCTGCAACCCGCTGTGGGCACTAATTACAGGACGATCTCGAATCCTCGCAGCAACCAGTCTCACACAAAGAGCACTGCTGGCCGTGAGCTATTGGGACGGGGATGCGCTTTGTACTGGTGCACAGAGCTCCCAGCAGCGAAGACGAGGAGGGGAAACACAGGCTGCAGGCCGAGTGTGGACACTGACTAGCACCCGAGCTGGCTAGCGGGCGGCGTGCTCACGAGATGAGACAGAAAACCAAGGACGGGGGCATGAGTGTGAATGGCCTTTGGGGACGGGGCAACAGAAATGTCTAGGATGCCCACCCCACGTGATGCAGGCACTGTGACCACCTCTGAGCCATCACTGGGAGCCACACCTCTACCTGCCAGTAAACCCCACGAGTAACGGAGTTCGGATCACTATCTACGAGAACATTCCTTAAACCGTTAGGCAGGGCTGACATCGGACCCTCAGTAACTCATGCCAGTGTTTGACAATCTCGTAGGAAGCCCTTCAAGCCAACGAAAGGAAACAATTTGCAGAATGAGAGTCAAGTTCTGTCGCAGGAAGTAAAGGTGAAGGCAGGTGTGTGAAAAACACCTGGAGATGGTAAGCTGCCACCTTACCCTGGGGGTAAAGGCTGTGGCCTCTCCCACGTGGTCGTTCGAGTGTTATGATCCACGTAATAGGTTCTCCCGTGAGGGTCTTTCCTCTGCTCCCACCTTTAAAAAACGCAAAAATGTAAGTAAGAGACAACAAATGAGACAATCTGAAACATGACTCCCCGTTATAACCAAGGAATTACAGGTTTCACTTTAAAAGTCTAAATATATATCGTATTGTTATTTCTTTTCTCAATTATTAGTGCTTTTCTTAAGTTCTTAGGTTTTTCCTTTCTCATTAACACTATAAGTACAGTCAGCAGAAGACAGAATATGTAATATTTTTATTTTTATTATTTTTTAGGTATATATTTTTATTGATTTCAGAGAGGAAGGGAGAGGGAGAGAGAGAGAGATAGAAACATCAATGATGAGAATCATTGATTGGCTGCCTCCTGCATGCCCCCTACTGGGGATGGAGCCCACAACCCAGGCATGTGCCCTTGACCAGAATCGACCCTTCAGTCCACAAGTTGGTGCTCTATCCACTGAGCCAAACCGGCTAGGGCAGAATATGTAATGTTTTTAAAAAGACACTGATTGACAGAGTTCCAAATCATCAGAGGAGACATTTAATCAAGGGCAGAGGAACGTTCAGTCTAATAGCAAGCCCGAGGCACAAATGTCAGGGAAGTGACAGCCAGTTTTGCCTGCGATTTCAAAACCACGCATCTGAAAGCTGCCAGCAGGTGCCACCTGCAGAAGCCGGGGCCCTGCTCCCTGCGGGCCTCCCTCCCTGGGCACCAGGGTTGCCTCTGTGCACAGCTGTCCCGCTCTGGCCTGGGAGAAGCCGGAAAGTCTGCAGACACCCCACTGTGTCTTCCCTGTCCCACTTGAGACTCTACTCCCCATCTCACACTCTCCTTTGTGCTCCCTGCTTCTTCCTCACCAGTCTTTCTGTAATGCTATAGAAGAAACATTTTAAACATCTTACCTAATAATAGACAAACATGTAAATTGACCGTACTTCCGCTACACCACCAGCCAATCAGGAGTGATATGCAAATTAACCCCACAAAGATGGAGGTTAATTTGCACACTCAGCCACCGAGTGACAGGGGCGGGATGCTTGCCAGGTGTTCTGCCCCACCCCTGGTCTCTCAGGGCCTCTGGCAGTGTGGGAAGGAGGGGCCGGAGCAGAAAAGGCGGCTCCTGGAGTGGAAAGAGGCGGCTCCAGGGCCTGAGCGGAAAGAGGCTGGGCCGGAGTGGAAAGGCGGTGCCGGCAGCCAGGGAAAGGAAAGCCCATTCTAGCATGAATCTTTGTGCATTGGGCTTCTAGCACAAAATAAAGACCTGGCATTCCTGAGTTTAACATGCTTGTTTTCAATTTGAAAGAATAGAAAGTATTTTTTTCTGAAACACAAGGATCCAGTTAAGTTTGATTTCTTTTTGATTAGGGAGGCCTCGCTGATTTTCCCATGCAACGCCCACACTTACTGACGCTGCTCCCTGACGAGTGCACAGGCACACACAGGCGCACACACTCTAACACGCCCTCCCAGCTGCCGCACACACAGGTGGGCAGGGCCCTTCCTCATGTGACTCTGGAGACCCTCCTGGCAGCTGAGCCAGGAGCAGGCCTGCCTCCCGCCCCTCCTCCTTGTCCTCAGTAACTGTGGGGACTCCTCTGCCTGGTTTTGGAGAACATGGTCCTGGGGCTGCCATGGAAGGACATGGGCAGAAACTCGGTGAGCCCAGGGGCTGCCTCTCTGCGGTGCGCTGGACAGAACTCAGGGGCTGCCTCCGCGGAGCGCTGGACAGAACTCAGGGGCCGCCGGAGCGCTGGACAGAACTCAGGGGCTGCCTCCGCGGAGCGCTGGACAGAACTCAGGGGCTGCCTCCGTGGTGCGCTGGACAGAACTCAGGGGCCGCCTCCACGGTGCGCTGGACAGAACTCAGGGGCTGCCTCCGCGGAGCGCTAGACAGAACTCAGGGGCTGCCTCCGCGGTGCGCTGGACAGAACTGGAGGTGCAGCCCACACCCCACAGCAGTGGAGGCTTCGGCCGCCGCCTCCAGCTTTGCGCGTGGCCTCTGAGCAGGCGATGCGGCTTGGAGCAGCTGAGACCTGCTTGCCCCTTTCTAGCCTCTGGCCCCAGATTCTTATAAACGCAAAGGCACGGACCCGTTCATGCTAGAGCCTCCGAGCCAAGCAGCCCTATGAGCAGCTGTAATGACACGGAAGGGAGACACCAGGTGGAGGCAGACTCTTCCCCGCAAAGTCATGCCATGGGAGATGCAGAGGATCAAAAACAACAGAGCAGCCGTGAGAACGGGTCTGGAGCTGACCACTGTCAGTGCTGGGTGACCCCCCAACTCAGGATTCAGAGGAAAGGCTGCTTGTTCTGGAGCTGGGGTGCAGGGGCAGACTGCAGAGGCTGCAAAGACGAGGCCGCGCTGGGGTAGCCACAGTCACGCTCAGGAAAAGGGACTCCAAGCAGAGGGTCAGAAGGGCCTGCCAGGCGACACAGCTGCCCCTCCGCCCTCTGCCCGCGCTTCGGGGAGGGGGCTGTGTGCTCTGACCCGCCAGGTGCTCGCCCTGCACACACGAACAGCCGGACTCACACCTGCAGAGCAACCACCGGGAAGCCTGACACTCGGTAAGGAAAGGGGACGTACCCTGAGGGCAGGCTTTCTGGGCTGGCGCTCCTCCCGGGCTCCATGCTCCCACCTGGCTGCCGCAACTTGGCTGCTTCCGAGGCCGAGCTGCTTCCAGCGGCAGAGGCCGCAGCGTCCAGGTTGCAGGTCCCTGCCCCGGGTGCCGCGCCATCGCCATCTGGGAGGACGCCGCCATTGCGCTCGGAGGGCACCGGCGCTTCTGGACCCGGGGCCTCCTCCCCAGTGGGTCCAGGGCAAGGGGAGGCCCGGGCACTGTCCTCAGGGCCCCCCGCCTGCCCCGGGGCAGGAGCGTCCTCCGGTGGGGCCGGTGCCTGCGAGGACGACTCTCCATTAGCTGCAAAGGCAATGAACAGGCCACGTGACTCCGAGGATGAGAGCCCAGCGCACACAGGGGGCCTCAGGGACTGACGAAAATAAAATAGGACAGACTCCATCTTTTGTTGCTCACATTTTAGAGATAAAAAAGTACTTATATACAAAAAACCGTAAGGAAAGAGAAACCGACGTTAGGATAACAAATATTTTTCCTCCAAATCATTCTGCAAGTCTGCATGGGTATAAAACACTTTAGGATGACTTGGCTGCAGACGGTGGCTGGAAGGTGCAGGGAGGTCGCGGGGCACTGACCCAGCCAGCGCGGCAGGGACTGCCCAGTGCTCGGGCCCCCCCCCGCCAGTTCCAGAGACCCAACCCAGCACTGGGTCCATTTCAAACCCAGGACCTGGAAAAGGAAGTCTAATAAAAACTGGAAAGAGAACAGACAGCTGAACAAAACTGATGAGAAGATCACACACCATGGCTCTGACACAGGAGGGCCAAAGAAGACTGGGTGCCAGGCCGGCCTGCAGACAGAAGCGGGGTGAGCAGGGCTCCCCAGCGGTCAGACCTAAGTGCACATCAGCAGGTCAGTGGGTCCTGCGCCAGGTGTGGGAGAGAACGGCTTTGGAGAAGACACAGGCAGCGCAGGACAAGGAACAGCCCTCAAAGTCAGTGTTTTGACACTGTCCGAGAGGACGGAGACAGGACGTGCCCAGAGACCCCCCTGCTCCCCCTCCCCACGTGCTTTCAGGAGCCACCTCCTTGATGTGTGCTCCTCGGCGGTGAGCCCTCATGTCCACACAAGAAAAGGCGGCAGCCATCTTCCCATCAGAACAAGGTGAAATGGGAACCCAAGCAACGGTGCCCAGAACAAGAACCGCCCGGGCCTGGGGCCCGTGGAGCAGACAGTGGCCCTGCAAGAGCCACAGCGAGTGTGCCCAGCGTGCCACCTCCCCCGGCCACCACTCCTGCTTAGGTTACAGCAACAGCCCCTGCCCTTTTCCCACCACGGCCCCCTCTCCAGGCGCAGACGAACCCACCTTCACTCCCCGGGAAACGCGCTAGTGGATTCCCCTATAGCCAGGGTCCCTTCCACACCTCTCCCACGGCCACACCTGGCCACACAGTGGCCTGCCCGCCCTCCCACCTAGGCCTGTGCCTGCGCTGTCGGTCCCCAAGTCTCAGAGGACCAGCCGGCTACTGCTTCCCCTCAGGGAGAGGCCTGCTCAGCGGCGCCGTCAGGATAGCGTCTGGAGCATCCAATCCGATGCGGTCCCTGCCAGCGCCACCGGCTCCATGTTATGCTGTGGGTTTCTCAGTTATGAAATATTCTATTTCTTTGTGTTTGTTTATTTTTCATTAAAGTGCAGAGTGCAAAAAATTGGTCAGATTTTTTCACTTTCATATTCCCAACAGATACAAAATACCTGGCATATGAAAACAAAAAATATTTGTTGAACCAATAAATTAAAGACAAATCAAAAAAGAACTTAATACACCTCTTTCAAAATATGCAGATAACAAAGCATTAGTAGAAATATAATTGGTATTTGAAATATAATTAGAATAATTTTGAAGTACTAATATAATTAATACATAAACTTTATTTTTATATATTTAATAACACAATCAATACCCTGACCTAAATTACAGAGGGAGAGAGGTAGTTTTGAGTTTCTACTATATATATATTCCATCCAAACACACTAAGAATTTTTGGAAAATCTGACATTTGTAAAGGCCAAAACAAAGGCCCCAATTCTACAATCAGGAGGCACATTCTGACCGCGACTCAGTACGACCAGCACAAAACACCAACAGGCACCGCCCTGCTTCCTGGAAGCCTGGCATCGGACCTCCTGTCATGCCCTCGCCCAGCGCTCACCAGTCCTGCGAGGAGCTCCACGGGGAGGGGGTGAAGTGAGCGTGAGACCTTCCTGGGCGTCACGGGGACTTTCTGTGAATCAATAATTATTAAAAACAAAATGCTAAAAACAGAAGTCCAATAAACTTGTGAAACCAGTTAGTCATGCCTGAAACTTACCATGTTGAACTATAGTCTGTTTTATTAATAAAACAATCTTCTCTCTATATAAAAGCCTAATATGCAAAGTGCCCTCTCGCACTCCAGGACCCTTCAGGGGATGTCCGACTGCCAGTTTCGGCCCGATCCCCGCAGGCCAGGCCAAGGGACTCCACTGAGCCTCTAGTAATCCTGTATCAGAAAAAGTTATCTGCCACTACAGGCTAGGGACAGAGGGAAGAAGTAGAAAAGAAAATAGTATTTCTTTTCTTTTACCTAACTCAAAAACCTCTCTAGCCACAAAGCCCTGGATTCATGCTTCGTTGTGAAGGACTCTGGCACTCAGATAAACCATTTTTCCATGTGCTGATATTTTTCAAAAATAAAATTTTGGTCCTTCCTATAGCTGTGTCCTCAGGCAATTTTAAGAACAGTAATATTTGCCCTGTAGTATTTCTCTTAAAGTCTGCCACTGTCCAAGGACTATGGGAGAGGTTTTAGACTGCATTCGAAGGAATCCTGAAGGCAGTAACTTGAGTGTACCTTCTTTCAGAAACAGAGGCGCTGAATTTTGGGAAGTTAATTTGTCCACGGTCACACACACTGGTCACTGTATTGAGCGGCAGAGCTGGGATCTGACCCTCGTCCTGTGAGAAGCCAGGGCTAATCTTCACATCATGACTCCTACCATTTAGCTTAAAACAACGACCAATGTTCACAGCAGCTAAACGTATCAAACAATCCCTCACTCAGGACTCAGAGCCCGGGGAGCCGGCATGCCCCTTCTGTCCGGGGAAACCCTTTGTCTCGAGCTCCTTCTCAGCACAGGCCAGTCCCTGGTGTCCACACTTCAGACCTCTGTGGACTCTGGACGGTGACATGACCCAGCACACGACACTAACACGAGCACACCCGGGCCCACACTGCCACAGAACACAGGGTACTCGTCCTAAGCACGGCAAACTTGGAATACTCTCAAACCAGTTCTAGCCGTTCTGCCAGCACATGAGTTTACGAAACGCACCTCTCAGCTTTAAAGGTTTGAGGACTGTGGTGTTGCAGGTAAGGGATTAAAACCTGTCATGTGACAGACACAGAACATGCATGCTCCTGCCCCCACTCCAACAGTGAAACTAATTTTTAAAGGCCTTCATCCAAAAGAGGAATACAATTTTTGCACTAAGACCTTAAGAGAGAACCATTCCCTGAAAATATACCTGAATTCATCCTCCCACTAAGGGATAACAGACAGTAGGAAAGACATGGGTCAGCGGCGGCTACCAGAGCAGGTTCCGGAAGCTTTGCAGACCGGCCAATGGAATGACGCAGTGCACTGTTCCGTCAGATGTCACCAACAATAAGCAGAGGTGCGACCGTCGCTGTGCTGGTTGGAGGCACATTGTTTGAGGCCATCAAGGCACAGAAGACATACTGCACAACTCGGAGACAGAATGCACACACCGTGGAGGGCAGGCGGAGGCAGGGCTGGGGGCTAGCCTGCACCCCTCCCTAGCCGTGCGCTCGGCCTCGGCTCTTCCAGCACCAGTATCCCCACAGCTATGGTGCCGGTTCTGTGAGGAAACGGGCGCACATCCGGAACAGGCACCTGGATGGCCTTGGGTTCCTCTCCTTCCTGTGAATGTCCTGGGAATGGGAACTGAACTGGAGCCTTCACTCCAGTTCCTCACGTGTGTCTTATTTTCCCCTTGGGATTTCTCACAAGGACAATCAAGGGAAATTACTCCCAATGGGAAGTCTCTAAAGCACCGACGAGCTGTGGGTGTAAAGAAGAGATTGCCCCTGTGGCACCCACACCTGAATGTACCCACACAACACGTGCCAGTGCCTGCGGCCAGTGGTCCCTGCAGCGCTGGGCTCCGGCAGGTGCAGCAGCAGGAAGCACGCGCTGCACACTCAGCACCCAGGTGAGGGCGAGGTAGGCCTCCCTGCGAGCGCTCACACCCTCCTCCGCCTCACGAAGCAGGCGTGCCCTGCCTTGGAATTACTCCTGGGAACAACGGGTGGACCTACACAAGGCATTATTTTCATTTTTTACAACCTCTTTGGAGAGTTTGCAAGGGAGTTACATTGTTCAAAATATAATTTTTTAATGGGTGGGCAACTAGGTGTTTTTCATCATGGTTTTTAGTATCGATACCTAACTCAAAAACCTCTCTAGCCACAAAGCCCTGGATTCATGCTTCGTTGTGAAGGACTCTGGCACTCAGATAAACCATTTTTCCATGTGCTGATATTTTTCAAAAATAAAATTTTGGTCCTTCCTATAGCTGTGTCCTCAGGCAATTTTAAGAACAGTAATATTTGCCCTGGCTGGTGTTGCTCAGTGGATAGAGTGTTGGCCTGCACACCAAGGTTGCAGGTTTGATTCCAGGTCAAGGGCTCGAAGCTGAGTTGTAGGTCCGACCCCCACGTTTCTCTCTCTCTCTCTCTCTCTCTCTCCCCCCCCCCACCTCCTTCTCACTCTCTAAAAAACAATGGAAAAAATATCCTCGGGTGAGAATTAATAAAACCAAACCAAACAGAACCTGCACTATTTGAATCAGGGTAGACAACGCAGGCGGAGTCTAGGAGACGTAACTGCTGCACTTGCTCTTGGAATCAGCGAGCACGCTGCTCACCCTGGTTGTTCGCTCAGGTCCGCACCTGGAATCGCAGTTAACAATCTTAACTGAGCTGTTCTTCACTTACAGACAATTCTGGATAATCTAAGACGACGTTTCCTTTCCTCCTCTGCTAACAGAAACCTGAGACAAATGTTCTTACTAGAAAGTTGGCCAGAATCAGAAAAAGAATGCATCTGCTCACTGCCTTTACCCTGGGTCTATATATTTTTTCTTAGTTTTCCAGCCACCTGAAATTAATGACTAAAAAGTTCTACCTATTTTGGTGCCTAGAATCTTTAAGTTCACTCATTCATACAGATACTTTAAATGCCCTCCTGAGGATGTTTTTACTGATTTTAGAGAGGCGGGGGAGAGAGAAACATCGGTGTGGGAGAGAAACATCGATCGGTTGCCTCCTGTACTGGCCTGGGCGGGATTGAAACTGAAATCGTTTGGTGCACGGGAGAATGCTCCGACAGACTGAGCCACTGACAGGGCAGGTTTATGTATTTTTAAGGGAGAAGCATTAATAGGCCAATTAAATTTTTAAAAATTCATGTCAGTTCCAGTGTTTACAAAAACTTTGAGGATGACACATGGTAAGTACCCCTCAACCTGGAGTGTAAATGCAGATTGTCGCATCTATACATCAACCTGTTTTCATTTAATCACTGAGTCGCTTCTCTACATGCTTCTACTTTTGAATAACTTGCCATAAACAGAAAACACAGGGCAGAACACAGGCTCTGGGACCAAGAGACCCGACTCCAGCCCAGCACACACAAAGTCATCTAAGCAAGTCCTAAAATGTTCACGTTTTAAGAGATTTGTCTGAAAGAGTTAATGTATAAAGATAATAACAACAAAGTAGAATCCATGGAATTTACAGCATATTCCACTGAAAAATAGGATCAGCGAAATCTTCCTTCTATAACATAACACTTAACTCTTGGAAAATACAAAACTCTCTGACAGCACATTTTCCTACTCGTTTACATTCCAAGAAATAAAATATTTGTAGACTATAGTTACAGGAACCATTCATTACCGACAAATCCATGAAGTCATGTAGGTTCTTTTAGAAATATATTCCCTATTATGAATTACACTAGTAGCCCTGTGCACAAATCTGTGCGCCAGTAGCTCACTGCCGCCTTCCTGTAGCTCTCCACCTGCTGCCCCGCCCTCCTGTAGCTCCTCCCGCCTCCCCTCATAGCTTGCTGCCCTACCCCCTCCTATAGCTCTCCACAGCCTGCTTGTAGCTCACTGCCCCATCTTCCTGTTGATCCGTGATCCAGTCGCTATGCATTCCCGTGTAATGAATAATTAGCATATTCCTCTCTTATTATATAGGATCATATTTTTATAAAGCCTAGAAATCTAGCTATCACATAGTACCTGCTTAGTGAAATGTGCTGTGATCTCTAAATTAATGTATTTTTGGCACATTTCCCTAAGTAATCTAGAAAATTCTAAATTATTACCAAAAAGCTCAGGCCTTGTAATCTGAATTGCTACCGTGGAGCTGAGGACAGGAAAGACTGCAACAAGAGGAGAGCGGGCACAGGCAGTGTCCCGGAGTCTCCACGCACATGCGCCCTATCACAAACTTACCAGTGTCACCTGCGGGCTCAGCTGTGCGTGGTCTGGGAGCTGGTGTGTTTCGGGGTCTGGCAGCACCTGGAGATGGAGCCAGAGCCGGAGCTGGAGCCGGAGAGGAAGGTGCGCTGCCTCCATTCGCCACGCGGGAGTAGCAGTTCTGCACCTCAGCAGGCGCTCGGCTGTCTGCTCCACCTGCACCTTCAGCAGCCAACCTTTAGAAGCAAGATGCCTGACTTCAATGAACTCAGTACAATTCAACAACTTCTCCTCAAAATGTTCATAAGAAACAGCTACCGAGTTCTTCACATTCGAATAAAATGGCAGAGCGAGCAATGAACAAATACAGGGCACGCTTTCTCACGTAAAGATTTAAATTGCTTTTGGTTCTAAGCATATCCCACACCACCAGATAAATCTATACTGAAAAATACAACCATACTAAATCAAAATAAATTCTGTCCCTCAAAATAATGTTCAAATTGTACATTTTAAATACTTAAGTCTAAAAATACTAATCTTTATTTTAAACTACTGGCCCAATGCACGAATTCATGCACATTGAAAGGAAATTAATTAGAAGAAATATTTTAATATTGCTATTCGTCCTTTCTCTATAATAGAAGTGTCAACCAAATTCACAATCGACAATGACAGCAATAGCTTTATATATAGATAAACTTGCTTAATTAGACCTGCTTTCTGATGTAGCTGAACTTTTTCCAGCCCAGTGAAGCACCCCAAATTCTCTTGCAGGTAATTGTCAGTGAAACAGCAGTAAATATCAACACGAAGCAGATTATTATTGTAGTTCACACAGGGAGAACAAAGGGTAAAATATTTAACTGCAACAGTGATTGACTATATTCTGCGCATTGAGAAAACCTGAAGTCATTTTCAAGGTCCACCATTTCTTACTTCTTTTCGGTCGGGTCAAGTTTCTAAGCTTTCTAAATCTCCATTTTCCAGCTAATGAAAAGAAAATAGAATTCCACCGAGTCTCCTATCTACCTACTCCAGTACTTCTGTGAGGATCAAATGAGATGAGGCACAGGAAAACGCTTCACAGACGTTTGGTTACAGTGTGAAATGATTCCACCTGGCTATAAAGCTAGTTGTGTTCCTGGGCTGAAGAAACTGCAAGGAGGCTAGTCGCTAGGGAGAGGAAGCTGGGCGTTGCTATGTGACGTCATTACCCAGATGGACACTTAAGCATATTAGCCTTTTATATATATAGATGCTCTGAAATATCTTCAAAATGCTTGTGAAACAAAAATCAATTTCAAACTACTGTAATTCTATTGATCAGAAAAAGCCCATAATTGTAGTGCTTAGTAATAATAATTTACAATCGACATTTGAAAACTGCAAATAAACAGAAACTAGAAACAAATAGGAACCACAACTGCGAAAGCAGATACTGTGACCCTCCCTGGCAGTGGCCAGTGGCTGGGCCTGGGTGACTGTGAGCCCTGGAGGGAGAGCAGTCCAACCACACATCCCCTCCATCCACTCCCACAGAGCAGCCTCGCTGCTATTCCAGGGCAGGGGGGACGGGACACTGAGGCAGGAAAGTTAAAACAAGGCCCGACAGTGTAGCAATGTGCAGCCAGCTTGTAACTAACCAGCCATTATCTTCCCAGCCAAGGACACAGCAAATGGCTAAAACCCTCCCTAAGGAGAAGATGCACAGACAGAGGGGGAGGGCAAAGGAAAAAAGGGCTGTTCACTCCTAAGTAGAGAAGCCTGCAGTCTCAGGCTTGGCAAGATCAGGTTGCCAGGTGTTTCTCATGGATTCTGGGAAGGCCACCACAAAGTAAAAGGGACCTTGAGAATTAATCTGCACCAAAAGAGTCAGCAAGGAATTTTAGACAGGAGGGTCTATAACGCCTCCGCCCCGCCCCCTGCTCTTCAGATGAGCTGAGAGCCTGTCTAAGCCAGATGCAGAGGTTTGCTGGCTTTGCTTTTTCAATGAAGGCGCAGGCTCTAACTGCTTTAACAAGTCAGCTTTTCACAGCGCAGTCACGGTCTCTGTATAAACTCATTTACCTGAGAAACCAAGGATGGAGGCTGGGGCAGCGCTCTCCCGCTGGCTCAGGGCTGTCCTGTCTGGTATCACCTCTGGTGTCGCTGAGAGGTGCCTCCAACAGCCTCAGCTTGGCTTTCTTTTTAGATGTAAGTCAGATCCCGCCCCTCCCCTTAAAAGCCACTGTACCAGGAGTGAGATCTAGACTTCTTACCATAACCCCACTAATCCATTTTAATGATCCTAACTGTGGTGCCCTTTCAGTCCTTCATTTTGTCCAAGTAAATTATAACATGGGCACTAAATACGTTCACGTAAGCCAACCACCTCTGCTCAGGGCCCGCAGGAGAGAGAGCGCCGTGACTGCGAGTGGGGTGGCCCTGTGCTGGGACGTGCCTCCCGCAGCCCTCTCACAGGCATCAGTCTCCCTTCAGGGGTTCTGGTCGCTCCATTACAGTCACCTGTTACATGCTTTCACTCCTATGTGACTGCTGCCAACAGAAAGCCTCTCTTCATTACCATCAAGCGTAAACACAAGCGAGGATGATAAATGGCAGGCTGGTTTCCGGGGAAAGGCCACGTGCTCTCTTCCACGGCCCGCAGGGAACTGCGGCTTCCACGGCAGGTCCCCACCCCGCCGGGCCAGCCCGCTCACTGATGGCCTGGCCCACACAGGCTGTGTGTGTACAAGCCCACATGCAGTGAGGAAGAATGGAGCTCTGACGCGCTACAGCACGGGCGCGTCGACACGGAGGCCCCGTGTTGTACGACCGCATTGATACAGCATGTCCACACGGGACAACCTGCAGGGATGCGAGGCACACCAGAGGCTGCCGGGCTGCGGAAATGCGCTGTCCGTGCGGGTGAAATCAGACGGGACGGCCCCCGCTCTGCGGCCGCTCCACTGGTGTCCCCTTGAGGTGGGCTACTGGGGGATATGCATTGTATCTCAATACAGCTGGTTTCCAAACGGCTTCCTCAGGAAGTCAATCAAAATGACCTTTTAAGTTCCAAGGCGAAAGCTAAGCTGAGGCTACAGGACGCCTTCGGGCAGGGGAACGCCCAGTACTTTACCGCAGCACGAAGACGCTCTCTACCTGCTCGTCCTGGCCGACGGCTCTCCGTTCTCACGTAAGGCATCGCCATTCTGCTGTATTTCTACTGAACAACGAGAGAGAGAGAAATTGGATTTTATACCTCCTGCTGATGTTTCCCTGAATTTTGCAGACACACAGGAGCTTACTGGTTGGGGCTGAGCTGCAGCTCGTCAGATTTTCTGGCTCAATCGCCAACCCGTCCAGCACCACCGTTAACTCGCCAGTTTGCACTACGCCGTTCTTGTTCTCCAAGGAAAGTTTCAATTGTTCTTTCACTCTTTCCACTAGAAAAAAAAATCCTAATTTGAAAGCTCTTGCTGCATACAAAACTGTTTCAGAAACCAGAACTGCACGTGCAGCATGACTGACGGTCCCTGGCTGCGCGGGGAGGGTCCTTTGCGCCCAGCCCACCACCCAGGCCACTCCCTCCCGCCTGCCTCGCCCGCCACGGGCTGCCACAGAGCGCCAGCGCCCTGTGCTCAGCATGAACCTCAGAAACAGGTGGACGACAGGCCAGCCTCGCCCGGACAGGCTCCCGGCCCAGGCCTCAGACCTGTGCCTGCGGCACATCCCTGTGCGAGTCGGACGGCGTGGCACTGATTCAGCTCTGCGTGCCCAGCAGGGCGGTTAGTGAGCAATCAGGCTGCTTCGAGCCTCCGTCTCCTCAAGGCAAAATGGAGCTGGTAAGAGCATCACACCAAAGGGCCTGTCACAGGTGCAAATGCAAGGCACACAACACATGCGGCCCCCGCCTGGCACGAGGGCTCAGTGAGGGCCCCTCGGTGACAACACGTTTCCTCTGTACAAGGCCACCTCTGCGCTTCCTGCCATGAGGACACCTCATTCTTCCTGAAACTCAAGCTCATTTCACTGCACCTTCTTCTATCCCAGAGTATGTAAACCTCTGATAAAAGAAAACATTACAGAAAATCCACCCCAAACATCTGTACCAACGCTCCACATCACAAACAACAATAAACACTATTAGAGAAACTCGAGAAAATACAAAAGCTAAAACACACAAAAACCCCCACAAAGCAGGCATCTTGGCTCTACCTGGGCTAACGTGCAGACCTGAAGAACCTAGACTGGCTCCATTCGACTTCACTCATCATCGCTCTCCACTCCAAGTACCTGCAATTTGGAGACTTAGCTTCTGTTCCTAACACGCTTAGCGGTTTGCACCGCCTCTCGAGGCACAGCCTCGGAGTCCCTGCGGGCAGCACTCGGTGCGGGCCTCTGCGTGCATTTGCCAGCCCATCCCGACTCGCACCTCCCAGCGTGAAGGTATCCCCCACCGTCTGCTCCTGGGACAGCCAATTCCCAATTCTAACTTACACACCTTTGCAAATCTTTTTTCCTCTGGAGCTGCCCTCTGCCTTTCGTGTCATGCTTGTCCTGGCCCGTGTCCAGGCACACCTCTCTCGATCACACTGCCTGGGATAGTCAGAGCCTGCAGTCAAGTTTCCACCCGAGCTCAAACCCTAGCCGCCATCTCTTCAGTTGTCTCCTCGGCCCCACCCTCCACTCCAGGGCTCCCCACTGCCTGTGAGTGGCCTGCCACGCTTGCTCCTCTCCGCCCACCCGCCCGGGCAGAGCCGCATGGGAGCAGCAGACTCTTGGCCTTTCCAGGAAGGGTGCCACCCTGCTGGCAGGGCTGGCCCCTGGACCCACCATCCCTGCGGCGAGTGCATGCCGGACATCACCGAGGCGTGCTCGTCGGGCTGTGTGAGGGCAGCCCGGGCCCAGCTCAGTGCCCTGAAGCTGCCCTCTGCCTTTGGTGTCATGCTTGTCCCTGGCACGTGTCCAGGCACACCTCTCTCGATCACACTGCCTGGGATAGTCAGGCCTGCAGAGTCACGTTTCCACCTGTGCTCAAACCAGCATCATCCACAGTTCTCCCTCGGTGTGCAAGCTTTGCTTTGCCCCTTGTTTTTTAACATGTATATTTTATTGTTGACAGTATTACAGATGTCCCTCCCAATTTTCTCCCCTTTACCCTTCTCCCCAGGCCTTCACCGCACTACTGTCTGGTCCATTGTCTATGCATATCCTATATAATAAAAGGCCAGAGGTGTCACGACCAAATAGACCAGAGACCAGACCACCATGGCCCCTCACGGGCTGGCCCTGAGCCCAAGCAAATGGTTAGGGGCAATCAGGCAGGTAGGCAGAGTGGTTAGGGGCGATCAGGTAGGTAGGTAGAGTGGTTAGGGGCAATCAGGCAGGTAGGCAGAGTGGTTAGGGGCGATCAGGTAGGTAGGCAGAGTGGTTAGGGACAATCAGGCAGGTAGGCAGAGTGGTTAGGGGCAATCAGGTAGGCAGGCAAGTGGTTAGGGGCAATCAGGTAGGCAGACGGCCCCTCACCAGGCTGGCCCCACCCCCAAGCAAGTGGTTAGGGGTGATCAGGCAGGCAGACAGAGTGGTTAGGGGTGATCAGGTAGGCAGACTAGCAGTTAGGGGTGATCAGGTAGGCAGGCCAGCGGTTAGGGGATATCAGGTAGGCAGAAGGCCCCTCACCGGGATGGCCCCGCCCCCAAGCAAGCAGTTAGGGCAATCAGGCAGGCAGGGAGAGTGGTTAGGGGCAATCAGGTAGGCAGGCCAGCGGTTAGGGCGATCAGGTAGGCAGATGGCCCCTCGCAGGGCTGGCCCCGCCCCCCAGCAAAGAAAGAGGGAGGCCCAGGCCACTGGCCAGCGACGCTGTGGCAGGTGTGCGGCCAGCCAGTGATCACCCCACAGAGGGAGGCCCAGACCAGCCAAGCCATCGCACCCCAGCCTATCGCCTATAGAGGGAGGCCACCAGTGGCAGTGGAGGGGGGGCAGCGCTGCATAGATGGCAAGCAGTGGCAGCAGCAGGGGT
Organism: Ia io; assembly: GCA_025583905.1. Lineage (NCBI taxonomy): Eukaryota > Metazoa > Chordata > Mammalia > Chiroptera > Vespertilionidae > Ia > Ia io. The sequence goes on from JAJQQW010000019.1 coordinate 6,661,572, forward strand.
GGGGCCAGTTGCCTGCAGTGGGGGGAGAGCGGGGGGAAGGAAAGCCCCGACAGGCCCTGATCTCAGGCCAGGCCTAGGGACCCTACTTGAGGGCTCCCGGATTGTGAGAGGGTACAGGCTGGGCTGAGGGATGCCCCCAAATGCACGGATTTTCGTGCACCAGGCCTCTAGTAAGTAGGTAAGTCCCTTTGGTTAATCTCTTCTCATCCCCCTCTGAGATCTGTCTGTCTGTTCCATGCCTGGGGTCTTACTTTGTTTGTTGATTCATTTTGTTCATTAGATTCCACATATAAGTGAGATCATGTGATACTTGTCCCTCTCTGACTGGCTTATTTCACTTAGCATGATACTCTCCAGATCCCTCCATGCTGACTCAAAGGGTAAGAGCGCCTTCTTTTTTACGGCTGCTTAGCATTCCATTGTCTTTGCCCCCCTTTTTAAAGAAAGGGAGCCTTGGCGATCACCCCTGCAAATATCACCACTGCTACAAACACTCGTCGGTCCAGGACCTGACTGCTCGGCTGTGTTGAGGTGGTGTGTGTGTGTGTGTGTTTACACCATCTGCTCTCTCACAACTCTGAACATGGAACACTGAGCTCTACCATTTTTGAATCATAAAACTGGGGGTAATCACATGCTAATTCCCATCTACACCTGTATGCATGGGGGGGTACTATTACAGTACCATCAGCCAACTCAGACCTCTCCATCCATGGACAGTGAGCACCTGCTGTGTGCAGGGGCTCCCACTCATCCCTCCCTCCCTGCACTGAACACCAGCCCTGCGAGGGGGGGTGGGGTGGAGATGTGGGCTCCCCTTTCCCTCCCATTCATCTCTCCCTGCACTGAACATCAGCCCTTGAGGCTACGGGTGTGGGCTCTGCCTGGGGGGGTGCAGGTCCTACCCTCTCAGCTACATGGCAGCCCCCAGGACAGCACAGAGACCCTGTCCTCGCAGTCAGTGGCGCATCGCAGACTCTGACACAGACAGTACTTAATGAAGAGTGACAGTAAATGAAGAAGGCAGTGCAGTCCTCAGGGAACTGGGAGCTACTCTCCGACCTCCCAGAAACCCCTCCTCAGTGTTCACAGGACGGACCGGTCGGGGTCTGAGAGCCGGGCACAAACCAGGGCATTATCCCGGAATCATGGAATTGTCGAAAACATGCACGCTCTGTCCCCACAGAAGACAAAAGGTCTTCAAAAATCGTTAAGGCATTTCACCCTTCAAATTTAGCTCAGAGTCACATCTGAACCTATTTTTAAAAATGCTTGCACACTGTATTACTTATTGCTAAGTATTACATTATCCTGGAACACAGTCACGTAAAATAACCCCGCCACTTCTTCTTGCTCAGTTCCTGTGCTCGGGGCTGGGGAGGGCGGTGGGTGCTGCAGGGACAGCCGCTCCGGCTTCAAGGCGCCTGTGAGGAGCCCGAGACCCAGGCAGAAGCTGCACTGTCGTCCAGGCCAGCCCCAGGGGCTCCGTGCCTCGCTGGGCCACATTCCACGTGTCACCCAGACCACGTGCAGGAGGCACACGGAAGCAGGAGGCTGGCCGACACACATAAACGTGAGGGCAACAGATGCAGACACAGAACGAGCGAGGCGGTCAGCAGGGCCCAAGAACAAAGCAGGCTGGGACCCCAGGCCTTTGCAGCACAGACCTAGTCAGCGTGCACCAACTCACAGCCAGTCGGGCTCCCTGCCCATCAGGTACCGAGATAAATCTCAGAATTTATAAGAGAACTTAGAGAAAAAACAAAGTAATAAATGTGCAAGAAGAAAATAGAGAACTATCAAATATAGGATTAGAAAGGATTCTCTGAGCATAAAAATAATGGAAGATGAATTAACTTTTATGATCAACATATTAAACTTCCATAAATTAAAACAGGATAAAAACAGAGGCAAATGATTAACTGCGAGGAAAAAGTCAGAGCTCTGATAAGTTAGTGAATGGAAAGCAGCAAACTGACAGGAAAGCGTGCCAAGAGTAAGACAGTCGTGAGTGATGGAAGACAAGTAGCCAACAAGCACTGACTTCATTCATGTTGAGGAATGCTTTGAGGAGAAACGCCTCATCTTTACCGGTCCGTCAGGGTGCAAACCTCGTGTGGGCCTCCCGCCCCGTGCACAGGTGAGGGCGGCCTGACAGGAAGGACAAGGCTCAGCCCGAGCCTGACAACCGCCCATTCCCTTCGACCTAATCATTTCAATCCTAAGAATCTGTCTAACATAAATGCACTCCTATCACCAGATATAAAGTACTGTCTGTTCTAAACCTCAGCTTTAAAGTATCTTCGTCTGTGCTGACACTGAGTCAATTTCTAAAAAGGGAACTTAAGACTTGGTAACCTAAACAAATAACTAGGATCAGCTGGTAAATAAGGCTAAAAGCAAAATCTTTTAAAATATTTTTTCATTGATTTCAGAGAGGAAGGAAGAGAGAGAGACAGAGAGAGAGAAAACATCAATGATGAGAGAGAATCATTGACCAACTGCCTCCTGCACCGTCCCTCCCCCCGCCCCGACTGAGCCACACTGGCTGGGCTAAAAGCAAATTTTTAAGTAAAATTAACTGGGACTGCACTCTGTCCTCCAGTATAAAGGCATGCTTCTGTGCTGTTTCCCTGCCATTCAATGTAGGGGAGAATGCTCCCGTTTAAGCGAACTTAATAGACTTCTAAATGGTTTCCTTGACCACTTAAGTTCTTGGTTCTACACCACCATCAGAACACTCCTCTCTGGAGCTGTGGCCCGTCGGTCTCCAAACTGAAATACGCCACGCAGTCCTGCATCTACGCCTGCGAGGGACTCGTCCACACTGCTCACTCTCCACCCGGGGACACGACAAAACCTCTCCGGACCTGCTCAGGCCGGGCTCCTGCGCCACCTGCTCCAACAGCCCTCCCCTGGCCCACAAGAGCTGGGGCACACTCCCAGCATAAGCTTCCTCCTGAGCCCTCTGCACCCAGACAAAGAGATTGAGCAGATCCCAGCACAGTGCCACCAGCTCAGCGGTCAGCCCCCGGTAAGGCGCCCTCCTGAGGAAGCTCATTCCAGCCCACCCCGCAAGAGGCCAGAGCAACCCTTCCTTTAAGCTTTACCAAAAAGTGCTTGGCTGCGAGGCTGAGTCCCTCCTCTGCCCGAGATGGGCTTGTCCCTCCTACGCCTCAGTGTCCTCCAGGCCCGGGAGCCACCCCTGAGCCGTGCCATCATCAGGAAGCCGGGCCCGGTCTCCCAGTGTCCATGGAGGACAGAGGTGCCCGAATGCTTTCACCAATGTGTCTGACGCTTCCCTCTCCTGGTCCCACTCGCCCCTCTCCTCCTTCCCTCCCTCCCTCTTCCCTCTGAGGCAGCAGGTCTGTGCACACTGCAGGCAGGCAGGCTGGCCTCGCCCATGCAGTGCAGTGCTGATGGGAACTCCCTCCGGCTCCGGTCATCGCTGACAACAAAGGCATTTTCCTTTGCAATTTAAGAACCGATGGGGCTGAGAGGGAGAAATCATCTCAGACATAGGTGTCTAATCCTGATGACAGAGAGAAAAGAAAGCTAAAACACCACGTATATCTGCAGAGCCAACGAAAGGACTTCCATCACTCAGCCTGGTGTTCATGTGATCTGCACACACAACTGAAGGTTAATTGGGGCAAAAATGAGGCTTAGAACACAAGCGTTCCATGTATGAGAGGGCTGTCTGGGCCACGGCCTCGGGCACGCCACCCAGGCTCCTCCTGAAGCCGGCGAGGCCTGGCCCTGGAGCCCCTGGGGTTGAGGTGAAGTGCAGGGGCCTCTCGGGACACACAGATCCTGCCACTGGCTCGGCTGTGGGCTTTAGGAAGGCTGTGGGCGGCTGTGCTCACATATACCATGAAGGCTGAAGAGGTGAGCGTCCTCGAAAGCAGGAAATACCTACTCAAATCAACCCATCTCTCCCCCCTGCCCCCGCCCCAATACACCAGGAGAAAGGGTATGTGGAAAGATAAATGTTTGAGAACAAAATACCAGGGCCTTGAGTACAGGAAGGAACTAGCCTCATAAATCTAAAGTGGGTCAATGACCTTGACAAGGACAAATACATTCTGATGTGGAGACTGCTGGGTTCACATCACAGTGGAAGGGGTGGGGGTCAGAAACAGTGTACTCCGTTGGTTCTGTTTCTTCCTTAAATCAATAAATGCTTATTTAACAAAGAAAAGTCCTAGATCTAAGAAAGCAAGAATATAATTAATTTATGGGCTTCTAACTTTCCTCAAATTATCAGAGCCCACAGGTAGAATATGCCACTTCTGGGAAAATGGAAAGCTTTGCACCAAGCATATCAAGAATATCAAAACAACACAGTTTTATTTTTAAAAAATCACAAACAACTAGAAATAGGAGGATAAGCTGTTAGCAAATGGAAAAATAAAGAGCAACTCAGGTCTCATTTGAAAGTTTGCAGAGGTCAAAAGAATAAATCCTTAAGTTGCATGGAAAATTTTTAAGATCTTAAGTAAAGGCAATAAGATGCATTGATTAATATATTCTATGAGGAACGCTGGAAACATAATGGTAAACATCAAACCTTAAAAACAACAGTGGAGGTAGCAAAGCAGGAGTTACCAACAGAAGGGAGGCCATGCGAGCAGAATCAAGACGACGTCCAGGAACAAGAACCTGGGATGAGCTCATAGGACTGCCGCGCAGTGAATGGCAGGGATCCCAATGGGAGAGGAACTTAGAAGCATCTACATTTGGGAATTTTCCTAAAGCAAAACACAGATTTCAGGCAAGCACTTAAGAAAATGAATTACGAAGCTTCCAGAATCGACCCTTACAAGAAAGCCAATCTGATACTGACTCTGAAAAATTAAAACTCTACAAAAGAAACACATAAAATAAACAAACAAAAACAAAGGAAAGCTATTTTTAAAAAAACAAACAGGAATGAACTCTGGTTTTGAAACACAACGTAATAAAAACAGTTGCGGGCTGCAGGTCCACAGGGCAGGCAGGAGCGGGTGAAGAGCCGGCTGCTTAGCTGCACCCGCCTCGCTCAGTGCTCACTGCGGCCTGTGCCTAGTGCCGCCCCCTGCGCAGCAGACATGGCACAGCCATGACCACGGGCCTCAACAGCCGCTTCCGGAGAGCCGAGTAAGCGAGCGAGGCGAACTCTGCACTCTGAAGCCAGGAGAGAACGACAGACTCCCCACAGCAGACCAGCGTGTCCATACCCCGGCCCCGGGAGCGGAGACGAGAGCGTGGGCTCTGCTCAGGACAGGGCAACGGGAAGTGCAACCTGTTATCACTCGGTCCCTCTGCTGCTCCCTCTGCCTTCTCAGAGTCTTTGTAGTTCATCCTTCTTTAGGTGATTCTAATATAAATATCTGTCCAATGAAAGGCAAATAGCTAACAGAGAGCATCATTGCTAATGAAAGAATGAGATAAGGAGAGTCATTTTAGCTCCATACAACACACATAAAAAACAGTTCAGGATGAGAGAGAGGTGGACCATGATCTACAGAAAACATGACATCCCTACTCCAGAATGACAGTCGGAGTCTCTTCAAGTTACAGCGGGTTACTACGCTTGATGTGTTTATTTGGGAATTGTTTATTACACCCTATTCCAAAAAGGCTTTAGGGCATGTTTAAATAAATGTGTGTTGAAAGATAAGGGTAGTTTAGACAAAGTTACATTCCAATAGCATTTAGACAAAAATACTGAGTCCGCCCCACGGCCTCTTCAGTGCCTAGACTAGGCGGCGCTGCTGAGTAAGTGGAACAGCCACACTCATCCATGATCAGAAATTCAGTGCCACGAACCACCGGGAGCACAGGGGTATTAACGCAGATGTGTAAGAAACAGGTTCCCAGCGGTTAAGTCGGGAGCTGCCGGGGACAAGGGCATGTGAGTGAGCCTGTGTGTGCTCACGTGTCCAGTGCTGCTCCATGCTTCACGTATAGCCAGGCTGCATGTGAGACTTCACTGAACTCTGACCTTTGGCTGTGGACAGTGGAAAGCAGTGGAAACCCAGATGAACAGAGAGGCCTTTCAAGCTGCTTACACACCCGATTACGTTTGTGATTTACAGTTTTATAGATGTCATCTCCAATCGCTCTCACGATATTCCCCGCGAGGACACACCGTGTCCCTTTGTCCCTAAAATTACTCTAGAACATCTGGGCCCCACAGAGCTTCCTCTGGTTCCTCTGACCACCTCCCCATGCCGTCTGCCCCCAGGACCGTCTCCTGGCTGCCGCTCGCTCACCCCAGTTCCCAGGGTCCTGCCGGAAGCCCGGTGGCTCTGCAGGCCGTGGCCCAGGGCTCCTCCTGGGTGGCCTGGTCAAGTCTGTTCTCTGCTCCTTCCTCTCAGCTCCCTCCTCTCCGACCGCACCCTGAGCACCTGTTCTCTGAGGCAGGTGCGGGCAGACAGGGCCACCCAGCCCTGCACCTGAGCCTCAGGGAATGCAGACTCTACTCACACAGGCACCGACCATCAAACCCTTTCTGGATGTAACACACCTCCAAAACATAACACCCTGGGAGTAACAACCTGTTCCCCTAGGCTAGTGAGTGAATGCTCATGTGACTGTGGTGACAGAGGAATGTCTTTGTTGGATTATTTGGTTCATAAGCAGTTTTTGTTAGTTGGATTTTTAAAAATAAATCTGTCCGGCCAGCATGGCTCAGTGGTTGACCGTCGACCTATGAACCAGGAGGTCACAGTTCAATTCCCTGTGAGGGCACATGCCCAGGTTGTGGGCTCGATACCCAGTATGGGGCGTGTAGGAGGCAGCCAAACAATGATTCTCTCTCAACGTTTCTCTCTCTCTCCCTTCCCTTCCTCTCTGGAATCAATAAAAATGTTTAAAAATAATAAAAAAAATGAATCCCACAATACCCCCCAAATTGAACTGGAGCTCACTCACTTAACTGTCACGTGCTAAGCCCAGAGGCTGAATGAGAGGCAGCCAAGGACTCAGTCAGTTATAAGTGTGTTTGTCAAATCTGTCCGGCTGCCTAGGGCCCTATTAATATCCTGACTTCCAATCAAAGCTCAGCACCTTGGACTCAGACGCCGTGCTGCCGTCACAGCTCCGCAGGCCCCGGGGCCGAGCAGGCCGGCGCCCACACATCTGTGGCCTGTGGGCCGCGTTTCCTGGTCACAGACACCGCTCCCGGCACGCTGACCGCCCTCGGAAACACAAGCACCTTTTAGCTTTCGGGCTTCAAGGTACGTCCAAAGTGTCTAACAGACTTTACGGAAGCAAAGGTGAGAGCAAAGCTTACACTTTCGGTTGTGTGTTACCAGAGCCTGCCTCAGATCCACAGCTGCTCTTCCCAGCAGGGCATCCGTCCGCAGGGTGTGATGGCTCCACACCCGGAACTCCAGCGTGCTCTGGGCGCTCACACTCCTGCGGGACGGACAAAGCAAGGACGAGCCGTCATTCGAATGCCCGTGGCTATTACATCCCTTACCTCAATTACATTTTAAAGCCAGGATTCAGTTTGACGAAACAATATGGTATGAACCAGTAAACTACTTGAATTACAAAACCAGTACTTACTTTCAAGAACATCAGCACTTTAATAGCTAAATAAGAATTTTTGTACTTAGCGAACCAAAATACCACCTATACATCAAGAGTGAGGCTTGCCCCAGCTGGTCTGGCTCAGTGGATAGAGCATCGGCCTGCGGACTGAAGGGTCCCAGGTTCAATTCTAGTCAAGGGCACATGCCCAGGTTGCAGGCTCGATCCCCAGTAGGGGACATGCAGAAGGCAGCCAATGAATAATTCTCTCTCATCACTGATGTTTCTGTCTCTCTTTCCCACTCCCTTCCTCTCTGAAATCAATAAAAATATATTAAAAAAAATAAGAGTCTGAGGCTTCAGAATATTTCTATTTGAACAAATTTCTCAACATTTAAGACAATTGATGGCACTGGTTCTAATACACAAATTTATAACATTGTATTTCAAAAATGCCAAAATTAAGAATAATTGATTTCTGCTCAATTTTTTTTTACAAGACAGGAAAAGAAAACATGGCTACATGGAAATACTTTACTTTATGAAGCTAAAGCAAGGATTATTATGCCTCTTCTGTAAATGAAAGGAAACTAACCCACAATTTTTCACTTTAAATCGTCTATTCATACTGGAACACAGCAGTCATTACTATGAAGCTTCCCTACAAAATAAAAACTGTTAAGACTGCAAGCAGCACACTTCCTTCTGAAGAACACGTCCCTTCTATGCAGTACTTACACGGTCAGCTGCTCGTCCCACTTTGGATTAGAAGAACTGCTGGATTTTGCTGTTTTCTTAATTTCTCCATCTACAACTACTTCTGTATATATTGCTGTTCCAAACCAGTTCTTTTTCCTTTTTAGTTTGGCACTAGAAACTAACAGAAACATGATAATCACTGTGAGTATATTTAGCCAGAAAGCAGTATTTATACTAACAAATCAATAAAAATGAAACAGTGCTGCTTGTGCAGCTCAAACTCTTTTCATTGACAGAATGAAAAAAAAACCACTTCAAGAATGTGATAATACAAGAGAACCATTTGAATTCTGACATTATTGAAATATATTTCACATGCCCATACAGTTTACTCACTTCAACTATTTAATTCAATGGTGGTTGTGCAATCACCTACAGTTTGTTTTCAATAAACATATACAGTATTGTATATGTATTTTCTCTTCCTTATGCTTTCCTTAATTGTCTTTTCTCTAGCTTACTTTATTGTGAGAATACAGTATATATACAAATAACATACAAAATGTGTGTTAACCTTCAGGTCTACAGTTGGCTATTAATAGTTAAGTTTTTGGGAAGTCAACAGGTATACGTAGGCCCGGCTGGTGTGGCTCAGTGATTGAGCATCGACCCATGAACCAAGAGGCCACTACTTCGATTCCCAGTCAGGACACGTGCCTGGGTTGCGGGGGCTCAATCCCCAGTGGGGGGGCGTGTAGGAGACAGCCGATCAATGTTTCTCCCTCATCCATGTTTCTATGTCACTCTTCCCCTTTCTCTAAAATCAATAAAAACGTATTTTTAAAAAATCATTTGATCTGGTCCTGCCAAGGCATTAGGGGTGAGTTAATTAAATGTTTGACCAAATATAGCAGGCTAATTTTTAAGCTGATACTTTTGTATGGCCCGAGAATCATGCTATAAATATCCAAATAGCCCTTGGCAGAAAAAAGGTTCCTCAACTCTGACTTAGAGCAGTTTCCCAATACAGCAAGGTTGTGGGTTTGAGCCCCAGTCAAGGAACATACAAGAATCAACCAAAGGCCCTAGCCAGTTTGGCTCAGTGAATAGGGCACTGGCCTGCAGACTGAAGGGTCCCGGGTTCGATTCTGGTCGAGGACAACATGTCTGGGTTGTGGGCTTGATCCCCAGTAGGTGGTGTGCAGGAGGCAGCCAATCAATGATTCTCTCTCATCATTGATGTTTCTATCTTTCTTTCCCTCTCCCTTCCTCTCTGAGAGCAATAAAAATATATTTAAAAAAGAATCAACCAATTATACATAAATAAGTAAAACAACAAATTGATGTCTCTGTCTCTCTCTCTCTAAAAAAACAACAACATTCAGTTATACTTGGATTTTTAGCTACTTAGGAGATTGGCGCTCCTAACCCTCAAATTGTTCAAGGGTCAACTATAGTAACCTACTTTCTTTTTTAAAAATAATTTATTTTCAGTTACAGTTGACACACAATATATTAATTCAGGTGTACAACATAGTGATTACACATTTATATAACTTACGAAGTGATCACCCGATCTGACACCATACATACTTATTACAATACTAGAGGCCCGGTGCACGAAATTCGTGCATGGGGGCGGGGAGGGTGTCCCTCAGCCCAGCCTGCACCCTCTCCAATCTGGGACCCCTCGAGGGATGTCCGACTGCCCGTTTAGGCCCAATCCTGGTGGGATCAGGCCTAAACGGGCAGTCGGACATCCCTCTAACAATTCAGGACTGCTGGCTCCCAACTGCTCGCCTGCCTGCCTTCCTGATTGCCCCTAAATTGCTTCTGCCTGCCAGCCTGATCACCCCCTAACCACTCCGCTGCCAGCCTGATTGATGTCTAACTGCTCCCCTGCCAGCCTGTTTGTCCCCAACTTCCCTCCTCTGCCAGCCTGGTCACCCCTAACTGCCATCCCCTGCAGGGTTGATTGCCTCCAACTGCCCTCCCTTGCAGGCCTGGTGCCTCCCAACTGCCCTCCCCTGCTGGCCATCTTGTGTCCAAATGGGGGCAGGATCTTTGACCACATGGGGGCAGCCATATTGTGTGTTGGATTGATGGTCAATCTGCATATTACTCTTTTATTAGATAGGAGGATAGAGGCCTGGTGCACGGGTGGGGCACAGCTGGTTTGCCCTGAAGGGTGTCCTGGATCAGGGTGGGGGTTCCCTTGGGGCGTCAGCCTGGGCGAGGGGCCTGTGGTGGTTTGCAGGCCAGCCACACTCCTGGCGACCCAAGCAGAGGCCCTGGTATCCAGAATTTATTTACCTTCTATAATTGAAACTTTGTAGCCTGGAGAGGAGCCAAGCCTCTTGCTCTATCCGTGATTTGTTTACCTTCTATAATTGAAACTTTGTATCCTTGAGTGGAGGCCTGGGCCAGCCAGAGTGTGTGGAAAGCTTGGCTTCTTCTGTTGGCGGGGAAACCCAATGGTAGCCATCTTGTCTGGGGTTAATTTGCATACTCACCCTGATTGGCTGTGGGCGTGGCTTGTGTAGCAGAGTGATGGTTAATTTGCATATTACCCTTTTATTAGAGAGGATTATTGACATATTTCCTATATTTTACACCCCCATGACTTTTTGTAACTGGCAATTTGCAAATCTTAATTCCTTCCCCCTTTTCATCCAGCCCCCAATGAGCCTGAATTCTGGCAACCATCAAAATATTACCTGTGTCTGAGTTTGTTCGTTTTTTAGATTCCATACATAAGTGAAATTACATGGCTTTTACCTTTCTGTGTCTGACCCATTTCACTCAGCATAATATCCTCTAGATCCATCCATGCTGTTACAGATGCAAAATTTCATTCTTTCTTTATGGCTGAGTCACATTCCATTGTATATATGTAGCACCTCTTCCTTATCCATTCATCTATCGATGGGCATTTACGTGGCTTCCATATCTTGGCTGTTGTAAATGCTGCAATGAACATAGGAGTGCATAGGTCTTTTGAATTAGTGTTTTGGGTTTCCTTGGGTAAATACCAAGAAATGGGATTGCTGGGTCCTTGTCTCGTAGCCTTTGTTTTCCAGTCTATTTTGTCTGACGGAAGTATTGCTACCTTAAGTTGTTTTTTCTCTTGGTCCATTTATATGAAATATCTTTTTCCATCTCTTTACTTTCAGTCTGTGTATGTCTTTGGATCTGAAGTGGGTCTCTTGTAGGCAGCATAGAAAAGGGTCTTGTTTTCTTATCCCGTCAGCCACTGCATGTTTTTTTGACTGGGGCACTCATTCTATTTACATCTAAAGTAATTGCTGATAGGTGTGTAGCTTCACCATTTTATTATTCACGTTTCTTCTTCTTCTTCGGCTTCCTCCCTTCACCCCTCCTTCTTTTCCAAGGCTAACTCTTCTTATGACACTGGTTGGTGGTGGTGAACTCCCTTAGCTTTCCTTGTCTGGGAAGCTATGCATCTGCCCTTCATTCTGAATGACAGCCGTGGTGGGTAGAGCAGTCTTAGCCGTAGGCCCTGGCTTGCTATTCATCAGTTTGAATATGTCTTGCCACTCTCTTCTGGCCTGCAAGGTTCTGCTGAGAAATCAGCTGAGTCTTATGGGAGCTCCTTTGTAGGTAACGAACTGCTTTTTTTCCCTTTGCACTCGCTTGCTTTTTTCTCGATTCCTTTATTCTAATGCTAACCGTGTCGAGTCACACTCGACATCCGAGTGCAAAAGGTTAAGATTCTCTCTTTGTCTTTAACCTTTGGCATTTTATCATGATGTATCTAGGTCTCTTTGGGTTCATCCTGTTTAGGAGTCTCCTTTTTCCTTTACCAGGTCGTAGAATTTTCCAGTCACTATTTCTTCAAATAAGTTCTCAAGTCCTTGCTCTCTCTTTTCTCCTTCTGTTGCAGATGTAGTTATGCCTGATGTTGTCCCAGAGGCTCCTTGAACTATCCTAATTTTCTTGGATTCTTATTTTTTTCCGTTCTGATTGGGTGTTTTCTGCTACCGTGCTATCAGCACAAACGCAGGATTTGTGCTTTGTTCTCTAAGACAAGAAGCATTTCCTACCTGTTCATTTTAAACTAGAAACGACTAACCTCACAGTGATGAGTGCCATGGGAACCACAGGGTATCTCCTCCTTACCCTGCCTGACTCCCACCCTCCTGAGGCAAATCTTCTAATGGTCGAGGCACAGAGCTGCATACATACCCCCTCCTGTTTTACATCCATGTGGTAGCTCGTTACACTATTCCATGCCCTGCTCTTTCAATTAACAGTATTCTCTTAGAACATGGCTCCTACTGGTACACATACTCATTTCTTTCATTTTATTGTCGACCTAGAATTCCACTGAGTGGAATAGTGTATTTATAAATAATTTATATACATATTTACAAAACATATGCTAAAAACTCTATACATATACATATTTATATATAACATGTATATTGCAAACTATATATACATTACTCATAGGAAATTACCTTGCAGATATTTATATTATTTATATAATCAAATATAAACATCCTTAATTACATAAATTATACATTATTATAATTATGAAAATTATATAATACTTTCTAAATTATAAACTAATGTTTATAATTATGTAAGCAATATCAAGGTCTGCAAAATAAACTTTTAGAAGTAAAACTGCTGGCTTAAGGACCATTCTTCCTTGGATCATGCATTCCAACTAGCAAGAATGAATTATGTGAAGCCCCTTAACCAAGGCTCTTCCATGCTCTTGCAAATGCTGTTCCCTCTAATGCTCTCTCCTGCCAACCTAATTGGAGATGAACTCTGATTACTGCTGCGGAAATTCAAGTGTCACCCTCTGTGAGTCATTCTCTTCACATTCTGTATGTCCATAGGCCCCTGCAATCCCAAGCAGACCTCAGACACCTTCTAGGTCCTCACTGCATCCAGTTAATGATCACTCTGCATGGTAACTGTCCCCCATAAATTCCTGGAGAACTAGGGCTTGTGTTTCCCCATGTGTAACTCTACTTAACAAATAGTTGCCCAATGACTGAATGGATGAAAAAGGCCTTCAGCTTCCTTCTCTATCCAAATAATCATGTAAGGGCCAACTCCATGATGCTAGTTCCAGTACCCAAATTCTCCTACCAAAGAGGACATATCTTCTCCACATCCAGCACAGGTTCCATAAACACCTACTGAACAAATAAAACACCTTTAGAGGGTGTCTACCATGGAGGCCTGTTGCAAAAAATACACTATAGCATGCATCTAAAGGAAAAGATCCTTACGGAATAAATCTGCTGAATTCAGATGAAAAGAAAGATTTACCTGGGAACCACTATTTTGCACTATTACGAAAGTAACTTACCAGTTACCTGCAACTGTAACCTTCCACTGTGGTTATTGGTAGTGTCAGACCTTGGGGAGGCAGTGGCCATGTCCCAAAATTCAGCTTACACCTATAAAAAATTCAATTTATTCATGTGTTAAATAAGAGACTGTAATTTTCAATATGATTAAAACTAGTCAAATCAATTAAGAAAAAAAACCTGATACAATACTGTCAACCCATCACATGCTGATACAGTCAGCTGCCCACCATTTAGAACTGAGACTTAGTACTGTAAGCATTACAGGTGAGTATGGCCAATGAACCATGTCTGAGTCACTGTGAGAGAGGATCCAGGGTCACATGTTCATTTGTCCATTTGACATATTCTACTATTTATGCATGTATGTATTCCTGAATCACCTCAGTAGTTTGCTCCATACCCTTTAATATTGAGTGTGCATTTCCTAATAAAAATATTCTCTCAAATAACGATAGACAATGATAAATTCAGGAATGTAACTAGTATATTACTATTACCTAATATATACTCCATTGCATCAACTGTCCCAGCAATGCCATTTGTTGTCATTTTCACACAAGGGGTCGAGTTCAGGTCTATATGCTGCACTAATTGTCATGTCCCCAGTCAATCTTGCATCTTTCTTTCTTTTTTAAAAAAATGTTTTTATTGATTTGAGAGAGGAAGGGAGAGGGAGAGAGAGAAACGTCATTTGCCTCCCACATGCACCCTGACTAGGGATGGAACCTGAACCTGAGCATGTGCTCTGACTAGAATCGAACTGATGACCTTGGGTGCACAGGATGACGTCAACTCTGAGCCACATTGGCCAGGGCGTGCATGTTTCTTTTTGTAGATACTGTTTTGCAAGTTCTACTTCACTTCTCCACCCCAATTTTTATTTTTTAAATAAATACAAAGCAGAGCTACTTCATCTTTCTTCTGCGTGACAGTTATTTTTTTTAACACAATTATTGTTTTGGTCATTAATATATTTTTTATTGTTGATAGTATTATAGATGTCTCCCATTTACCCCCACCCCTTTACTCCACTCCTCCCAGCCCCTTGGTGCCCCCCACACCCATGTCTTCACTAACATGGATGTACCTGGAAAATATTATGCCAAGTGAAATAAGCCAATCTGAGAAAGACAAATATCACAGGATCTCACTTATTTGTGGAGTCTAATGAACAAAATGAAGTGACCAGCAAAGTAAGACCCGAAGCATGGAGGCACGGAACAGACTGACATACCTTGATATGGGGCTGGCAGGACGAGAAGAGATAAATCAAAGAGCTTATCAACTTATATGCACAGTGCATGACAAATACTTTAAGGCTAACCTTTCATATACTCTTAACTACTGAAAATAAAGTGGAAGGTTCTGGGCAAGATGGAGAAATATTATTGACTGTTAATGTCTATCTTGTTTTTCCCTGTTTGTAGCCTTTTCCACGCTCCATTTAGAGCCTTTTCCAAATTCAGGGAGACAACACTCTAAAATCATTATACTCTCTTCACTCATTCCAAGTTTCATGTGTTATGTATCTGCGTGTGTGCACGTCATGCTTGTGTGTGTAAAAGGACAAGAGAAACAGCCGCTCACTATTTGAGAAACTGATTTAATTAACAGAGTCCCAGTTCTGGAGCCTCATCAGTCCACTCCTCCTGCAGCTGAGCCAATGGCTCCAGGGTGACACCTCCTGCAGGTGCACCAACTGCCCATTCACGGGAGAACACCAGGGGAAGCCATGAACATGAGGAAAGAATGGACAGCGAAGGGTTTCCATTTCCAGCAGTCTGTAGATAGGTATTTTGAAAGGTCTTTCTGCTTTAATGCAATCAATCCTAGATAAATTAAAACCAATGCACTTTTCAAACACTATTATGCTCTCAAGAAATTATCAAGCCTGCTCTCACCCATATAACAGTAGCCAATAAAACAAAATAAAACCCCAAACTTCTTAAAAGTGAGCTGAAGTAACAGAGGAAATGGTGAGCAGTGAGAAAGAAGTTTAAGTCAGAGCGTTGGCCTGCATGTGCACGCCGACAGGAGCACTGGGATGGGAGACAGCGCCCTGGGCATACTGGGGGGTGAGGCCTGAGCCCCAGGACTCCGGCCAGGTCAGCTGGAACTCCACATACAGCAGCGGCTCAGGCACATGCTTGAAGGAAGGCACCCCAGTAAGCCACTGGTATTGTCCACAATGAAGAAAACCAATTATGAGCCTACTAGAGACCCGGTGCATGGATTCGTGCACCGATGGGGTCCCTCAGCCTGGCCTGCTCCCTCTCACAATCCGGGACCCCTCAGGGGATGTCAGACGCCAGTTTTGGCCCAATCCCTGCAGGCCTGGGGGATTAGGCTGAATCTGGCAGTCTGATATCTCCCGAGGGATATAGTAGTGAGCGAAGCGGCAGGCAGCTGGGGAGGAGCCTGAGCCTGAGCCTGGGCCAAGTGCCGTGCCGCTCCCGCGGAGGTGGGAGAGGCTTGCACCTCCGCAGCTGCACTCACCAGCTGTGAGCCTGGTATCTGGTGCCCGTCAGTCAGCTGAGTGGCACTCCCACTGTGGGAGCACTGACCACCAGGCGGCAGCTCCTGTGTTGAGCATCTGCCCTCTGGTCGTCAGTGCACGTCATAGTGACCAAACAGTTGTTCGGTCACTTAGGCTTTTATATATATAGACTAGTGGCCCAGTGCACGAAATTTGTGCACAAAATTCATGCATGGGGGGGGGTTCCCTCAGCCGAGCCTGAACCCTCTCCAATTGGGGACCCCGTAGGGGATGTCCAACTGCCGATTTAGCTCAGATCCCTGCGGGCCTAAACCGTCAATCGGACATCCATCTCACAATCTGGGACCGCTGGCTCCTAACCGCTCACCTGCCTGCCTGCCTGATCGCCCCTAACCTCTCTGCCTGCCTGCCTGATCACCCCTAACTGCCCTCCCCTGTCGGCCTGATAGAGCCCCCAAATGCTCTCCCCTGCCAGCCTGATCTCGTCCCCAACGGCCCTCCCCTGTCGGCCTGATCTCACCCCCAACTGCTCTCCCCTGCCTTCCTTATCACCCTTAACTGCCTCTGTCTGCCTGATCACCCCTAACTGCCCTCCCATGCAGGCCTGATCTCAACCCCAACTGCCCTCCCCTGCCGGCCAATTTGGTTCTGATTGGTTGGTGTCTATGCCAGTCAGTGTCAAAAGCTCCGCCTCCTAGACAGCCACTGGCTCCTCACAGTTCACCCAGATTTAGTTTTGATTGGTCAGTTTCTATGCCAGTCAGCATCTCTGGGACTATCTCAAGGCCTGATCAGAGAGGTGGGGCTGATCAGCAGCCCCTGTGGAGGCCCAGAGAGAAACAGAGGCATGGCTGCTGGCGAAGCCCGGAGAGAAAGAGAAAGGCAATGGCTGATAAACAGCTGCCACGGAGGCTGCAGATCAGACCCGGCTTCTCTCTCCAGGCCTGATCTGCAGCCCCCTTGGCAGTCAGTGCTGGGTTGCCCCGGCAACCCAGCACTGACTACAGGACTGACTTCCAGTCGGTCGAGCCTTCGGTCAGTTTGGATGTTACAGACCCTGGGTTTTTACATATTAGGATAATTTAGAAAATCAAGCTTGAAGGAAACAAGCCACCATGAGTGAGTCAGCAGAAACAAAAAAAATAACAGTTTCCAACCCTGCAAGGACTTTAAGTATTATGATTACCAAACATAAACTTTTAAAAATTAGTTTTAGCAATAAATGAGCAACTAAAACATGGTCAAGCAAAAAGAGACTATGAATATGGCACTGCATTATTTGAAAAAGAACCAGGTAGAATTTACTTGTTATTTATTTATTTTTATTATTATTTTTGTTAATCCTCACCAGAGAATATTTTTTTCATTGATTTTTAGAGAGAGTGGAAGGGCGGGGGAGAGAAACATGGATGTGAGAGAGACACATTGGTTAGTTGCTTTCCGCATGTGCCCCAACTGGGGTCGGGAATCAAACCTGCAACCAGGTATGTGAACCTTGGCCAGAAATTGAACTTTGGTGTGAGGGCTGATGCTCTAACCATTGAGCACACCAGCCAGAGCTATTCGATTTTAGAATAGTTTCAGATTTACAGAAAAATTGTGAAGATAATAGACTCCTCATAGGGCCCATACCTACTTTCCCATATTATCAAAGATTTCAGTAGTATGCAACATTTGTTTTCATTAATGAATCAATATCAACACATTAATAACTAAAAATCCATCGTTTATTCAGATTAGACAAAACATAAGAAAATCAATTAACTTGAATATAAATCTGAAAAAAATCATTTAGAAGGAGTGCTAAAATAAACAAATGGAAAGTACCAAAGATGCTAAAAGATAGGAAGAAAAAAATGAGATCTGACAGATATTGTCTACTCATAGTCCCAGAAAATGAAGAAAAAGGAGGCCATACTAAGAGAGAAAATGATATAACTTCCCAGAACTAATGACGGACATTTATGCACAATTCTAAGAAGCACAACATATAAAAGAGCCTGGAGCCCAGTTAGTGTGGCTCAGTGGATTGAGAGTCAACCCATGAACCAAGAGGTTGCTGGTTCAATTCCCAGATGCTTAGGTTGTGGGCTTGATCTCCCAGTAGGTGGCATTTAGGAGGCGGCCGATCAATGTTTCTATCTCTTGCCCTCTCCCTTCCTCCCTCTCTAAAAAAATCAATAATAACACTTTTTTTTTTTTTTTTTTTTTTTTTTTTAAAGAAGAGGCTAGAGAAACAAAGAAATCCACACCTGGGACACAGCACTGAAACTGCAGGACAGCAGAACAGAGACCATGCAACAGCAGCGAGGAGTGATGTGACAGCAGTCTCGCAGGACAGCAGGGGGAGCAGGGGCGGCAGGGACAGCGGGGGGAGCAGGGGCGGCAGGGACAGCGGGGGGAGCACGGGAGGCAGGGACAGCGGGGGGGGGGCATGGGCAGCAGGGACAGCGGGGGGGGGGCACGGGCGGCAGGGATAGCGGGGGGAGGGGCACGCACGGGCGGCAGGACATGCACTGACAGGGGACCGAGGCAAAGCTGCACCACCAAACTCCTTGGACTTTGCCAGGGAGGCCAAAAGTGAAGACCTTTCTTTACTCAAGACCATCTAAGACGGCCATCCAAGAGTAAAAGGTCTCCAGGAGACGGTCTGAGATACAGGAGGGACAGGCACGTGAAGAAACTGGTAGCACAAAAGAAAATCTAGACAAACAATGTGGGAATCAAGCAACTGTAACATCTTATTACAATGTTTCAACAACGTGTTTACACCATCCAAATGTGGGACAAAGGCACAGAGCACCCCGAGGAGGCCAGGCCAGGGCGAGGCGGGAGCGGGTGTGGGCCCCGCACTGCTCAGCGGACGGACAGGGTCTAACTTGACACCAGGCAGCGTTCCCCACAGATGCCCAGGGCAAGCACAAAAGACAGCAATAAGAGGGGAAACCCTTCAAATAAGTAGCAAGGAGAGAGTACAACAAGAAACCAACCCGACCAATCAAAAACAGGCTAGAAAAAAACAGGAATAAACAAACAGCCAGGATTACCGGAAAGCACAAAGAGTCCAAATACAGAACCACCAGAACCAGGCATATGGACTAATTCAGGAGATAGGAGACTCGTACAAAATAAAGATGCTGATAGAATGAAAGCAAAAATATGGAAGGGACAAACCAGGCAGATGTAAACAGAAAAAATCCTGGGATTGGTTACAACAGCAAATAGCATTATTACGGAGAACAAAGGAGAACAAGGTTCAATTCAGGAAGCAGACAAGACTCCACATTTGCAGGCTTAGAAACAGCCACTTTTGCTCTCCACCCCGCCCCCTGCTCCAACAGACACCAGACGCCCGTCTTCCCCACTGACTGGGCTGACGGTTGCTTGTGGGGACAGGAAGCGTCACGTCCCAACCAGCACAGGAAGGGGTTTCACCTGCCTGGCACTGAGTGATGACAAGAAGCATTAAGGCAGCTCACTGCCACTGCCCACTGCTCCACAGGCTGCTTGGGAACCAGTATCGACCAGAGCCATCTTCCCAAACTGCCCCCACGTGACTCTTCTGGGAACCCAACCTGCCCCGTGGCACTGCCTGCCCAAGGGGCCCTTTGCAGGACGAGCCATCGGTGTGGCGTGTTCGCCAGTGAAGAGAGCTCCAGAGCGTCGCCAACCTTTCGGACCTCACAGACCGCCAGCTGGCGACGGCTGCTCCAGAGAACCGAAAGGCTCCGATGGCGCCGAGTTTGAGAACCTGGACCCCGCTCAGCGCCGAGCCTCATGCGGAGTCTCCAGGTAACAACCACGTGGACATGGCTGATGGAGTAAAGACAGCAAGAAAGAAACCAGGGTTCCGACCCAACACCGGCGGAGGCACCGCACTGCCGCAGACAGCTCTCAGAGCAGGCACCTGGCAGAGGGGACGACGCCTTTGACACAAACAGGGAGATGGTTATGGAGACCAAGACTATTTTTTAACCCTACCAGACTGCTGTACCGATTTTTCGGTAATTTCCGAATCTCTGGTGACTCCTAATTTTCGGTACTTTGCCTAGACCTATTTTCTACAATGTCTCCAAGTTCCATCTTATTCTAACCACTTGTTTGCATGTAACTAACATTTTTCTATATCATGTTGATTTTTTCTCTTTAATGCTCAGGAGCCCAGGTATAGGGGACAGTTAGGTTCAGGGCCTCAGGTCTGGTAGGGTTAAAATATCTTTTTATTGGTTTTGAGAAAGAGAGAAAGGGAGAGAGATAGAGAGAGAGAAATATCCATGATGAGAGAGTTACATCATCGATCGGCTGCCTTCTGCACGCCCCTGGGGATGGAGCCCACGACCTGGGCATGTGCCCTGACCAGGAATTGAACTGGCGGCCTCCTGGTTCCAGGGTCCTCACTCAACCACTGAGCCACACAACAGGGTGTTTTGTATGAGTCTGACGAGTGAGGCTGAAGAGGCTGTGGCAGAGGCGATGCCAGGACACACGTGGCAGACGGCCGTGCACTGGAACCAGGGGGGTGATGACGATAGAGAAAGCCGATGGCAGAGAGACCAACACGACAGGTGGGACGTTTGGTCGAGTAGCTCCAAAGATAGCTACTCCCAGATGCTCGCAGGCTGATGACAGGCCCCCCACACCCTGAGTTTTCACAAAGCCTCGGAGCTCTCCTGGAAGAGGACTGATCCTCCGGTGGCTCCGTCTGGCCGCCTCTGTGGAGGGCAGTCTGCAGACCCCTGGGGAGGACGGGCAGTGTACTAGTAAGAGCAGCGGCAGAGGCCCAGGAGGAATCGCAGCCTCGGCTGGATGAACTGAAACCAGCACGCCAGCCTCGGCAACGCAGCCTGCAGAGGGAAGACACCCGGGCTCAGAAACGGCCCGGACATGAGTGAGTCATCTCGGACCGGGACCTCAGCCCCATCTGTCAGAGGTCAGGCCAGGGGGCTCGAAGGACAGAGTGAGCTGTCCCTGGAAGGTGAATCCTCAGGAAAGCAGAAGACTGGCCTCTCCACCCTGAGCCTCCAAGACCTGACTGGCTGCTCACGTAAGGCTGGCCCTCCAGCAAGGGGGGGGCGGGGCGTGCTCATGCTGCCGGAGGCCAGAGCAGAGATCCACGGAGTGGTGGGGAAGTGGCTCTGGCTCAGCCATCTCAGGAAGGACCAACCTGGGAAGATGAAAATCAAGTAGGTGGGGCGTGTCCCCAAAGTGGGAACTGCAGCAGGTCCCAGAGGGGTAAGGACTATGTCTGAAAGGAAACATGGCAGAGGACCAGGACTCCAAACCTGCCCCTGAGCCAGCGACACCTGGACAACGCAGCCTGCAAGGCCAGGGCTATCAGTGTGCCGCCGCCAAGCTGGCCGGGAAGACCAACACGCGGGGAAGAGGTTTTCTATGTGTTCCTTTATGGTGTCTGAATAGGTTTTTTTAAATCGTATGAACATTTGTAAATTATACTGCTCCCCTCCCCATAATAAAATACCATTTGTGCAAGTTTTAAAAAGCCTATAAACCAAAATTATAAAACTCAAAACAAAGAAACACATTTGTGGTGACACTATTATAGAAAGAGGAGATTTCAGAAAACAGTTCAGAGCAGCAGTTACTTCGGGGCCTGGGAGACAGGCTTGCGGGGTCACAGCGGCGCTCAGCAGCGCTCACAGCAACTCTAACTGTGCGGGGACTGACCTCGCTCTCTAAGTGGAGTGGCTAGTTCCCAAACGTTTGCATTTATTACTCACTTCCAGATATTACGTATAAACCGGAATGCTCAGATTACCAAGTTAAAAATCTGAAGAACGACAGAAGCGCGGATGGTGCAGGCGAGGGCGGTCAGCACCCTCGGGGGGATGGGAGGTCAGCCGGGACAGCTTTCGTGGGGACGCGCACTCAGCCTGCGCAGCGCTGAGGACCCAGGCCAGGCGAAGACACTCCTTCACGGGGAAGGGGATTAGAAGAACACGGAGGGGCGTGATTAGTGGATTAGACAGAGGGGTAATTGCAGAGAATAGAGACAAACACGCACAGGGTCAAGTTCTTTAGAACTGTGATGTCTGAAACACTGTGCAGGTCCTAGCCCAGTGGTCGGCAAACCACGGCTCGCGAGCCACATGCGGCTCTTTGGCCCCTTGAGTGTGGCTCTTCCACAAAATACCACGTGCGGGCGCGCACATACAGTGGCCCATGCGCAGAAGTCGATTTTTGGCCTGGGCAAGTCTATTTTGAAAAGGTGGCATTAGAACACTCAAGGGGCCAGAGCCGCATGTGACTCGCGAGCCTCGGTTTGCCGACCTCTGTCCTAGCCTGTTTGGCTCAGTGGATAGAGCACCAGCCTATGGACTGAAGGGTCCCGGGTTTGATTCCAGTCAAGAGCACGTACCTTGGTTGCAGGCTTGATCCCCAGCAACCAATCGTCGTTTCTCTCACATCAGTGCTTCTCTCTCTGTGTCTTTCCCCCTCCCTTCCACTCTCTCTAAAAACCAATGGAAAAATATTCTCGGGTGAGGATTAACAAAAAATAAAAATAAAACGCTGTGCAGACTGGGAATCCGGGCCAGCGAGGTGAAGGACCGTCCCCTCTACTGCCTGGGTCCCCAGCTCCCGCCGGGCTGCTGCTCCCTTCTCTCCGAGTGCACGCCTCGGTGACCAGGAGCTGTCGTTCCAAACTGCGAGACATGCAGACATGGTTCAGAAACGGCACCACCTTCCGTGAAAGGGGATAGACACCGCAACTTAAATGGTTATTTCAACACGGTTCCCACACCTCACTCACAACACCAAGGGGTGCGGCCCGTAGACAGCGGGCCACTGGAGACGTTCTGGGATCTGAGCAGGGTGACAGCGCTGTGTGAGAGGGGCGCTGCTGTCTCACCCAGGGGACCCCAAGCACAGAAGCAGTGCAAGTCTACAGCCCTATTTTCCATGACGACGTCACTGCTAGGCCCACACAGGTAGTCAGTCATCAAGACGTACGGGGTCTGACGGTTAGACATGGTCTTAGTTTAAAGAGCTGCCAGTCACTCACTCTGCACCAGGAACTGCACCGGACGCTGGGGACCTGAAGATGAGTGTGACCCGACTCCTCCTGCCAAGGGGCTCATAGTCTAGTGCAGAGATGAACCTGCAAACAAAGAGAGAGCTTTCAGTGTGGCCGTTACTGAAACAGGAGAACGTAAAGCAGACCATCGGGGCGCCCAAGGGAAGTGGGTAATCCAACCTTCAGGAATGAGAAGGCTCACGACTTGAGCTACAGAGGGCAAACATGGTGACCCAAATGTACAGGATCCACGAGAGTTTCTGTGGCGCCCGAGGGCGCCAAGCACGGAGGGTTACAGTTCCTCCGGAGGTAACTGACAGGCAGCGACGGTTTCGACGCCCACAAGTGTGTACGGAAGAGTCCTGGCAGCAGGAGGTGACACTGTAATGAATTCACCTGAACCCGAGCACTGGTAGTGTGAACAAAACCCCAAGGGTTTGTACAGATCTCTGACCAGAGACTGGGGTAGCTGAGGGTTAAGAGAAGGTTCTGAGAGACCAGAATGCCCCGCCCATGACCTGGGTGGCTGATGGCACCACATCCCAGGTGAGGGTTGGGAGGAGCGTGCTGCGGGAAGCAATGGCCCAGAGCTTTTAAGAGCCGACTCTGGAGTCTGACTACTTGGACTTCATTTCTAACTCTGCCACCTAACAGCTGTGACCAAGTGTGGAAGAGAAAAAACAAAGCCTGAGTTTTAACGACTTTATGCAAACTGGTTATCCATCCAAATAAATTCAGGTCATCCACCTATACCCAGAGCATACAGCTATATATGTGCAAGCTGATTACGTCCAGCTCAACCCTTTAAAAATGCCAGAGCAAATATTAATATGCAACTGCAAAGAAGAGAGCCCTAATGTAGATAATAAACTAGACTTTCAGTCCTCACAGTTACAGACGATCAAATCCTCACTTACAGGACATATCTCAATTGCCTGTGAAGTCCTTCTTACTAGTAAGTCAGAAGCAACATTTAAAAAAACAACAGATCTGATCCATTCTGCACACTGTGCATAGTGTTACCGCCTGCAGAAGCAGAGAAATACTGTCATGTGTCTATCTGTACAGCGGGTTTGGCAAGAACACAAAAATGGTGGAGACAGAGTCCGGCCTTAGGCTGAGTCAGAAGACAATGTTAACCCACAGGATCCCTCTCAGGAAAGCAACAGGTTGGCACAGCTCAGGTGCTGGAGTTTAGCCTGCTGAACGGGGACTCTGGAAGGTTAGAGAGCCTACAATTAGGCAAAGCTGTGGCATCAACAAAATGCAATTTAAAACCCAATGAATGTGGCAGAGAGAAGAACCACCCAGCCTGCCCTGTCCTGGGGCACCCAAGATTCTGCAACCTGAAAGCAGAAAGTAAGTATTTCACAAAAACATAAGTTCAAAGTAGGGAATTTCACTTTAAACAATACAGGCATGTTACATCTACCCCTAGAGAACACTTCTAAAAAGCTACTGTTGGTCATTTCAATGAGTTTGTAAAATGGGACAAGAAACAAGAGGGGGACTGTGTGCCCTGATTTGCCCAGCCCCCCCCCCCCCAATTCGGCCCTGCTGCCTGGGAAACCCCACAGTTCTGGGCTCAGCGGGGTGGGTACTTGGTAGCCTTAGTCAACAGTGGAGTGGCTCTAACTGTGTAGACCAGCGGTCGCCAACCTTTCGGACCTCACGGACCACCAGTTGGCAACCGCTGGTGTAGACAGCTTCTGTGACGCATCTCAGAGATGTTTCTAGTAGAACCCTGTCATAACAAAGCATAGTTCTGACAGATTCGCCTCATCTGCATGACCTAAATATTCAGAAGCAGGAACTTCTATCGGGACGGCTCGTCACAGGCCTTGATGTCACACCGGACTGCATGTGGGGCCGGACTGCTCGTCACGGGTCTACTGGACATGTGGGGAGGAGGAAGAGGAGGCAGCAGGGAGTGAGGCAACACAGCCCTCAGAACCGCCTACTTTTCCTGCAACACTCAGTCCTCCTGTTCTCCGCCAGCCCATGCCCTCAGCCCGCGAGCCTTCCTGCCCCTGCCCAGTCGCTGGCCCTGACCAGCCCGGCGCCCCGCCCTGACCTGAGAAGCCCCGTGCTCATCACCCGGCAGGCAGTCACCTCGCCCCTGCACTCTGTCCACCGCACTCCGGGCCCTGAGGGCGCCTTGGTCCCCGCAGCGCCTACTGGCACCACCGCCACCACTTGGTGTACAGAGCACCTGTTTCACACTCCCGCAGGGGGTCCCGGGAGCGGGTGAAGTGCAGTTCTTCTCAATGTCAGTGCCATGCCAACATTCCTCAGGTCCCCAGCCTCTCCCGCGGCCTTTTCCTCCAGCATCTCTCGACCACTGCGCCTGACGTAAGCGCGGTGCTGAGGTCTCAAAGTGGCGTTTCGCTGTCTTGGGTAGAAGCTGGCTGACCTCTGCATCATCACCACCGATTAACCCTCTTCGGTGCAAAGCACAGCAATGCCCCTCCTGGTAAGTTACGAGGGCCCCTGGGTGGAAGAGCACTCCCCTCCAAGCAGTGCCTTCTGGTGCCGTGAGGGGCTCTCGCCTCACTCCCTGGGGTTTATTTTAACCTAAAAATGCCCATCTAACCATAAGACCGAATGACCTCATCTTTCTCTCTCTGCCTTTCTACACTTTCAGTCAACCTCCAAGTTCCTTCTAGCGCACAATCTATGGCACTTCAAGGAGAATCACAGCAGTATTTTTGATGCAAAAAGTGTTCTTACCTTCAAAATGCCAAATTCCCTACGTCAGCACGAATACCCAACTCTTCTGTATCCCCACCCAGTTCCAGATTTACAGCCAGAGGAGGTAAGTACACTAACTTCCCCAAACCTCTGGTTGTTTTCATTCCTCCTTCCACGTCTACCTCTTCTTCCTGGCGACACAGACCCAGGCCTCGTCTCTGCACCTCTTTTTCAGACACAGCTCATGCCGTTCTGTTGCAGGGGGGTCCTGGTTCCATTCTAATAGCTTCTGGCTCAAATCGACTCTTAAAATTCTTTTTTTTTTAGAAGGAAATACAATTTATTCAACAAAAGGCAGTTTTTCAGATACTCCCCAATAAAAGAGCCCTAGGACTCGTTCTTAGGAAAGAAGGAAAACCCTGGGCTACTGGCCCCCCGGTGCCGGTGCCCGTGCCCTGCACAGAGAGAACGCAGTCCGGGACAAGGACAAGCAGGGAGCGCGCGAGCCTGAAAGCACAAGGGAACTTTTAAAAGCCTGAAATCAAGTCTACACCAGTATCTGTCTATTAAGAATAAGTATAGCCCAGCTGGTGTGGCTCAGTGGTTGAGCATCGGCCTATGAACCAGTCAGGGCACAGGCCTGGGTTGTGGGCTTGATCCCCAGTGTGGGGCGTACAGGAAGCAGCCAATCAATGATTCTCTCTCATCATTGAGGTTTCTCTCTCCCTTCCTCTCTGAAATCAATAAAAACATATTTAATACACACACACACACACACACACACACACACACACACACACACACACATATGTATAAAATAGGCCCAGAAAAATAAGCTCTTTAATTATAGGCAACCCATCAAAATAAATATTGACATATATTATTTATACCAAATAATTCAAATCTCCTGTTGGCCTTCACGGCTGGTACGTTTGTAGTAAAACATTCATGTGTGAAAGCCTCCTATCCCCCCAGCCTGAAAGGATAGCCCGTGGGCTGAGGGCCGAGGTCCTGAGCGCAGGGTAAGGTGCTGCAAGCAGCTGCGTGTGGGCGCACTCCCGCTGCTCACCTGAGGCTCCAGAACCAGCTGTCCCCTCCACATCCGAGGTCCCCAAACTGGCTGTCCTGATGAACTCCTGGGCACTCGTCAGCAACCCCTCCTCAAATTCTTCTTCGGTGATTTTGCCTTTTTTAAACTTCTTCATTAGCCATGTGTTATTCAGAAGTTCCTCCATGTCCTCATCCTCAAATTCAGAACCCACCCCCCTTTGCCTTTTTTTATTAATTTTCTTCTTTTCCCTTTTGGCCTTCTGCTTCGACCAAGCTTTATTTCTTACGAATCTTCTCCTCCCTTCATTTTCTGTGTTCTCTTTTCTCTGCTGCCAGCTGTTCCAGCCTCTGCTTTGCTCTGATTTTATCTTTAAATGGGATGGTGTCTGTGTTGACGTCCACAGGCACGAAGTCTGGAAACTGCTTTCCCCTCAGTGCCGGGTCTTTGGCATCTTCAGCAGGGCACTGGCAGCAACTCCTAGGATCCCTCTGCCACATGCTCCATAGTGCGCACCACTGCCGCTGCCCTTAAAATTCTTAATACTCCTGTTTTATCTCTTAACAGTTCTAAATCTTAGTCCATTTCTAGATTCATTTTTTACTGCCAATTTTGAACCATTTCCAAACTATGTGAATTCCTTGCTCTCAAGATTACTCTATAGCCCAAGATTACTCCATCAGTGATAAAATGAATATAAATTCCTTGCCCTTATGAGATCAATAAACATCTGCATTATTATCGTGTGCTCTTCACTGCAGCAATTAAAAGCCTTGCTGAATTCAACCTTATGCTGTCTTAAATAACCCACGGTTAACAACACCTTCGTCACTGTTGCCCACTAACTTCCTGCAGCTAACTTCCTGACGCTCCTCAACACCACTTCTCATCATCCTTTGACATTCAGCTCAAGTGTCATCCCTCCAGTTCCAGTTTTGCACTTAGTGGCTCTGTGTTTCACAGCACTGAAACCTTGCTTATTTCTCTATTTGCCTATTACACTGTACATTTCTTTATTACGACTCATCTTGTAATAATTTTTTAACTTTTAAATTACAGTTGACATACAATATTATATTAGTTTTAGGTGTACGACATAGTGATTATACATTTATATAACTTATAGTGATCACCCTATATATAAGTTTAGTACTCATCTGACACCATAGTTATTACAATATTGTTGACTATATTCCCTATGCTATATTTTACATACCCACGACTATTTTGTAAGCACCAATTTGTACTTCTTAATCCCTTCACCTTTTTCACTCAGTCCTCCAACCTTCTCCTATCTGGCAATCATCCACGCGTTCTCTGTAAGTTTGTTGTTTGGTTTGTTTGTTTATTTTGTTCTTTAGATTCCACATATCAGTAGAATCACATGGCTTTTCTTTCTCTGACCCACTTCACTCAGCATAATACCCTCTAGGTCCATCCATGTTATTGCAGATGGCAAGGTTTCATTCCTTTTTATGGCTGAGTCATATTCCATATCTTCTTTATTGATGGACACCTGGATTGCTTCCATATTTTGGCTATTGTAAATGTTGCAATGAACATGGGGGTACACAGGCCTTTATGAATTAGTGTTTTGGGTTTCTTCAAATACCCAAAAGTGGACTTCCTGGGTCCTTCTTTGTCTCATGTTATAGCCTTTGTTTTAAAGTCTATTTTGTCTGATGTAAGTATTGCTACTTCTCTTTTTTTTCATTTCCATTTGCATAAAATACCTTTTTCCATCTTTTTACTTTCAGTTTGTATATGTCTTTTGATTATGAAGTGGGTCGTATAGGCAGCATATGTAAGGGGTTTGTTTTCTTATTCATTCAGCCACCATGTCTTTTGATTGGAACATTTAATACATTTACATTTAAAATAATTGTTCATATGTAGTTATTGCCATTTTATTATTCATATTTTTTATCTTTTTTTTCCTCTTAAAAGAACACCTTTTAACATTTCTTGTAATACTGGTTTGGTGGTGGTGAACTCCTTAAGCTTTTCTTGTCTGGGAAACTCTTTAGCTCACCTTCAATTCTAAATGATAGCCTTGCTGGATAGAGTAATCTTGGTTGTAAGTTTCTGTTTTTCATCACTTTGAATATTTCTTGCTACTTTCTTCTGCCTGCAAAGTTTCTGTTGAGAAATCAATTGACAGTCTTAGGTAACTAACTGCTTTTCTCTTGTTGTTTTTAAGGTTGTTTTTAACCTTTGCCATTTTCATTATGTATCCTGGTGTGGGCTCTTTAGGTTCACCTTGTTTGGGACTCACTGCACTTCCTAATCTTGTATATCTTTTCCCTTCGTCAGTTTATGTAAGTTTTCAGTCATTATTTCTTCAAATTGGTTCTCAATCCCTTCTGATACCCCCATGATGCAAATGCTGATAGGCTTCATGTTGTCTTAGAGGCCCCTTAAACTATCCTCTTTTTTTTTAAATTCTTTTTTTCTTTTTGCTGTTCTGACTGGGTGTTTTCTCTACCTTGTCTTCCAAATTGCAGATATGATCCTCTCCTTCATCTAATATACTGTTGATTCCCTCTTAATGTATTCTTCACTTCAATAATTATAGTCTTCATTTCTGACTGGTTCATTTTTTCTATCTCCATTTATATGTTTCCTATCTCTTGGTTGAAGTTCTCACTGAGATCACTGAGCATCCTTATAGCTAGTGTTTTGAACTCAGCATCTGGTAGATTGCTTGTCTCCATTTTGTTTAGTTCTTCTTCTGGAATTTTGCTTTGTTCTTTCATTTGGGACATGTTTGTCTCCTCATGTTGGGGGACTCTTTGGGTTTGTTTCTATGTATTAGGAAGATGTGCTACATCTCCCAGTCTTGGCAGTGTGGCCTTATGTAGTAAGTGTCCTGGGGGGTCAGTGGTAATCTGCCTGTGAACGGAGTCAGTGCTCCAGATGTGCCCCCCTGTGTGGGTTGTGTGTGCCCTCCTGTTGTAGCTGAGCCTTGATTACTGCTGGCACCTCAATGAAAGGGGCGGCCCCTCAGGCTGACTAGCTGTGAGGGATGGCTGTGACTACAGCAGAGGAGCTGCTGTGCAGAGGCCGATGTCAGGGAGCAGGATTTGCTGTGTTGGGGCTCTGGTGCCTGCTGAATCCACCTTTGGGTGTAGGATTCATCTTTATAATTCCAGCTCCTAGCTTAGTTTTCAGTCTTTATAACTATTCAATAAATGTGTTAAAAGAAGATTCACAATTAATAAAACAATTAACCCAGTAAAATTAGTTAGGGTGATTTTAAGAAATGTATGTATACAGCATAGAACTAAAACTTTAATAAAATTAAAATACTATAAAGAAAACCCTGCACAAGTGAGACTATAAACCAGCTATACCCTTTCCCATCATTGCCCTGCTAATTCTGACCTCTAAGTACACTGCCACCTAACCAATGTGATTTCAAATCCACAACCCAAAATAAATGCTCAATAAAAATATGTCCAGTAGATGGACTGATGGATGCTAGGAAGAGAACCAAGATGGTAGCATAGGTAAACACAGGTACTCGCCACCCCCAACTAAAATACAGAACAGCCATCATGCAGAACCCCCTGAAAGCTGGCTGAACGGATGTCCTACAACTAGAGAAGTAAAGAAGAAAGCACACTGAGACTGGTAGGAGGGGCAGAAGCATGGAACGGGCTGGTCCAGCACCCATGTGTGGGAGATAGTCTATGCAGAGGCTGCCCCTGAGGAGCAGGGGGTCCAGCTCCACACCAGACACCCAGCCCAGGGTTCTAGAGCTGGGAAGAGAAGTCCCCGCGACTGCAGGCTGTAGAAACCAGCGTGGGTTGTGGAGGCTGCTGGAATCCCAGGTGTTCCTCTTAAAGGGCCCGCACACAAATTTACACAGTCCTGCTTCTTTCAAGCTCCAGTGTCGGAGGAGGGCCCAGACACATTCAGGGAAGAACTGGATTGTCTGGCATCAGGGCAGGAACTTGGGGGCAGCTTTCTCCCAAACTGGGGTACTCCCAGGGGTCATTGATCCTGTGCTTGGACCTCCCCTATTGCATGGCTGACTGACAGCCATATATGAGTCTTCATCAGCCTGGAATATACTGTTTGCTCCATGCTGGGGATTCCCTGAGACCCTACCCCATCCAATTTGCAGCCCTACCCAAGCTGTTTCCAGCTGCTTTTCCATATGAATGGCCTGTCCTGGCTCAGGCTTCAGACTTTGCTAAAATCTCTCAAACAAGCTGCAGCTAGTGACAGCATGTCCCAAACCTATCAATAAAAGGCCCATGGAAAAAACCAAGATGGCGGCATAAGGTATACACCTGTATGTGCTGCCTCTCACAACCACACCAAAACTACAACTAAAAGACAAAACGACTATCACCCAGAACCATGGGAAAGCTGGCTGAATAGAAGTTCTACAACTAGAAGGAAAGAAAAAAGCGCACTGAGACTGGGTAGGATGTGCAGAGGCGCGGAAAAGCAGAGGTACGGAGACGCGTGAATCAGGCTGGCAACTGAGTGCGCTGTTTTTTTCATTCAGGAAGGAAACACAAGCTCCCAACTGCTCTGAACTCCAGTTTCCGGCGAGACTCTGGGGACCCTGACTCCTAAGGGGGAGAAGCTGGACTGTCTGGCATCGGGTTGGAAAGTGAGGTTGGCTTTCTTGCAGAGGTGCTCGCAGGAATCATTGTTTTCTGCACTGGGGCAAGGGACAAGGGGACGCGGAAACGCGAAGATGCAGAGATGGCTGACTGGCAGCCATCGCTGTATGCCACGCCCTGTTGATTCCCTGAGACCCCGCCCCACCCAATTTACAAACCCACCCAAACTGTGCGCAGCAGCTTTTGCATATGAATGGCCTGCCCTTTTGCAGCTTAATCTAACAAAATGCAGCTGGGTCAGACAGCTCCAAAACTTCCAAACCCCAAACGAAGAGGAGATATCTGCAGATCTCCCTGTAGCTCTTGCTGGGTGGTCTCAGACAGTAGCTGACTTGCACCCCATTGGAGATCCAGGAGCCAGTGTACCCAGGGGTCAGAGTGGGACCATCCAGATTACAACTCCTCAGACCCATAAGGGACACACTCAAGAGGCAGACTCAGTGAGCACCAAAGCCCCACTGAAGCAAGTCCTGCCCCATAAGGGTGTCTCCAGCACAGCAGTGCTTCCATTACAGACACAGCTGATCCTCACAGCCAATTGGCCTGGAGGTCAATTCCTCCCAGTGATACCAGCAGCAATCAAGACTTAACTACAACAAGACTGTGCACCCAGCCCACAAAGGGGTGCACCAAGAGTGTCCACCTTAGGTGATTGGGGAAGCTGAGCCACTGGGCCCTACAGGTCACCTACCACACAAGGCCACTCTATCAACACAGGGAAGCAGCCAAAATGCGGAGACAAAGAAACATGTCACGAATGAAAGAAATGGAGGAAAGCACACTACTGGATATAGAGTCCAAAACCACGGTTATAAGGTTACTCAAGAATCTTCTAGAAACCTCTGAGAAACTTAGTGAGACCTTCAAGGATCTTAATGAGAATGCCAAAAAATGGAAAAGGACAAATCAGAAATTAAGCACACACTGACTGAAATAAAGAATAATATACAGAAATTCAACAATAGACTAGAGGACCCCAGGAAACAAACCAAAGATCTGAAATATGAGGAAGCAAAAAACACCCAACCAGAAAAACAAAAAGAATCCAAAAATATGAAGATAGTTTAAGGAGCCTCTGGGACAACTTCAAGCGTACCAACATCCGAATTATGGGGGTGCCAAAAGAGAGAGAGCAAAATATTGAAAACCTATTAGAAGAAATAATGACAGAAAACTTCTCCCACCTGGTGAAAGAAATAGACTTACAAGTCCAGGAAGCGCAGAGAACCCCAAACAAGAGGAATCCAAAGAGGACCACACCAGGACACATCATAATTAAAATGCCAAGGGCAAAAGACAAAGAGAGAATCTTGAAAGCAGCAAGAGAAAAACAGTTAGTTACCTACAAGGGAGTACCCATATGACTGTCAGCTGATTTCTCAACAGAAAGTATGTAGGCCAGAAGGGAGTGGCAAGAAATATTCAAAGTGATGAACAGCAAGAACCTACAACCAAGATTACTCTACCCAGCAAAGTTATCATTCAGAATTGAAGGTCAGATAAAGAGCTTCACAGATAAGAAAAAGCTAAAGGAATTCATCACCACTAAACCAGTATTACATGAAATGTTGAAGGGTATTCTTTAAGAAGAGGAAGACGAGGAAGAGGAAAAGAAAGAGGAAGAAGAAGAGATAAAAAATATGAACAATAAAATGGCAACAAATACATATCTATCAACAATTAAATCTAAAAATCAAAATAAACGAACAAGAAATCTAACTAACAAAATGAACTGGTGAATAAAATAGAATCAGAAGCATGGAAGCATGGAACAGACTGAAGAATCTCAGAGGGAAGCGGGGTTGGAGGGGTGGGAAGAGATTAACCAAAGACCTTACCTATGGACACAGAGAATAGGGTGGTGAAGGCTCGGGGTGGGGCAGGAACCAGGTGGAGGGTGCTGTGGTGGGAAAAACAGGGGACATTTGTAATACTCTCAACAAATAAGATTTAAAAATTCAAAACAAATAAACAAAAATATCCAGTAAAAAAGTAAAAGATACATGTTATATAAAATGCTTGTTTGACTTATTAAATACTCAAATGGCCAAAAGTATATAAACAAGAGATAAGTTCATTAGACATGGGACATTCTCTAGGCTAATTATTCAAAATAATTCAGAAGTCATATACTAATCCCCAAATTTTACATCAATTGGATTTTATAAGTCTTGGGGAACTATGGCTGCTTAGAACACAGCACAAATGATCCCACAGAAACATTGTAAACGCTGGTGAGCTATCAATACCAAGCCACAGAAGCCTACCAGACCCACACCAGCTGAACCACTTGCATGGTACAAGGAAACCTACTGCTCCACAGAGATGTTTCAGCGCTGCCACAAATACTTATTTATGTGCATGTGCATTGCTCCCGCAAAAATCAGAGCAAAATTCCAAAAGTAATTTCGGACAGAGAAAAAGCACTTGGCACGGTGCCTGACACATAGTAAACACTCAATAAATTATACCTATTTTTATCCAGAATCCCCAATCCCACTTTTGTGTTCATCACTGCATACTAATTGTAAATTCCAAAAGTATAGCACAAATCCTCACCACTGCATCCACATGCCTGCCTCACAGCCTGGTGCCCACAAGGGTCTGATACATGTCTGCTAATGAAGGACCCCTAGTGCCAACCGAATCTCAAAACAACAAGCAGGCTTTAAGCCAAAGAGCCTCATTTAGTTTTAGGTCGTTTGTTCAATGAACTACTATACTTCTCAAATTGACTTTTTTTGTTTAAAATTGTCATCAAAATGGGAAAAAGGTACAGAAACTCGTATAGAAAATCCTCCTCCAAGAGCTACCAGCTTAGATAACACTGCTAGGCAAAAGCAGCCTTGTTAACTGGCTGGTAAGGCATCTGAATTCTTATTAAAGAATGAATGGAGCCCTAGCTGGTCACCTTATTAAAGAATGAATGGAGCCCTAGCTGGTTTGGCTCAGTGGATAGAGCATCGGCCTGCGGACTGAAGGGTCCCAGGTTTGATTCTGGTCAAGGGCACCGGGTTGCAAACCCGATCCCTGGTAGGGGGCGTGCAGGAGGTAGCTGATCAATGATTCTCTCTCATCATTGATGTTTCTGTCTCTTCCTCTCCCTTCCTCTCTGAAATCAATAAAGAAATATATTTTTTAAAAAAGAATGAATGGAGCACAAAGCCCATGGTACTTCCTAGATTAGGATTAGCTGACTAAAATCACTGCATGTATCATGAAAACATGAAATAGTGGCAATCATCCATAATCACAACCTAACTCACAACTGCTTTCATTTTATACTATGATTTTCCTCAATACACATTTTTTCTTACAAAGTTGCAATCCTAGTGTACAGATAATTTTATTTTCTACTCTCTACCCTCCATTTACAGTAAGAACTGCCCATTATGAACTTGATTGATCCCTTGGCCAACATCAGAGCAATTTAGGCTTATAGTTGTAAAACACAGGTCTGGCAACAATATTCTAGAAAGCCACAAGATGGTGATGTTGCTCAAAAAATGCATCTCTAAAAACAATATAATTAAATACATCGTACAAACTTTCCAAAAAACAAGTTTTCCTTCATTGTAAGGGTTGTCAAAAATGTCTGTACTTTACTAGAAAGCATTAGCGAGGAGGGAAATACGTTTATCAAATTTAGCAGCAACTACTCTAATTTTAAAGGTAAACAGATATGGTCCCCAAATATAAAACGAAACGCAGGACTTGACACTATTATTGTCTTTTATCATACTAATCTCTCCTTCACTCCCTGCTCCATCACCTTCCTCCTCAGGTCATAGTAAAAAAATGAAATATGTTTTACTTGTCATGCACTGTACTTTATTTTTCATAATTATTATTAATTTAGTGAGATGATTTCTATTTGTTTCAAAAGGATACTAAAATTTATTTACATCAACAAAGGAGAAGAATGCCAAAATGGTATCAGCAATGAGAATCAGATCATTTCATTCTAATTTGCTATAATTTCCTCAATTTCTTATAATATGCAGCATTATGTTTACAATGGCAAAATACCAAAACTTTCCAAGCAAATATTGTTGCATTTGGTAATTTTCGCCAAGCCTTAGTGATGCTCAGTAGACAACAGGTTTCCCACTCTTGTGCTGCATGTCAATTAAGAAGCTTCAAGTAACACTGAGCATCTGAAAACGCGGGTTTCAAACATACGGAACCCACTGGAGTGACATGTAGGAGAGCTGTGTGGCTCCTCCCAGACGACGGCGCGCACCTGTCTGAGACCACTGCACTCCCATGGCTGTCTGAGTGACACAGACACACAGCCCGTCTTAAGCTGGAATCTGAGTCAGGTCTCGGACGCCAAAAACAGTACGAACGACAGTGAGCACTTACTGGGTTCCTATTGTACAAAGAAACAATCTCTAATGTCAACCGTTACCCTCAGAGTCTCTAGTGTTCTTACTGACAGAGGGAAACTGGGTTTCAGGAACTCAAAGAGCCCAGGGCCACAAAACTAGTGACTCAGGGTCTGAACCCAGAATTGTTGGGCTCAAAGCCAATGCTTTCCACTGCATCTGCACTGCAAACACACTATAAAACAAGAAATGCTGAGCTAAACCCAAGCCTTACACTGACTGTTGGCCACATCAGTCACATGTTATTATTCTCCTACTCTTTCCACTTAAGGATTCACAGTAGGGTGGTTTTGGGGGGCTTTTAGACCTAGTTATTGGAAACGCTTTTTCTTATGGTTGAGAGGGAAAGAACAAGTAGTCTTAAAAATGATAATGTGTAAAAGTGTGGCGCATGAACAGGGAGAGGAGGTCAGCTGTAGGGATTGTTTAAGAGATCATTTCCATGTGTTCTGGGAAAAACATGGGGGGCAACATACCATTCTTACTTTGCAAAGATCAAACTTCACATAATTACATTATACAATCTCATATTTCAAAACGACAAACATTTCCATAGTAATAGGTCATTTGTTTCTAAGTTTGGTATTTTAAGGACATAATACTTGCTTACCAGACTTTTTTCCCTTCAAATCCAAAGTGTTTAGTGTTTGGGTATTCTTCAGACACCCGTGCTGGCTGCCTCCAGACGGCAGACAGCAGCCACAGCAGCCGGGCTGAGGCTGCGAGGGGGCCACCTGCGCAGGGACAGGAGCGCTCACGTCAGGCCTGCGGGCCAGTCGCTGTCCTCTGCATGGCACTGGTCGCCCGAACACTTCCTGGCGTTTGCAAATACATTAAGAATTCTAATCTGCCAGCATTAAGTAGCCATGGAGACCTGCTAACCCTTCAATTCCTCGCCCTGGAAAAGCAGAGCGTGCCGCGTGAGGTGCCCGGGAGACAGCTGTCAGAGGCCTAGGCCCTGGGTCCAGGCTCCACCTCTAGCAGCTGCGTGCGTGCCACACTGCTGTCGGCAGCACGAGGATGCTGACACGCGGGGAAACCAGCACTGCTTCCAGCATCGGGACCAGCGACTCCCCTGGCTCGGGCACCTGCTCGGGCCCTAGCTCCTCCACAGCCCTGGCCACACTCACCACGCCCACTCAGCACCGACCGCAGTGCCGGCCACGCTGCAGACCCCACGTCTGCAGCAGAGTCAGGTCCAAGTTACACTAGGCACTTGAGAGGAATACACTACTGCTGAAGTTTTTGTTATAAATACATAATTTCAAGATATTTTAAAGCTACTCAAGTAACAGACATACAGTGTTAATTTACTATTTACAAATACTCTTCCTAAGAACTTTAAAGCATGCTGCTAAGTATAAACTTACATCTTAGAGGCAAATTTATAATTCAAAACACAAACTTCCCAAAATGAGAAAATCAATTAAACGGCTAAAATTTTACTCCTAGAATACTTTTTTCCCTCAAGCATTTCTTCTCAAGTTTAAAATACAGTAGAGCCCAGCCAGCATGACTCAGTGGTTGAGCATCGACCTATGAACCAGGAGGTCACTGTTCAATTCCTGGTCAGGGCACATGCCAGATGTGCAGGCTCAATCCCCAGTGTGGGGCTGCAGGAGGCAGCCAATTAAAAATTTTCTCTCATCATTGATGTTTCTCTCTCTCTCTCCCTCTCCCTTCCTCTCTGAAATCAATAAAATAATATATATTTTTAAAAAAGTAGAAATACAAGAACACAATCTTTTATCCACAAATCCAATAAAATCCCAAAAGCTATTAAAAACTCAAGTTCCTTCGTAACTTATTTGGCGGCAAACTCTGACCAGATACGTGGTTATTCTGTGTCCTTATTTACAACACCTAAACATTTGCCAAGGGAAGCGCAGGATGCTGCCGAGACTTTGCTGGGGTACTGAGTAACAGCATATGGAGTGTGTTCCCTTTCTGATAGTAAGAAATAATAATCCTGAAACGTGCCTGGAATCAATGACAAGCTATTATGAACCCATCCTAGTGAATATTTACTGAATACTGAGTGCCAGGTTTAAGGCACACAACAGATAATTTTACTACCACTTTACATGTGAATACTGCCTACAAATGCTAAAACGAGGGCTTTTCCTAAAGTGCACTTGACCAAGCTCGCTCAGCCGAGGGCCAGAACTCACAACTGGGTTTGTCTACTTTAAAGCCTAAGCACTTTATTTTTTAATATGCTTTTATTGATTTTTTTAGAGAGAGAGAGAGGGAAAGAGAGAAACCTAGGTATGTGCCCTGATCAGGAATCGAACCGGCAACCTTTCGGTGCACGGGATGATTTAAAACCTAAGCTCTTTTGATAGCCAACACTTTAAAGGAAAATTGATCACAAATAAAGTTTTTAAAAAGTTGTAACGACCAAAACTTTTACCCTAGGAAAATGAAATTCCTGAGCACCATGTACACTTCCCATTCTGGGTATTCACATTTAAACATCAAACCACGTTTCACCACTCATAGGACAAAGAGAGAGGAGTTTATTTTATTGTTTTCTCCCTAAAGTACTGGCCACAAAGTCAGTGTAAACACACAAAACAATGGGCTCCTCAAACCAATGCCAACTGATCCTTTCCACTCACTTGGAGACAGAGGCAGGGGTTGGCCTGGTTTTTGGTTGTTGTTGTTTACCACAAAATGTACTAACGCCATAAAAATATGGTTGGTATAAACATAGGTTAAGTTTTTCCACTAAGAGCCCCAGCTGAAAGACCTGCCATTGCAATGACAGCTGTGATCACGGGACTGAAGAGGGTTTAAGTGACACAAACACAGGCTGTCACTACCACTGTCCTAAGCAAGCCTTAGAGAAGCGTTTCAGGCTGTGGGGGTCCTTCATTAATGGATTTAAAACTTAGACCGTTTCTCCTGACTTTCTTCCCAGGCAGAGGCCCTCCTACGCAGTGGTGCTCCCCCAGCAGACGGAGCATGGCATCCACCTCCTACCACCTGAAGACCACACGCTGATCAGACACACTTCACTCAGAGCCTCCATCGTTGAGGAGCTTATCTTAGCAAAGAAAAAGGCAGATTATGTGATATCTAATCACCATGTCGAACTGAGCTGTTCCCATCGGCACTGTTAACAGTGGATGTCAGCATTCCACGGAGTCTCTTCTCCTGCAGCTGGGCGCTGTCGGGAGCAGGGCCGCAGGCCTGCTCCGTGCTGAAACCGCCCTGCATCAATCTGGAGTCACTCCAGATAGGTCCTGGGCACTCACCTTAAGCCCCTTTAAACAGCTGGAAGGTTTAGGTGTTAAGATCTCTTTCTGTTTACATGTCACACATGTGCTTCATGGGCTATAGCTTAGAAAGTGTCTCCGAGAGCACCAGAACACACTTCATATGCTGTCAGCACCCCAGCTAACAGACTCAGTTTCTAACAGCACTTCTCAAAGGAACGCGCACCTGAGCTACTTGTTAAACGTGAAATTTTTGAGCCCTGCTGTCAATGACCACCCGCAGACCTCGAAGGGGACTCAGCCATCCCCATGCTCGCACACCCAGAGGACTGTGACGGTGGGGTCCGCAGTGCCTCCTTCCCGACTGCACAGCTCCCCTCCCACCCCACCCGTTCTGCCACGTGGGGTTTCTTTCTCAGATTCACTTCGGCAACTTCCTTCTTAAGAGGCGAGATTTAACATGCAGCTCTGCTCACGCCAAAACAACTGTCCTTGAGAAATGAGTGCATCCCAGAAAAGTGGACTTACTTTAATTTCACCCTATTTATAATGAGGAGTTATAAGCAATAGCAATGGTCATGGGCTGCTTATGTCCCAGGGACCATACTTCCTGCTTTCCAACATTATTTCAATTAACCCTTAGAAAAACCCAGCAAGAAAGACGTTCTTGACATTTTCCAGAAGATGAAAGTGAGGCCACGGCCCGGAGGCAGCGCTGAGGGATCAGCACCACCTGACGATCAAGCCACCACGCTTACCAAGCACAGCCGGCTCATTCTTCAACCGTAAGAGTAGAGGCCATTCGTTTACCTACTTTTAAGGTAAAGTATGTTCGAATTTACAAAGTAAGTTCACTGAACTACCCCTTCCTCCCCACACAAACCAAACGCAGAGAGAGAGCAGGGCTTGCTGGCACGTCTTCAGCCAGGACTCACCCGTGCGCTCCCGCCAGCCTCTTTACTCCTGACCATGGGCTACCAAACAGCTCTCAGAAGACTTGTTTTCCCTAGAGAAGTAAGAGCTTCACGCCCAGGCCGGTCAGCGCGAGGACGTTTTTCAACTACGGAGTAACTCACAGCAGAGGAGAGCCCTCCAGAACTGCGTCCGGTAACCCTATCTGGCCCTCCTCTGCACCCAGCCCTTCCTATTTACAAGGTCATGTTTCTCAGTCCTGTCAGGCAGCAAGCTCCTCCCACCGCAGCCCGTGTGCTCGCTTCAGAAATGTGCAGACCTGCACGCGTGGGCATGACGTGCTCCCAAAGGGCCCCGAAGCTGCACCCATGTTCTGTGCATGAGATGTGTAGCTGCATTACTGCACTCAGGAGTGATGAGAACAAGACACTCGGTTCCTTCATGCCAGTCAGCCCGAACATCATTTAGAAAACCCAAACTTAATAAAAGCTGCTACTGAGACTGAAGTAGAGTGACAGTCACAGAAAGACAAGTGATGGAGATGAGGGGGAAAACCTGGCTGGCAGAACGGGACGGGCATCACCGTATTCCTCGGGTTCCCTAAGGAGGGCCAGGTTCAAAGCACTAAAAGCACCAGGCAGCTCAGGTCTCGCTCCCCAGAGTTCCCCAGCAGCCCCGTTATGCAATACGCAGACTACAGCTGCCTGGTGCGATCCTGGGACGCACACCCTTGCCTGGTCCTGTCCCCTGGAACCTGGGCTGACCTGTGACTTGCTGTAACCAACAGAATGTGGCAGAAAGGACGCTGTGCTGGCTCCAAGCCTACGGCTTGAGGAGGTCTGGCTAATTCTGCTTCTGCACTCTGTGGGCCCTAAGCAACAAAGAAGGCCAGCAATCCTCCTGCAAAGGCAGGGGGCCTGAGACGACAGGACAGTATGGTACAAGCCTCGTCCCGTGCACTGGAGGGTCACTGGTTTATGTCCTGGTCGGGGCACATGACCGGGCTGCAGGCTCAACCCCTCGTAGGGGCGTGCAGGAGGTAGCTGATGGATGTTTTGCGCTCACATCCATATAGAGAGTGTTTCTCTCTCTCCCTTCCAATCTCTAAAAATCAATAAGAAATCTTTTTTAAAAAGACTATGTGGTACAAAAGAAACAGAAAGCAGAGACTGGCCCCCGCTGAGCGGCCAGCGGAATGTGTCCATCAGAGTGACCACAGCAGAACTGCTTAAATGAGCCCAGCCTGGCAGCCTGGGACAGCGAAGCTGTGAGCAAGATACAAAACAAAACAAAACAAGTGGCCGTCTAGTCATTCGTTTTTGTTAGCTAGCAATAAATAGCCAAAACGTTCACGGGTTCTCTGTGTTTTTGCATAATTTTCTCAAAACCCAGAGAAAAGGAGTGTAGTTAGACACACTTCCCTTCATTGCGCTTCACAGGTTGTTTCCACTGAAGACAAGACCCCCCACTGGCAAAAAGAGCACAACTCACTTTACTATGGTGTCTGGAACCAAACCCACAGAATCTCCAAGCCATACCTGTCCCTATAATTCCAAAGTCACACAATCCCAGAAGATACAGTCTGTGCCCTCTGCCCTTCCTGACAGTGGCTCCACTAGCCCGAGTCCCAGGACAGGCCTCCCGTGCCACCGCCACACCGGGCCCGCGCCTGGCAGTGCCGACCTGCAGTGGGCACACCAGCCTGTGCTGGGAACCAATAGGTCTTAGGAATGTTGAGACGAAGGCTAGTCTTCCTTATATGTGAGGAACTATTTAACTTACGGTTTTACATAATTTATTCCCCAAAAAGTTGTTTAAACACGAATTCGACGTATATACTAACATTTTTTATTTTATTTTTAATATATATTTTTATTGTTGACTAGAGGCCCAGTGCATGATTAAATCATGCACGTGTAGGGTCCCCTATGCCTAACCTGCCATCCAGGCCATATCCACTGCCCCGCAAAGCCTAGCACGCTCCGCGGACACTGCTAGCAGCCTGCTCCCCGCTTTTGATGGCAGGGGGTCCGCTGGTGCTAGAGCAGACACACAGCTCCCTGCTTTCACTTTCGATCACGGGGGAGCTGGCTGTCTGTCCGCTGGTGCCGGAGCAGACAGACAGCCAGCTCCCCCGCTTTCGCTCCCTGCTTTTGATGGTCCGCAGCAGGACGTGGGCTCGCTGCCCCAGAGGCCCCTTCTGTGCCGCAGCACAGCTATGGCGCAGACGCTGAGCTCACGCAGCTGCTGGCGATGCGAGCTCAGCATCCCGCCGGCCCAATTGGCCACCCCGAGTCCCGCCCCCCCGCGCCTCCTGGCCAATCGTGGGCATAGCGAAGGTACGGTCAATTTGCATATTTGTCTATTATTAGGTAGGATATTACAGATGTCTCCCATCCCCTCCATCCCCCCCTCGCCCCCACCGCTTAACCTCTGCTAACAGTTTTTTAATAGTAAATCATTTTTTTAATGACTA
Organism: Ia io; assembly: GCA_025583905.1. Taxonomy (NCBI): domain Eukaryota; kingdom Metazoa; phylum Chordata; class Mammalia; order Chiroptera; family Vespertilionidae; genus Ia; species Ia io. Next base: position 6,704,052 of record JAJQQW010000019.1, read on the forward strand.
AGCTTTTTATGTAATGGTAAAAATCATGAAATATCATGATATAGACTTCTGGAAATCAGATCCTGATTTATTTGCTCTAAAAATACAAATTTTCAGGCTTTTACAAAAAAACAAACTTCACCTGTAGCAACTGCATTAAAATCCATAAGTTTTCAAAAGGAAACTAATACCTACTTTTCACCAGTATATATTTTCAAATGAGAACTCAACTTTTGCTTTTTCCTTGACAGCAAGGTAACTATTTTGTGATAAATTCTTACAAATTTCAAAATTACCTACCAAAAGCCACTGCAATGAGATTACCATTTTAACACGAAGGAGGAGACAGACAAGTTCAGATCCACACAGCACAAAAGTGTAACAGATTCGAAACAGGTAACTGCAGTCTCCTGGCCCCAGCCTTCAGTTACCGCTGCACCGACTCAGGGGAAAAGAATACTGACTTAGGAACAAAAGTAGGGCTATAATGCCCGTTCTATTTTAGCCAATACTCTGGAATTTAACCTTTTTAACTTATTTGAGCCTCAGTGTCTTCTAAAAAGCAATGACCACCTCCTGACATACCTCCTGCTCCGTGGTCATGAGAACCAAAGGACAGCGTGCGTGGCATCAGGGAAGTGTGAAGAGCTAGCGACATCACTCCTCCTGACGCAGAGCAGAGGGTTCTAGTGCTTCCTCAGGTGCCCTTCCTCCTTCAAGTGCTATACCAGGCACTTCAGAACGCATACCACCATCAACACCAACTTACCGTTTTTTCTAATCCTTGTTATAATTACATATTTTAATAGAAAGAGTAAAAAAGACCCCTCTCTTTCTAATAATTATGGAATCAAAGTTTCTAGAGCTATAAAAGATACTAAGTAATAACTTTTTCTGATTCTACCAAGAAGACATTCCTACAGATGCAGAAAAGCCAACTGTTTACTAATCAAATTATGCTGTAACCACACTGGGGAGAGTTAACGACATAATCCAATGAGAAAATGCACTATGTCCGGCCCTTCGTTTATTTTGTAAAGTTTACATTTTTACTTGGTAAAGGCTTCCTGAATGGAGGACAGGAGTGATGTAGGGCATGCCTGGATAGAGAAAAGAAGTTCTTAAAGTTTCTAATTTCACTTACGTCCCTCCCCAGCCGACTCCCGAGTCCAGACAGAGACACAACGGAAATAAGGAAATGACTAGCCTGATACCTGCTGTCCACGCGCCCAACTCACCCCTCAGCCTCACCAGCGCGGTGGCACCTGCAAACGAGACGGGTCCGCAGACAGAGTCACACTGTTAGCAACTGGAAGGAACCTCCCAGGACTGTCTACTTCTCACTGAGGAGGTCGCTTAAAGGCAATAACTACACCAGTGATGGCGAACCTATGACACGCGTGTCAGCACTGACACGCGTGGCCATTTCTGATGACACGCGGCTGCATGCCGAGGAGGAAACATTTGCTGCTCCTGAGGATGAAACATTTGCGACTAGAGTCTTGGAGTTAGTTTTTTCCTCAAAGTGACACACTACCCGAGTTATGCTCAGTTTTTTGGCGAAGTTTGACACACCAAGCTCAAAAGGTTGCCCATCACTGAACTACACCCATGATGGCGAATCAGTTGCAAACATCTTTGTACGAGAAAGAAATCAACTCCCATTTCATCTTACCCACTTGCTAACTGAAATACTTAGGACAAATCATTTAACCCCTTAGGTTAGTTTGTTCTATAATGTAGTAACAACTAACATAAGTTAGTCCAAATCCACTGTAAACCACAGCACAAGTGTCCGAAGTGGATACACAGCATGCCTCTGCAGCAGGCTTCTTAGCAGTGCAGGGGAGAACGTGAAGGTTCTATTGTTGTCAAGCCCCCAGGGATCCTGAGAGCTGCTTCCAGGCCAACCCCCTGGCCCATGAGTTCCACGGATAAGCTTCAGGTAGCCCTCAGAGTCTCTGAAATTACAACCAGGAAACACAGGTGCATGTGGCAATTTTCCAGGCAGATTCCTTTAAATTCACGCAGGTCTACTCAGCCCTAGAAGACCGAGAGCTGCTGCTGCAGAATGGCACACGTGCCGAAGAGAAAGCTTGTGGTGCCCACCCGGTACCACCATCCTCCCAAATGGCCTGGGTCGGAACTGTAGTTATTTTTACTCTCTTCATTTTCTCTCTCATCAATTCTGTCTAATCTACTTCCTTCCTCCCTTCCTTTCCTATAATTATGGCCACAGCTCAGCCCCTCACTACCTATTACCACAGCAGCCAGAAGGTCTTTCTGCCTCCAAGTTCTCTCTACTGCAATCCACACTGCACAGCTGCCCTGCTTAACAAAACAGCTTTAATCACTACATTCCCAACTCAAAGTCACCGTCTACCACAGCCAAAGGCATTGGCCTGCATTCAGAACACTCACAAACTGGCCCATTTTTCCCAGGGCTTTATCACCCTCGCTCCTGGTACAAATACTTGATGTTCCATCCAATTACTGTGTCTCCCCAAATGTATGAACTCTGTGCGCCTCATCCCTTCTCTGCTTGGATGACCTTTCCCGGCCTGGCAAGATTCTTAGTCATCCTCAAAACAAAGATTCCAGAAGCCAGGAAACCCCACCTTCCCAAGTGAGATGTGAGCTTGGCCGCCTGTGCATTTGAATTCTGCAGGTCCCGTAACTGTCTATTAGCACCAATGAGGCACCTACCTAGTCCATGAAGGCCGTGACCATCCTCATCCTTATCTTTACCCAAACACCACACACAGTCATGCAGTAGGTGCTTAATAACTGTGCAAAGCAGTAAAAGACATCTCAGACTTCCGGGGAGTGAACAGCAGAGAGACGCTCCCTTTGAAGGCAGGGACGTTATCCGCTATCACGCCAGGCTTCCCAAGCAGAGCCCTTCCTCTCTGCTAAACCAGGAAGAACGCCTTGAACATGTCAGTAAGTGCCCTGGCCTTTTTAGCTCAGTGGGTAGAGCATCGGCCTGTGGACTGAAAGGTCCCAGGTTCCATTCCGGTCAAGGGCACATGCCTGGGTTGCGGCTCAATCCCCCTGTAGGGGGCATGCAGGAGGCAGCCAATGATATTCTCTCATTACTGAAGTTTCCATCTCTCTCTCCCTCTCCCTTCCTCCCTGAAATCAATAAAAATACATTTTTTTAAAAAAGAAAATGTCGGTAAGCTACACCAGAAAGAATGATTCCGCACTGCACACTTCTGAGTAGCTCCCAATACTTGGATACTACGTCTTCAATTTGAAAATATCACCTACTTATGGAAAGTGGTCATTTCCAGTGATAGCTAACTGACTACTCGATGGCCAAAAGCCAGTCACACACAAAACAGAATGCCTTTTTTAAAAAGTGCATTTTGCTTGTATAACAGAGACTCAGTGCGACAGACAAGGTGGATTTACACAGGAGTGTGAACTCCTGCGAAAACCTGCCTACAAACTGCTCCCTGGGGTTTCAGGTAAAAACACGAAGGGGGAGAGCCAACTCTAGACAGCTCTCCCCCACCACTCCCGAGAGCATTCATTTCAAGCACACACTCCAAGCCTTCTGCACAGCAGGCTGCACGAGAAGGCACAAAACTCACCCAACAGAAAAAGAAAGCCGGCAAGCCCGCGGAAGAGTGGAGCTGCCACAGGACCGACAGCCGTCTGGTCCGGCCGGCGGGGACGAAGGCAGGTCCACTCCCAGCCAGGGGGTAAAGAATGGACCGACAGGACCGGCGCACGCCAATCCCTCAACCGTGATCAACGCCTAGGAGAGGCCGGCAGGAGGTCCGAGTCAGAGATGAGGATCGGCGAAAACTGCAAGGTCACCGGGACCTGGCGGGTCACGGGTGGAGGTGGGGGGCGCTGGGGCTGCAGTCAGTGGGACGGGGTGACACCGGGGGCGCCCGGCACCCCCGTCCCCGGACGCGCTGCGGGGGGGCGGGCGCGGGCAGGAAGTGCACCCGGCTTCTCCCGGGGCAGGGGGCAAGGTGAGCAGCCGGCGGGCCGCGCTGCGGAGTCACCGGGACACTCCGCTCGGCCCGTGCCAAGGCCACCCAGCAGCCCCGCGCCCCCGCCCGCAGAGGTCCGCCTGGGCCGAGCGCGCGGCCTCGGAGTCCCGCCCGCGCCCCGCCGTCCTCACCGGCTCCGGCCTCGCAGCGGCGCGTCCCCGCGGCGGCGCTCAGCCCTCGGCGCCCAGGACCGCCATCTCGCTGCAGGCGCCGTCCCGCAGCCAGGCCGCCCGCAGCCGCTCGGAAGCGCTGCGGCCGCCCGGTTCCTCCCCGTCCCGCCCCGCCGGCCGCACCCCCTCCCGGGAGCGCGCCGCCCCGCCCGCCCGCCCGCCCGCCGCTTGCCAGCGGACCCGCTGCCCCGAGCATGCGCACCAGGGCGCTCGCGACGCCGCCGGGGAGTCCGCACCTCGGGTCTTCGGGGGCGCTCGGCGGACGCGGACCGCCAGCCAATGGGCCGTGGAGGCGGGGCCCGGGCCGTGGAGGGGCGGGGCCTGGGCGTGGTGGGTGTGGCCTTGGCTGTGGGCGGGGCCAGAGCCGTGGAGAGGGAGACGGAGAGGCTCGGCAGGCAGGAGGTGCGTGCCGCTGACGTGACTTTCCGGCTGGGGCGGGACAGTGCGTCACCTCCAGGGAGGACCTGGCATGGCGTTCCTCTGGAACGCCCCACAGCAAAGGTAGGCTCCAAATAAACACCCCTTGACCCGGCTGGGCGCTGGAGAACACACTGCGAGAGTAAATACCTGCATCAGCAGAGCACTACCAGCCAGCTGTCACTATGCACCAAGGCTTGCACCCGCCCCCCATGAGTAGGAAGACAAAACACTGAGCAAGCGCCCGGGTCAGTCCTGTGCGGTAGGGCCTGGCATCCCCGTTTGTACAAAACACAGGTGCTGTTGGTTCCGCGTTGCTTTTAGACATAAGGCCACCCTGCAATGAAGTCTGTGGAGACCCCGTTACTCACCAGATGACCTTGTCAACAAAAGGTCTCTGCCACCCAGCAAGTGCCAACAAAAGTCCCCAGTCTGGGGTGCAGCACAGGGAGAGACTTTATTCAGGTGGACAGCTCGCCAACTGAGGAGACACAACCGCTGAAGGCGTGCTCCTCCAGACCGGGCAGACACCCCTTATAGTATGTTCCTGCCCTGGCCCCTGATTGGTCCACTTTTATGCAAATGAAGAATCCAAATTTGCTCAATTTGATTGGTTCAAATAGCACTGGCCTGATTAGTCAGAATCATGTGTTCTGATTGGTCGTTATGGATATACTCTGATTGGTTGTTAAAAATGCAAATGAGGATGTAGCTGTGCGGCTCCCATTGGACAGGAATACAATACCAGGAGTTCTTATGAGGGTGGGCTCAGATGGCGGGAGTCCAGTGCAGGAGGCTGGTGGGTTCCCTGATATGGTGCATGTGTGAGAGGCCTCTGTTAGCAATGGTTGCAAGACTCTGGTTATGAATTTGAGCCGGATTATCTACAAGGAGCCCTTCTCAAGGTCCATGCCCTGGTCTTCTATTTTAGAGACCTAATAAAGGCCATTAGCATGGATTTCTATAATTTTTGTCCAACGGTGTCACGCAAACCCCACAAATTACCTACATCCACCCCCAAGCTCACTAGTTCCTTCTTTCTCCAGCCTGGGCAGCCCTGCTTTTCCCCAAAGTGACACTCTTCACTGTGTGCTCTCTCCTGTGGCCCCTCCTTGGCATATCTTTTTTTTTTTTTTTTTTAAATATATTTATTGATTTTTCACAGAGAGGAAGGGAGAGGGATAGAGAGCCAGAAACATCGATGAGAGAGAGACATCGACCAGCTGCCTCCTGCACACCCCCCACCGGGGGATGTGCCCGCAACCAATGTACATGCCCTTGACCGGAATCGAACCTGGGACCCTCCAGTCTGCAGACCGACGCTCTATCCACTGAGCCAAACCGGTTTCGGCCTTGGCATATCTTTAACCCCACCTTTTCTATTGGCTACAATTCCTTGGCACAATGGCTGTTTAAAGTCCCTTGACTCTAAAATCTCTTTCTAGTTCTCTCTCTTCTTCCATCATAACTAAACTTGTAAAAGAATCATGTACCAAGAATGGCATTGACACTCCTGGGTTTTTGTAGGATTCAGTAGACATGTCTTGATTGAATGAACACACATTCTCTTCCTAATCATTGCAGCCTTGTCATTCCTGGATGTGAGGCACACTGCACCCACGATGATTATTCTGAAATATGCATCTGAACGCATCACTCCACTGCTTAAAATCTTTCATTGGCCCTTCAGAGCTTTCCAGACAAAGATTAACATGATAGTCAGGCCTCTGTGCTTGAATGTCCAGTCACTCCGTTATAAAAATGCTTCGGAGCCCCCTGATTGTGCTCACTGATCTCTGCTTTTCCAGTACTGTTTTCTTTAATCTTTCCCTCACCTGTCCAGTCCCTTTAAAAATAAGTTGAAGAACATGCTTACAGGTGCCCTCCCAGACATTACATGCACATGCCCAATAGAGGTCTGCAGTCTGTCTCCTGGGGGCATACAGGTTTCCTTCCACTCCCTGCTCTACTCGCCCTCACTCAGCTCTCCCAAGTCCACAGTTTCCCCCTCTATTCAGCTCCATTCAGAAGCTCCTAGTACTCACCTAGGCCCCAAAGTCGACAATCAAAATTGAACCAACCTTTTGTCATTACATATTTATTTGGTTTCAAAAGAACATTACTATAAATAAATGTATTTTCATAAATCATTGTCCGTAGTTACTGCCATAGTTTAAATCCTTAAAAAATAATCAAAGGTATGAACAATTTCTGGCAAGGTGCCTTCCAGAAAGAACATAGGCTTAGATATCCCATTGCCTGGGATCAAAACGCAACTATGCCACACAGGGCCAATTCAGGTTTCCATGGGCCCTTGATGCTTTTACCTTTGTGGGCCTCTTCCTCTGTAAAATAATATTAAAAATTATATTTATAACTGCATTGATATAAAGATGAACATATTAGTATTATACATGAAAATGTTTTCTTCAGCCTAAACATTAACTTCCCATTTTAAAAGAAATAAAAACAGTTTTTATGGGCTCCTAAAAGTATGGTAGCAATGATTTGAAATAACTCCTGATGAAAGCGAAAGAAGGAAGTACCAAAGAAGAACTGCATTTGAACAACAAAAAGACAAAACAACATGACTACAGAAGAAATACACAACTTTTACATAAACAGTGAAGACATCAAAATTGTTAAGATTTTGCTGACCTTGGCTCACTCATCAATTCCAATGGAGACTCGGCCAAGAAATCCAGAGAAGGCTGAGACTTAGAAGGGCAGCAATGGAAGAATGAGGAAAGATCACCGAGAGCATAGATGTGTCATTAGAGACCAAGCTAAGATCACCCACACCCTCGTCTTCCCAATTACTAAGTATGGATGTGAAAATTGAATAGTGAAGAAGACTGAAAGGGAAAATGGATGCATTTTCATATGGTGTTGGAGAAAGCTTTATGAATACCTTGGACCACCAGGAAGATGAACAAACTGGTCCTAGAACAAATCAAGCCTGAAATATCACTGGAGGCAAAAATGATAAAACTGAAGCTGTCCTACTTTGGGCACATCTTGAGAAGATAGGGTTGTCTGGAAAAGACAACAATGCTGGAAAAAATAGAAGGCAGCAAGATATAGAAAGACCAAATATGAGATGGTTTCCCTGAAAGAAACCGTAGGCATGAGTCCACAGGAGCTGAGCAGGGCTGTTGAGAACGGGACATTGTGGCCATTACTCATTCATAGGGTCACCAGGAGTCGGAGACAACTCACAGCACATAACACACAACAGTATGTGAGCCCAAAGCACTGTGCCTACTATGACAATTGGATTAAGTCAACCCTGCTGCTTCCTACAAGCTATGAGATTTGGCCAAATTCTTTAACGTGGCTGTGCCTTCCCAGAAAACTAGTATAATGACACCATATGATGTGGTAGTAAAAAGTAAATACTTAGAATCACATGGCACATAATAAATTAGTGTTGCTCTATTGTTATTATCAAATTCCCATAGCACTGTATGAGAGTATATGATTGTCCTTCACTGTGCTAAGGTTGTCGAACAAACTCAGAAGGAATCTGGAGGCTGTGCTAGAAATAAGCAATTGAGATTTATTCAAGGGTCTTGGAGTTTGCAACCTGGAAACACAGCTGGACAAAAACCCAGATGTGTTCCAAAGAAGAAAAAGTAGTGAGAAGTTCTTACAGCAAAAAGCACTTAGTTGAGAACTATCGGTCCTGCGTGCTTAGCCCTAGGGTTGGTCAGGACGGTGATCAGTCAGATGGCAGGAGGCGGGTGACGGGTGCCAGGAGCTCTGGCTAGTCCCCGGGGTCTGAATAATGGATGTGGGGTGGATGTATGTGTGAGTCCCTCAGGGGATCAGGTGGCCTGGAAAGGTGAGCCCTCAGGGGGCAGTTAGAGGGCAACCTGGAGGTCCTGGTATGTCCAGGCATTGACACAGGACTGGAAAGTCCAAAAAAGTTTGTTTCTGAGTTAGAACAAGAATGGTCTCTCCTCATGCCTTAACCTTCCTCCTGTTAATTTTAGCAGCTTGGTTAAAGTGACTCCATTGTATATACTCCCTGTCTTCACTCTTAACTCAAAGTCATTGTGGTGTATTTCTTATGGGCAAGTATGGAATCCTATTGTTGGTTTCATTTTCTTACTGGGATATTCACATAAGGCAATTTATATATAATGTGGATATCGATCCTAGATAAAACTATTGGCCTTTTCCATTTTGTTTTCTTCTATTATTTTTTACTTTGCAAGTTTTTTCCTATCTGAGATCACATCCTTTATCTGCCTTATTTTTTTCTACTTGTTTGACAATTTTACTTTTTTATTAAATAACTTAATCCTTTTAGGGCAGTCTCCATTTTGTGGGTCCCAATATAAGAATTAATTGTATCATGACCAGCATTTATGGAAAGGGTTGACAGTGGTGTTAGGACTTAACATGGTGTCACAAGGAGGGAAACCAGGGGGTTGAGATTACAAGAGGACACCCCCTCCCATTCCTTCCTTGTGAGGCTTTGCAGGTTACCTGTGCTGCCTTAGGTTTTAACTAAGCTAACCTTCATGAAATGGACAAGTGACTTGAAACATCCCCACAAAGAAATAGCAGATGAAATTAATAACACAAGTGTGATTGGACAAAAAAGTTAAAGTCTGAGCTGTGACATTTGTCTTGTGAGCAAGCTTTTCAGCAGCCACATTGTTAAACAAGGTCTAATCAGAGCTAATAAAAAGTCCCATCCTCCCAGGTTTAAAGTTATGATGAGCGCTGGCCATGTGGCTCAGTTGGTGGGAGCATTGCTTAGTACACCTTAAGGTTGCGGGTTCGATCCAGGTATAGGAGGCAACCAATTGATGTTTGTCTCTCTCTCGCTTCTCCTCCTCTCTCTCTAAAATCAATAAGCATGTCCTCGGTGAGGAATAAAAAAAAATTATGATGAAGCTATTTGAAATGTGAGTTTTGTGTTATTGTAATGGAGAACCTCAGCTGCACCTACTGTGCCTTGAGTAATCATGACCAGGAAGACATAACAGCTACCCACCCAAACAGAAGGACAGTAGTTTACAGTTTTTTCAGACGTTTTTGAAGTCAAAATTTACTCAATCTGGCATCTAATGAAATTTTGCTAAAGTTAGTAACATGTTTATAAGTTTACTTACTCATAAAGGTCCCCTTAAAGGAAAGCTGTTTTCCTCCCAGCATGACGAAGACTGAATTAATACGTGAAGCTGTTGGAGCGGGGGGGAACAGCACCAGGTGCCGGACTGGGTTCAGCAACCAAGGTACTTGGGTTCTGGCTAGGAAAGAATTCAGAGCTAAGACTCAAACTATATAAGAGAATACTTATTGGGTAAATCATAGAGGTGGAAGCAGTAATTCCTAGAAGAAATGGGCTTAGGAAACAAGTTACAGAGCCAAAGGAAGAGCCCGTGGAGCTTAGAAATGGGGGGTTGTGGAGCGGTGGGGTGGGGAGGGGGTAAGAGCCCGGGGAATTGGGAGGAAAGGCCTGGGCGTGCTCCCAGGAGGGAGCTCACTGGGTCCTCCATCCTATTGGCTTTAAGGGTGGACACTTTAGGGGAGTTCCCAGGGAAGATCTCAATAGAATATTCAGCAGCTTTCCAGGTGTGTTCTTTCCTGGGCCTTGGTCTCCACGGATTGATTGGTCGGCACCTGGGTGGGGGTCATTATCCGATGCTGCTGGCTCTGAGGTCAGCTGTGGGGTCACTGGTCTGGTTTTGCTGCTTTTCTGAGCCTGGAGCTGAAACACAACTGAGGCCTAGATGTTACCCCTAGAGAGGAAAGGTGTGTGTGAGTGTGAGTGTGTGGGGGGGATGTCCGAACCAAATCACCAGCCATATGCTAAGGGAGGAAAGGTCACCCTGGAGGTGAGGTCCCACCCCACAATTGTCCTTTGCTAGGCACCTGGGGCCTTCCACCCTAGTGACCTTCTGTACCTGGCCCATCGTCCTGGCTCTGCTCATGTCTGACTGCCCACCACAAAGCCAGAAGTCCAAAACTCATGTGTATCCCTCTGTCACCAGTGTGGGAGGTGCACAGAAAACATTGCTGAAGACTGAGAAACAAGGATTGGAGCATTAGGTCATGTTAAAAGTTATGTAGGGTCAGAAGTGGGGGGGCGGTTAGCCAGCACTTCTGTCGTAGGCGGCAGGAACGGCCCCAGGTGTCTGACCTTGGGGTCAGACCAGACTGGGTTCAGCAACTTGGGTACTGGGTTCTGGCCCGGAAAGAATTCAGAGCAAGACCCAAACTGTAAAAAAACATTTATTAGGTAAATCACAGAGGTAGAAGAAGTAATTTCTAGAAGAAATGGGCTTAGGAAGCAAGTTGTGAAGGTAAAGAGAGGGCCCTTGGAGCTTGGGAGAGAGGAAGCTGATGGTGATGTGCCCGGGGGCAGGGGGCAGGGGGAAGGGGAGGGAAAGGCCTGGGCGTGCTCCCCGGAGGGAGAGCTCACTGGGCCCTCTGTCCTGCAGGCTTTAGGGGTGGAGACGTTAGGGACCGTCCCAGGGAAGACCTCAATAGAACAGTCAGCAGCTTTCCCGGGTGTCCTTGCAGGGTTGTGGTCTCCACTGATTGATTGGCCGGCACCTGGGCAGGGGGTCACTGTCCAATGCGGCTGGTCCTGACGTCAGCCGTGGCTGGTGTTGCTGCTTCTCTGGGCCTGGAGCTGACATACAACTGAGGCCTCGATGTTATCTCTAGGGAGGGAAGGTCAGGGGTCCAAACCACAGGACCAGCCATATGCTAGGGGAGGAAAGGTCACCCTGGGGGTGAGGTCCCCCCTACAATTGACTGTCCATTGGTAGTAACCAGGGGTAGTAACCTGGCCCATCATCCTTGCTCTGCTCACGTCTGTCTAATCACCTACAACACTTCTACCATCTCAGATTATTTTTGCTAGATTGTGTTTCAAAACGTAAATTCTTAGCAGTAAGAAAACCCTACCTGAATTTCTTTTTAAAACTGTTTTATGGGAAACAGTGGTGGAGATATCGATTTGCCTGGAGTTAAAAATCAGCGATACTAGGTAATATTTTTTATGTGAGCTTTCTTACCTGCATCATTGATGGGCAGGTTTTACTTCCGAGAAATTGAAGACAAGACTTGCATCAACATTGATATTTTTCATTTCCTAAAAACAACCCTTTCAAATATTGTCAAATATTTACTTGACTTTGTAATGAGATAGGAAATAACAATGATGATAACCACCACAGAGTTCACAGGTTACTTCATTGAAAAGTACTTAAAAGAGTTGTTGGGTTTAAAAACAAAGTAAGCATTTCATTTACAAAAAGTTAAGCACTTAAAATTTGCTGACTTTGTCACCGATAACAAGGTTCTCAAGAGTGTTCCTTGGCCCCGCCAGCCTGGCTCAGTGGTTGAGCAGCGACCTATGAACCAGGAGGTCACAGTTTTGATTCCTGATCAGGCACATGCCCGGTTGTGGTCTCAATCCCCAGTGTGGGGCATGCAGGAGGCAGCTGATCAGTGATTCTCTCTCTTCATTGATATTTCTATTTCTCCCTCTACCTCTCCCTTCCTCTCTGAAATCAATAGGAAAAAAATTTTTTTTCTAAAAGACTGGTACTTAGCAGATATTTTAAAACAAGCACACTTATCCTTTAGTTGTTATTAAATTAAAGGGAATTTTAAATAGTGAATATGAAAGTAAATGATTTTGGGGAAATTAGTATTATGGAGAACATATTTGGCAAACAGATATTTGGAAATATTTCCATTAATATGTGATAATGTGGTTGAAAAATTACACAAGTGTGTCAACATAATGCTTATGCTTGCAAACTTTAAAACTTTTGAAATAGAATTTTCTATCCCATATAAACACCTTCCAAATAAAAAGTTTTGAATCCTTTGTTAATTTTTTTTTCAATAAAAAGTTTGGCATAATTGGTGTGTGGGAAAGAAAATGAGGATTATATTTTAATAACAAAAGATAAAGATATACCTTGTCCACTTGTATAGACATATTTTTGATATGTCTTTTTCATCTATGATAGCCATTAAAATTAAGTACTGAATCAATTCAACTTAGAACTCAAGCACTCAAAATATTATATCAAGATTAAAATAAGATGACTTCACAAAGAGCAAAAGAATTTATATTATTAATAAGCATAATAAAATAGCACCTTAGTTTAAAATATTTACTTATTTGTGTATAAAATGTCAGTACAGTAATACATTTATGTAATCCTAATATATAAAAACTCTGGGTCATAATGACCAGTAACAACCAGAGGCTGACCAACGGGAAGTCAGTGCTTGCTCCGCCCCCAAGCAAGCAGTAAGGGGCAATCAGGCAGGCGGGCAGAGGGGTTAGGGGTGATCAGGTAGGCAGGCAAGTGGTTAGGAGAGATCAGGTAGGCAGACAGCCCCTTGCCGGGCTGGCCCGCCTCCAAGCAAGTGGTTAGGGGCAATTAGGCAGGTAGGCAGAGTGGTTCGGGGTGATCAGATAGGCAGACCAGCGGTTAGGGATGATCAGGTAGGTAAGCAAATGGTTAGGGGCGATCAGATAGGCAGACGGCCCCTCGCAGGGCTGGCCCCGCCCCCCAGCAAAGAAAGAGGGGGGCCCACACCAGCCAAGCCATTGCACCCCAGCCTGTCGCCTGTAGAGGGAGGTCACTGGTGGCAGGGGAGGGGGGGCAGCGCTGCACAGATGGCAAGCAGTGGCAGTGGGGGGGGGGGGCAGCTGCCTGCAGCCTGGGGAAGGAAAGCCCCAATAGGCCCTGATCCCTACCCGCAGGGTCCCGGATTGTGAGAGGGTACAGGGTAGGCTGAGGGACCCCCCTCAAGTGCATGAATTTTTGTGCATTGGGCCTCTAGTCTATATAATAAAAGCCTAAGTGACCATTATGGTGGAATGACCAGAAAGACCAGTCGCTATGATGAGCACTGACCACCAGGGGCCAGAGGCTCAACACATGAGCTGCTCCCTAGTGGTCCGTGCACTCCCACAGGCGGAGTTCCGTTCAGCCAGAAGCTGGGCTCACGGCTGGCGAGTGCAGCAGTAGCGGCAGGAGCCTTGCCCTCCTCCGCGGCAGCGCTAAGGAGCAGAGAGCACGTGGGTGGTAAGGAGGGAGGAGGGAGGGCTCCTGGACTGCAAGAGGGATGTCTGACTGCTGGCTTAGGCCCACTCCTGGGGAGCTCTTTGACTGCGAGAGGGTGCAGGCTGGACTGAGGGACACCCCCCTCCAGTGCACGAATTTCATGCACCGGGCCTCTAGTTTATAAATAACTGTGTATAAATGTGTACACAAATTTATTCTCCCTCGTGCAGTGGAGGTGTGGGTTCAAATATTTTCTACTGATCAAGATATGGGAATATTTGGGTTGTAAAATGGATGGAGAGGGCTTTCTAGAGATAGTTGTTTGATAGAGTAACATGATACAATTGGAGGAGGACAAAAAGAAGCAATATAAACAATGTAATACTATAAAATAGAAAAAAATGCAAATAACTTCGTGTAGAGACGAACAGTTCCACATATTTCAAAACCTTCTCACAGCATTATATGTTCATTTCAGTTCAATAGTTGTTGGGCACCTGCTGTGCTCTGCTTGGCCCTGCCAGTGAAAAGCTGATCGAGACGTGGCCTCCTGTCCAGAGGCCCCACTGGGGAAACAGAGCATTGTGACCAGGTGAATAAACAGATAATTGCTATAACATATTGTAAGTTCCATACAAGGGGGTTCTGTGAATAATATAAGAGGGTGTCTGATGGGATAGAGTTAGGTAGGGAAGGCTTTCTGGTGGAGGTGGTCCCCAAACTAAGCTTTCTTGATACAAAATGCAGAATTTGAATACATTAGGAAGTACTCATTACAGTCGTTCCATTTTGTTCAGTGAGGCAGAAAAATCTCTAAGATGATTTGTAAAGGTTTCTGTCTTCATAATCTAAATAAAGCCCCTTAAAAAGTTTTGATTGCTAAAGGGGTAAACTTTAATTGCCTGGAACATTCCTCAGACTACACTAGTGCCAAATCAATAATATACTTTCTTTTCCTCTCCCTCATTCTGTCAGCACTTCTTGAGCTCCAGCTCATCAGAGGGACTTTGTAGAAGTTCATACAGGTCTTGAAGAACAAATAAGACTTTGCCAAGAAGGGGGTCAATGGGAAACAAACAAACAAACAAACAAACAAACAAAGGGGATATCTGTAATACTTTCCACAGTCTATAATAATAAAAGTATAGTATGCTAATTAGACCAGACATCCTTCCAGACGACCTTCTGGACAAAGCCAGGGCTGCAAGGGAAGCCCGGGTCCTGGGTGCCAGAAGGAAGCCATTGCTGGCAGCTGGGAGAAGGAAGGCCTACTCTTGCACGAATTTTATACATCAGGCCACTAGTAAAGAAATCTTACCTAATAATAGACAAATATGTAAATTGACCATACCTCCACTACACCACCAGCCAATCAGGAGTGATATGCAAATTAACCCAACCAAGATGGTGGGTAAATTTGCATACCCAGTCAGGGAAGGCAGCGCCAGGGCCCGTCTGAGGGGTCCCAGTCCATCGGGGGCCCGGGGAGGCGGGGCAGCCAGCGCCAGGCCCCAACCGCAGGGTTCCGGTCCATCGGGGCCCAGGGAGTCAGGGTGGGCAGCACCAGGCCCCGCCCGCAAAGTCCAGTTCCGTCGGAAGCCCAGGAGTTGAGGCAGGCAGCGCAAGGCTTTTTAGGCTGCTGTAGGGCATGAGGGAAGGCCCACACTTCCTGCTGTTTCTAGCAACACAATTGTCTGTTTATCGTGCCTGAATTCTTCTGCCCCCTTACAAGGACTTTAAATTCCCTTGGGGTTGATTTTCAACGATAGCTGTTCATGGGTATTACTTGAGGAGTGTGTGTGTGTGTGTGTGTGTGTGTGTGTGTGTAAAATATTCCAAACAACAAGTCTACCCCTTCAGAAATTAGTGTTCCAATTCTGTTCAATTTCCATAGATTCTGATTTTGCTGATTTGGAGAGTATCCAGCCAACAGTAAATTTTAAGTGCCCCTGAATGATTCTAACCTGTGGGTTGGAAGCCACTGCTTATGTTTATGCAAACACAAGAGCCAAATGTCCAGGTAAAATACAGAAATCTCAATTCTACACCTCAATATATGTTTACCTATGTCTACATCCCAGTAGCCACCATCCAGAATGTTCTGTTGAATCTTTCTCCATTAGCAACAAAGGCAGAACCAGCTACTTATCTTGGAGAGAGAAAAAAGAGAAAACAAAGGAGCATGTGTGGGAATATGTAATAATACCTCAAAAGAGTACATCCCAATAATTTTATTTATCAGATTATAGGCTCTTTCTCATCTGTGTTGTACTTACCAGCAGTCAGACATCCCCGAGGGGTCTGCAGGCCGACGCTCTATCCACTGAGCCAAACCAGTTAGAGGGTAAACACCTTTTCTGACCGCTCATTGGCTAAGCTCCCTGTATGCTACCACTTGCAGTGTTCTTGGTAACTTGGGTAATAAGAATCCAAGAAGGTGATCTAGGGTTTTTCCACCTCACTCCTGGAGATAAAAACGAAGGTCCACTGCTGGAGGGGCTAAGAAATGTCATATTCTGCCCTAGCCGGTTTGGCTCAGTGGATAATGCCTCGGCCTGCTGACTGCAGGGTCCGGGTTAGATTCTGATCAAGGGCATGTACCTAGGTTGCAGGCTCCTCCCTGGTCAGGGCCCAGGTCAGGGCTCATGCAGGAGGCAACCAGTCAAAGTGTCCCTCTCACATTGACGTTTCTCTCTGTCTTTCCCTCTCTCTTCCACACTCTCTAAAAATTAATGGAAACATATCCTCAGGTGAGTATAAAATAAAAGAAAGAAAGAAAGAAATGTCATAACCTATGAAAGACACATCTTGAAAATGCCTAAAGAAAGCTGTCATTTTTTCATGGTGAAGGGACTGGAGTCTGTGTTAATGAAAACACCTTGGTGGCTGCGGTGGCTGGCAGTGGCTGCAGCAGCGGGGTGATGGGGCTGGTGCCTTCCCCTGATCAGCCCAGACGCCTCCCATCAGTAGGACACCCCCTAAGGGCTCCCAGTCTGTGAGACGGGGCAGGCTGGGCTAAGGGACCGCCCCCCCCCCCCCAGTGCGTGAATTTTGTGCACCGGGCCTCTAGTCCTATATAATAAAAGCCTAGTGACTGAAATGATGAAACAACCAGAATGACCAGAGACCAGAATGACCACAGCCCCTCGCACAGGTCGCCCCCACCCAATTGGGACCCCCCCACCCTGATCCGGGGCCCCCATCAGGGCAGGCCAGCCAGCCCCCACCCATGCACCAGGCCTCTATCCTATCCTATATAATAAAAGGGTAAGATGCAAATTGACCCTAACAGTGGAATGACCAGAATGACCGCTGGACCAGTCACTATGAGGTACACTGACCATCTCTCGGTCTCTTTCCCTGGCCGGCAGGCTCTGATCACCTGATGGCAAACGAGGAACCGAGGGTGGGTGGCGGGGAAGGCGAGTGGCGCCAGGCCAAGGCCCCCACCCCGCCGGTCACCCCACACACGGAGGGCGACCCACGGGCAGGAACAGCCGACCTCTCAGTCCCTTCCCCTGGCCGTCAGGCACTGATCACTCAATGACAGATGGGGAACCGGGGGTGGGTGGTGGCAGGAGGTGTGGGGCCGGCTGCTGGCAGCCAGGGAAGATGGCCCTGACTGCAGTCCAGGCCTAGGGACCATACCCACGCATGAATTTCGTACGCCAGGCCTCTAGTAAAATAATAAAAAAAGACTGCCAAGAAGGTGGTGGGGGGAGAAGGAACAGCAAATGCAAGTATGGGAAAACTGTGCACCATCTTTAGCCTCTTTTAAACCATTTTTATTCACATTCTTGTTTTATCATCACTCCACATGTTTTTACTAATTCTATTAAATCAAGATTTACCAAGCGTCTGTTTGAAGCATGTGCACCATCTGACTTGCCTTTGCAGAGAGGACAGATTTAGAACTTGACCCCGTGGTCAGGCCCAGCTCTCACACAGGTCCCAGGCTTCAGACCCTTCCTGGCGGTAGGCCTGGACCGAGTCATTGGTAGATGGGTGGTCATGGGTGGTGACTGGACTTCGTGGCTCCCCTGGGCCAGATGCCAATCATCACCTTTCCCCCGCTGTCCGCACCTAATGAATTTCCCCCCTAACCACACTCATGGCCACTATGTCTACAGCACAGGATCCCGAGATCATCACCCCCAGGTGCTCGCCACCGCTGACCGCAGAGATAACCCAGAGAACAACCCAAAGCCCAGTTGGGCCCATCAGATTCTTTCTGAGAATCTGAGGTTAAGATGCTCTGAACCCTTGGCGGTAACGCACCTGCTAGTTGGCAGAGAGGAAGTCCACCCAACAGTGCCCCAAGTGGAAGTCTGAGAGGCATACGTATGGGCTCAGGTGGAGGATGTACCGGCACCACGGGATCACCTGCCAGAGACCTTATAGGCCAGGGGTCTGGTCTCTCCATCAGCGTTTGGGGAACCCCAAAATATGTAGCTTTTGCACCAAAGTCACTTGCCTGTGGAGCTGAGAAGGACTTTCCAATAGACGTGTATCGGGGCAAAGAGAGTTTCACAGTCTTCTGCTGCAGACAGAATTGGGGGCCCAGGAAACGCTGACACATCTGCAGACAAGAAGCTTGCCCTTCTTTTTCTCTGGGAGCAGCACCTCCCTTCCCTGCACCTCTCCATCTCCCTCCATCCCCTCCTCCTGCAGCACCTCCCTTCCCTGTGCCTCTCCATCTCCCTCCATCCCCTCCTCCTGCAGCACCTCCCTTCCCTGGGCCTCTCCATCTCCCTCCATCCCCTCCTCCTGCAGCATCTCCCTTCCCTGGGCCTCTCCATCTCACCTCCATCCCTCCTCCTGCAGCATCTCCCTTCCCTGCACCTCTCCATCTCCCTCCATCCCTCCTCCTGCAGCATCTCCCTTCCCTGTGCCTCTCCATCTCACCTCCACCCCCTCCTCCCGCAGCATCTCCCTTCCCTGTGCCTCACCATCTCACCTCCATCCCTCCTCCTGCAGCACCTCCCTTCCCTGGGCCTCTCCATCTCACCTCCACCCCCTCCTCCCGCAGCATCTCCCTTCCCTGTGCCTCTCCATCTCACCTCCACCCCCTCCTCCTGCAGCATCTCCCTTCCCTGGGCCTCACCATCTCACCTCCATCCCCTCCTCCTCCCGCAGCATCTCCCTTCCCTGTGCCTCTCCATCTCACCTCCACCCCTCCTCCTCCTCCTCCTCCTCCTGCAGCATCTCCCTTCCCTGTGCCTCTCCATCTCACCTCCATCCCCCTCCTCCTGCAGCATCTCCCTTCCCTGTGCCTCACCATCTCACCTCCATCCCTCCTCCTGCAGCATCTCCCTTCCCTGTGCCTCTCCATCTCACCTCCACCCCTCCTCCTCCTCCTCCTCCTCCTGCAGCATCTCCCTTCCTGTGCCTCTCCATCTCACCTCCATCCCTCCTCCTCCTGCAGCATCTCCCTTCCTGTGCCTCCCATCTCACCTCCTCCCCCCTCCTCCCGCAGCATCTCCCTTCCCTGTGCCTCTCCATCTCACCTCCATCCATCCTCCTCCTGCAGCATCTCCCTTCCCTGCGCCTCTCCATCTCACCTCCACCCCTCCTCCTCCTCCTCCTCCTCCTGCAGCATCTCCCTTCCCTACGCCTCTCCATCTCACCTCAATCACTCCTCCTCCTGCATCATCTCCCTTCCCTGTGCCTCTCCATCTCACCTCCATCCATCCTCCTCCTGCAGCATCTCCCTTCCCTGCGCCTCTCCATCTCACCTCCACCCCCTCCTCCCGCAGCATCTCCCTTCCCTGTGCCTCACCATCTCACCTCCATCCCTCCTCCTGCAGCATCTCCCTTCCCTGTGCCTCTCCATCTCACCTCCATCCCTCCTCCTGCAGCATCTCCCTTCCCTACGCCTCTCCATCTCACCTCCACCCCTCCTCCTCCTCCTCCTCCTCCTCCTGCAGCATCTCCCTTCCCTGTGCCTCTCCATCTCACCTCCATCCATCCTCCTGAAGCATCTCCCTTCCCTGCGCCTCTCCATCTCACCTCCACCCCCTCCTCCCGCAGCATCTCCCTTCCCTGTGCCTCTCCATCTCACCTCCATTCTTCCTCCTGCAGCATCTCCCTTCCCTACGCCTCTCCATCTCACCTCCATCCCCTCCTCCTCCTGAAGCATCTCCCTTCCCTATGCCTCTCCATCTCACCTCCCCCCTCCTCCTCCTCCTCCTGCAGCATTTCCCTTCCCTGTGCCTCTCCATCTCACCTCCATCCCTCCTCCTCCAGCATCTCCCTTCCCTGCGCCTCTCCATCTCACCTCCATCCCTCCTCCTCCTGCAGCATCTCCCTTCCCTGCGCCTCTCCATCTCACCTCCATCCCTCCTCCTCCTGCAGCATCTCCCTTCCCTGCGCCTCTCCATCTCACCTCCATCCCTCCTCCTTCTGCAGCATCTCCCTTCCCTGTGCCTCTCCATCTCACCTCCATCCCTCCTCCTCCTGCAGCATCTCCCTTCCCTGTGCCTCTCCATCTCACCTCCAATCCCTTCCCCCTGCAGCCAGTTTCTTTCACAAGAGCCTCTGAAGGCTCAGATTAGTTCTAGCCCAGTGGCCCTCCTACTCAGGAAGTCAGCTCTTCTGTCCTGAATTCCAGTCTTGTGCCCGCAAGGGTGCCTATTAAAAGGCCACATTCTGGGTTCCTAGGGACAGAGCTCCTCCCTGCCCCCTAGCAGGCCGGGAGATGAGATATCTGATTTAGGGTCCAACAGAGTTCAAAGCATGACATCTTAACCTCAGTTGATAAAATGTTCCAGACAGTACAGTTTCTGGAGCGTCTGCAAGAGCAGGCCCGTGCTGGTCCAGGCGAGGGGAGAGGGACTCTGCCAGGACATGGTCACTGTGGGGCATGGCCACAGCATGTGGCAGCCTCATTACAACGGGCCAGAGGCAGGCGAGGTGAGACCCGGCAGCTCACCTGGGTGCAGAAGTGAGCGGCATCGGGCAGATGGGATGGCAGAGAAAGGAGGTGAGTGAGGCTCAGATTCAATGGTATGTGAATCAGCACATCAAGGCAATCAAGCAAATAAGCCGGCGGCAAATCAGGGCATTGTGGCGGGCAGTTATTTTCGTCCAGGAGCGTCTGCTGGAAGTGGCTCTAACTTCAGAGCAGCCGGAGCGCCTGGGTGCCAGCCCTGCTCTGGGTCAGGAAGAGCCTCCTGGAGCCAGCATGGTCTGGGCCAGCAGGGTGCCTTCGGGGCTGCTGCCAGATGCCTCCATCTCCTCAGACTGGGATTTGAATGGCCCATGATCCATTGGGGCTCTGAAGGGTCCGACCCCGCTGGAGCCAGTCTGGGAACTTGGAGGGGATTTCATTCTCACTCTCTATTGCCCAAGTTTAGTTTCACCGTCTGAAGATCTTATTTATTTGCTTATTGTCTGTCTCCCCAGTGAAATGTAAATTCCCTCAGAGCAGAGACTTTGATCTGATTTCCCTCCATTGCTGTGTTTTATTAACACCTTGAACAATGCTTGGTTCTTAGTGTGTTTTCAGTAAATATTTGTTGAATATATAAGCAGAGTCCATGAACTTGGGCACATGGTCATGGGCCAAGGCCTGGACAAGTCCAAGTCCTGGAGACCCTGGCAGTCCTTTATTCACAGGTCCAAGCTCTGCTGGAGACAGTGGCAGCCATGGCACCATTGTGAGGACTCAGCATCAGTCCACGCTCTGCCACGGAACGCATCCTACATGTGGGATCCGTTCCACTTAAGAACTCACCCAGGACCTATCCAGAAGGAAGATGTGCCAACTACTGAAAAAGACAAGTTCAAATGTATCCAGGAGGCACTGTCTTGGCCACAGTGGTCTCCCTAGGTATGCGCAGTCCACCTGCTGCCTGACCACTGCCAAAATGAAGTAGGAGTGGTGGTGGCCCACAGCGAGGCAGGTGTCCCTAAGACCCACACTGAAGGATTCCAGAAAGTGGCCGAGGACTGCCGCATTCTTGCCCACCTAGGAAGGCACCTGCTGCCTCACAGAGGGGTGAGCTGTTTCCAAGAGCACACGATGAAAGTAACAGTGTGAGGCTGCATTCACACCTGGACCAGCCAGCAGCGGCACTGGAAAGCCTGCCAGGACCAGCTCTGTGGGTGGAGCGTGTTTCTTGTGAACCTTCAGAGATTTCATTCTCTTGAGTGATACGAGTCTCCATAAACTGTATCATGTTGGAAAGAGCCTATTCCTTCTGGAGTCTTATAAATACATTTATTTTTGCTGTGACAAAGAAAACATATTTATTAAAAAGAACATAAAATAAAATAAAATAAAATCCTATCTAATAAAAGAGTAATGTGCAAATTGACTGTCAGTCCAAGACACAAGATGGCCGCCCCCATGTGGTCAAAGATGGCTGCCCCCATGTGGACACAAGATGGCCACCACAAGATGGCTGGCAGGGGAGGGCAGTTGTGGGCAGTTGAAGGTGACCAGGCCGGCAGAGGAGGGCAGTTGGGGGAGACAAGGCCAGCAAGGGAGGGCATTAGGGGGGCACCCAGGCCTGCAGGGGAGGACAGTTGGGGGGACCCAGGCCTGCAGGGGAGGGAAGTTTGAGGGGACCAGGCCTACAGTGGAGGACAGTTGGGGGGGGGACCCAGGCCTGCAGGGGAGTGCAGTTGGGAGGGACCAGGCCTGCAGGGGAGGACAGTTGGGAGAGACCAGGCCTGCAGGGGAGGGCAGTTAGAGGTGACCGGGCCAGCAGAGGAGGGCAGTTGGGGGAGACCAGGTCAGCAAGGGAGGGCAGTTGGGGGGGAACATGCCTGCAGAGGAGGGCAGTTGTCGGGGGGGACTGGGCCTGCAGTGGAGGACAGTTGGGGGGACCCAGGCCTGCAGGGGAGGGCAGTTGTGGGCAATCAGGACAACAGGGAGGGCAGTTAGGGGTGACTGGGCCAGCAGAGGAGGGAAGTTGGGGGGGACCAGGCCTGCAGGGGAGGGCAGTTAGGGGTGATCAGACTGGCAGGGGAGGGCAGTTAGGGGCAATCGGGCCAGCCGGGGAGCAGTTAGGTGTCAATCAGGCTGGCAGTGGAGTGGTTAGGGGATGATCAGGCTGGCAGGCAGAAGCGGTTAGGGGCAATCAGGCAGAGGCAGGCGAGTGGTTGGGAGCCAGCAGTCCTGGATTGTGAGAGGGATGTCTGACCGCCCATTTAGGCCCGATCCCAGCGATCGGGCCTAAACGGGCGGTCGGACATCCCTCTAGGGGTCCCAGATTGGAGAGGGTGTAGGCTGGGCTAAGGGACACCCCCCCTTGTGCACGAATTTCGTGCACCGGGCCTCTAATAATAAAATAAAATAAAATGTTTGTTTAAACATACCTCGAAAAGTTACCTGGGTGTCATCAGCCGTCACTGGCCTTCCCCCATCCACACCCAAATTCTGTCAGCTCTGATTCTGCAAATGCTCTAAGGAGATAAAGTGGGACTGTGCCCCCGGACAGAGGATGGTGCATTGACTTGCTTCTGTGGAACAAGCCCTCAGCCACGACTGTTTCCTCTTTGCCAGCCTGCCTCTGCGATGCTGCCCAGCGCCTGCCCTCCGCCTGGCGCTCACAGGTGCTAACATCTCTCAGGGAAGGGGAGGCAAGCACAGTTCAGGAAATGGCTGACATTTCTCCACATGCTTTGCTGTTTTGAAAAGCAGCCATGTGGCTCAGTACGTGGAGAGCGCAAGTTCACTAATTAACTCACAGCCCCCCACCAAGTCCGCCTCCCGGCCCCCTTCCTCTTCCATCCTTAGAAACCAGTTTGAATGAGTGCAGACTTGGCTCAACACTCCTGGGCAAGCCGTGTGGTGCCATTTCTTAGCATGAGCACCATCATGCTTGCCACACGTGTTTCTTAGCCGGTGTCATCGGAGTGGAAACAGCATCCTTTGAACAGCAGTGAGCTGGGAGACACCAAGGGAATGCGTCTACTTTCGTGCTAACTTCGCACAGTGTCCTTTGGAAGCAAGAATTCGGAGTGAATTTTACTCAGATGCAGATGACACCATCAGCTTTCCAATCCAGCAGTGACCTTTGGTTAAGGTTAAGTCCATCTCCAGGCACTTCTTGAGCACCTGTGACATAAAATGATCAGAGAGGGAATCCATGTGCTACAAGGCAGCATAGTGCTAGGTTTGGAAGATCTGTTTGGTAAGATTGGCTGTATGTTCATTTTTTAAAAAGTAGGCAAACTACTAAAAAGGGCTCATAGGAAGGAAAGATGACTTTTCAGAAGTGCTCGCTCGGCTTGGGAGGGCAGACAGGGTTTAGGGACAGGCTTTGGAAGTGAGGTAACAGGAAATTGTAGCAGGGCTTTTAGGTGATTGTGGGAAACTTGGAAAGACACGGCTGATGCGAGTGTTATCAATGACTGGAACCCAAAAGATTGTAGTTTGAGTTGGGAAGGTTATTTTGTGATTGAAGATCCTTTAAAAATTGTCACGTCTTGAACGTTTCTCATCTTTCTCTCTGGAGATGGAATTCCTTGTCATGACGTTTCAGTGCTGGTTACCACATCGCGCCTGCATTCGGTAGCTTGGAACTACGGCTTCACTCAGCCTCTGACACTGCGGGCCAGACACCAGAGCAGCGCTCAGCGGGCGGGTTGGCCACACCTGGAGCTTCAGAAGCAGGGACGCCCAGGCCCAGGCTGCCCCGGAGGCTGGGAGCGGGATCAGCAGAGATTCGCTCAGGTGCGGCCAGCTGGCTGGTGGCTGAGGCTGGCTTGGCTGGAACTTGAGCTGGAATTGTTGGTCAGGACACTTGTCAAGG
The DNA here is from genome assembly GCA_025583905.1 of Ia io. Lineage (NCBI taxonomy): Eukaryota > Metazoa > Chordata > Mammalia > Chiroptera > Vespertilionidae > Ia > Ia io. The sequence goes on from JAJQQW010000019.1 coordinate 6,728,447, forward strand.
CTTCTCCCTATGGCAAGCATGTCAAATTCGCAGCCCGCATGCGACCCACAACAAATATTTTTGTGGCCCAGCCAATTTAACAGTATATAAGAAACATTTTAATAAAAATTTCATAACTTAACTTTTACAATGTCCTGTTATACATAACTAGGGGCCTGGTGCATGAAATTCGTACACAGGGGTGGGGTGTCCCTCAACCTGGCCTGCACCCTCTCCAATCTGGGACCCCTCGGGGGATGTCCAACTGCTGGCTTCTAACCACTTGCCTGTCTTCCTGCATGATTGCCTCTAACTGCTTCTGCCTGCCAGCCTGATCACCCCCTAACTGCTCCCCTGCCAGCCTGATCTCTCCCAACTGCCCTCCCCTGCTGGCCTGATTGCTCCCAACTGCCCTTCCCTGCCAGCCCAATCGCCCACAACTGCCCTCCCCTGCCGGGACCTGCCTCCTTCGCGTGAGGCGGTGGAGATGCCAGGACCAGCCTCCTCCGTGCGGAGCCATAGGACCCCCAGGCTTCATTATGTGGAGCGGCAGCTAGGCCCCGCCTCCACTGTGCGCATGGCCATCTTGTGGCAGCCATCTTGTGACAACATCACGGTGGCTGTCTTGTGATGATGTCACACAACACCACGTAGGCTTTTATTATATAGGATTATTAATAATGAACTACAATGTTTGCTAATGTATGATTACTAGAATCGTGTTGCATTCATTTCCCTTATGTGCCTTATATGCAGGCGCACCATTTCTCTCCACTAATACTAGCAATGAATATTTTAGCAGCCGATGGCCATGTCATTAGTCTTGGACTGATTTGTTTGGTGTGCACAACAGGAAATATTTCCCTTTTGGAGAACAAGAAAAATAGGCTTATTTGCGTTATGCTTATTAATTTGTGCAGTTATTCAGTGTCTGGTAAGTTAATGTTTAAGAAAAACTACTAACTTTTATTAAAATGTTCTATTATTTTATGTTAATAATGACTCATTTATTTTAGCCCTTTGTATTCAGCATGTCTTTATCGAAATAAACCTACATTTCTATGAAAATTGAAGCTTTTGTTTTTTTGCGGCCCATGTAAACGTACACCTTGTTTATTTGACCCATGTTAGCCTGTGAGTTTGACATGCTTGCCCTCTGGCCTGGGTTTCCTCACATCACAACAGCCTCGCTTGTTTCACGGTGGCTCAGGGCCCCAGAGATGAGTGTCCACGCCTCCAGGGTGGCAGCGATTCTCTGCCTTTTCCGGCCTGTTCTCCTCCCGGCTTCCCGGCTCTTCTCACAACACCCTGACATCTCCCTGACGCCCATGAACTCTGACCCACACTGTGACGAAATCTTCCCGCGCTAATTAGGGTGTAAACTCCGTGAGCCTGTCTTGTGCGCCTGGCCAGCCCGCCTGGCCTCTTCCTCGTCCCTTGTCTTCTTCAAGGCACTCACTGTTTTCTCCTTCCATCTCCTTTACCTTGAGCCCCTCTCTTTCAGCCACTTTGGTGTTGATGTCCTCGGGGCTTTCATTCTTTTTTCCCTAAAAGCCTTTTAAAACGTCAACTCTCTTCTTCCTAGAACCCCTTTCCTGACATGTTGGTTTCCTGTATTTACCACCATTACTGATTAGTCTTAACTTAAAACTGTATGTGAAACCCAGATTCGTATTCCCAACTGCCAGGTAAACGTTCTCCTAGTCCTGCAGGCACTTCTAACTCCATGTGTCAAAGCCGGAACCCACCAGCCTCCGCCTGCGCCCGAACCTGTGCCTTGTCTCCAGTCCCCGTCGCAGGGACCCATCCCGACGCCCTGTGAAGCCCAGAGTTCGCTGTCAGCTCTCTCTCCTGTCTGCCTGCACCCATGGAGCAGTAACCCTGTGTTTCCTCTTCTCCTGCGGAGCTCTGCAGTCTGCTGGCTTCTTTCTATGCCTGCTGCCGAAGGCCAGACTTCCGGTACGTATCAGCAGCTTTCTAACTGCTCTCCTCACTCTAACTTCTCCAGCTGTCCTGACTGCAGAGTAAGCTTTCTGTACACAACTCTGCCCGCAGCCCTCGCCCTCGGCAGGGTCCAACACTGCAATGCCTCCTCTTTGTGGAGTGGGAATCAGTGCTGTCGTGGTCAAGTCTAGCTGGCGAGGGTTTCCAAGCTCAGGAGTGCTCTTGGGGTAATGTGTTTATGAGTGGACTCATCGAGGTCAGAAGAGGACTGGGCAAGCTATGCGATAAGGCGATTACATCCTGATCTTGCCATAGACTGATTGCACAATGGCCTCAGTTTCCCCACTCTTCCCCGTATCCACACCCTTTACAGTTTGAGGTACAAGAGTCAATATCTCTACTTCTTGCGTCAGGGCTGGCCTTGTGGTGTGCTTTGGCGAATAGATGACACAAGTGACCCTGTGTAAATTCTGAGTCTGGGTCCCAAGAGGACATACAGGTGTGTGTGAGACTCTTCCTCTGGACCTTTGTGGCCTCCTAAGAACAAGTGTAGGCTGTCTCGCTGGGGGACCAAAGATGTCTTTTCAGCTGGGGTCATCCTGATCCCGCCAGCCCCACGCCTGCCCGCAGGTGACCATAGACAGTGTGAGCAAGCCCAGCCCTGATCAGCCAGGCCCGCCCAGGGAGCAGAGCTGTGGGACTCACCCTTGGTCCTGAGGAATAAACACTGGGGTTGTTCTAGCCACTAAGTGTGGGCTGGTCTGTTATGCAGAATTATGTGCTAATAGCAACTCCTTGTCCCTGCAATGCTTGGCAGCACCATACACTTGACCTTTTCCAACATTTGATCTCAAACACGTGGCTTTTCAACCTCCACTTTCCTTGTGTTAATAAATCCCCGCTATTACGGGTATCCAAGACCTCTAAACCACAGTTACACTACTTCATTCTTATCCATCTGTCCCCTCCCATATCCTCTCAGGGACATGCTTAGATTTTATGACCCAACATTAAAACATCTCCTGAGCCAAAACTTCTCCATCCCCTTCTCTCCCTATGGTAACTGCCTGGCAAAACCTCAGCCCAAGCTGAACCCGGCTATTCATGCTCTCTTTGCCTATAACTGAATGGCAGAATATGGCAGAAGAAAGTCCACAATTGCCTGACCTCACCGCAGTTCAGGACGCATGTGGCCCGGGTGACCCGGCATCAGCACCCCACTGCACTGCTATGGGGGACTGCCCACTCTCCTCTCGGGGTGACTACCATATGCCTACTCTGCTGCCCTCAGCTGGTGACCTTCCTCACGTGTCACTGAGAAAGCAGAGGGCGCTGTGCTAACACATCCTCATTTCTGCTCTATGGATTCTAAGTCCCTTTTGCATTTCCTCCTTTCCTGGGTCACGATGGAGAACCGTCGCTCTCCTCCCGAAGGCCACCGGTGAACAGAGCCTCATGTGTCCTTTCTGACTCAAAGACGTTGCCCTTCAGTGTGCCCCCTCTCTCATGCTTTATCATCTTCTCTGTCCACTCTGCTGGCCCCAGGAGGGTACTAATACAGGCAGCCTCGCACAGCAACATCTCAGTCAAGGACAGATGGCATGGACAACGGAGGCCATAGGTTATAATGCTGAGAATGACATCACAGGGTATATGAGTGCACCAGGACCTTTGCTGGCTCCTTTTCCTCTGTCTTATCTCTAAAGGCTGGAATTCTCTACAATCCAGTCTGGAACTGTAACCTCTTAGCTACCTACACACTCTCCCCTAGGTGAGCTCAGCTGCTTACACTGACCATGATTCATTTCTCTGTATTTCCCTCTAATGTCCAGTTTTATGCATCCCAGCTTCTTTTTAACATCTTTACTTGAGTACCTCGTGTTCATCCCAAACACAAGTGCAGAACTGAACTCACGTCCTTATTAGGGTCTTTCTTAGTGATCCTTTTTTCAATACCTGCTTCAAAGTCTAGTAGGAAAAGTAGATGAAAACAACTTTTATGCAACACTATTAGTGTGTTAATAGAGTTAGGCACATGGTATTCTATGTATTTGAAGAGATGTATTTATGGAACTAAAGCAATGGGACCTAGAATTCAATAAATGTGAGCCGCAGTGGCTTACGTCAGTTCTGAACACGAAGAGCCATTCTATGAGTCCACTCTTACTCTTTCCCTCTGCCACCGGCTGCCGTGTCCCAGACAAGGGCAGCTTTTGAGCGTGTATCCCGGAATGAAGAGGACCTGGTGCAGAGTCAGAGCTGAACTGCAGAGAGCGTGTATCGTGAGCAGGAAACGCGCCTGTTGAGTAAAGACAGCGCGGGCTGGTGTGAAATGATGGTGCTCATCTCCCAATTCTGGTGAGGTGATACCGCCTTAGTAGCTTAAAACTGGCTGAGGTGGGAGTGTTTACAACCTGTGGTAGATATCAATGGGCCCAAACAGAACGACATTACAGTAAGTGCTCCATTGAGGCACGAACAGGACTTTATGGGTGTTAGGATCTGTGAAGGGTTTGAGATTTCTACCCTACTTGCAAGCTCACAAATTAGCCTGCCAGTTTCAAGGATGCTGGCAGGAGACAGGAGCTCCCTGGAGCAGAGACAATGGACTTTATTACACACAGCACAGAAGGCAGCACAGGCCTCATGCTCGTGTCTACTCCCCTCGTCCCCAAGGCCACAGAGGGGGCGGAGTGGCCCAGGTAAAGGCTGCACATCCATGAATTTGTGCCGCTGCTAGGAACTTCAAGCTCAGGGCCCGAGTCGTTCTTAACGCACCGCGAGCAGAATCCACAACGTCCGCCCTGGAGGACGTCATTATCTTCATTATACGTGACAGAGAGCAAACCTGCCTTCTCAGAGGCCCCACCTCTACCTTCCAAAGCTGTTTCCACACAAACACCCTGGAAGAGCAGTGCAGAGATCAGTGCTCTGCTCACAGTGAGGATTATCTCCCCAAATGGGTGTAGCCCTGGAGCAGCCCCAACCGTGACAGGAAAGCTCCCTGGCTCCCACTTCACCATCTACCTAGAGTCTCTCCTGAACACCAGGTAGAGGGCTTTTCCTCCCCCTCTTTCCTTAGGTTTCTGTGTCCTGGGTCTTTGGACTTAACCCACTATGGAACTTGGTGAAATAAGAACCGGGGAGTGAATAGTGGTGCTCCCCTGAGTGACGGTGTAAACGGAGTGGGAGCTGAGGGTCTGCAGTCCATCCTCCCCGAGGACCGTCCCAGGCCTTTACCCCCACCCTTAGCCATGGACGAGTCGCAGAAGATGACACGTGTGCAGGGAAAGCGTCCTGGTGGCTGGTCACAGAGACGTTCTTCATTCCTGGGATTTCGGTACTTGCCCTGGGCTTCCACCCTCAGAATCAATGTGGAGGTAGAGACTCCGCCCAGAAGGAAAGATACTGCTTATCTTTAAGTTCCAAAGGGAAGTTAACGTCTCTAAGAGAGTCACTGACCGAATGCCTGACAACCAGCTAGAACCGTGCTTGAGCAGTGGGGCAGGTACTGGGGGCCCATCCTTCTCTCACCTCTACCCCACGTCCCCCCACACCCCCTCTCGCCAACTGAGATTAAATTCTAAATTTGCTTCTCTTAAAGTGAAACCTCTTTGGGTAAGTTTTTATGTCCCCTCAATTGGTGGACATAAGTATCGTGAACTTATTTGTGTTCAGCTCTAGAGGAACGAAGGCGGCTTTGGAGCCGGCGCAGAGCCTCTGCGAGTTTGGCACACTGACCCAGACTGCTTCCAACTGCGTTATTGGGTTGCTAACAGTATCATGTGCATCCCTCTACCGAGGCACCTGGGAAGGTTTGAAATCCGTCTTGGGTGCACCTGCTTAGTCCTCTTCTCCTTTTATGTTGTTTCAGATCTCTCACTCCCTTATTTAGTAACTAATTCTTTCTAAAGTGTTAATTGATAGATTTGCTGCTCCCAAGAATATTTTCAGTTGCATAAGACAACCAAGCACAAAAGCCCTTCAAGACCCAGATTAAATGCACATCTAATTATGGGGTGCAAAATCCAAGACCAGCTGTGAAGATATTTGGGGTAGAGGTGAAGGCTTGCCTCTCTCAAATTATAAGTCCGAAGCGTCTACCAACTTAATTTGTTTCCAAGCTGCACAATTTAGTGCCAGATTCTCAGAGCGCAAAATCAAAAGAGAGTGTAATAGCGGATATGTATGCATCTCCTGGCAGACTTTAAGGAGGATTATTTTGGCCAAGTTTTCAAATTCTCTCTCTTTTTTGATGTTGATCTTTTCCCAACGTGACTAACAATAGACACAAAGATCTCACTTGTATGTTTTATGATTGGTGTGTTTCTGTCCTGAGGTTCATTTGATAAGACACACGCCGATGCTTATGTTGGCTGCACGGGGAACCCTGTACACGATTCATTCTATTATGCTGGCCAGCAGAATGCTTAGCCTACGCCACCATCCCTAGAGGCACACTACTTAATCCATCTAGTTAAATGTCAATTTTTAGACCATATCTCTAAAAATGTAACCTGTAATATCTCTGAAAATCAGTCTTAGCTAAGAACTTAATATTAGCTCAGTGTTCCCCATTAACTCATCTGTTGGTTCCTATATTTTTACAGGAAGATATATAAACACATAGCTGAATATTTAGGGATAGCATTTAAATATGTTTTTATTGTATTCGCCAGAAAGACGTAATTTCTGCTAAACTTTGATCCCAATGATCAAGCCTCCACCAATACATTTAATAAATGTTTTTCTCCTTTCTCTAGAAGAATTTTTATGATAATGAACTTGAATGTGCTTTAAATTTGATTCCATTTAGTTTGAAATAATCACTAAATATTTAAAATTACCATTGTACACTTTCCTCTCTAAAGTGTCTATAAGTAGATTCTCCAAATTCTACATAAAATAAACCTTGGTAAACCATTGGTGTAAAAGTTGTATACACTTTTTTTTTTTTTTTTAAGAGTGAGATCATATATCTACATACAGTGTCTAGCATATGGTAGGTAACAGGTACATTTTAAAAACTGCACAGAATTTATAGTTAAAAGCACTTGATTTTGATTAAGATGAAAATAAAATGCCTTCATTCATAGGGCTGCTTCTTTGGGGTGTGCAGGTGGTGGGGCTGCTGTGCCAGCTAGTCCCATGGGCGCTGTGCCCCCAGCCAACTCTGCTTCCTTTACGGGGCGACCCTCCCTTTTCCTATCCTGGTAAATGAGCACCTGTGCCTCCTACTCACCCATTCTTCTCCATTGAATCTACACCACACTCAATCAAAGGTCATGAAAATAAATCTTCTCTTTCCTGAAATCTATATTGGGTCCTGATTTCAAGTTAAGAGAACTTGGTTTGCTGTGTTGGCTCTTTAAATTTCTTGTACCATCATCTGAAACTTTGCCGATTTTGTTTTGTGTACATTTCCTGGTATTCTCGATGCCAGAGGAAAACCTACCTATGTTTTTATATATTACCAATAAGATACATACTTAGAGCTATTTTATCCTTACAGATTATTGACTGGAAGCCCCAAATTCTCTTGTGTGGTGTAGATTGCATACATACTTTCATTAACTCAGCATTTGCTTCCGGTTCAGGAATGCTGAGGAAGCTTTAAAAATGTTTTAAAATATATTTTTATTGATTTCAGAGAGGAAGGGAGAGAAAAATAGAAACATCAATGAGGAGAGAGAATCATGGATCGGCTGCCTCCTGCATGCCCCCCACTGGGGGAGATTGAGCTCGCAACCTGGGCATATGCCCTTGACTGGAATAGAATCCAGGACCCTTCAGTCCACAGGCCGACGCTCTATCCACTGAGCAACACCGGCTAGGGCCAAGGAAGCTGTTTAAATAACAAATAAGAAGAGCTGCAGAATTAGGAGGGTCTCGCATGTCTATACCATGTCCAGTTTGTGTCGCCCAGGACAGGGAACGCTCTACCTTCAGAAAGGCGTGAAAGCCTGTAGCTCTCACTAAGTGGTGAGCTCTAGTAACCCTGTCATTTACTAGTAAACACTTGAGGGCCACCATTGCCCTGCCCTTAGTCCACATTTCTCTAGGCTCATCATTGCAAATTTCTCTGCAAAAGGCAAGGTTTTGCTCTGACTTACCAGTGTGGCCAATTTTCTTTACTCTGTACCCTATCTAAGGCTGTCATGCCCACGAATGAATGCCGTCAGACAAGGCCGGAGTGTGCAGAACTGGATCTTTCCAAGTCTAGATATTAATTGTTTTGACTCTCAACTCATGCATTTGTCCATGGATTTCATAAATCTTTTATAAAAACTAGAGCATGATCATTAAAAAGATAGTAAATAAGGACTCCCAGGGAACATATTTTTCCAGAAAAGTTAAAAAAAATTTAGAGCCCAGTTGGTGTGGCTCATTGGTTGAGCATCGACCCATGAACCAAGAGGTCATTGGTTCAATTCCCAGTCAGGGCACATGCCAAGGTTGTAGGCTTAATTCCCAGTAGGGGGCAGGCAGGAGGCAGCCAATCGGTGATATTTCTCTCTCATTGATGTTTCTATCTCTCTATCCCTCTCCCTCCCCGCCCCCCCGCTCTCAAAATCAATAAGAACATTAAAAAAAAAAAAAGAAATGGTGTCAGAAAGCAGAAATAGAAAATCTGTTTTGGAGGGAAGTAAAATATCTTTGAAACATGAACTGTGCATTGTGTTTTAAAATATGCCTTATAGAAAATGTGTTCAGTGACTATGAAGTCTTCAGTTCCCTGCGCGCAGACCCTGAGCGCTCATGTTTATCCGGGGAGCCATGGTGATGTTGAGTGGTGTGAGGTTTGGAGCCAGGGTTTTAAAATGTGTATCCCCTTGAGGACCTACGGGAAGAGATTTAATTGCTGTACTTTCCAAAATGGGGCTAATAACATTTCCAGCAAGGCCCATATTTGTTGTGTACATTATTGCGCTGACGTGTGTACCCCACTTAGAAGATAAAATGTCGCAGACACCCTGACTCTGGGGTGAAGAACTGAGCGGCACTTTAATGATGGGCTTGTCAACATGTAATCAACAACATAGTTGTGTCTCCCGAGCTTACCGCCCAGGACCGGTTCCAAACAGCCCCAGGAACAGATCTGGGTTTTCCACGTTTTTCTTTCTTTCTTTTTTAATTTAAGATAGTCTTTAGTAATTTATTTCCAGTATATATTGTACTTAAAAATTTTTTTTCCACATCATATTGGAACACATAGCTTAAATCCAAAGACTGTACGTGGAAGGACAATAAACTGAATAATTTCAGTCTTTGTGTCATCTGTATCAAATTGATACCTGTGCCATATGACTAATATTAGCATTTTTATTTACACTCATTTCCATTGGTGTCTATGAAATAATAAAACAAAGGCAAGAAAGCAGCTGTATTCAAACTTAAAAAACTCAACTTTTTCTTTAGTACAATCTTATCTGGACTCTCCAAATGGAACTGCTGTAAGAAGCCTGGGGTGAGGCCAAGAGAGCTGATAGGTCTTCGGAGCAGCCACGTCTTTATCTCCTTGTGGTGGCGCCACTTGTCAGCCAGCAGTTTGGTCTTTACTGACTGAACTGCGGTGTTGGTGCGCGGATTGAGTGTTTTATTACAGTCATGTTTAGTTTGTTGCCAGATACTCTAAGCCTAGAGCAATGGCTCTCAAAGCCCAGCAGGCAACAGACTATTGGAAGGCTCATTTAAACAGATTGCTAGGCTCCACTGCCCGTCCCCCACCCCCCAATATTTCTGATTCAGTGAGGACAACGAATTTTCATTTCTACGTTTTTCAATTAAATTTGTGGCCCTAGCTGGTTTGGCTTAGTGGATAGAGCATTGGCCTGTGGACTGAAGGGTCCCAGGTTCGATTCCTGTCAAGGGCACATGCCCGGGTTGTGGGCTCGATCCCCAGTAGGGGGTGTGCAGGAAGTGGCCAATCAATGATTCTCATCATTGATGTTTCTATCTCTCCCTCTCCTTTCCAATCTGAAATCAGTAAAAATATATATATTTTTAAAAAATGGTGGTGAGGGGTCCCTGGTGTGGCTGATGCTGGCACCCACAGGCAGGAACTCACAGACAAAGACTCAGACCAGAAAAGGAGTATGATTAGACACTGAACTTGCTAGTTAGCATGCTCTGCTTGCCTTCGGCAGGATTAACCCCAGCTAACATAGCAGTCAGCCTCCTGGGCAGGGGTGGGGCATTGTTCTAAAGGCCTGGGCTGGAGAATGGGCGAGAACTAGAGGAGCTGGGACACACCACAGCGGGATGCAGGCTATTCATTTTCGGGGTCCCTGATCCTCTGGTCAGGTTATTGGGTTCAGCTTGTTCATGGGAAGGTAGGGCCCTGTCACTGTCCTCTGCATCCTGGCTCTCAGGCCTTTGATCTCAAGGACTCTTGACACTCTGAATGGTTACTGAGGCCTCCCAGGAGCTCCCACCAATGTCCCTTCACCCTTACGCATTATGGGCTAGAAGTGAGACATTAAAAACTCATTTATTTTAAAATATCAATAATAGACTTATTGTATGTTAACATGATGGCATACTGTTATGAAAAGTAACTATGTTTTTCAAAAACAAAAAAACAGTGCAAAGAGTACAAGAGACGTTGTTGTACATCCATGTTGGCTTGACAGTAGAGAGATGAATTCTCACACGTGCATCTGAGTTTGATCCTTTGCAGAATACTTTTCAGGTGAACTATTAGAAGAAAATTTGGTTTCAGACGTCGATAGAAAATAGAGGAGTAACCGAGAAGCCTTTGTCATCGTTGTGTTAGGCTGTGTCATAGAGGCAACAATCTGCAAGTGTGAAGACTGGGCTAGTGGGGGGCACCCAGTGGAGGCCTGTGGCCAGGGCGGTGATGGGAGGGACCTTGCTCCTCACCCAGGAAGCTGTGGGAAGCCCTTCTCCGATTGCATCTTCCTCACCCATTACTGGGACGTGGACAGCCAGGGGAACCGAGAGTCTCGCGCTGGCTGAGATGAAATTCTGGATTTACTTTCTTTAAGGGCAGAAGTGTCTGGATGGAACGCAGTCAGGTTCGGGTCCTCCCTGAGCAGGGCCAGCGCCTCTCTGGTCTGGTTATGTGCTACTCTGACCCTAACTCTGTGCCTGCAACCAGAAAGGGGGGCAGGCCCACAGGGGGACAGGGGTCCTCGGGACCTCCCCATGGGCTTCCCGTAGGAGGAGGTGGGCGCATTCCGGCCCAGAGGGTCAGGAGGCCTAGTTTTCCAGCATCCGCCCCACCGCCCCATCCCAATCCGAGTCCTGCTCCTTCCCCATCAGAACCCACTTCCCTCAGGGCTTGTCAGCCAGGATTTAGCCTTTTCTGCAGGTCTGCCTCTTTACAACCAAATCCGTCATCCTCAGTGCTTCCCAGAGCCCATGGGGGTGTGTACAGGCAGCGGGGGTCCTCGCGGCCACGCTTTGCTTTACGCTGTTTGGGGTAACTCTGAAACAGCGTTTTCTCTGCAACCAATCTGAGCGCTCAGCAGCCCCTTCCGCTCTGTCTGTGTTTCTCAAACGCCCAACACTGGGCAGCTTCTGTGGGACCTTACGGTGGCCCGGGGCATCCGCACAGCCACAGCCACAGCCACAGCCACAGCCACAGCCACAGCCACAGCCTCAGCCACAGCCACAGCCTCAGCCACAGCCACAGCCACAGCCACAGCCTCAGCCACAGCCATAGCCTCAGCCACAGCCACAGTCACAGCCACAGCCTCAGCCTCAGCCATAGCCACAGCCTCAGCCACAGCCTCAGCCACAGCCATAGCCTCAGCCACAGCCACAGCCTCAGCCACAGCCACAGCCACAGTCACAGCCTCAGCCTCAGCCACAGCCACAGCCTCAGCCACAGCCTCAGCCACAGCCACAGCCACAGTCACAGCCACAGCCTCAGCCACAGCCACAGCCTCAGCCACAGCCACAGCCACAGCCACAGCCACAGCCTCAGCCACAGCCATAGCCTCAGCCACAGCCACAGCCTCAACCACAGCCATAGCCACAGCCACAGCCACAGCCACAGCCATAGCCACAGCGATGGACCCCGCATGTCCCAGAATGTGTCTCGCTCAGCCAGCCAGAGGTCCGAGTGGCTCCCAGGTACAGAGGCCTTGGGGCCGTGCCCTAAAGCAGAGCCCGGGAACCGGGTGATCATGCAGGACATGCCCGGGGAAGGCCAGGAGGAAGCGGAGTGCAGGGGATGGAGAGCACAGCAAGGCTGCAGTGTGGCCTGCAGGCAGCCTGTCTCCCGGGAGCTGGGGGCAGAACCTGCCACCCCTCACGGCCGGAGGAGCACCTGTTGGGCCAGGCTGGTGTCTCCAGGGCTGCTCGGGGCGGGGGAGGGTGGCGACCATGGGCTCCATCAGCTGTAAGCAGAAGGGAGCAGCTACTGGTACCGGCATGGCGAGAGCTTGAAGGCACCGGCGCTGGCCCAGCTGCGGAGAGGAGCCATCTCTCCTCTGGGGACTGTGGTTTGGAAAGGCCGTGATGCCCAGCATGCCCGCCTGTCCCTTCCTGCCGCCCGCTTGCTTGGCTTTGCTGTGAGACCCCTGCACAACGGATCGCATGGCCTCAGGGAGGCGGGGGTGAGCGTGGACCTAGGAGCCAGGAGGTCAGGTTGGATTCTGAGTGAAGGCACATGCCCGGGTTGTGGGCTCCATCCCCAGTAGGGGGCAACCAGGAGGCAGTCAATCAATGATTCTCTCTCATCATTAATGTTTCTCCCTTCCTCTCTGAAGTCAATAAAAATATATTAAAAAAACACACAAAAAAAACCCTGATGACACCAAGTGCTACTTGACCAACATTCACAGCACTTTTTAAAAACACATTGGCCGTTTTCTGCGACACAGTGCTATCAACCCTTCCAACACTTCCACTCTGGGACTTTTATTATGTCCATCTCACGAGGAAGAAGCCTGCCTGAGCAGCCTTGCTGGCTCTCCCCTCCCCAACCTGCTGCCTTCCTCCTCCTCCTCCTCCCTCCTGCGTTTCCTTCCCTGCTCTCTCTTCTTCCTTCTCTTCCTCCCTTCCTCCCTTCCTCCCTCTTTCCCTTCCCTTCCCTTCCCTTCCCTTCCCTTCCCTTCCCTTCCCTTCCCTTCCCCTCCCCTCTTTTCCCCTCCCCTCCCCTCTACCTTCGCTTCCCCTCCCTTCCCCTCCCTCCCTCCATTCCCTCTCTCCCTCCTTCCCTTCCTCTCTCCCTCCCTCCCTTCTTCTGTCCCTATGTCTAACTTTCAGTCTCCCTTTGGCTTGGTGCATTGTATGTTTCCATGGGGCTGTTTTCCATATCTATGGGTTTGGGGGTTCCCTGACACCTTCTGTCCTTGCACCAGACGGGATTTCTCTCCTGAACCGCAGATTTCTGTCAACACTCTCAGGAGCACTCAATAGCTTGCCTGCCCCATCGCCCACTCCCCCTGCTTTCTCTGACTCTCCTGGAGAAAAGGAATTCTTTTTGGAGCACATGCTGGCTGGTGCATTTGTAAATTTTTAGTCTAAATCAAAAGGAAGGGAAAAGAAAAAATAAGATAGCTAACTTTGATCATGTAGGAATTTTTTTCCGTAATTGAATAATACCAGTACCTTGTATTCTAATGCTGTGGTACTGTACCAGTTTGCTAGGGCTGCCAAAACAAAGTGCCGTGGACTGGGAGCTTAAGCAACAGAAACTTATTTTCTCTCAGCCTGGAGGGGTGTTGGCAGGCTGGTTCCTCCCAAGGCCCTTCTCCTGGACTTGCAGGCGGCGGTCTCCCCGCTGTGCTCACCGGGCTCCCCTCTGTGCATTGATTTGTGTCCAAATCTTCCTTCTCATAAGGACGCCACTCAGACTGGACCAGGCCCCCTGAACACCTCCTTTTAGCTTAATTACCCTTTAAAAACCCTGTCTTCAACATAGTGACATGCTGCCGCTCCGGGACTCAACATGCACATGTTTAGGGAGCAATTCAGCCCATAGCATGCACTTACCAACTACGTCAGGGACCCTCAGACGTGGAGGAAAGAGAAAGTCTAGGTTTTACTATTCGATAGGTTACAATGTTTAAAAATTCCTGAAGAGGGGTCTTAGCTCAGTCTGCGATAGCAAAAGTCCTTACACTGGGTAACTTTTAAACCAGACATTCACTTCTCACAGTCTGAGACCCGAGGGAGTCCCAGGTCAAGGTGCCGGCACATTCTGTGTCTGGCGAGAGCCCAGTTCCTGGTTCGCAGGTGGTTGTTTTTTTTTTTTTGCTTTAACCTCACATGATGGATCTCTCTGGGGTCTCTTTATAAGGGAACTGACCCCATTTACAAGGGGTTCACCTTCATGACCTCATCACCTCCCCAAAACTCCATCACATTGAGGCTTAGGCCTCAACATATGAATTTTTGGGGAAACAGCCTGCACATTGAAAACTAAAATATTGATGAAAGCAATTAAGGAAGACACAAGTAAATGGAAAGATACTTCGTGCACTGATGGGAATGCAAATTGGTGCAGCCACTATGGAAGGCAGTATTGAATTTCCTCAAAAATCAAAACTAGAACCACCGTGTGACCCAGAGAGCCCTCTGCCGAGCCCGTATCTGAAGGAAATGAAGCGTTACCGGGAGAGATACCCGCACCACGTACGGGGAGCATCTTCACAGCAGCCGAGGTGTGGAAGCAGCCTGTGTCCGTTGACGTAGAGGAGCCGGTTTCCGTGGGTGACGTGCGGCCTGTGTCCGTTGATGGTAGAGGAGCAGGTTTCCGTGGGTGACGTGCGGCCTGTGTCCGTTGATGTAGAGGAGCAGGTTTCCGTGGGTGACGTGCGGCCTGTGTCCGTTGATGGTAGAGGAGCAGGTTTCTGTGGGTGACATGCGGCCTGTGTCCGTTGACGTAGAGGAGCAGGTTTCTGTGGGTGACGTGCGGCCTGTGTCCGTTGATGGTAGAGGAGCAGGTTTCCGTGGGTGACGTGCGGCCTGTGTCCGTTGACGTAGAGGAGCAGGTTTCTGTGGGTGACGTGCGGCCTGTGTCCGTTGACAGAGAGGAGCAGGTTTGGCCTGTGTCTGTTGACGTAGACGTGCGGGTGACTGGCCTGTCCGTTGATGTAGCGGAGCAGGTTTCCGTGGGTGACGTGCGGCCTGTGTCCGTTGACGGTAGAGGAGCAGCTTTCCGTGGGTGACGTGCGGCCTGTGTCCGTTGATGGTAGAGGAGCAGGTTTCTGTGGGTGATGTGCGGCCTGTGTCCGTTGACATAGAGGAGCAGGTTTCTGTGGGTGACGTGCGGCCTGTGTCATTGATGGTAGCGGAGCAGCTTTCCGTGGGTGACGTGCGGCCTGTGTCCGTTGACGTAGAGGAGCAGGTTTCCATGGGTGACGTGCGGCCTGTGTCCCGTTGACGTAGAGGAGCAGGTTTCCGTGGGTGACGTGTGGCCTGTGTCCGTTGACGTAGAGGAGCAGGTTTCCGTGGGTGACGTGCGGCCTGTGTCCGTTGATGGTAGAGGAGCAGCTTTCTGTGGGTGACGTGCGGCCTGTGTCCGTTGACGTAGAGGAGCAGGTTTCTGTGGGTGACGTGCGGCCTGTGTCATTGATGGTAGCGGAGCAGCTTTCCGTGGGTGACGTGCGGCCTGTGTCCGTTGACGTAGAGGAGCAGGTTTCTGTGGGTGACGTGCGGCCTGTGTCATTGATGGTAGCGGAGCAGGTTTCTGTGGGTGACGTGCGGCCTGTGTCATTGATGGTAGCGGAGCAGGTTTCTGTGGGTACAGTGCGGCCTGTGTCCGTTGACGTAGAGGAGCAGGTTTCTGTGGGTACAGTGCGGCCTGTGTCCGTTGACGTAGAGGAGCAGGTTTCCGTGGGTGACGTGCGGCCTGTGTCCGTTGACGTAGCGGAGCAGGTTTCTGTGGGTGATGTGCGGCCTGTGTCCGTTGATGGTAGCGGAGCAGGTTTCCGTGGGTGACGTGCGGCCTGTGTCCGTTGACGTAGAGGAGCAGGTTTCCGTGGGTGACGTGCGGCTCTCCCTGTTGCCGGCAGCGCTGGAATAAACACGCACATGGATTCAGCCCTGACTCTGCTTAACTGGCGCAAGTAGCGACAGGCAGCACAGACCCACTGATTGCCCCGTTACACATTCTGGCGACCACGAAGGGACGTAAGTGAGAAACTCCGCTGGGTGAGTACCGGGGATCCCACTTGCTGCCTGGACTGGGGTTTCCCAGACTTAGGCCTGGACTCCTATTTGCAGCGCTGCCAGGAATTGTCCTGTTCTGAGTTCCAGCTGCAGCCTCAGCAGTCCCGCTGTCTCACCTGAGACCGAAGTTGAACAAGTGTGTTTGTAGGAGGAATGAAGCGTTTTGTGTGGCACGAGAAGCACTTGCTGCCCATCATCTGGGCTTCCCCGTAAGGAAGCATGTACTGTGTATGGCAGTATGGTGAATGGCACGGGAGGCATTTTACTGCCTCTTGTCTGTGTGAGCCTGATCAGCTCCAGGTGGCAAGGGAGCTCCAGCGGTCCTTGTCTGGTCTCCAAGCCCTTAGTCCCCTGGTCAGCAAACTGCGGCTCGTGAGCCACATGTGGCTCTTTGGCCCCTTGAGTTTTTAGCAAAGGCCAGCTTAGGAGTACTCTAATCCTATCTAATAAAACAGCAATATGCAAATTGACCGTACCTTCGCTATGCCCACAGCCAATCAGAGTGAACAAGATGGCGGTTAATTTGCATATGCTGAGGGAGGGAGGAGTGAAGAAAGCAGAAAGCATGGCGTCTGCGTGGGTGGGCGGTGGCGCAGCTGTGGAGCACGCGGCCATGGTGGCCTCTGAGGCGTTGGTGGGCAGTGTGAGCGGCGGCGATGCGGCCACAGCGGTGGCGGCGGTGGAGGTGGGCGGGGCGCGCAGTGGAGGCGGCAGGCGGGGCATGGCGGGCGGTGTGCGAGGCTGTGGTGGCCTGGGAGGTGGTGGTGGCTGCGGGTGGGCCGTGGCAAGGTGGGTGGGGCATGGCGGGGCGGGTGGGTGGTGGGGCGCGCAGCAGCAGCATGCGGGGCTGAGGAGGCGGCGGCAGCGTATGCGGTGGGTCGGGGTGATCAGAGGCGGCGGCAGTGCACGGCCACAGAGGCAGCTGTGCCAGCGGGCGCAGAGGGTCGGGAGTGCGGGGCGAGGTGGGCTGGGTTGGGTGGGCGGGACGGGCGGGATGCGCCCCGCCTGTTCGGCCCACCCCGCCCCGCCCGCCTGCCGCAGTGGGAGAGGTGGGGGGGCGGGAGGGAAGCCCGCCGCCAGAAGTCTTGCAGGAAATATTCCTGCAACGGGTCCCTAGTTAAGTTAATAACAATGTACCTACCTATGTAGTTTAAGTTTTAAAATTTGGCTCTCAAAAGAAATTTCAATCGTTGTACTGTTGATATTTCGCTCTGTTGACTGAGTTTGCCAACCACTGGCCTAGTCTGGTCCCCTCCGGGACGGGAGACATTGCTCTGCTTCAGTCAGTTTTAAACGCAGGGCATTCTGAGGTGTCTGGCTGCACAGACAAGGAGCATGGTGTGGAGCTCCTGTCTGTGGGTTGTGCGCTCCTTTAAATATTGTGCATAGAGTATCTCTGTCAATTGCTGTTTTGTGTCTTTGTTTGGTTTAAATTGTTTAAAGACGGGGCACATCCCTCTTTGCTAGGGGCCCCAGCTACCTGTGGCAGGCTGAACCCATGGCAGGGATTGCAGGAACTTCCCAGCAGCTGCTGAGAATTCTTAATCTTGGGGACCCTCCTGCTCTCCCTCTCACGGCATCAACCACTGCAAACACTTAGCTAGTGAGAGCTCGTGTCTGTTTGTGGTATAACTTGGTTACTGATGCTCTTTGCTTGCTTTCTCATCTTTGTGGGACTTAGTTTGCTCTTCCCTGTTTTATGAACATAAGGAATCCTCTCTCCACTGTGTGGGCTTTGTGCCACTCAGAACCCATTTGCTGTGCTGGGTTCGTGTGAGATAAGATTCTAAGGCTAATGTCCCCATCCACTCTTTGGTGAGTACTCATTCATTTATTGCAGGGGTTTTTCTGTTTCTGTTTTTAAGATGTTCTTATATGCAAGATTTCATATTGTTAGTCTACTCAGAAAGAAAAAATATGGGAAATCAAACCTTCTAAACCCTCAAGTGTGTTTCCTAGGAGGACCTACAGAAGTTCCCTCTAGCAGGCTGCAGAAATAGCAGTGGGGGGGGGCACTCCCATTTTTGTAAGGAAAAAATAAAATTAAAGAGTACTTTCACATTAAAACCATTGGAGGCCAGTGAGTTATCCCTGTTACAAAATTTGCCAAGAAAATGCCTTGGGTAATAATAATTGGCTTTAAAATCTCAAAGTTGTAAAGGCAAAATAAATATAACTAAAATGAAGGATATATAATAAAGCTTTTTCAGTGATAAATATATATGCCTAAACATAGTTTTCCAAAATTGTTAGTAACTTAAAACTTTGGAGGAGAAAAAAAAAAAAACTTTGGAGGAGTTTGCTGGATTAAATAGTAAAAATTACTAAATATAGGTATTTTGAAATAACAGGATACTGAAATATTAACCTCAGGTTGCCTTGTATGGAGCATCTAGAGAATGGAATATGAATCTGTTAATGAATAAGCCTTGTATTTTATTTGAAATAGCTCTTAAAATGTGAATGTATTGCTAACCCGAGGAATGTTAATTACTTACATATCAGCTAAAAATCAAGGTTTCTGAGGGTTAAGAATTCTAACTAATTGGAAAGAAATTATGGTTTTGGGAGAAAAATTGTGTTTCAATAGGAAATTATTATAACTGAAATGTCTTTTTCCTTCCACCAGACCACTTGTCATAATTCTTGCTGTTCTAACTTTTATCCTAATAATACTAAAATGTATAACACAGTGTGTCTCCATCAGGTTACAAGCCCTACTAAGACTCAGAGAATACCACCTCTAGGCACCATTGCCACCTCCTTCTGCACCCAGGCCTCATTGTCCCTCTGACAGAGAGCAAGGATCTCTTGACTCTGAAAGAAAATTTCATCCCTTCTCAGCATGAAGCAGTTACAGAAGAGACCCTGCGCCCCTTTTCTCTGAAAGAATTCAGAGCCAAGCTCCTTGAGGGGGGATGTGGTGGCAGTTAGACAGACATGAGCAGAGCAAGGACGATGGGCCAACCAGAGGATAAATGGGTGGGACCCTGATACATGCTTCTCATCACTCCAACTGCTCTGAAGCCTGCAGTGGAGGAACCTATACAGAACAAACCTTTACATTTTGCTGAGTAGGAGTTGGGACACCTATTGATAATATAGAGAATTATTCCATTCATTTTGGGAAGAAAGTCATAGATGGGGACCTTTATATGTTGGGACCCAATGTCTAGGAAAAGGATGCAGGGATGTCTTCTCTAAAGGTTGCTGCAGTAGTTCCCAGTGGTGAATGTCTGATGGTTACTGAGTGTTCTAGTTATTGTCTTTCAGTATCTAATAACTACAATATGAATTGTTCTGATAATTTCACCTTCCCTTATAGTAATGGACATACTAAGCTGCTGGCTGGTTGGTTTCTGATTGTGGGGTAACTATTTATCCCTGCTAATAGCCCCGAGGGGTGGGGTGGGAGAGAGGCTGTTCCGTAGGATGACTGACTGTCTTTATGCCTGAGAAACATCACAGGGTCTGAACCTAAAGAGACTTTCTCAAGGTTGTGGCATGGACTGCAATGAGAATCTCCACCTGTGGATCCCTGCTGACCACCCGGCAGGCTTGTAGCATGAACGGACATTCTGACCTAGCTGGGAGTTGTATGCCCAAGGGACCTGGGCGTCAACCTTGGACCTGGGGGTCAACCTTGGAATGCAGTCCATTCTCATGGATGGATTAACAACCTTGTTGCCCAAACAATGGAGCCCCACCCCAGCCTCCTGCTTCCCCATGCCTGTAATGTCTACTTCCCCATGCCTCTAATCCATATTTCCCGTGTAATCTATGTCTTACCCCATATAAGCAGCTGGCCTGTGGGGGGCTGCAGAGCAGACTTTTGTGGATGACCTGCTGCTCTCCCATACTGCTGGCAATATTGGAATAAATGCCCAAATTTGATTAAAAAAAAAAAGAAAAAGAAAGAAAGAACATGTGATATAGACGTTCAATGTGATATATTTTAGTCTTAACAAAGAAGGAAATCCCTCTCTTTACAGCAACATGGGAAAACTAGAGGGCATTATGCTATCTATATATATAAAGAGCTAATATGCAAATTTGTCAGGGACACCTTAACAGTCACGACCAGTGTACGCCCCCACCCCAGCAGACACACACAGGGGTGGGGGCCTGCTCTGAGTAGCCACAGCATGGCTTGGAGCATGCCCCCACCCCAGCACACACACAGGGGGGCCTTTGCATGTGAGCTGCAGAGGAAACACCTTTTCTGACCACTCATTGGCTAAGCTCCCTGTACGCCACCACTTGCAGTGTTCTTGGTAACTTGGGTAATAAGAATCCAAGAAGGTGATCTAGGGTTTTTCCACCACACTCCTGGAGGAAAAAACGAAGGTCTGCTGCTGGAGGGGCTAAGAAATGTCATATCCTGCCCTAGCCGGTTTGACTCAGTGGATAATGCCTCAGCCTGCCGACAGCAGGGTCTGGGTTCAATTCTGATCAAAGGCATGTATCTAGGTTGCAGGCTCCTCCCTGGCTGGGTCCCAGGTCAGGGCTCATGTAGGAGGCAACTAATCAAAGTGTCCCTTTCACATTGATGTTTCTCTCTGTCTTTCCCTCTCTCTTTCACACTCTCTAAAAATCAATGGAAAAATATCCTCAGGAGAAAAGAAAAAAGAAAAGAAAAGAAAAGGAAAAAGAAAAAAAAGAAAAGAAAAGAAAGAAATGTCATATCTTATGAAGGAGACATCTTGAAAATGCCTAAAGAAAGTTGTCATTTTTTTCATGGTGAAGGGACTGGAGTCCATGTTGATGAAAACACCTTGGCGACTGCAGCAGCTGGCAGTGGCAGCAGCACTGGGGTGATGGGGGTGGAGTCTTCCCCTGATCAACCCAGTCGCCTCCTGTAGAGGGAGGCCAGACTGCAGTTTAGGCCCACTCCCTGTGTGGTGCAGGCCTAAGCCGTCAGTAGGACATCCCTTGATGGCTCCCGGACTGTGAAAGGGGGCAGGCTAGGCTGAGGGACCCCTCACCCCAGTGCACGAATTTTGTGCACCAGGCCTCTAGTATGAAATAAGCCAGTTAGAGAAAGACAAATACCACGTGGTATCACTCATATATGGAATCTTAAACAAAGCAAAGAAAGAAAGAAACCAGCACCCTCGTAGGAACAAAGAGTAGAATGAAGGTTGCTGAGGCTGGAGTTGGGAGTAGGGAGGGGTTGGTAAAGGGTACACACGTTTAGTTGTAAGTGGAAGAAGGTCTGAGGATCTGATGCATGACGTGGTGAGCATAGCTGATAAGACTGTGTGTGTAGTTGGAATGTACTAAAATAGTGGAACTTGTGTTCTCTACCAAAGGAAATGTGGAAAAGATTACTGTGGGCTTTCATAGAAAAGAATGTCCACTCCCATTTGGAGAAGGCTTCATGGAGACGGTGGCAATTTGAGCTGAATCTTGAAAAATGGTCTTTAAAGAGCTCATTTTAGTCACAGTAACAACAGAAGTAGGCTCCAGAGAGACCGAAGGAGCGGGGTCTGAATGGGCACTTGCCCCATGGCGTCCATAATGCCTTGAAAATGGCTGGAATCACTGAAAGAAGTGTGTGATGAAGATAAAAGGAAAGATGACGGGGTGAGGGGACAAGTGACAGAGGAGGACCCACTCAAGACACCAGGAGGTCATATTTAGAGAACACCCGTTTAGTTCCACAGAGGAAGGGCTGGCCAGCGACTCACGTGCCACGCAGAAATTACAGGTTCACATGGGAGGAGGACATTTGTGGGCTGTTTTGAGATTACTGGTGATGTCTCAGAAGGAAGCCACATTGCGTGGATGAGGTGATGGGAAGAGGGAGTTATTTTTGTGGACTTTGTGATGAAAGAGAGGCATGGTCAGATGATAATTTGAGAGAGAGCAGAATGAAGAGAACTTGGCAATGACAGTGCATCTCCCTGGCCATAACCAGAGCCAGCGTCTCCTGTTCCTCTGGGGCTGGGGGTGGGGTAACCTCCCGTCTTCCCCCCACTGCTGGGACTTCAGAAGGAGTGACTCTGACCCCACTGGTGCATGAATTTGTGCACCAGGCCTCTAGTAAATTCATAATTCTTTACCCCTTTTGGCCCCGAGTGCTTGAACTAAAATGTTCCCGGTACAAGGATCATTTTCCAGGCAGTTTGAATGGAGATCCATAAAAGCATTCATTCTATTGTCCCTTATGTCCAAGGATAGATGATAAGGTTATTTTATAATCTTTACTGACACCTGTGCTAAGCCTTACTTTTTCTTGCAAGTTTAATTGCGTGTGAGTACAACAAAGTTATCAGGAGGGGACAGATCGTCCAAACAGGTGTCCTTCTTGCCACCAAGTCCTCGTACTATTATTAATAGCAATACTGATTTATTAATACCTGCTCTTCTCCAGGGACATTGGTTATCCTCTATCTAACCCTCATAACAACTGTTCGGTGTCACTCCCATTTCATGTTAAGGAGGCCTAGAGAGTTAGAGTACATCGCTGAGTTCACTTTGCTAGTAAAATAGAGACCAGAATCTCCAGTTCTCATTGTCTCTATTGACCTTATATATCCTCACCCAAGGATACGTTTTATTGATTTTTTTTTTTAGAGGGGGAGAGAGAGAGAGAGAGAGAGAGAGAGAGAGAGAGAGAGAGATCATTGTGAGAGAGAAACATCGAATAGTTGCCTCCCTCACAAGCCCTGACTGGAGATCGAACCCACAGTCTAGGTCTGCGCCCTGGCTGGGAACTGAATGGGAACTGAACCCTGTCTTTCTGTGTACCGGACAATGCTCTAACCACTGAGTCACCCGGCCAGGCTCTATTGACACTGTTTTTAAAACCAAGAACTGGGACCCAGAGGGCGACAACAGGATGTAATATTTGAAAACTGGGTTTCAGTTTTCATAAAATTTACAATATTATAAAAAATCTGTGCTATGTCTGTAACATTACTATTTCCTTTACACTGCAAAGTATATTTTTTTCAGAAATCATCAGTAATAAACAATACTTATTTTTTTCATGATTAGGGAAACTAAGGAATCCCAGATAATTCCAAAATACGTAATTAATGCAGGTCCTCCAGTGACTATGCTTCCTTCTCTGGCTTGTTTCCAACCCTCCAGCAAGTCCTCCCTTTATAGTTGATAGCAAATAACTGAGAGAAAAATGGACCTCTCTCTCCTTTATTGAGCGCTGAAGTGCCTCCGAATTGTTGAGGAATGTTGTCTGTTGTAGACGATGGTTGAATTATACAATTTATACCATTATAGTTCCATATAGATATGGATTTAGCTATTAGGAAGGAAGAAAGCCTTTTATTCTTAAATATGATTATGTACTTTATGATGATATGGAAATTCATTTCAGATACTGTCATTGAAATTGCACAGAAAAGATGTGACTGAAGTTTCGGGCTTTTTCATAACCCGTCTTCCCACGCGGCAGAACAGTGCTCCCTGCTGTCCACGCCTGCGGAGGACTGGTGTTTCCCAGTTCTTACCGGAATGAAGTGCGCTCGCTCTTATTTATCAACTGTTCTCGCTGCTATTTTCTAAGTTGTGGTGACGTGTATATAACTCAAAGCTTTACATCCTGGCCCCGCCTCAGCGTGCAGCTCAGCACGTTTACCTGGCTGTGCAGCCGTCACCACCGCCGCCCGTCTCCAGACCTTTCCATTTTCTCCAACTGACCTCTGCTCATTAAGGTAATTTCCTGGCCCTCCCCGGCTCCGGGCCCATCCTCCCCGTGTCCATGGGCTGGGCTGCTCCAGGCCCCGCGTGTAAGTGGAATCACACAATGTGTGTCCTTAGCGTAACGGCGTCCGGGCTCATCCCTGTGTCGCAGCGGTTAGAATTCTCTTGCCTTTTTAAAGCTGAAAGCTCCTCCATTGTCTCTATACACCCCATTGTTTATCCATTCGTCTTGTCAGTGGCACAGGGTCACCTCCACCTTCGAGCTAGCGGGGCACTTCTGCGTGGACCTGGGCGAGTTCGCGTCCTTGCTGCCCACAAATAAAACTGCTGCATCGTATAATCACTTTTTGTTTAACTTTTGAGGACTCTCCATACCATTTTCCACAGTTTTACATTTTACACCATTTCATATTCACTCAGGTTCCACTTTCTCCCTATCTTCATGGACACTTATTATTAGCTGTATTTAAAAAAATAATAATCCTCCTCATAAAACACTGTTTGCTCTTAAAAGAGTATGTACTGATAATGAAAAGAAACGTTAACCCCCCCCAAGAACTCATAATATTCTTATGTTAATTATTGTAAAGTCAGTTTGAAAATGAAGACATTGGGTAGAACAGGATTTTAGAATCCCTGTGGAAGTACAGAAAATGGGAAAAGGATTATAGTATGCGGCACAAAATTTCAAAGAGAAGAGCATGTCTTAAACAGGAGCAACATATGCAAGGAGTTTGAGAAAATTTGGAAAAGAGAGAGAACTAGGGAAGTAGGAAATTAGTAATTTTTAGGAAAATAGTGATTTCCTAACTACAACACTAAGCCATACGTACTTATCTGCGGTGAGCACTGAAAGCAGATTCCTTTTGAGCACACGACTACTCCGTCTTCAGGGAATGCCTGAGGCTTGAGAACGTTTAGGTGAGACTTTAATAATGGTTTTTGGTGTTATCTTTGCTCTTAAATTATGCCAACAGTAGAAGATGATGGGCTTCAGTGATCTAGCGTCCTAGGGACACGTTAACTAGACAAACCCAAACTGATTTTTATGAAGTGAACTTTTAAAGCATGTACGTATAAGTAATGATACATGAACTTTCCAGAAGTATGAGTGTGATCATTGTGAATACGATCATTTTTATGTAGTCCGCGGGTTTCCCTTAGATGTGGAAACTTTGTAAAGTTTATTGGATAAACTATGACCTGCTTGACTCTTCTTTCAAATGCCTGCTTTCAGATTAATTTTGGCCACAATCTAATTTCTAAATTTTAAGCTATAGCTTTTGATTCTACTTCTAAATGTGCGTTAATTCATAATCTTTTTAAAAAAATTGATCTTAGAGAGAGGAAGGGAGAGAGAGGGAGAGAGCAACATTGATGCGAGAGAGAAACATCAATTGGCTGCCTCCCTCACGTGCCCTGACCAGGGACTGAACCCTTCACCTTTTGGGGTATGGTATGGGATGACACTCCAGCCTACTGAGCGGCCTAACCAGGGCAATTCATAGTCTTCATAGAATGCCTGCTGTATGTAGACACTTTTTTAGACACCGGAGGTCTCTAAGTGAAAAAAAGGTTAAAATCTTTGTTTTAATAGAACTTACTTTTTAAAAAATATATATATTTTATTGATTTTTTTACAGAGAGGAAGGGAGAGGTATAGAAAGCCAGAAACATTGATGAGAGAGAAACATCATCGATCAGCTGCCTCCTGCACACTCCCCACTGGGTATGTGCCCGCAACCAAGGTACATGTCCTTGACCAGAATCGAACCCGGGACCCTTGAGTCCGCAGGCTGACACTCTATCCACTGAGCCAAACCGGTCAGGGCAGAACTTACATTTTAGCAGAGGGAAAGAGATAATGTATAGTGAATACAGCAAATAAATAAATTATTTAGGCTATTAGAGAAGGAAATCCAGGCAGAGGGAACAGCCAGTGCAAAGTCCCAAACCAATATGATAAAAAAAAAAAAAACATCCCAAAAAAACAAACTGCTGTAGGCTCTGCTAGGGTAGAGAGCTGATCCAAAATATCCATGACTATAAACCAACCAGCTTTGCTGAGGGCATGCTGTTTGGTTGTGTAAAATACTCTGATATTTCAACAGTGAATATACCTAACCCCAACCCCAAAAATACATAGTCTAAGGAGTGCAAGGAAATTTTTTTGTTCTAACATCATTATTTGTATTTTAATAACATAGAATCAGTCTAAAGAAGTTAAATAATATAAAAAAAAGTAAAAGTTTTAAAAATTACTACTAATCCCACTACATACAAATAACTTTAATCAGATACCTTTTCACAGATGGGAGCAAGGGTGTATAAACTGGTAGAAGTAGTGTTTTTAATTAGATCATAGTCTAGATAAAAAATGCCAAATCTAAATTTGAATTAAGATAAATAAAATTGATGGGATATTCTATTATAAATGGTTTCTTCATGCTTAAGAAAAGAGAATAAAATGCACGAAGGTGAAGATGTCAGAGTCATTCTTAAAAATCAGTTACTTCCAGGGTAGACAGTATCTGTGGGGAACGAGGGTGTCGGTGACAGCCAGCCTGCTCTGAGTGCAGAGCTGGGCCCAGAGCCGGCCGGCTGCCCGCTGCTTCGCTCACACCGGCTGCCGCGTGCCCACAGGGACGGGGCGTCTGTGGGCTGGGAAACTGTGCACCACACCCTGCCTCTGTGCCCTTGTTTTGACCACACTGGCTTAATACATATCCCACGTCTCGGTGGCTTCCATCCGGCCCGAGTTCTCGTACATGGGTTTTCCGTCTCAGCCTTTGGTTTTGTGTTGTTGTTTCTCCCAGCCAGAGCCTGTGAGTCCTGCATCGGCAGTTCTTTCAGGTTTTGGAGGTCTATGTGATGTTCTGACATCTTGGCTGAGTAATACCTCCCGGGCTCCATGCTTCTTCCCGTCAGAGTCTTCATCTATTTCCCCGCTGGGGTTTCACTTGGGTCATACTGTCCCTCCATGTTTTTTCCCTTTTCAGGGGATCTTTTTCTTCCTGGTGCTTTCAGAATTTCTTCTTTTCCTGACCTTGCCTCTCCCAGTCCCTGTCTTCCTCTCCCCTCTCTTTCTCCTGTTGGTGTTCATATCTTGTTGCGAGCACTTGTTTTATTTATTAACACTAGAGGCCCGGTGCACGAAATTCGTGCACTGGGGAGGGTGTCCCTCAGCCCAGCCTGCACCCTCTCCAATATGGGACCCCTTGGGGGATGTCCAACTGCAGGTTTAGGCCCGATCCCCAATCGGGACTAAACCTGCAGTTGGACATCCCTCTCAAAATCCGGGACCGCTGGCTCCCAACCGCTCACCTGTCTGCCTGATTGCCCCCTAACTGCTCCCTTGCTGGCCTGATTGACACCTAACTGCTCCTCTGTGGGCCTGATTGCCCCCAAATACCCTCCCCTGCTGGCCTGATCACCCCCAAGGCTTTTATTAGTATAGATATGACCCTGCACAGAAAATTTTACTAACCCTGCTTTACAATAAGGGCTTGATGATTGAATCATTAGGACCAGACACCAAGATTTCCTTTCTTTGAATAGTGGAGGGAATAATTATCTTGTCTTTAAGTTGCCCAGAAATTAAAATGAGATAATGACTTAGAAAAGTATAAAAGTATAAAAGCACCATATAAAGACAACTCTTTAAAATGAAAAACACTATTTTTATTCTCCCCTTCCTTTACACCTTTTATTTAAACTTTGAAATTTATAAAAACTTCACTCCAATTTTCATTTCTTTACATTCAATATTATTTTGTATTGGTTTCGGGTTTTATATTAGTTACAGAATAGTTGTTAGACAATCATATACTTTACAAAGTGTTCCCCGATATTTCTAGTACCCACCTGGCATCATACCATCATTACAACACTATTGACTATATTCCCTATTTAAATGACAATGGGTTTACAGGTTCCTTTCAGTCTTTCTTTTGTGTTGCTCATCCTTCCTTTTCTTTCTCAATTCTTCCCTCATTTTCTTTATATAGTATCTCAATTGGCCATCACAGCTCAGTGAAGGCACTGGGACACGCTTCATCCATTTTACAGACCAGGAAACTGAGGCCAATTCCAGTTGGCTCTGGAACTTAACTCAGCACACAGGAAGCCCTCAGAGCCATGCTCTTTGCGCTTCCTAAGGGGCAGCCACCCGGCAAACAGAACAAATCTTCCAGTCAGGCTTCTGAGCCTCTTTCTCGAGCACCTCTTCATTGCAGATGCTCCACATTCTTTCCTCTCCCCGTCCCCTGCCCCCCATTCTTTACTGCCCCCACTTCTCCGGAGCAGGTGGAAGGCTTCACACTCACTGCCTAGGCATGCTCTGCCATGGGACAGGGCACCCCGGGCTTGCTTTTGGGTCAAGGCAGTAGCAGGAGTCACTGCCTCTGAAGTGTGAAGGCCGCCTGAGCGAGGCCCATTAGCACTGGGAGCTTCTCTGAATCACATTAGTCAGTTCAGTACCCTGCAGTGCAGCACCCCTCCACTGAGGTGGCACCACCCCTCAACCCCCGCCTCAGGGGTGAGGGTCCTTGCCCCTCTGCCCGGGAGTCCTTCCATGCCCCTTGATCCCTGGCTGGGCCCACCCGCGTCTTGGGGCCACTGCAGAACCTCTGTCTCTCTGCTGATGAGGCAGATCCCTGCCCTCGATCTCCATGAAGCTATGAATCTGTGGCCAGAGGCCAGGTCTGGGTCTCAGCAACCCCATGCCTGCAATGTTCCCAGGGACCCCCGGGAGCGGCTAGGCAGGTCAGGCCTTGCCTCCGCCACCCCGGGGCGGCAATGTTCCCAGGGACCCCGGGGAGCAGCTAGGTGGGCCGCTGCCCCTCCTGGGGCCTGCGATGAACCCGGACCCCTCCTGTGCCGCCTGGCGCTGCCCAACCCACCGCCTCCCTGGCGGATGGACTGGTACCTCGTGGGCAGTGTCTGGCGTTGCCCGCAGGGCCTCCTCCGCCCTCGATGGACCCATACCCCTGGAAGCAGGCCATGGTGCTGCCTGCCCTGCCTTCGTATGCAAATTAACCACCATCTTTGGTGGGTTAATTTGCATACTCACTACTCTGATTGGCTGTGGGCATAGCGAAGGTACAGTCAATTTATATATTTGTCTATTATTAGGTAAGATAGTAAGTGGATTGTCTTCCGGTCCCTTTCCCCTTACTTGTGTTAGGTAGTGTTGTTTAGAATGTATCTTTGCTCTAATATATTTAATTTCCGATTATCTTTGCACAGTGTCTACAAAAAGGAGAGGAGTTGCCTTTCTTTTCTGTGATACAACTTAGAGACGTTTTCTGTAGCACAAAGCAAGACAGGAGGAGGGGACCACTGGGAGGACGTGGTGTCTAGCGTGCGTAACAATTCCGAGGCTCTGCTGTAGTAGCTGAGGTCCTCTCTGTTAGGTCTGATCAAATAATGGAATGAATACCCCCTCCTGAGAACTGACCTTTAGGCCACTTCATAACTGACATTCCCATCCACTTAGACCACATTCCACTTGCTAGGACCATTATCCTTCCCCTCTGGACCTTCCCAGGATCCAGGCCAGCACAGAGAATTCTCCGACCAGAAAAAGCCCGCCTAAAAACCTCACCTCCCCATCCCTGGGGGATGGCGCCATTTTGGGGCTCAGAGCACCTAGTAGCCAGATGACCTAATCCTATATCAGTGGTCGGCAAACTGTGGCTCGCGAGCCATGTGCGGCTCTTTGGCCCCCTGAGTTTTCAGCAAAGGCCAGCGTAGGAGAACCCTAATTAGTTAATAACAATGTACCTATCTATATAGTTTAAGTGTAAAAAATTTGGCTCTCAAAAGAAATTTCAATTGTTGTACTGTTGATATTTGGCTCTATTGACTAATGAGTTTGCCAACCACTGTCCTCTATAATAAAAGCCTAATATGCTAAGTGTCCGGCCATCCGTTCAATCAATCAAAGTGTAATATGCTAATGATATGCTAAGGCCACTCAACCACTCGCTATGATGTGCACTGACCACCAGGGGGCAGATGCTCCGACTGGTAGGTTAGCTTGCTGCTGGGGTCTGGCTGAGCAGGACTGAGTAAGACAGGCCGGACATGTCCTGGAGCCCTCCTGTGGTCCCTCCCTGGCTGGCCAACTTCTCACGTCCCTCCCTGACCCCAATCATGCACCGGTGGGGTCCCTTGGCCTGGCCTGCACCCTCTTGCAATCCGGGACCCCTCAGAGGATGTCGGAGAGCTGGTTTTGGCCCGATCCCGCAGGCCAGGCCAAGGGACCCCACTGGTGCATGAATTTGTGCACCAGGCCTCTAGTAAATTCATAATTCTTTACCCCTTTAGGCCCCGAGTGCGTTCTTCCCTGACACGCTTTATGTTCCGCACCAGGTTGTCTGGTAGGGCAAGCTGTCTGCTGTGACAAGCAGTTCTCAAAACTTGCAGACTTAGCACAATGCAAGTTTATTACAGTTCATTTATGTCCTAGCCAAGGAGGCTATCTGGGGGCGGGGGAACCACAGTCACTCAGGGACAAATTCCTTTTCTCTGGTGAGGCCGTCCTCCCTAGCGGGTGCTTGGGGCCATCCTCCCCAGCGGGTGCTCGAGGAATCGATGGAAAGGGCAGGGAAAATGAGGCCCTCCTGTGTGTCTGGAAGTGGCACTTGGAGGTGATGCTCACCACCCACTGGCGGAAGCCCAGTGGCAGGGCCCCAGGGGACACCAGGGCTTGGTGCACAGGGTCCCTCCTGCTTTGGTTCTGAGAGACCGCTTGCGGGAGCCCAGCCTCCTGCAGCCGGCTCCCCAGGCCCTGCGACTCTCTTCTCTCATCGTTAGCTCTGCCTGTGCTCTCATTTCCCCGACGGAAATAAAGGTGAGCCGCCTAGTGCTACCCCGAGAGCTGGGCATTGGGTTCTCACGAGTCCGCCGGCTCCAAGGACAGAGAGTGAGGCAGAGCTGCCATGGTCGCTGAGCCCCGAGGCCGCACCTGCAGAGGAGGCTCCGGGAGGACCAAGTGCACCCCACCCAGTGCTCTACCCTGGCTGGCCTCTGTGTCCGCCTCCTAATCACCCCAGGAGCCCACCACCTCCTGGGGAGGCGCCACCCAGGGGACTGTGCAGGGTGCCCTCAGGGCTGGTCCCTGCTTGGGGCGTCCCGCCCCCCACCCCCTTACCCCCCCACATGGGTTGTGCATCCCACCCCGGGCTGCCAGCTCTCCCTGTCCAGGTTGGCGGCGGGGTCACCACCACTGTAGCTCAGGGTTGAGGCCTCCCTTGCGGCCATAGGAATCGGGTCAGAGGGAGGATCCGCCCACAGCGCCCGCTCCGCTGCACCCAGAGCCTTCCCTCTTCGCTTTGTGAAGCATTCCCTCCCAGGTGGCACCTGTGTCATTGCTCGGCTCCGTCTCTTTGGGGAGTCCAGTCACCTGTGGAGAGGCAGTTTCTAAGTCACCTTGTGTGGGTCCGGCATCCCTTGCAGACCGCGCGCGGCAGGTGGGGAGGGGTCAGGAGGGCGAGGAAACCAGGTCAGTTCACATGGTTTGCCTCAAAGAGAGAACCGGGAACAGAAACAGCACACAAGCTCCGGGAGTGCGAGCTCCCAGAGGCTGTGGAGGGCGGGCACCACATGGTGTTATCTCCCGTCCTCACGGCAGCGCTCCACTCGGGGACTGCTGCACGTGGTGCTTCTGCTCCTCCTCAGAGCCCCACTCGGAGCGACAGCCCCGGGGACTGTGGGCCCCACTCGGAGCGACAGCCCCGGGGACTGTGGGCCCCACTCGGAGCGACAGCCCCGGGGACTGTGGGCCCCACTCGGAGCGACAGCCCCGGGGACTGTGGGCCCCACTCGGAGCGACAGCCCCGGGGACTTGGGCCCCACTCGGAGCGACAGCCCCGGGGACCTCAGAGCCCCACTCAGGGCGACAGCCCCGGGGACCTCAGAGCCCCACTCAAGTGACAGCCCCGGGGACCATCCTCCCGACTCTGCTTCCAGGGCAGTTGGACCGGCCACTCACATGTGTGTGAACACCATCTGGTCTTCAAAGGATAAAGAGGCTTTTCAACAGAAAGACTGATGGGCAACAACGTTCCTATTGTGGGGAGTTACTGGGCAAAAAGTTCTTGACTGAAAGCAACTATTAAGGAAATGATCTTCTAAGTGTACGTTTGTGCCAGACACCTAGTCCTATATAATAGAAGGCTAATATGCAAATCAACCAAACGGTGGAACGACCAGTTGCTATGACACACACTGACCACCTGGGGGCAGACGCTCAATGCAGGAGCTGCCCCCTGGTGGTCAGTGCGCTCCCACAGTGGGAGCACTGCTCAGCCAGAAGCCGGGCACACAGCTGGTGAGCACAGTGGAGATGGTGGGAGCCTCTCTCGCCTCTGTGGCAGCACTAAGGATGTCTGACAGCCCCTGGGGAGTGGGCCTGAGCCATCAGTCAGGCATCCCCCGAGGGCTCCTGGACTTCGAGAGGGTGCAGGCTGGGCTGAAGGACCCCCGCCCCCGCAAGTGCACGAATGTCATGCCCCGGGCCTCTAGTGTAGTAATAACGATGGTGATAGGATGAGGCTCATTGCTGAGAATTTAACATGAACTATCATATCTGATACTCACATCAGCCAAATATTAGGTACTTAAGTATTTGTGTGTTGCAGATAAACTGAGGCTGAAAGAAGTTGAGTGAAGAGCGTATAGCCAAGGAGTGGGGGGCTCAGACCCTACTGTGGCTTTCCGGCTCTGCTGTCCGAGCCCTTGGCCCCGGCTCTGCGGTGCCGGGCCGCAGGGAAGAACGCCTGGGGTGAAGACCACTGGGATGTCGTCTTCAAAACGGTTCCGCTCGCACTCTCACTTACATTGCTCATTTACTTACCGTGGTCGCGGAGCTGTGCTAGACACAGTGAATGCAAACACGAGTGGGAGGTAGCCCCTGCCCGCAGGCAGCTCATGGCCCAATGGGACAGTTAGCAATAAGCAAAGAATTGTAAATGCAGCAGCGTTTTACTGCAGCCTTAACGAGGGTCATGCCATTTTCCAATCAGCACATTTTCCCTAGTATTCTCTTCCTGGGGGGAGACTGACATTGGGATATTTATCTCTCTTTCCCCTGCATGTGTTTAGAAAATATTCTCAAGTGCTGTAGAGAAACAGCGTTATTGTGTGTGTATTCAATTCAAAATAGGACGTATCCATTTCCTGCTCCAGTGCATACGTACACAGCAAACTCTGGTTCCTGCGGCTGAAGGCTCGTTATCATCCCAGATCTGCAGCCTCAGTCTTACAGCTTGCACCTCACAGCCCCTGGCAGCTGTCTAAACCGTGAGGATGGTCTCGGAGCAGGACTGTCTGCTCTTTAGTTCCAGGTGCCAGACTTCCCTTCATTGCTTCGGAAGCCACACAGCCGTCGAGTCACGTGTCGCATTGATTTACACGTGAACCAGGCTTGTCCTCCACACGAAACTGTGCCTGTTAAGCCCCACTTTCTGCTGCTGGCAGGCGGCGACAGCAGCGGCTCGCGGGCTGGTGTCTGCCTCGGCGGACTGCAGTCCCCAGTGCACGGCTGGCACTGCCCGCTGGCGCCTGCCTCCACGGTGAAGGTGACAGCAGCAGGCGCGAGCCGGGTCTCCAAGGGCTGCCCGTAAACATGCAGTCAGAAGACCGGGTGCCGAGGTGGAGAGCAGGTTTTAAATAGCTCGCAGAGAGCTCGGCTGGCCTGGCCATGGCCAAGTTCTCAAAAATAGTTTCCTGGTTGGTGTGTGTGACCTTTTCCGGTCAAGGCCGGGGCTGGGACGCTCTTCTCCTTCACTGCCTCCCGGGCACAGCGAACCAGGACCTTGTGCAAATATGAACTATGACTTTAAGTCTAGAGAACCCGAGCCACGAAGCTCGCTCACGGCCCGGCGAGGCCCAGGGTTCCCCGAAGCCAGTGGAACTTCCTACCAAGGCCCGGGAGGCGGGGGCCTGCCTGTCACGGGCTCAGCCGCACGGCACAGAGAGGAGACCCCAGAGCGGGCCGAGCAGCCCTGACCCGCCGCAGCCTGTTGCCCTGCCTTGTCTGGTGACGCCTGGGGCTTGGCTCACTCCGCTGTGAGGCCGCGAGGGTGGGCCCGCTCTCCTGCCCCGCTCTCCGGACCTGCCCCGCAGCTGCCAGCTTGCGGGAGCCGGGAGGCAGGAGGAGGGCCGAGCTGGGATAGTTTCTGGAATGCTACTCACTGGGAAACGTTGTGAAACATGAAAAACACACTAAACTAATCTACAAGATAAACATTCAAAATACATAGGCAGCCACACTGGCACTGTTCTCTGCTTTAAAAACTTGCTGTTTTGGTGCAGAAAAAAGAGTAAGTTTTGGTGTTTTTCTGTGAAGGGATTTGGAGCTCCCACCCGGTGGGACTCGTTACCTTCATATACGTCGTGGGTCCTGACCTCCTGATGCCGCTGGCCAGCGCGACGACTCGGGTTGATTTTCCAGGGAAGTCGGTTGCAGTTTAGCACTGTGTCATTGCTGATTCATG
The DNA here is from genome assembly GCA_025583905.1 of Ia io. Classification (NCBI taxonomy): domain Eukaryota; kingdom Metazoa; phylum Chordata; class Mammalia; order Chiroptera; family Vespertilionidae; genus Ia; species Ia io. The sequence goes on from JAJQQW010000019.1 coordinate 6,762,688, forward strand.
ATTGTAAGTCAAGGTTTTCTCAAAGAATGCCATGGCAATGTGTTCTCCTTATTTATAAAACAGCTCCTGGAAGCTCGCACTACATTTCCCACTACTTTACTGTGGGCAACTCACTAGGCCTGCTGTTATTTCGTTTACTGATTCTTGAACCATGTAGAAAACACACACACACACACACACACACACACACATGCACACACGCGCGCGCACACTCACACACATGCATACACACACACACATGCACACGTGCGCGCACACACGCACGCACGCACACGCACACGCACACACACGCACACCCCGTGCACCCTGCGCCGTCATCGCGGGCGTCCTCTGCTCTGTGAAGGCGTGCTCTGTCCTGGCGTTCCCCGCGCAGGAAGGCTGCTTTCTGGAACCCTTCGCACCCACAGCCCCGACCGACCATGTCTGCCTGTTTTTCAGTTCCCATTTCTGAAGCGAGGAATCCGACTGGCCGGCGTCTTCTGATGGCTCACAGGGCACCGCAGGCCCTCTCCGCGCGTGTCCGCCGGCAGCTGCCACCTGCAGACGGAGGCTCTCGGGACAGCGGGCTCCTGGGAGAGGGCGCAGTGCCCGCGCGGCTCGCATTCGGGTGCAATGGGGAGCAGGAACAGAGGGTACCCCGGCTCTAGAACAGTTAGCTCCTCTGAAATCACTTCCCTGCGGCCGATTAGGGAACTTTTGAACTTGAGTTATTTCATACTAAGGATCTCAGCTAGGACAAGAATAAAAGCAGGCTGGCAGACCCCATGTAGAATCCCCACAGATTTCCTGGTAAAAACTACCTGTGAGGCGGCACTGCCCCGCCACGGAGGGCCCGCAGCTCCGCCTGAGCCCTGGCAGCCGTCGGTGACCATGGGCGCCGGACGAGGGCCGCCGCGGCACTGAGGGCGACGGCCTCCGTCTTCCTCTGGCACAAGAAAAGATGACCATCTTGTCAAAGCCACTCAGAGTCCTAGAACATGATCTGCATGTGGCCCTAACTGACACAGAAAGTAGGGCTGCACCCCGTGTCCTTGTGCCAGAGACAAAGAGGACTCTGATCCCGAAGCCAACCTGGCCGCGGCCCCACTTTCCAAGGCAGGGCCAGCTTCCAGGCGGATTCGGAAAAGAAAGGTGCGTTTGCGGGCCTGCCGCTTCCCCTTCGTCCCGTCCTCTCCCATCAGCCTCAGTGTGAGTCCCACCACAGACGCACCGGCACCATGCTGTTCACAGGCAGCGGGTTTATTTTTTTTTTATTATTATTTTTTTAAAAATATATTTTATTGATTTTTTACAGAGAGGAAGGGAGAGGGATAGAGAGTTAGAAACAACAATGGGAGAGAAACATCGATCAGCTGCCTCCTGCACACCCCCCACCGGGGATGTGCCCGCAACCAATGTACATGCCCTTGACCGGAATCGAACCTGGGACCCTTGAGTCCGCAGGCTGACGCTCTATCCACTGAGCCAAACCGGTTTCGGCAACAGGCAGCGGGTTTATAAATCGGCCATTTCCCTCAAAACATTCTTATAAGTCACCACGAAAACTCTCCCGGAAGAACCCCTGAATTTGAAAGGTTCGATTTAATTAACATCGAAGGATGAATTGGATCTCCTGTCCTTTCTCCCCCCTCCCTCCCTCCCTTCCTTCGGGGTCCTCACTCTCCATTCCCTCCCTTCCTTAGCGCACTGGGTGCATTCCCACCCGAGTGCAGATGTTTCTCCTGCCTCACCCACCTTTGTGGCAGATGTCTTCTCCTTACACGTTTGGTGGGAGTTTTGCCAGCATGTGACACACAGAGCCAGTAATGGAAAAGCTTTCAGATCTTCAGTTTTAAATAATCTTCCCCATTTTTTTCTCTGTGCAAACATGCTCTCTGACATACACACTGAGATGTTACAGCTGTGGGTGTTGGATCCAAGCCAAAATAGGAGACCACAAACGATAATTGCCTTTGATTAGTTACCAGTCTTTCCTCACCCCGTGTACAAGACTACTGTGCGTTTTAATGCTACACCTACCAGCTAAGTCCCTAATGCCACCAGTGTCTGAGGAATAAGGTGGTTAAATAATGTACTTTGGTGTGCTATAAATGCTTGAAACTGAACAGGGTCAGGGGAAAATGCTTAAAGTTGAGCAAAACATATTGAACACCATTTCCTGTATGAGAAGGGCCCTTAGTGTGTAAATGAGACAAACAAAACAGAACATAATTTCCGGTTTCACTCAATTCATTAAAATTTAAAGTAACGGATTGAAACGAGGTTTCTCTGCCCACGCAGTGTGAAAATCCGAACAGGCGCTATTTAAACAGAAGCCAAAGGTCAGGGGAAGCTTGTGGAAAGCCCTCTAACTTTAAGATCGCTGTTTGTAGAAGTGGCCTTCGTCCCCAGTCTGTAAATTATTAAAATCAGTAAGTAATGAGCTCGCAGGCCCACCTGGGACGCGCTGGGACGGAGAGCAGCGCCTCCAGTGAGCTCCCTGGTGTGCTTACTGGTCGTTCCTGGCCCCACCCCCAACCCGGCAACCACAAATCTATTCTTTGTCTGTAAATTTGCTCTTTCTAGACATTTCCTATAAATGGAATCATACAATACAAGCAAATATTTTCAAGACATGTCATCCAATAAAGAACTCATACCCCAAATTTAGAACTTATACCCAATACAGGTAGGGCAAAAGTAGGTTTACAGTTGTATGTGAAACAGAGTTTATTCTTATATTAGTATTTATTAATTATTGTATTATTTTCCATATGAACAAGTGTAACCTACTTTTGCCCCGCATTGTATGTGGTCTCTTTTGTTTGGCTTCTTTCATAAAGGTTGCTCTTTTTTTGCTGAATAGAATTTCATTCATGGATATGCCATGTTTCTCCCCCCACCCACATCTGTTTATCAGTTCATGGAGTCTTAGGTTATTTTCAGTTATATTTATACTAGAGGCCCAGTGCACAAAATTCGTGCACGGGAGTGGGAGTCCCTCAGCCCAGCCTGCACCACCTGGGGATGTCCAACTGCTGGTTTAGGCCTGATCGGATCGGGCCTAAATCAGCAATCCGACATCCCTCTCACAATCCGGGACCACTGGCTCCTAACTGCTCACCTGCCTGCCTGCCTGATCATCCCTAACTGCTCTCCCTGCTGGCCTGTTCACCCCCAATTGTCCCCCTGCCAGCCTGGTCGCCCCACGCAGCTGGTTCGGTCGTCCATTCAGTTGTTTCGGTTGCGATGGTCGCTTAGGCTTTTATATATATAGATATATATTCATTTCTCTAGGGCTTAGGAGTGGAATTGCTGGATGATATGGTTGCTTAATTTTAACATTTTGAGAAATGACCAACTCGTTTTCCAAAATGGCTACTCTGTGCTACATTCCCGCCAGCAAGGCAGGAGGGCCCCTGTTGGTCCACTTCCTTGGAACACCTGGGCCTGCCCGTCTGATTTTTGTAACCCCTCTGGCGGGTGGGAAATGCTATCCCACTGTGATTTAAGCTAGGGCATAACTTAATTTTAATAGTTTATGGAAGCCGCGTTCTTGGCATTGCTCAGAGAAGCAGAACCACTGGGAAATCCGCGTCTGTATTTTTGTCCATTTACCTACATGTACGTCCATTTATCTGATTATCTTTGTCTGCATCTGAGGCTCTAACTAAAGACCCACACGAACTAAAAGGATTTGTTGTAGAGATTTGACCTTATGCGATTATGGGAGCTGGCTAAGAGTGTTTATTAAGGTTGTTCCCAAGCCTGATGCTGGGAAGACAAAGTTCAGGTGGTTCAGAAGGGATGGCAGGTGTGAAAGCGGGGAGAACAAGAGCCTGTTGGAACCATAGGCATGAGTTTGAGCCTCAGGGATGAACTGAAGTCTGTCTGTCGTGAAGGTGTAGATGTCTTGCAGAAGATGGGGCCCTTCATCACGGAGCTAAACACACACCTGGCTCAGAAGTTGGGGGAGCGGAAGGAGGATCTTGATGACCAGGCAGCAGGGCCAGGCTCATGCCAATGAGGTGAGCCACAGACACGTGACCATTACAGCAAGGAGGTAAGACCATGTATGTTGTATAAGAAAAACTGCATAGAACACTCGTGAAAAACGCGAGATAGTTTTATTTGAGCCAGTGCCATGGGGAGAGAGAATTCCGTGTAGACCTGAGCCCAACTCCTAGCACAGCAGAGACAGCTGGGGTTTACAGCCAGAGGGATGAACTGAACAAAGGGTTCGCAGATGGAAAATTACCAAGGGGAACTTGGTTAGATGTGGAGGATGCGGGCATTCTTGCTAAATGCTGCACTGCACAGGCCAAGGACAAGGCCAAGTTGGGAAGAGGGCTCACAGGCCTTGACTAAAGTTTGGTCAAGCTTGGGTGCGCCTGGTCAGTGTGAACTCTCTAAATCTCACACGAGAGTCTTTCTGATGATCCCTTCTAACTGAGAAATTTGGGAAATGTAATTCAACCTAGCCAAAGCCCCACCCTCCTGCTTGGGGCAGAGGCTCTCTGCCCTCACACACCTGCTGTGAGGCCAGGGCCTGGTCTCCCTCTCTGGGCCTCCGGACAGCAGTCAGGCAAGTGAGAGATTGACTGAAAAAAACCTCGTTGGCCAGCTCTACCCCTGAGTCTACTTCGTTTCTATTTTTTTCATGAGCTAAATATTTCACTCTTTTAAAACATTTTATTGTGATAAGAACAGTAAACATGGGCTCTGTCCTCTTAAAAATGTTCAGAGCACGGTATTGTTGGTGAGAGGCACCGGTTTCCACAGCCCGTCGTTACAGCTTGTCCTTCTTGCTTAGATGAAATTTTAAGATGTTGGTTACGAACTGCCATTTCCCCTCCCTTCCAGCCGCTGGTTCCCACCATTCACTCTTTGATGTTAGGAATTTGACTATTGGGACCTCATGTAAGAGGAATCATGCAATACTTGTCTTTCTGTGTCTGGCTTATTTCACTTTGCTTCTATCTATAGGTGAGCTTTCTGGTCTCCTCCCCTTGCTCCCAGGTCCTTGCTCTCTGGACGGGAGGGGAGGCATGGCTCCACTGGGCACCTGGACCTGGCTGTGTGCATTGGGATCTACACTGAATTATCAGTGGGTTTTCCTGGATGCTGCTGGCCAGAAAATAGCCAGGTGACCCATAACGGAAGCAAAAACATGAACATTTTTATTTACTCTTAGAGGAAAATTCAGAAATAATTTACTTCCGGGGCTGGGGGTGTGCTCCAAGCTCACCTTGAGCCTTGTCAAGTCAGCACGTGTCAGAGCCCTGGCCCTCGGGACCCTCCCGCCCTGTGTCCATGGCTCAGGCCTCTCCTGTCCTTCTGTGCAGTCCTGCTGCCTGTGACCCGGGCCACCGGGACGAGTGGCTAAGGGACAGGTGGATGTGACCAGGCTCCCGCTCCCTCGCCTTGTCCACTGGTTCCAGGGGCCCAATGAGAGGCAAATACTTTGTTCCTTGAAAATTTGATGATAAAACATGGGAGGAGGAGGGGTAGCACAGTGAGCAAGTCCGTAGCCACTCTCTAAAGCTGAGATACTTGAGAATCAGAGTCCTATGTCACTTAGGGTTACAGAAGCAACCATACATGTTATAAAACACGTTTTCAGGGAAAAGGACTGAGAATGGGTCTGGGGAGGAGTGAAGTCCGACTTTTGGCTATAGTATCGTCTTATTTGAAAATCCTGTTTCCATCTGAATGACTATTTTAATAATCATTAAAAAACAAGGACTCTTACCCTGAGTTGCTTGGTTGCATCGCTTATGTTTTGTTAATGATTGAAAATAGGCGACGTTATACGAAGGCCGAAGGACAGCACTTGCGTTATTTCAGAGACCCACGCAATGTAGGCAGGACAATTCAGAAATCGGTGTGTCTGTAGAATTTTAAAACTCAATTGCAGTGGATAAAGGGGAGAAGTCGCCATCCCTTCCTTTCTTGGACTTTGCCCTGTAAGCCGTGAGGTTTGAAGTCGCACTGGCCGCCTTGTCCTGAGGTGGGAGCCGGGAGGCCCGTGGAGAACAGAAAATCCTCAAACGATAAAGCTGAAAACTGGAACCAGCCTGGGACGGCTCGTCTGCACTTCTTCTTATGCCTTCAGCTGAATTGCTTTGACTTAAGGCACTTTATTCTACTTATTCTACTTTAAGCCCCAAATGTTTTAACTGGCAAAAGTGATCAAATGCGGGTGCTTAGGGGTCCTTAGTGAGGAGAGATGCTGATTGCTTGATTTAAACCCGTTTCATCAACTATGCACTGGGGTTAACACCTGCCGTTTTTAAAAATGAGAATTGAACTAGATATTACATTAAATGAGATAAATTGCTTTTCTCAGCTCCTCACATGAGATAAATAGTAGTTAACATTATTTTTAATTAATTAAGACCTCTATCTTATTTAACAAATGTAATAGTCATGATTTGGCCTAGTGAGACTACTAAAATTGGAGGCAGGCACAGCCATATACATATATACTAGAGGCCTGGTGCATGAAATTCATGTATGGGGGCGGGGGGTCCCTCAGCCCGACCTGTACCCTCTCCAATCCGAGAGCCCTCAGGGCATGTCCTGCTGACGGCTTAGGCCCGCTCCCTGTGATTCTCGGCTCTCTGCGGGGCTTGCCTGCTCTGCACCATAGCGATGGGCAAGCAAGCCCTGCTGGGTGCTGCCTGCAGCTGCGCTTGTCTGCTCCCTGGTCGCCGCGGCAACAGCCAAGCAGGCCCTGCTGGGTGCTGCCTGCAGGCCCACTTGCCTGTTGTGGGTCGCCGGCAGCTACGGCCAAGCAGGCCCTGCTGTCTGCTGTCAAGCTGCGCCACTGGACCCACCCCCAGGCCCACCCTAAGGTTGCCTGTCCAGCCCTGCCTGGCTCCCTGGCCCCGTAGCAGCTGCGGCTGCTGGGGTCTGGCCCTGCCTCCCTCTTTGGCCCTTGAAGCAGCTTCCGCGGCTGCTGACCAGGCCCTCCCCCAGTGCAGGTGCATGGAGGCGGGTCCAGGCGCCACCACCGCTGCCGCCCGCGCCACTGCCGCCCCTGCCCACCCCCCCCGGAGAGACCCCTCAGTGTTCGTGGGTTGGAGCGGTGGCGGCGGTGGTGGCCCCCCCAGACCCACGAACGCTGATGGGGGCGGGTCCGGGCGCCGCCGCCGCTGACCCCGGAGAGACCCCTCAGCGTTGCAGGTCCGGGGGCACCACCACCACCACTCCGACCCGTGAATGCTGAGGGGTCTCCCCTCAGCGGCGATGGATCTGGCCGTTGAGAGGCGTAGGGGGCGGGACTCGCGAGTCCGGCCCCCTGCACCTCTCAATGGCTGGATAGGCCACCCCGAGTCCTGCCCCCCAGCCTCCCGCTGCCCAATCGTGGGCGTAGCGGAGTGATGGTTATTTGCATATTACTCTATTATTAGATAGGATATATATATATACACACACATATATATATATATATTTCTTGTCTACTATGTGGCATATGGTAAATGCTCCATATAAACCTGTGAAACAAGTGAGTATAGGTGTGCAACCATTTTTATTACATGCATAAATGAGGAATAAACGAGTGAGTGTCAGTAGACGCTATGACTATTGGTTTCTCTGGTTGTTAGGAGGGGTGGTGGTATGATATCCGAATAAATTCTGTGAGAAACTTAATAGCTGTCCTTCCTCTGGAGAACTTAGGACAGTCTGATAAGTGGCAAAATCTGAAATGTCCCCCGTGGAACATCGCGTCACACCACTGACTGCTGCTAACAGCCCATTGCCTCATGGGAATGGCCTGGAGCATTGTGGGAAATTTCCCTAAATTGCATTAAGAACAGAGTTTGTCTCTCAGCCATTTGGGATTTTATTTGAGAATCTCACAGGGTAATGCAGCGTCAAAGCTCAGTTTCTGTAATGCACTCAGCACTGTGCACAAACAGCTCGTTAAGCAGATGGGCCCGCCCACGCCACTGCTGCGGAACAGGGTGTTCCTCCGTGTTCTCCTCCCGCAGCCGGGGCGTGCCCTGGGCTCCACCTGAATTCCTCTGCCCTCGGTCCTAATCTTATCCCGGCAGTGTGCATTTTAAAAAGAAATACCGTGCAGAGACTCAGAAGATAATGTTTTCTTTTGCTCACAGGAAATACGCATTGTGTTCCTCACTGAGAAACACTCTGGCTCCCACGATTCCTGACGTCACACGGGACTCCAGGCCCGCTCTTGGTTTGGCTTTTGGAAGGCTGATGGCAAGCTCTGCAGAAATCACCACGGAGCCAGCCAGAGCTCAACAGAATCCAAGTTACAAAGGAAATGGCTTAAATGACTAAATTTGTGTAAAGTCCTCTTGAAAGAAATTAGTGATTTATGTCTAAATATTTTATGAGCCTAAAGGCTGGATCGGAGAGATACGGTTTTGAAAAGCGAAAGACCTCAAAGAATTCATGCCGTCGTTTCTCCTCTGGATATGGGCACGTGTCTGTGGATGGGGCAAAGCCTTCCTTATCTTGTGTTCGAACTGAAATGGCCTCGCTGAGTCTCGGGGGACTAGCCGTCCGTCACGCAGCCCCATCAGTGGAGCACAGACGTGGTCTGACAGGAGGACCAAGTCATGCACCAGGATCCACGGAGGGGACAGGCGGCTGATGCAGGAGCATCTGACTGCGTGGAGGATGCCTTCAGCTGCAGTAACACGAGAGCTCAAACTGCAGGGTGAGAGGATGTTCAGCCAAAGAGTTTCTAGATTAGGGGACACAGACAGGTTGAGAAGCACAGTGGTCACTGTCCAGATAGCGGTGGAGCCCGGCCAGCAGGGCCACAGGATGGACAAGAGTGGTCAACATCCGTCCTCCTGGGGTGGTTGTGAGGTTCACGGGAGGCTGTGCACACACATGGAGGGGCCGGTACAGGGGCTCCGCGCGGGGGGGTCTGCGCAGGGGAAAGCTCTCAGCGGCGGTTGTTTAGATGATCTTAGACACGCCTCTAACTCTGGCACCTAGACGTGAGCAGTCAGCGTCCGTCTCAGACGTTCATACGTTCCTGCAGTTTGTTGTTAACAAGGTAGAGTGGATGAAAGAATTTCTGACATCTTAAGAGAGAATTACCTGCATTTCACAGGTACCCTTAAGATAAGACGCACTAGGAAATGTTCAGCGAAGTTGAAAACAACACTGCTGGTTGTTAGAATCCGAGCTCATCGCCACACAGCATGTCGTGCCTGAGATTCTGAGATTGTGGCCAGGTTACCGGGCTTGGTTGGCCTCGCAACCACCCGCCCCTCCCCGCACTGCTTCTTGCCAGTTCTCCAGTGCGCCCTTCCCTCCTTCCCAGCAGGACTGACTGTGTCTACTTGAGAAAAGTGGAGTGTGTTACAGGCCGTGGCCAAGCTAAGTACTAGTGTCAAGTTCTGAAGGGGTACATCTCAGAACTCAGAAAGGCAGGAAGAAAAGAAACCTCCAAAGGTGCGTGGTGGCAGAGGGAGGTCTGAAGCTGTCTGGAGACTCAGCCATGGTATGAGCTGCCCGGCAGGTGGCTCCGGTGGGCGCCATCCCGTGCACAGGAAGTACATGGATTCAGGTCCCGGGCGGCGCAGACCCAAGGATTTAAAAAGTGACGAATGTAAATAGCCCAAGACGCAGGCGAAGGCATTTCTGGCCCCTGACTCAGTAACAGAACATTTTTCTGAGACCCATGTAAAGGGGACGTTCTTGGGGATCCATTGCAGTGTATTTATTTTGGGGAGGACTATTTCCCTCAACTTGTTTTCTTAGTGGTGAAAATGATTGCCAAACGCTCTCATTTTTATTTTTTCCAACAGATTTTTTATTGATTTTTAGAGAGAGAGAAAAGGAGAGGGAGAGAGAAACTTCCATCTGCTGCCTCCTGCTCGCCCCCTACTGGGGATGGAGCCCGAACCCAGCCATGGGAGTCCAACCGGCAACCTTTGGTGCACAGCGTGATGCTCAACCAATGAGCCACACGGGTCAGGGCTGCTTGCATTTCTTTCTTTTTCTTTTTTGTTTTGTTTTGTCAATCCTCACCCAAGGATATTTTTCCATTGATTTTTAGAGAGAGTGGAAGGGAGAGGGAGAGACAGAGAGAAAGAAACATCGATGTGAGAGACACATTAATTGGTTACCTCCCACATGCACCCCAACCAGGGCCGGGGATCCAGTCTGCAACCCAGGTATATGCCCTTGACTGGAATCAAACCTGAGACCCTTCCGTCTGCAGGCTGCTGCTCTATCCACGGAGCCAAACCGGCTAGGGTGCTTGCATTCCTTTAAAATAGGCGTCCTCAAACTACGGCCCGCGGGCCACATGCGGGTGTTTTTGCCGTTTTGTTTTTTTTACTTCAAAATAAGATATGTGCAGTGTGCATAGGAATTTGTTCATAGTTTTTTTTTAAACTATAGTCCGGCCCTCCAACGGTCTGAGGGACAGTGAACTGGCCCCCTGTATAAAAAGTTTGAGGACTCCTGCTTTAAAAGTTCTCCCTCTGATGGCGAAGATGAAATGTCAGCATGGCCCGAAGTTTTATGCGGGTTGGTCCAGCCTCACAGAAGCAAACCTTTCAGGCTGAGGTTGCTGACGGCAGGCGGTGGGCAGGACGGAGGTGGTGCAGCCCCGCCCTCCTGCTTCTCCTGGGATGCGCCTCTCTTCCTGCCCCGGGATGCGCCTCTCTTCCTGCCACGGCGGCTCCGCAGCCTCCTTCCCTCAGGGCCTCAGGCTCCCTCGGACTCTCCTGGCTTGGTCTCTAACCTCCTAAATTCCAGCCCCCGGATGCGCCCCCTCAGACCAGCTCACCTGGGACACAGAACGATGGCAGCGAGCCCCTCCTGATGCAGAGGCCGTGGCCAGGGTGGAGGTCACAGGGGTGGAGGACAGTAGGACCTGGGGCACGGGCGGGCAAGCAGGAACGGGCTTGCTGTCAGGGACTCTCACGTCCAGGGTCTTTTTGTCTCTGCAGCCTCTCGTTGGCCGGTGAAGGACAGAAACCCAGGCGGGCTTCCTCAGGGCCTCGCAGCTGCTCTCCCCTCCCCGCCTCCCCTTGCTGCCCACACCAGCCTCCGTCGATCGTGCCACTTCCCCAGAGCAGAACCCCTTCACTGACTGAAGGGCCTCTCCATTCACCTCCACGTTGCATAACAGAAACTTCGGAACTAGCCTCTCTCCAGACTCACTTTTGTCAACTTCTTCAGATGTCACAGCTGCAGCCGTGCGGGACCGAGTGAGCCCGGCCTCCTCCTTCCTGCAGGGCGGCACACGGAGGCTGCGCTTGCTGCCCGCGGGTGGGCGAGCTCTCCCGGCACAGAAGGCTCATGTAGCCATAGCCGGCAGGACCTACCTCGCCTTCCTCTGGGAAGTGGCCCTGCTACGGAGGCCCGTGTGGATTGACCATCCCTAGAGCTTCAGGCCCCCTGTACAGGCGCCAGCCAGCCAGCCCTGCTGCCATCGAAGCCACTGCCCACTCGCTGCGTGTCCGTCTGAGGGAGGACATCCCTTTGTACACCTGGACTTTTGCCTTCCCCCGGCACATCGCAGGCACTTACTAAGGTGTGGAAACTATTCACTGATTGAAAAGGTAGACACAGGGAAACCAGTGATCACTGTGCAGCTACCGGAGCCTGGAGGCTGAGGACAAGCCCCCAGTAGGAGCACGTGCAGCGGGGCTGGCTCAGTCACCTGACTCCCACGTGGCCCTGACCGGCTGCCCTCCCTGCCCCTGACCATCCAGGGGCAGACTTGGAGACTGCATCGAGAGGAGCAGAAACCGAGGCTCTCACGGAGTCAGCTGCCCCGAGTTCCCAGCCGGGCAGGGGCCCACCAGCCCTGTGATTCCTGGACTTGCCTTGACTTCCGCCCTCTCATCGCCTGGCCCCCGCCCTCCTTTGGGTTTCCGAGCAGCCCTTCAGACTCACTCGGCAGGGCATCCGGAGTACTAGCGCCAGCTTCGTCCACTTGAAGACAAGAGTCTAACCCCATGGTCGGCAAACTGTGGCTCACAAGCCACATGAGTGTGGCTCTTCCACAAAATACCACAGCCTGGGTGAGTCTATTTTGAAGAAGTGGCGTTAGAAGAAGTTTAAGTTTAAAAAATTTGGCTCTCAAAGAAATTTCAATCGTTATACTGTTAATATTTGGCTCTGTTGACTAATGAGTTTGCCGACCTCTGGTCTAACCGAAACACCACTACAAGGAGCGGGGTTGTGGGAGCTCCTAGCAGGTCCCGGCTACAGGCTAACGTTGCTCGTAGATTCACACGGTGAAGGCCTCTGTGTACAGACTGGATAGCGCCCGAAGGCGTTCGATTGAACTGAGACAGAGGTAGACAGATACACAGCAACCTTTCCTTTTATATATATTTTTTATTGATTTCAGAGAGGAAGGAGGAGAGACAGAAACATCAATGATGAGAGAGAGTCATTGATTGGCTGACTCCTGCACGCCCCCTACTGGAGATGGAGCCCACAACCCAGGCATGTGCCCTTAACAGGAATTGAACCCTGACCTCCTGGTTCATAGGTCGACACTCAACCACTGAGTCCCACCAGCTGGGCAGTAATCTTTTCTACAAACCATATCAACACAGTTCAGTCAGGTTTTTTTTTTTTTTTTTTTTTTAGGTGTCCTATTTTCATGTTTTTCATAAAAAGGATATGTTTTTCCCCTTCACGAAAATGACTTTTCACTTCAAGTTTAAACGCCATGTCCAGCTTGTAAAGGGTTTTGGCTTAAATTCTTTCTAGAGCGAAGGTCCATTTCCTCGGCGCCAAAGAGAACGAGGCGCGGTGGAGTGCCCGCCGCTCCGGCCGCTCCAGAGCAGCTCTCCTCATCAGCTGACGACGCTGCGAGCCTCCCCACCTGAGGCTGAGAGCTTGTGTGGCCTTTTGTAAACATCGCCCTGTATGTGGGGAAACCCAGAGCAACCTTCATCCAGACGGAGCAGAAGGGGAGTGTGCTGCCCGCCTTGCTGACTCCCAGCTGAGAGCAGGCAGGATGGAAGAGACCCTACCCCCGCCCCCACCCCCCTCGCTGGGCTCTCAGGAGGAGTTAGAGGCGTGGTTTGCTCCCGCAGTGTGGCCACGGGCACCTCCACCACCCCAGGTCCCCAAGGATAAGGTGACCAGATTTTAACATTGGTAAAGCGGGACACCATTGACCGGGGGGGGGGGGGGGGTGGTTCTTTTTTATTTTTTAAATATATTTTATTGATTTTTTACAGAGAGGAAGAGAGAGGGATAGAGAGTTAGAAACATCGATGAGAGAGAAACATCGATCAGCTGCCTCTTGCACACCCCCTACTGGGGATGTGCCCGCAACCAAGGTACATGCCCTTGACCGGAATCGAACCTGGGACTCTTGAGTCCGCAGGCCGACGCTCTATCCACTGAGCCAAACCGGTTTCGGCCCAGGGGGGGGGGGGGAGGGTGGGGTTCTTGATGAAAAATTTGGTCTATATTGTAATTGCTTTTGGTTTTTTTAATAAAAGGAAATTCACTGCTTAGATCATCGTTGAATTTGCATCCTCTTTTTTTTACTCATTAGTTAAAAATCTAAAAAAAATAATTTAAAATTATATTATAAATTATTATATACATATTGCTTAAAAACACAGTAAGTAGGTACATAATTACATGAACATATTTTATTGTTAGTTTATAAATTAAATTAATTTGATTGTTATAAAGTAACTATATTTTAAAAATTATTTTAATCCTATATTTCTTTCTAAATAATAACAATACTAACTTGTATTATTTTTCCTCTGAATTTGCCGTAACGTAAGTCGTAAGTGTCACTTTCAAGGCCGGCGCTAGACTTTTTGCCACCACTATAAAATATAAATAATACGAGTACTGTCTGCTAAATTCAAGAAAATGTATGTATTTATGAAATAAATAAATAAATTACTTACCTAAATTATCTGAATAGCTGATTTGTAATGACATCACTTGTTTAACTAGCTTACTAGCACGCAGTACGATGTGTATCGTCTGAGAGACAGTTACAAAATGTTTTCGTCGTTGCCAATCCCAAAAAATGCCATTGTTCATTAACTCCAAACAATGGTGGTCGAATTCTAACAACTGATCAACAATGCGAACTTTGATAAGCAGTTCTCGATAATCCGTTCTCAACAATTATTTGTTATTATTAAAGTTTAACATTATAAAATTAACAAAAATAATATAAAACTCATATCCTGGCTAAATAGCCACATGGCCGCCGAAAACCGTATATTCCCTTCCCGTTCTCCCGCCGTTCCCTAGCTTGTCGTGCATTCTTTCCAAAAATCGGGACTTTTTTAAAACGCCGTGGGACGCGGGACAAATTGTTAAAAATCGGGACTGTCCCGCCAAAAGCGGGACGTCTGGTCACCTTACCCAAGGAGCATCTCGGGCATCATTTTAAACGGATTGGAGGACTTGGCGCGGGCTGATTTGGCTACAGCACTTCCTGTCGCCCAGAACGCTAACTGGTCAACATCTTCTGTACCCGCGGTGACCGAACAACCTCAGCTCTGGGGTTTGTGCCTCGAGCCCAAGGGCCCACTGAGTCCAAGCGCAGTCCACACAGGCGCCCACGGGCTGTGTCCTCGTTCACAGCCAAGTCCAACCTCAGGACCGGTTACTTTCATTGCTCCCAGTGGGTGAGCAACAAGCAGACTCCATAGAAGAAGCTGGGGAACAGTCATCAAATAACTCCGATCACACCGGCAGCCAGCGGGGGAGAAAACGACAGAGCCCCCAGGAAGCTACCAACGGACTTGGCTGCAGCCTTTTCAAAGACCGGCACGTGGGCTCCCGCAGCCTGGCCCCATGGCAAGGCTGTGCTATTGTTGTTGTGGTTTTTTGTGTGGTTTTTTTGTGCCTTGCCTATTCTGAAATGGTAATGGAAGATACTGTCTAGCTGAGTGCTTATAGAAAGGCAGCTATGAATGAAACTCCGCACTGTACACTGTGCGCGCACGCACACACGGCACCCCAGGGAGGGCTGTGGGAGCTGCTGGCACTTGGGTGGCCGCTGGGGGAGGGTCAGGACGAAGAGGGCCGGGGGCACCTCCCAGTGCGACTGCTCGTGGCTGCCCTCCCCCTCCTGTGCAGGGAGGTGCCGCGCCCCTTAGGACTAGGCAGGGTGTCCAGGTTCTTGGGACCCCTCTTCAACTCAGACATGGCGACCCCACAGATAACTTTCTAAAAAACAGAAATTATGAAAACAAAAACAAAGAAATGGAGGGCGGTGGAGGGAAGGATCCCCATCAAGAAGAATTTCATAGAGGCTTCTATTTCGGAAGGTGTTCATCCCACTCCCGATTGGGTTTATGGTAAGACTGAGATGAGTGTGGTGGGAGGAGACCCAGTAAACAGGGATGAGGCCCAGGAAACCGAGGGGAGGCGGGACTTCAGGCTGAGCCCAGCTGCAGACAGACAGGAGGCCGGGACTTGGAGAGGAAGGGGCGGAGTCGGAGCGCTGCAGGGCTTGGGGAGGGAGCCTTGGGTTGGAAACAGAGACATGGCCACACAAGAGAGACCAGACAGTACTGTGCAGATCGACAGGGAAGGCGACGGGCCTCATTTATTAGAATTAACTAATCTTCAGCCAACTGTGAGCTGGGAATAAAGCAGAATTATTTTAGTCATCTATCTTTATATATCAGTGTCCAGTAGCATACGTTTCATTTTATCTGGAAAGCACGTGTGATTTCTTTTGAGCAAACATTGTGTTCTGAACGAACGGAGAAACAAAGGCAATTAAGAGATGGTCTTCGCTTCCCTGCGGTGACTGAGACAAGTCTCTCACGCAGTCCGGAGGAGGTGTGAGCAGCTCATGGACGAGCTCCTGCTTTGTGCAGGCTGCGTACTAAGCATTTCAGCATATTATTTCATCTAAATCCTATGGCAATCTTAAGAGTAGATAAAATTATCCACTTTCACAGGAGGAAAAATGAAAAGTTCAGTGACTTGTCAAAGTCCACAAAGCTCTGGAAATTAGGGACATCGATTCCAAGTCCTGGCTCTCATGTCTTCCCAGAAAGGCCCTCTGCTCTAACCATGGCTTCCTTAGAGCCCAGGTGTGTGCTTGCGTGGTTGTCCAAACCAACACGATTTGAAGGGCTCACCTGTGAGGTCTCGATCTGCTGAGCCTGCCAGCACAGCAAAGGATCTGACCGGGAGGTCGGGCCATCGCAGGTGGCAGGGAAGGACCCCGTGGAGGCAGTGCCTGCCTGTCAGCCGGAGGTGGAGATGTGGAGAAAGCTCACCTCTGAGATCACTTAACACTGACGTTTTAAGCCCGGGCTCCCACGTGCTATCAAAGTAGAGCACGCCTTTGAGGAAGCCCGACATACTTCTCCACGCCTGTGAGGGTCCGCAGCAAGGACGCCCGAGGACCAGGGGAGCCATGAGTGGGACGTCCAGGGGCCCTCGCCTCCGGGGCTGCCTTCGCCCGGTCCGTGTCGGCGTCTTCCTGAGGTTCCTGCAAGGACTGGGACTGTTGGCCTGGCTGAGCGGGCGTGTCTGCTGTGGCTGGAGCGATGCATTTGGGAAACGTTGGCAGATGCGTTGTTTGGGTGCCCCGGGGGGGGGGGG
This sequence comes from Ia io, assembly GCA_025583905.1. Classification (NCBI taxonomy): domain Eukaryota; kingdom Metazoa; phylum Chordata; class Mammalia; order Chiroptera; family Vespertilionidae; genus Ia; species Ia io. The sequence continues at coordinate 6,779,239 of JAJQQW010000019.1, forward strand.
GGAGGGGGGGCGGGGGGACACACACTGCATCCCCGGTGAGCGGGTTTCCAGCCTTCTTCACGGAAGGGTCTCGGAACTAGAGGTTTCCTACATCTCCAGGCACCGTCTGGCGCCTCGTCTGTGTGACTCAATGTTGACCTGAGCCTGAGGGCGTTGGATCGGGACGGCCCCCCCTCTCTCCCCGAGAGTTCCATGTTTAAGTCAAGAAAATTGTTTCGAAAAGATGCCTATGTGTGACCTAACACCAACAGCGCCCACGGTGAGTGTGTACTGAATGTAACCCCCAAACGATTACTTCAGCCGATCTGAGACCCCCTCCTCCAGCTCAGGGTACTGTCCTGTGTGTCCTTCTGTGGTTGATGGGACGCATGGCGTGTGCGTGGGCCTGGTGGGCCTGGTGGACAGACTAACACTGATTTCAGCGATGGCGGGGACTTTGGATGTCATTTGCAATTGTTTGCAATGATTTTTATCTCTCTCCTTTTTTCTAAAGATCATCTATTTTTCCCCTCTTAACACACTCATTAATTTTCATTGCCCAAACCGAATCCTCTAGGCTCCTGCTTTTGTCTCCGCACCTTGAACACACTTAGAAGGCGAGAGAATGTCACTAGTTGAAGGAACAGACAGTGCACATCAGAGTCATCTCCCTCGATGATTCAATGGTCTTTTCCCCTTTAATAAACTCCGCAAACAAGGGAATGAGCCAGCCCTTGCTGTACTCCTGGGAATTCCAGAAGAGGTTGGTGTTGGACAGCAGGCAGATAAGTAAGTCAGTACTCAGGTTACCCTGCTGTGCAGGGCCCCTGGAGCAAGGCTGGAGGATTTACCTGCCCTCCGGCCTGTCCTCTGTGGAGACCTGTGTTGTGGGCTCCATTTAAGGTAAGTGGTTCTTGGCTGACACATTCCTGCGATGGAATGGGCCCGGCCTGACTGAGAGCACTGGGCCAGGCATGCCTGCAGGCGGCAAGCCCCACCTGCTGTCCCGCTCCTGGGGTGGAAGCTGTGCGTCACGCTCCGCCTTCGGTCCCCAGGCGCTGTGGGTGGCCATGCGATCCTTGCCCTCATCTGGGCTTATTTGTTCCACGAGCTGGTGATTGCCGCTATGTCCTGATGCTGTGGGACTGGAGATCAGGAGCCGGGACTCAGTGCCTGCCTTCCAGGGGTCCTGTTTCCACCGAGAGAGGGGCTACGGCCTGTCCTATCTTCCTGGTGCTGAGATGTCTGTGCCCCTGAGCATGTGGCAGATCCCTGCCGAGTCGTGTCGTGGCCTTTCCTTCTGTGCAGCAACCTGAGCGAGGAGCCTCGCGACCGCACTGCCTCCCAGGCCTTAGCTGCCCACGGAAGGAACCCAAACCCAGGCCTGTGGGTGTCTCGGGGTCAGGAACCAGAACTCAAGAACAGCCACCACCAACAGCCGCCTGGGCTTTTCCAAGTCAGATGGCTGCTTAAGCGACAGCGATCAGACACTTTCCTTGTTTGCTTCCGCCTTTTCTCTAGAAACTCCTCCCCGGCTCCTGTCCGGGACACGCCTAACCACTTCCTGTTGGAGTTGTCCGATTGGAATAGATTTTTGCTTAAATAGACTCTTAAAAATTCCAAGTTTCTCTTTTAGCGGTTCTATGGTTTGAATCTCAGAACCCTCTGGCAGAGGATTTGCCCCTCATTCACTAGGCAGACACCTGTTCAGTGCTGCCGAGAGCCAGGCCTGTGCCCAGATGGACAGACAGCGGTGATCCGGGAATACATCTCGGACTTGCAGAGAGAGCGCTCGGTTGGATGGGGAAAACCAACGTCACCAAGCAAACAAACCTGCCCATGGTTACAAACTCGGTAAGAATTGTGAGGTGAAAAGCAGGGTGTCCGACAGAGGCCAGTACGAGGTGCCCTGTAAGCCTGGAGGACATCTGTGAGGAGGTAAGTATGCAAGATTGCTGTGTACAGACCCAAAGGGAGGACAGGTGCCCACGGCAGCATCAAAACCTGCAGGGAAGGCGCCAGCTGTGTGGAGATCCAGTGGGAAAATGTCCACGTAGAGAGAGGGCGTGGGTGGGCGTGGCCCCAAGGAAGCCTGTTCCAAACTGGAGATCTGAAAGGGGCCAGCGAGAGCGGGGTGCCTGCTGGGGACCTGAGGTGGCCGGTGCCCAGTAAGTGCTCAGCACATGCTAACTCCCTGAATAAAGTGGGCAGTCCTTCTACTCTGACAGTTGGTAAGAGTGAGCGGTCAGAGGTAGGGGTGGGAGGCTGCAGCCGGGGGCCGGGGCCGTGGAGGCAGACTGAGCAATGATGTAACCGAGGAAACTGCTGAGGGCAGGGGGCTGGGTTGTGGCTTCTGCACCCACTTCCATATTTACAAGGCCTGTCCCCTGACAGCCACATGGCGGCCGAGCCCCAAACTCCGGGCCTCGGTGCTGGGGGACAGGGACGGGAGCACTAGTCCGGCACGCGTGTCCCTCTGTGCATGGCGTGTGTCCCTCACCGCTGTGCTCAGGACCGGGAATCGGATGCTCCCATTTGCTGGAGTGATAATGACTCAAAACGAACGAGATGAACCCAACAAGGAGAATTTTGTTTCCTCCTGAAACTAACACAAAGCAGACAGCGTCTGTCTCCTTCCCGTGTCCGTCTTACCTGTGCTTCTGACCCGATCGACAGGGCCTTTTCAGTGGTAGATGGTAAGCGCTACTACTAATGAACCCCTTGTGGGGGTTCAGAACCAGAACATGATGTGCTCTGTGGTTTGTTTTGAGCTAAAGGCCATTTTAGCTTCAGGACCAAGAGAAACTTCTGCCCTGCCTTTCAGTCCCTAAAGCAGGGGTGGGGAACTGTTTTCTGCCCAGGGCCATTTGGCTATTTATCACATCATTCACGGGCCATACAAAATATCAGCTTAAAAAGTGGCCTGCTGTATTTGGTCAAACATTTAATTAGCTCACCCCTATTGCCTCGGCAGGGCCAGACCAGATGATGTCGAGGGCCTTCTACAGCCCATGGGCTGGACGTTCCCCACCCTTGACCTAGAACTGAATTAGGGGCCTTGCCCATAACAGTTTCTCAGCGATAATCTGGAATCGATTCACCGATCTGGCAGGGCAGCGCTATTTACTGCACTTCTGTTCCCATTGTCTTGCAGTGGCACTGTGCACTCCCCAGGACGCCTGACCTCATCCCTAGCGCAGGGCTTCTGTACCCATATCCCCCTGAGCAGGCCTCCCTTGTATGCAGGGTCCCCACACGACGGATTTAGCCTGGTCATTGTCTCTGGCTCACCTGTCTCCTGTCTGTGTGATTACTAGGCCAGCCAGGACCTGGAGGTCGGGCAAAGTTTTCCCGCCCCCCCCCCCGCCCCCACAACCGCAGCACGGGTTCCTGTGATGGAACCTGATAGTTGGAAAGAAAGGCCTTGAGCAGCGTGTGGGCTGCTTGTCTTCCTCTGGGCGGCTCCGGGCATCGATTTGAGTGAAGGTTTATAGAGAATCCACGGGCTGCAAATGGACCGTGTGATTTCTACTGCTTAATGTGTAAAATCCAGCTTAGTGCAAAGCCTGAAGGAACCGTAAGAAAGAGAGCTGTGTCTCGTGTTTAGAGAAAGCTGTGTAGGTTACACATCGTAGCCTGTGACAAACGGACACTGCAGCGTGCAGGACGTCTGTGCTGAGCTGCAGCTCTCCGAGCCCACCTGACCAAGTGCCCCTGACAAGGAGCCTTCCCATCACACGTGGCCATGTGGGCGGCGCACAGCTCCGGGGTTTGCGGACGACGGAAGGAACGGACAGTTAAAGAGTGAAACAGGCCCTGGATGGCTGCTCAGTGGTTAGAGTATTGTCCTGTGCACCAAAGGGTCGATTCCAGGTCAGACACATACCCAGGTTGCGGGTTTGATTCCCCATTTGGGGTGCATGCAGGAGGCAACAGTCCATGTTTTTCTTTCTCTCTTCCTCTCTCTAGAATCCCTGAAAAACATATCCTCAGGTGAGGGGGAAAACAGTGAAACAGACCCCCAGTATTTGGGCCCGTGGAGAAGTACGAGAAGCAGGAGTCAAACACTTTTATTAGATTTGGTTTTAACACAACAAACTCCGAGTAGGGAACGTCCCCAAGCGTTAATGAAAACGCGTGCCCAAGGCCCGGCGAAGAGACATAAATGCGGAAACAAGGTAGGTCTGCAATGCAGGCAGGGCCGCGCGGCTTCCTTCTGTGTAGCCCCGATAATCTGACGCAACTCCTTTTATTTTGCTCAATAGCATCCGCTTCCCATTTGTGATCTCTGCCCCTGTGGCCGGGCGGTCACAGAATCGGGATGTAGCTGTTGATCTTGGTGCGATGCCTTTGCGAGATGCACTCGGCGATCCACACGATGTTCCTCATCTCTTGCTCCCTCAGCTTCGTGTAGGCATAGAAGACGCCGCAGTGGAACTGCCTGGTGAACGCCAGCACGTTCATCTTCACCTGAGAAGGGCGCAAAGCATGCACCGTCAGCTCGCCCGCAGCGCACGGTCACCAAGGAGGAGGCGGCAGACGGCTGTGCGTGAGCAGTAAGTGCAGACACCAGCAGTCCAGAGCAGGTGTGTGGGCCCCAGGGCACTCTCCCAATCTCAGCATCACTCTGAGCAGACCTTAGGACTGTGTGTGTGTGCGTCTGTGTGTGTGTGTCTGTGTGTGTGTCTGTGTCTATGTGTGTCCATGTGTATGTCTGTGTGCCTGTCTATGTGTGTGTCCATGTGTATGTTTGTGTGTCAGTGTGCACGTCTATGTCTGTGTGCTCTGTGTCTATGTGTGTGTCCATGTGTATGTTTGTGTGTCTGTGTGCACGTCTATGTGGTTGTCCATGTGTGTGTCTCTGTGTCTATGTGTGTGTCCAGGTGTATGTCTGTGTGTCTGTGTGTGTGTATGTCTATGTGTGTGTCTGTCTGTGTATGTCTATGTGTGTGTCTGTGTGTGTCCATGTGTATGTCTGTGTGTATGTCTTGTGTGTGTCCGTGTGTGTCTCTGTGTGTCTCTGTGTGTGTCCATGTGTATGTCTGTGTGTCTGTGTGTATGTCTATGTGTGTGTCTGTGTGTGTCCATGTGTATGTCTGTGTGTATGTCTATGTGTGTGTCTCTGTGTGTATCCATGGGTATATCTATGTGTGTGTCCATGTGTGTCTGTGTAGTGCGTGTCTGTGTGTGTGCATGTATGTGTCTTTGTGTGTGTGTCTGTGTGTACGTGTTTGTGTGCGTGTCTGTGTGTGTTTATGTCTTTGTGTGTGCGTGTCTATGTGTGTGTGTGTGTGTGTGTGTGTGTGTGTGTGTGTGTATCTGGGTGTCTGTGTGTGATGTTGGAGCCATATTTACTTGGCGTCCAGTTTGTCTCATTCAGGGAAAGCATTTTTCCTTGGCCACAGCCTTTAAAGGCTTGGGAAGGTTTTAGCTGCCTAACTCCCTCCAGGGCAGTGTTCCAGCCCCTGGTGTCCAGACTCAGCTCTGATGAGCTTTTCTAGAACGCTCTGTAGCAACCTGACTTACAGGGCAATTGTTTGTGTTTTTCTCTGTAGAAGGGAGATAAAATAAATTTTTCAAGAATATACTTTGAACTGGGGCAGTCGGAAATGGAACAGTTCCGTATTCTGTCCCTGAGAGAGGGCTGAGGGCCCCCGGCAGCTCTGGACACCACGCAGTCACCGGAGGCCTGGCTCCTTCCCTGCCCACCGGGGCCCGGCAGGCTCCTCGCCAGCTGGAGGCGCCGGAGCTGCTGCCACTGCGGTTATGACGCCCCTCGGGCCCCCGAGAGCACTCAGAGCAGGACGGACAGGAACCCGCTCCGCCTGCTGCGGCCTATGCAGCCCACAGGCTCTCGGGGTCCATCCCAGGCTCCCCTGTGGCTTCCCATCAATGGCAGCGGAAGGGCCAGCGGCTTGGAGGAGTGCATAGGCCACACTAGGAAGATGTCTTAGATTAGGGGACGCTGCGGTATAAAAAGTCTAACACAAAATGAAACAAGTCCTCGTTGGGCAGCTCAGTACCCAGACAGGGACTCGGACGAAGTGGGACCTTTCTGCCTTTTTAGGGAACCATAACGCGGACCCATGTTCCTCGGTGCAATTCCGCAGGAACAATTCCCAAGTGTTACAGCTGTGCGGAGCTGCGTCCTCACCCTGGACAAACCGGGGGAGGCACGGGGAGGGTGGCGCCCACCGAGCTGCCCGCGACGACAGGCGGGCTGTGATGGCGAGAACGCTGGGTCGTTCCCCTCACTCGGGCTGCCTGCCTCCCCGCCCGCTCGGCGTCCCCATCCCACCGGGCACATGCACCGGGCTGCCCGCTGAGAACCATGAGAAGATGCTTAAAACCCAGAGCGGGTCCTACCTCGTGCTCGTAAAACACATCCTCCAGCGACTTGCCCCCACTGCCGTCACCCACAGCCTCGAACAGAGGCTTGTAAACCTTAGGGATAGAGAAGAGACTATTTGGTAACAAATCCTCATTTCTTATAAATGTGTATGGTTCCTAGCAATACAGAAACTGCATCTATTTAAAAAACTTATCCCCAGAGGACATGTTCTCGTAACTCTCGGGCCCCCTGAGGAAATGTCCAAGTTCCCACGATGACAGCGGGTGGGAGGGTGGCACAGCTTGGCCCGCGGCGAGCGCAGACCCACCGGGCCGGGGGCATAGGAGCTCGTTTCCACGCTCAGCTCTCCCTCTAGGGGTGCAGTGCATGCGCCACCTCAGAGACGACAGCTGATAAAATCCCCGTGGGACTGCAAGAGCGGGCGTGGGGGCACAGAGTCCCGGGGGACAGGAGGCGTAGCAGGGGTCTGGGCACAGCCTCGCCTTCCGCGGTCCCCAGAGGCCTCCAGGGAGCCCCAGGGAAGGGTGGGCAGGTCTCTCAGCTCCGGAAAGCCGCCTGCGGGGCTGAGTTAGAGGAGCGAGGAGCGGCTGGGAGGAGGAGGCCCTGAGCTGCAGAGGCGTGGGGGGCCTCTCCATCCTGCCCCCGGAGCCGGGCGCACAGCCAGGGGCCACCTGCCCTTACTGCAGTGGCCATTGCTTACCCCCGGCCGCTTCGAAGGGCCTCTGGTTCGGCTCTTTCACCTGCTCTGACGTGAGCTCAGGTTTCCGAGAGGCCCGCCCCGGGGAATCACCGCCTCCGCCCCTGAGAACCGTGCTCCCCGAGGCCACAGAGACATCCCTGTGCTCCTCACAGCCCCCGGGAGGGAGCACCGGCAGGGAGGGTGCGACGTCCAGGCCCCCGTGACAGCGCAGGGAACCGGGTCCTGTACGTACCTCATAGTGGTCCGCGACCCTCTTCATCTGCTCGAAGTCCTCCGCTTGGGCCAGCAGGCGCAGGCCCTCGGGGCAGAGCCGGCCGCAGGTCGGGTAGAGGGCCTCCCGGGCGTCTTTGCTCAGTTCGGTGCCGAAGGAGTTGAGGGTGATGATGAACGCTCGCCTGTCGGCCTCAAACTGCATTCGCAGGAGAGAAAGCGGTGAGAGCCGCCCTGCTCAGGCTGCAGACAGAGCCCCGGCGGCCACGTTTCCCAGCGGCCGGTCCCGCTTTGGGGTCTGCATCTGACTGCGCGCAGGCGAGGCTTATGAACCTGCTCCCCACCGGGCAGCTGCCGCCGGGCCGCCCCAGGGCCACGGCCCTGCTCCACACCCCACGCGGCTCCCAGGCGCTGGTGTGCCAGGGCCGGCAGCCCGCAGCGCCTCCTCCTGGAAGCGGGACCGAGGCCTGCGCGGTGGGTGCCCCGGGGCAGAGCAGACGTGCTCGGCGAAGGCCTAGAGGGCGCTTGGGAGAGAAAGTGCACGCTGAACCCGCCAAGCCCCCGTGATGTGGGTCAGGCTTCTTCACATGAGGAAAATCCGTGCTACCTGTGGTTTGGGTGGGGTTATTATTTTGTTTTGGGGTTATTATTTTGTTTTGCTTGTTTTTGCTTTTTTTGGTTAATCCTCTCCTGAGGATATATTTTTTTTTTAAATATATTTTATTGATTTTTTACAGAGAGGAAGAGAGAGGGATAGAGAGTTAGAAACATCGATGAGAGAGAAACATCGATCAGCTGCCTCTTGCACACCCCCTACTGGGGATGTGCCCGCAACCAAGGAATCGAACCTGGGACCCCTGAGTCCTCAGGCCGACGCTCTATCCACTGAGCCAAACCGGTTTTGGCCTGAGGATATTTTTCCATTGATTTTTAGGGAAAGCAGAAGAAAGGGGGAAAGACAGAGAGAAACATCGATGTGAGAGAAACACATCTATTGGTTGCCTCCTGAGCCCCAACCAGGGCCCAGGCCAGGGAGGAGCCTGCAACCAAGGTATGTGCCCTTGACTGGAATCGAACCTGGGACCCTTCTGTCTGCAGGCCAACGCTCTATCCACTGAGCCAAACCAAGTGGGTTGGAGTTGTTTTTTGTAAGTTAAATAGTAACAAATCTAACTCTGTAGCTAAGAATTATACGATTTAGAGCAAGTGATCTCACTCTCTGGCCTCAGTTTCCTCATTTGTGGGGTGGTGGGTGTGGCCACGTGAAGGTTGGTAGGTCGAGTGTGCTCACCGGTCTTCTCCGCTGAGCGAAGCACCGGGCAGACGGCCCGCGGGGCCTCCAGGTCACCCGCACCCTGTCCTTCTCTCCTGGTGGCCTCCGTGGCCTCCTCCTCCCAGTCCTCCACCGCAGCCCAGACCAGCTGCTCCCAGTGCCCGGTGCTGGGAACCCTTCTCCGTACCCGAGCTCCCGCCCAGCACGTGACCTGTCATTTAAAAATCTGCCTGGGTTTCTCTCCCCTCGAGACCAGACCCTCTGGGGGCCATGCCTTTCCTGTTCACTGTTCATTCGGAACATCCAGCGCCCGACCCATGGCAGGTGGCAGGTGGCAGGTGTCGGGGGGCCCGCCAGAAGGGCCTGCGATTCTGCCACGTCAGAGATCCTGGGGAAGCTTCTGCTCACGGCCCCTCCCAAACCCAGAGCCGCAGGTTTGCCAGAGCCTTCCGTGAGCACAGTGCTCCGAGGAGCCAGGCGAGGAGCGGGGCGGCCAGTCCTCCCATCCTCCCGGCCAGAGGCCCGGCCGCCTTATCTGGAGCCAAAGGCCGCTGCCTCGGGCCCTGGACAGCACCGGCCCGTCGCACTCTCAGACCTCGCAGGCTGAGAGAGGATGGGCCAGAGGGTGGTCCACGGCAAAGGGACCTCGACATGGAGCCTGGGTGGGAGTGGGCTGACGGGCAGGTCCTCAGTGCGCCTCCTCAGGGTCGGGGGTGGGGGAGAGGGGGATTTAAGGAACTGGCGGGGGGGGGGGGGCAACAGCCACAGCTCCAGGCCGGGGAGTGCAGGACGCAGAGGGACGGAGGCGGGCACGGAGCAGGGCGGCTCAGGCTGTGCAGGAGAGGGCCACACCGCAGACAGCCTACTGGGCAGCCATGTCTGCGTTCTCCCCTTGAGAACACGTCTCCGTGGCCTACACCGCACGGACTCCACTCAGAACTCAACTTGTTGAAATCCTCCCTGCTTCTGAGGGTCCCACAGACCCGCCTTTTCATGGGAAGCCCTTCTATTCCCCCCTGCCCCGTGATGATTTCCTCGGACCCCAGTAGCTGGTAACGCCCTTTGTTCTGCCTGGTTCCCTACCACCTGGGCTCCGTGAGAAGATGTAATGGGGACTAAGAGGCTGACGGTCAGCGTCCATCCCCAGGCCACAATCCGACACCCTGGCTTTTTTGCTTGTGGGCACAGGTATGTCAGAACCCTGTCCTTTCCCTCACGCTCCTTACAAACTCTCGTTCATTCTGAAGCCACAGCCTTTCTGTTGCTGCAGAAGGTCACTGTACTCTTGGACTTCTTCCAAGTCACTGTCAGCTACACCTGGTAGAGCTGGGCTGTCAGGTCACCCGTTCTTGCCTGTTCACATCTGGAGGGAGCAGGGGTGGGTGGGGGCTGTGGAGGACAGCGGTGGGGAGCAGGGGTGGGGGACAGTGGCAGGGAGCAGGGGTGGGCTGGGGTCGTGGAGGACAGCAGTGGGGAGCAGGTGTGGGGTACAGTGGCAGGGAGCAGGGGTGAGCTGGGGCCGTGGAGGACAGTGAAGGGAGCAGGTGTGGGGGACAGCACAGGGAGCAGGGGTGGGCTGGGGGCCATGGAGGACAGTGATGGGAGCTGGAAGCAGGCTGGCTTGTCAGCTGTGTACTGACCAGGAGACCAGACAGCATGTTCTGGGCCAGTGGTCGGCAAACCACGGCTCGCGAGCCACATGCGGCTCTTTGGCCCCTTGAGTGTGGCTCTTTCACAAAATACCACGTGCGGGCGCACACGTACAGTGCGATTGAAACTTCGTGGCCCATGCGCAGAAGTCCGTTTTCGGCCTGGGCGAGTCTATTTTGAAGAAGTGGTTCTAACGCTGAGCCACACTCAAGGGGCCAAAGAGCCACATGTGGCTCGCGAGCCGCGGTTTGCCGACCACTGTTCTGGGCTCTTGGTCCTGTGGCCTGAGCGGCACAGACAGCAGGGCTGCCCTGAACACAAGCTGACTTCCCATAGGAAGTCACAGTCTTGAAATCCAGTCAAATGTTCTCACGCAAGCTCAGGTAACACGCCCCGCCTGTGAGCCTGTGTCCTGTCACATGAGAGAGCACGAGACCACATGCGTGAGAACTTCATAAACGACACAAATAAAAGGGAGGTTACATGATCTAATGCTGCTATCAACCTGGCAAATCTGGTCACATCAGGAAATGTTATAGCCAAAACCGGTTTGGCTCAGTGGATAGAGCGTCGGCCTGCGGACTGAAGGGTCCCAGGTTCGATTCCGGTTAAGGGCATGTACCTGGGTTGCGGGCACATCCCCAGTAGGGGGTGTGCAAGAGGCAGCTGATTGATGTTTCTCTCTCATCGATGTTTCTAACTCTCTATCCCTCTCTCTTCCTCTCTGTAAAAAATCAATAAAATATATTTAAAAAAAAAAAAAAGAAAGAAACGTTATAATTGGCCCGGCAGGTGTGGCTCAGTGGATGAGTGTTGAACTAGGAACCAGGAGGTCACGGTTCGATTACGGGTCAGGGCACATGCCCGGGTTGCAGGCTGGAGCCCTAGTGTGGGGCCTGCAGGGGGCAGCCGATCAATGATTCTCTCTCATCACTGATGTACCTATCCTTCTCTCCCTCTCCCTTCCTCTCTGAAATCAATAAAAATATATTTTAAAAAACAGAATAATCGCATGCCACATGTAACTGATGTTTCTACATAAATGTGTGAAGACGGTTAAACGGATTTTTGTTTTTATCGCAGCTTGAGGAAAACCTAATCTAACGTGGTAGGTTAAGGGACAGGAAATGGCTGTGGGAACCGGGGACTCAGCAGCCGGTCCCGCCAGCCCAGTGACAAGCCTTCGTTCAGTCCTACGCGGTCTTTGCCGCAGAGACCATGCTCGTGGCGTTCTGGGGTCGTGCAGCCCACGCGGCGTGACGTGCTTATAGCGCAGCCTTCCTGTGGGTAAGCACTGTGAGCTTAATGTAAGAGTCGGAGCCAGGGGCCAGGATGCCCAAGTTCCCATCCTGACTCCCGCTAACTGTGACATCAGGCCTTCTCTGTGCCTCAGTTGCCCCTTTTGGAAAATAGACGCTAACCTCTCACCTCTGTGCTGTTTTGAAGTCCAGGTGAATCCATGTATGTGAAGTTTAGGACATACCTGCACATACCAAGTGCTGGCTAGTGCCAGTGCTGCTGTATATCTTTTGTTTCAACGAAACTCCCGTTCTGCTTTTGTTGGCATAAAGCGGAAGAACCATTTCTAAGCCATGGGATTGGGAATGTGGACACCATGTCCTGAGCCCTGGACAACGTACTGCTTCGAGTGCCGCTAGTAGTTAGATTCACGAGAAGGGACAGCGCTTCATCGAGTCACCAGGCCACCTATGGGTGCGATGTGACCAGAATTCTGTCCAAAGAGATGCGCACTTGCTGACGTTGCGTGAACCTCAAAAAGTTCCCGATGCATCGAGGCCCACCTTCCGGTGAGACAGATGGGGAGAAAGACCTTTAGGAGTGGCCAGTGACACACTTCCCTCTTCAGGGACTGCTCACCGGACGTTTCGACGGGGACGCAGAGCGCCTCTAGCTGTGACACTGGGAGGATGAGCTGCTCTGAGGGGACAGACGCTGCCAGATGCAGTCTCAGGACAGTGCGCTACACCATGTGCAGATGAAGTTACAGCACCCCCGACCCCCGGCTTTTTTGCCAAAAGGGTAGTTCTTCTCAGGTTTTTCTTGAATTCAGAAGTCATTGATTCATATTCAAGGATCCGCCACCAATGAAGTCAGAATAAAAGGTAACCTAATGATTAAAGGTAGTCTTTGGACAAAAATGGTTTTCTCAGGGATTTTCTAAACCCAGAATATATAACTTACAATTAAATTCTATCCTGCCTGGGCTGGTAGCTCAGTTGGCGGGAGCGTTGTCTTGATACGCCAAGGTTGCGGGTTCAATCCACACTCAGGGCTCATGCAAGAGTCAACCAATGAACAAGTAGGTAAGTGGGACAATTAATTGATGTTACTCTCTCTAATCAATAAAAATTAAGGTACATATTTATTTTAAGTTATCTATTTATTTAAATTATATATTAATTTTTAAGTCCAAGAGTCTGAGGAAGCCAGCAAGAGAGCCCCATTGACACAGGCCACGTGAGCGCCAACTGTGCCCGTATGGATGCCTGCGCCCTCGGAGGCCTGGGTTTCCAAGCATCTGCAGGAACATGGGAAACAGGAGGCTCTGGCACAGATGGAATTCCTCTTTGACATCAAAGGGGATTAAGAAGTATAATAACCCCAGTCAGAAGGCAGAAGCCATCACTGAGCCCTCACCAGTCTCTCCACCCAGCGCTGGGTGCACGAGCGGCTTTAGTGAGGGTTTCACAGGGACGATGCCCTGTGGGTCCCCGCGGCCTGTGTCCCCTCCCTGGAGGGAATCTGGGGTCCTTCCGATTCCTGTAGCGTGAATTGCCACAGCTTACTAAATTTTTCACTAATTATGATCTTTCTTCATATTATACAGCAAGCACGATCACATTTTTATAAGTGCTATTCTTTCCTAAGTCTAAAACAACTCTTCAATGTAGGAAACTTGGAAAATCACTCTTTTTTTAAAATCCTCACCCAAGGATATGTTTTTACTGATTTTAGAGGAGGGGGAGGGAGAGAGAGAGAACATCAATTGATTGCCTTCCTTATATGCCCCGAGCAGGGATGTGCCCTGACCCGGAATCGAACCCACAACCTATGTAGCCACCCAGCCAGGGCCAGAAAACACCACTGTTAACGGAAGACATCAATGGCATACAGAGAGTAAAACACATCGCTCGTTTCACTTTAGATAAAGGAGCTTCTGCGATGAAGCAGCATCAGGCCGACGACAGAAATGAAACACATGGAAACACACATTTGGCATGAACGCTTCAAGCATGCTTTCTCACCTCGAGAATGGGGCACATGATTTCTGCTGTGACGTCACCATGATTCTTACAGAAGTTATAGAACGCCTCCAGGTACGACTGGAAAAGAAGAGACCATCAAACAACAGGGTGACGATCGCCCCTTGTGGAAATGTCTAGATCTGCCTTTCATGGCTTACTCAGCGTTTCATGGAGGCTGAGTCCCTTCTCGCTGCCGGGAGGGAATGAATACCCGGGGAGGAAGTGCTCACACTAACGCCCATGGCACAGTCTGAAGAAAGAACTGCAGGAAGCACACAGCTGCACTCGTCTCGCCTCGTCACACGTACCTCCGCTCTTCCGCGTGCGTCTCCGGTGGCCTCACTCGGCTGTTCTGGCTCCTCTACCAAGCGTGCCAAGCCCTTTCACAAGCCCCATAGAGGCCCCGCTTTGGTCCTGTGCTGACATCCCCTCTCTCGGGAGGCGCACGGGTGGCTCTGAGCACGGGGGCAGGGGGGAAGGCAGGCCTGGCTGCAGTCAGCCGCCTGGCCGAGGCCCCGCTGCACTCACTAGGGGACTGCAGGCCCCGCCGCCTCTCCCCACGCCTCCGGGCCTCGTCTGTGGAGAGGAGCCAGCCCCGTCTAGCTGGGTAGAGTGGGTTAGCGCCTCCACATTGCTTGGACAGCGCCTCCCGCTGGCTGCATCAGGGTGCCCCTGTAGCCCATATTCATAACCAGGACGATGCCTGACGCAATGCTTTGGGGGGACCCTGCGCTGCAGCAGGGCGAGTGCACAGAGGGTGGCGCCTACGTTCATTCAGCTGCTCTGGGAGAATGTCTGAAGGCGCTGTGGTCCTCCAAGTGCAAGGACTGTTTACTCAGCGCCTGTTACACAGGGAGACCTGGGGGGGCGGCACAGTCCAGTCAGTGGCCAGATGATGCGAGCGGCACCTAGGCCGTCCCGCGCCAGCCGGTCATCTCGGTACGCTGCCCACGGCCAGTAGATTACAATCGTGTGGACAGGTAGCGGGCAGCAGGACTCACACAGAATGGAGGACAGAGTGAGCTCCGCCTGACAGAGGCGCCTGTAAATGCTGGTTGACTCCTGGGCCGCCTGCCCATCGCCACTTTACGCTCCAGGCCAGGCCTGGGGACACAGAGCGTGGGCTGCGACCTCCCCTCAGCCACCTCCTGCCCGGGAAGCTGACACGCATGCTCCACACGGGCCTCGCCTCGCCGTGCACGGGCGGGGGGGCGGGGGGGGGCATCGCGTCTAATGAAGAGCCCTGGTTAGGATGGATTGTGCAATAGAGACAGCAGTTACCTTGTACAGCTTATTGCGCAGAACTTCGATGTTCAGCTCATCGAGTGTGTTTTCAGACATGCAGTCTTGGAAGAATGGTGCTGGGAACAGAAGTCATCGGAGGATGAGTTAATGACAAGCAGGACTGCACGTGGACAGAGTGTCTTCTGCACGCACCCCCTGTGCTCACGAGGAGGACACGGGTTTCAATCCGGGGGCGCGTCACGCCGACCGCCACGGGGCACCGACCGAGACCCCTCCTTAAGCATTTACGGCGGCGCCTGCGCGGCACGCGGCTCACTGACCTAGCCAGTGCCCGGCGTGGGCAGCGCCCACGTCCAGACTCACGTCCGCAGTCTCCTGCCACCCAATGGTAATACTTACCTTTCATGCCCTTACTTTGTGCCGAGCACGGAGTTGTGCTTATTTATGTCTTATTTCGTTTTCAAAACTCTACAGTGGGGGACGGCGGGGAACCGAACTGCCCACGTGCCTGGTGGACAGGCTGAGCCCGCGTCACGCTCACGGCGTCGGTGCCAGACCGCCTGCCCTCCTGGGACCTGCCCCATAGCACTGGGCACTTGACGACACATTTATTTTTCTCTTAAAATTTTGTCCAAAATGGCGAGTATTTTGACAAATGATCAAAGGGCATCGCTACTGTGCAGACTTCCTCACAAGCACGCGTGCGCAGCGGCCCCGTGGCATCTCCGTGCTGTCAGGGCCGGCGGACACCCCTGGGCGCCCGACACCCGCTCCCTCAGGAGCCTGTGCGGACTGACGATGAAAGGGAAGGCGTGATTCTAACCGCACCCTGGAAAGGGGTGGCTTGACAAGGGGCGAGGTCTGTCATGCATTTGCTGGGTCGGGCACAGTGCGGGGGCGGTGGAGATGAGCGCTCCCTCCCGGCGCTGACGCCCGAGGTGACCGAGGTGCGCCCTGTCTGAGCTGAGGCAGGCGGGCTGGGCTGGATCTCCTCGGTCCCTCCACTCCTAGCACCTCTCCACTGCGCTGTGCTCACGGGACGCGCGGACGTGGGGCACGCTTCCCAATGGCAGCGCCGCGCACGGCAGCGAGCGCCGCACCCACGCTCGTACCTAAGGGCGTCTCCACCAGGACCGCGTGGAAGAGGTCGGAGGGCGTCTCCGCGATGTTGACGGCCTCCATCTCCGAGAAGCGGCCCAGCGGGTGGCACCGCCCCAGCAGGTCCCGCACGGACTTCTTCTGCAGCGCGCCGCTCAGCAGCAGAATCACGTTGTCGATCATGTAGCCGCACCTGGAGGAAGGCACGGCCGTTGGAGAACACGCCCCCAGCCAGACGCACCCACGGTCCTGGGGAAGGTGCGTGGCCCCGAGCTGTCCCGCGGCGGACCCGGTCCTGAGATGGGACAGGCGCACGGGCTCCGAGCCAGCGGCCTCTCATCTGGAGGGGCGTCTCCGCACCTGGGAGGGCACGGGACTCACACACACACACACACACACACACACACACACACACACACACACACGGGAAAGCCCTGAGGAGTGGCTTTGGCTAAGGAGGGTCCCACAGTCCCACAGCAAGATGTCTCCTGTGAACGGGACTGTGGGGGAAAGGAGCAGAGGCGACCAGCCACGCAGTCGCTCCTGGAAGAACCTGCCCTGTGATGCCCTCCACGGAGCTCAAGATCTCTGCGTCTCTGTAGCTCTGCCCTGAGTTCTGGTCAGTGGAATCCTTTCCAAAGTCACCTGCTGCTCTCAGCCGATGAGAGTTGTCGATCCGGCAGTGGCGTGAAGACTGGGACGCCCACAGACCATAAACCATGTTACCTGTTGCAACATTCGCTCAAAGTCTGACTTGTGCCCATTTTACGAATCTGTTGCCATCCTGCTTTGCATCTTGTAGTCCTAGAGTTACCCTCGTGTGGTCATTATTTTATAGGATGTTCCCTTTAAGATTTGTGATCCCTAGGAGGCTTCGTGTTATCTTTTGGGGAATGTATTCATTAAACTTGAAACACTGCTGGTTAGCTAGTCGTCATCCATGACACTTGCTTTTACATCTGAAAGGCCTGCCCCTGTGTCACCCGGAGGCCTCAGGATGGGCTGGGCGTCCCTTTGGGTGGGACTGGACAGCAAGCAGCTGGCAAACTCGGTGGCCACAGCAGACCATCCCATAAGGCACCGTGTCTCCCCACTGCGCCACCGCCCCCCCACCCCCACCCCGCAGGACTGAGCTATAGGGTTCCCACCACCTGAGAGGCTGGGTCTGCAACACGCAACCGCGTTCTCGGCGAAAATTCGGTGCCAGGCGACCAGGACAATGTGCCGTCTGCCAGGTCACACTGTCCATGTGGGAAGTACATACAGGGACAGGGACATACATGCAGAATCAGGAGCCATCTTTCATGGGAAGGACTGGGTGTGTGAAGTACATTTGGTCCGCGTTAAGTAATTCATTACCAGTGAACTTCTCCTATAAAACGTGCCAATCTACCCGCAACAGGCCCCACAGGTCCTCCTCGGGACCCGGACAGGAGGGCCGAGCTCACCTTGATGACATTGCAAACGTGTCTTTTTGTCCCAGTTCGTTCAATCCAACACCAGCTCCACAGCTCGCCTGGGACAGGCCACCTTTGGGTCAGGTGTGCTAAATAGCCTGTTGAGCGCTGGATCTCCCCACAGCCCTTGCTGGCATGACTCAGTTGGTTGGATGTCGACCATGCACCGCAAGGTTGCAGGTTCGATTCCCAGTCAGGGCATGTGGCCAGGTTGTGGGCTCTATCCCTGGTAGGGAACGTGCAGGAGGCAGCAGATTAATGATTCTCACTCACATTGATATTTCTCCTTCTCACTTCCTCTCTATCTTTAAAAATCAATTTTAAAAAATCTTAAAAAAGAAAAAAAAGAATCTCCTCAGAAATATTCTGCTCCCTCCTGAAATTTGACATTTTGGGTAACATTTCTTACTTCCCTGAACTTTCCCTTTTTAAATAGAGAAAAGTGAAAATTAAAACAATAGTAGAAAGCCATTCATTTTGCTCTCACACTCATTTTTTGTCTTCTAGCAAAAGAAAACATTGAAAAATTCCTCAGGAGTAACAGCATATTTAGAACAAGAGTGCTGAGCTTCATTCACCCCAAACTCCTGGGAGCATTCCCCCAAATTCCTAGGAGCACTCCCCCCAATCCTGGGAGCACCCCCCCCAATCCTGGGAGCACCCCCCAATCCTTGGAGCACCCCCCAATTCTGGGAGCACCGCCCCCCCAATCCTGGGAGCACCCTTCCAATCCTGGTGGCTCTGAAACGGCTAGGGAACCTTCCCCTCGCACCTCAGACTCCCTGCAGTCCTGCTCCCAGCGGCGTTCAGGTGAAACGTGCCTCCAAGCCGCCCTTTTCTGCACCAGCCTCTGCCCTGCTTTCTCAGGAGACGCTGGCTCCCCTTCCCCACTGCGAGATGCAGACCCTCCCCGCCTCCTGGACCACACTCAGGGCAACGTTTCTCATTAAGCTTTCAAAGTGTCTCCAGCTAGAAGTGACTTTTCTCTCTCTGCACTTTCCATTTCTATTTATCCGAGGGTGAAATTAATCTTCGATATATATTGGTATTGACAATGGTGAACAAGAGGACGAGTTAGCTCGCCCACTCACAAATACTCCTACATATCTGAGGAGGCAAGCACTGATCTACGGCTGTGCAGCCTGTGCTTCTGGGCACGTCACTGCACACAGCACCTCAAATACCGTCGTTTAGAGAGAACGCCTACCGCCCACACTAGCTCTAATCTCCTTGAAGACGGGCCTTTGTCCAGTACCTGTTTGTGGCCTCTCAGAGGTCTGCACACGAGCGCGATGATGCTTTTCAATCGGTTACACCGTCAGGTCAACTCTGATGCCCGCTGGGCAGCGAAGTGAAGGAGCTGACTGCAACCTGGCACCTGCCCTGGCCCCTTTCCGGGTCATCACTGCCTCATCCTTGCCTTTTCTACCCGTTTCCATCGAGGAGATTGCTCCAAGGTGGCCCTTTCCTGGCCACGTTTGTGAGCATTAGGTGACTCATAGGAAACACCAACAAGCGATTCTCCGTGCCAGTCAGAGGGGTGAGCGTGGAGTGCTGACCGTCACCTGCTCTGCAGCCAGTCGAGAGCAGTGGGGGCAGCTCTCACCTGCCCCACTCAAGACACCAATCGTGACCGGTTTGAGAGAATCGCATGTCTTACGGCCAGGAGAGAACAAGCAGCCAAGAGGACAGGAGAGAGACAAGAATGGAGAGCAACGTGCAGGCATCTATCAAAATCAAAAATCGCATATCCGTCGACAAAGCAATTTCACTTCTGGGAACCCACCCCAAAGAAGTTCTGGCACGAGAAAGCCCCATATATGTACAATGAAGTCTGTTGCAGCATTACATGAAACAGCAAAGAAATGAAACCACCTGGCTGGGCAAGGGCAGAACGGTTAAACACGTGATGGCACACTCACACAGTGGAACACAATGTATGCCTTGCATAAGATAGCTCTGTATAATCTACGTAGAAAATTCTTCATAGATTACATGAAAAAGACAAACTGAATTATGTAATACATATAATATGGTCTCCCTGTTCTAAAAAAACAATGAAAGCTACTATCTGTAAATATAAAACCCTAATATGCAAATACACCGAACGGCGAAACAACTGAACAACCGGTCGCTATGACGTGCGCTGACCACCAGGGGTTACGTGCGGAATATGGTAGGCATCAGCCGCGGTGGGATGGTGGAGCAGGTGAGCAGGGGCGCCAGACCAAGGCGGGGCGCTGGTCGCTGTCATCGGGGTGAGCCTCTGGTGGTTACTGAAAATTCTTTGCTCCCACATGCCGCAGTCCCACCTGGTGCTCGCACCTGCTGCCGGCATTGGTCCTGCTTGCACCCACTGCCAGCATTGGAGCCCGCTGCTTGCCCCTGCTGCCGGCACCAGCCCCCAATCTCTCCGCGCCGTCAGCAGGTGCGAGTGGGGCCGGCACTGCCCGTGCATGGGAGTGGTGGCAGCAGGAGCAGGGCTGCTGGCAGACAGGGGCCTGGGGGCTGTGGCAGGAGGGGCCGGGCGGGGGCACGGAGGATGGACCGAGACCCGCCCTTGTGCCCACCACAGCCTCGCAGCCCACAGTTCCTTTCAAGGTGCATGAATCCGTGCACTGGGCCCCTAGTGTATGTATAATTGTATATATACACACTAGAGGCCCAGTGCATGATTGAATCATGCACGTGTAGGGTCCCCTACATGCTTTTGCTTTTCGCGGTGGAGCTGGGTGCCAGTCCGCTGGTGCACCAGGCCTTTCAGAAGCCTCTGGCTCAGCGGAGGCTTCTGAAAGGCCTGGTGCCAGAGCAGACAGGCACCCAGCTCCCCCACTTTTGATGGTCCGCGGCCGCTGAGGGGGGCTACCCTGCTGTTGAGAGGCTCAGGGGGCAGGACTCCTGCCCCCTGCTCCTCTCAATGGCTGCTGAGGGGGGCTGCCACAGACATCTGGCTACCCTGCCGTTGAGAGGCGCAGCTGGGTGTCCGCGGCAGGCCCCCTCAGTGGCCGCGGATCTGGCCGTTGAGAGGCACAGGGCGCGGGAGTCCTGCCCCCTGCGCCTCTCAACAGCAGGGTAGCCCCCCTCAGTGGCAGCGGATCCATGCCTCTCAATGGCCGGATAGGCCACCCCGAGTCCTGCCCCCCAGCCTCCCACTGCCCAATCGTGGGCGTAGCGGAGTGATGGTAATTTACATGTTACTCTATTATTAGATAGGATATTTGTATTTGTTTGTTTACACACACATATTTTTATTTTTTACAAAAAAATTGGAAAGATATGCAACAAACTTATGAATGCCTAAGCCTAACCCTAACCTCTGGTCTCTGGTCTTTGGGAAACGGGTACTGAAGTACAGTCCTTATCTGTTTCCTTATTTCTAAAATGCCAGTAATATTAGTGCCACCTGGTAGGGCTGTTGTGCTGTTGTGGACATCAAATAAATTTAATAGCCTGACCAGAGTGGCTCAACAGTTGAGCATCGAACTATGAACCAGGAGGTCACAGTTGGATTCTGGGTCAGGGCACATGCCCCGGTTTTGAGGCTTGATCCCCCATGGGGGCGTGCAGGAGGCACCCAATCAATAATTCTCTGTCATCATTGATGTTTCTATCTCTCTCTCCCTCCCTTCCTCTTTGAAATCAATAAAAATATATATAAAAATAAATAAATTTAATAGCGCTGGCCGGTGTGGCTCTGTGGTTAGAGTGTCGGCTCTCACACCACAGGGTTGCAGGTTCAATCCCCAGCCCTGGTCAGGTGCATTCAGGGTGCATTCATGATATCTCTCTTACATCAATGTTTCTCTCTCTCTCTCCACACTTCTCCCTCCCTCCCACTCTCTCTAAAAATCAATGAGCAGTATATAAGTTAAAACAAAACATAGACATGGACAACAGCATGGTGATCACCAGAGGGAAGGGGCGTTGGGGGCAGTAGAAGAAGATAAAAGGGGGATAAATGGCGATGGAAGGAGACCTGACTGGGGTGGTGAACACACAATACAACATGCAGATGATGTGTTATAGAATTGTACACCTGCACGCTATGTAATTTTATTAACCAATGTCACCCCAATACATTAAAGGAACTCTTAAAAAGTACATGTTCTTCTTTTCCATTAGAAAGATAAAGCCAACAGCCCGGCCGGCATGGCTCGGGGATTGAGTGTTGACCTATGAACCAGGAGGTCTCAGTTCGATTCCCCGTCAGGGCACATGCCTGAGTTGTGGGCTTGATCCCGTGTGGGGTGTGCGGGAGGCAGCTGATCAGTGATTCTCTCTTATCATTGATGTTTATGTTTCTGTCCCTCTCCTTTCCTCTCTGAAATCAATAAAAAATATATTAAAAAAAATAAATGAAAAAGATAAAGCCAACAAGATAAGATAAAACGAGGGGCTATCTGGCTCAGCAGCAGAGTCCGGGAGGCCTCCGATCTCTCCCGGGACAGTTGAGGGAGTGCAGTCCTTTGGAGAAGGGGTGACTGTGACCAGTCATGCCCCCTGGTGGTCGACTGACGCCTAACCAGAAAGGTGACGACAACGAGCAAAGGAAAGATCTTGTAACCCACCCAGGGAACTGCTGTAGAGACGGCAACCTGCACTCTTCCACACCCAGGACATCAAACCAACTCCTAAACCCCCCTACACAACAGCACACTCTCTGCGGGACTGGCCTCTGGTTTTACCCCTAACATATTGGCTAAGAAATCGCCAGCACACCAGGGCCACATAGAATATGAAATTCTGAGTTGTCTGGGGTGTGTGTGTCGGGGGGGTGGTTTCTAGCTCTGTAACGTGCTGCTGATTACAGGAGTGAACATGGATTCCACAAATGCCCGGTGGCCGTACTGCCGACTGATTCTGGACAGGGACACAGAGAGAGAGCATCCAGGCGGGGGCGAGGGAGATCGCTCTTCGGACTTGTTCTCTCCCATCCTCTCAGCTGTCAGAAGAAATGAGGTTTTCCAAATTAAAACCTGTCCATTGCCAGCAGCACCAGCGGCGTGCTAACCCTGCCCAAACTATCTGTCCGCTTCCAGTTTTGCAGGAACCTCTACCCGGGGTTTTGGGACCACCTGTATTCTTATGGACAGTTTTAAAATATCTCTTATAGCTGGAAATATTTGGAAATTTAAGTAATTTTTTTAAAACAGTGTATTTTAACTAGATCAACATGGGGGTTTGTTGTGAAATGATGATGCTCGCTTAT
This sequence comes from Ia io, assembly GCA_025583905.1. Taxonomy (NCBI): domain Eukaryota; kingdom Metazoa; phylum Chordata; class Mammalia; order Chiroptera; family Vespertilionidae; genus Ia; species Ia io. The sequence goes on from JAJQQW010000019.1 coordinate 6,801,678, forward strand.
TCAACACCAAGGCTCCTTCCATGTTTGAGGTTCTAAAATTAGGAAACAATGACTCATGCGATCATCACCATCGATGGAGCAACCTGCCATTCCAGGGACAGCATTTCCCCAAATATTTGGGGCAAATTTCTTCTTGTTCTTGTTCTTCCTCCTCCTCCTCCTCCTCCTCTTCTTCTTCTCCCTCCTCCTCCTCCTCCTCCTCTTCTTCTCCTTCTCTTTCTCCTTCTTCTTCTTCTTCTTCCTCTTCTTCTTCTCCTTCCTCTTCTTCTCCTTATTCTTATTCTTATTCTTATTCTTATTCTTATTCTTATTCTTATTCTTATTCTTATTCTTATTCTTATTCTTATTCTTATTCTTATTCTTCTCTTATTCTTATTCTTATTCTTTAATTCTTGGACTTGTAATGCATCCTTTTTTTAAAAAAAATTTTATTTCAGAGAGAGGGAGAGAGATAAAAACATCAATGATGAGAGAGAATCATCGATCAGCTGCCTCCTGCACGTTCCCTACTGGGATCAAGCCTGCAACCTGGGCATGTGCCCTGACTGGGAATCGAACTGTGACCTGGTTCACAGGTGGACACTCAACCACTGAGCCACACTGGCTGGGCTGGGGCAAATTTCTGTCATGTGAGACCTGTCCCTCAACTCAAAACGTACAAAACGTGGCGGCTTCCTGACTCGGTTAAAATTAGACCTCAGGTCAGATTTTTGGAATTCATCCAACGTCTGAGCAAACTGATTTTACAAAGCCCACTGTTCACAGTTATTTCAGACCAGGACGCCTCCCCTTGTTCGATCTGTGGCCCCAGCAAGTTACCTCATGTAGGTTTTAGTTTTCATCCTTAAAATGGTGATAAGAACCAAGAAAGACTGGTCAGGAGGGTTCAGCAAGATTCTGGGCAGAGCACATGCAGGGCCTGGCGTACAGTCATATCCAGGCAATGCCAGGACTTCATCATTTCTCCTCCCCCGTGGCCAGGGCCATCCTGTCGCATCGCTTGGGACTTACGACATCTCCGTAAGGACCCATGATAATGTCTGTGCTGGAGGCACTGCAGGCGACGTGGTGATGGCCAGGGAGTCGGGTCTGACGGAGTCCAGCACCATCCGCTCACCGGCATGGCAGGGAAAGTCCTGAGAGCACTCCTGGCCTCTGCTTTCGCCCCTTTACATGGTGGGTTTCTGCTTAGACTGACATTTAAGGAAGGTCTGGCAGATACCAACACCCAGACACACATGCATGAAGATACCCTCTGATGTGATACAGCCCAACTGCCTTCGCGCCGTTGGAGGCTGTCCTTAAGCTGGCCTGCATTTGCTTCTCCAGCCTCCCTTCGCCGTGTCTCCCTCCCTGTTTGCAGCCCGATGGACTCATCACACATCGCACTCGAGGCTTCAGCCCAGACGCTCAGCCTTCTCTGGTCCCCAGCTCTGTCCACCTGCGGCGTCCTCCAAAGACCCCGAGTCAGACACACCTCATACCTAGTCTTTATCCCCAGTCACTGTCTGTTTGTGGATTCCCTGAAAGGCCGGCGGCTGTGTCTCCCGTGAGTCACGTCCAGCGCTGACGGGAGGGCCCACAGCACAGACCAGGGACCCGGCCTGGACCACGTGGGACACGCCCGCCCCTGCTGCCTCCTCGGACTGCGATCACGTCTTCTCACTTATTCACAGAAACAGCAGACAGCTGCATAGCTTCTGGGGGGAACGTAACTGCAGCCCAGGTCTCGTTCCTTCCACCAAAGCACATTCCAGATGAGCCAAAGTCTTAGACGTAAAGAATGAAGCATCAACAATACGTGAGTGGAAGAAGAGACACGTGGATTAATGAATTTAGAGTGCGGAAGGCCTTCCTATGCAGGATACAATAATCAGGAGTCAAGAGATAAAAGAAGGATGGTTGTAGCTAATTAAAAATATTCAATGTTTCTACAGCAAAAAGGTGTAAAAGTTAAAGTCTATCAAACTGAGGAAATAACTTTGGAACATACATGATGAAGGGTGAACTTTCTTTTCACTTACAAGGACCCCTTACATGTCAACCCAAAAATGCTGAATATTCCCACAAAAAATGGTCAGGTAGCAAATACAGATAACTAATAAATTGAAATGATGCTCAGTTTTGCTAAGAGATACAAATTAAAGCAAAGAGATACAATTTTTAAACCGATTAGATGGGCAATTAAAAAGAGAATGTGCGAGTCCTGGCTGGTGTGGCTCAGCCAGCTGGGCATCGTCCTGTGCACCAGAAGGTTGCCAGTTGGATTCTGGGTCAGGGCATGAGCCCAGGTTTTGGGCTTGATCCCCGGGAGGGGCATGCAGGAGGCAGTTGATGGATGTTGTGCTTCTCATAGTGATGTTGCTCTCTCTCTTTCCTTTTCCCTCTCTCTAAAAATCAATAAAAAGATCTTTAAAAAAAAATAATGTCCAGTGTTGGTAACAGTGTAAGTCACAGGCTTCCCCATGCACTGCGTAGGGAGCACCAATGGAGGCTACTTTTGTTGAGTACCACTTAGCAAAATTTAAACAAAAAAGCAGACATTCCTTTGATTCACTACTTCCACTGGCAGAAATTTAGCTTGGAAACGAATTCAAGAAGGACACAGTAATAAACTTTTTGTGAATAGATGACTGGTCAGTTGAGTCATGATACACACCAAACACGGAATCCTGTGCAGTTACTACAAAAGAAAGGCGTTGGCAAGGATCGTTGTGAGAAACATTAGGTGGGGGAAGTGCAGAGGCATCTGATTGCACTGCATGGATTTGGAATGCGGGGCGGGCGGGCTGAGTGTGTGTCAGTATAAATATACAAATGTAAATGTTTTCCTGGAAAAGTGCTTAAGAAAATGAGAAGTGGTCACTCTTGGGGGGAGGAGCTGAGTGGGGAAGGGGGTCAGGAGGAACAGAGGGACATTTTCATTTTATGCCTTTCTGAGCCAGTCTAGGGCCTGGCCTCGTATTCATAACATTGTAAGGGCGTCTACGTTGCACATATGCAACACAGTCCAGCGGCTGCCGACCTTGGTTCCCAGCTTGCCTGCTGGAGGGGACCAAAGTTTTGAGTACTGGATATAATTTATTAACTGGATTAATAAAAGCACCATTTACTATTGTGTACAAGCTCTACATTTTTAAAAATTTTATTTATTTAAAAAATATGTATTTTTTTAATTTTAATTTTTTAAATTTAACATATTTTTATTGATTTCAAAGAGGAAGGGAAAGGGAGAGAGAGATAGAAACATCAGTGATGAGAGAGAATCTTTAATCCACTGCCTCCTGCACACCCCCCACTGCGGATGGAGCCTGCAACCCAGGCATGTGGCCTTGACTGCAGGCCGACGCTTTATCCACTGAGCCAAACTGGCTAGGGCTAATATATATGTATATATATAAATAAAAGGGTAATATGCTAATTAGACTGGATGTCTTCCAGATGTCCATCTGGACAAAGCCACAGTGGCTGTGAGGGTCAAAGGCAGGCAGCCATGACGGCTGCAAGGGCCAAGGGCAGGTCACCAAGGAGGCCAGCAGTGGCAGTAGCAGAGGGGTGATGGGGGTGGTGCCTTCCCCTGATCAGCCTGGTCGAGGCCTCCTCCAGCGGGAGGTCAGAGGCAGCAGCAGAGGGGTGATGGGGGCACATTTTCCCCTGATCAGCCTGGTCGCCTCCTCCAGAGGGAGGTCAGAGGCAGCAGCAGTGGCTGGGGTGATGGGGGCGCACCTTCCCCTGATCAGCCTGGTCATCTCCCACAGAGGGAGGCCAGACTGTGGCTTAGGCCCGCTCCCCGAGGCCATCAGTAGGACATCCCCTGAGGGCTCCTGGACTGTGAGGGGGGGCAGGCCGGGCTAAGAGACACCCCCCCCCCCCCACGTCCCAGTGCCTGCGGCCAGCCAGAGGGAGGGAAGTCTGGGTCCTGGGTGCGGGGGCCGAGGCAGAGACGGTTAGGGGCTATCAGGTAGGCAGGCAGGTAAGCGGTTAGAAGCCAGGGGTCCCAGATTGCAAGAGGGATGGATGTCTGACTGCCGGTTTAGGCCCGATCCCACAGGCATTGGGCTGAAACTGGCAGTTGGACATCCCCTGAGGGGTCCTGGATTGGAGAGGGTGCCTGCTGGGCTGAGGGCCCCCCTCCCCTGCACAAATTTTGTGCACTGGGCCTCCAGTATATATATATAATTTTGTTTAAAATATATTTTTATTGATTTCAGAGAGGAGGGGAGAGGGAGAGAGAGAAACATCAATGATGAGAGAGAATCATTGATCAGCTGCCTCCTGCACACTCCCTACTGGGGATTGAGCCTGAAATCTGGGCATGTGCCCTGACCGGGAATCCAACTGTGACCTGGTTCATAGGTTGATGCTCAACCACTGAGCCACACCGACAGGGCTCAGCATTTTTTAGAGTGAAGGGCCTTTGCATTGAAAGACTGGGACCACTGGTGACAGAGAAGGATAAACACAGACACTCCTAACTGCGCTGGGACGCCTTATCCATTGTGAGGGGACCTGGAAGGGCAGCTGTGGCCTGAAGAACAATCTGTGATGTTTCAGCGCCACCACAAGTGACTCACAAATGTCACATGGTGTCACCGCCAGTCCCCACAGCACAGACACTTTCACCACCAGCTCCACTGGGCGTTTGAAAAGAGAAAATGGAAAGCAAGCTTTATCCGGAGGCCACCACCTGCAATCACAAGGTTAATAGGTGAGGTCTCTTTTCTCACAGTGGGGTGAGGCCCCTGAGCTCCTCAGTGGCTGAAGCTGGCATGCATTCGAACATGAGAGCAACAGGAAAGCCTGGGACCCCTGCCCCTGCTCTGCCAGGGCCCGCAGGGCCCCCCGCCGCCACTCACGTCACGTAGGTGAAGAACGTGCTCAGCGGCTCCAGGGAGTGATTCCGGAAATACTCAAACTCCCTGCACAGCTTCTTCCTCATCTCCGTGTCGATTTTGGATACAGTGAGAGGATTCGTTTGATTAGCCAAGAAGTTGCCGTAATCAGTGGTCTGCAGGTGAACTTTCAGATCTGAAATCCAACGAAACCCCAGAGCGGGTTAGCGTTTGAACACACACGAACAGCCTTTACAACCATCACTGAATTTACACAAGCTTTACGCTGATGCACGTTAATTATTATTACCTTAAGACCCCAGCCTGAGGTCTATGTATGATTTAGACAAGTGGATTTCTCTAAAGCAACCAACAATTCAATATCGATATGGGTATTCTGGTACAGCCACATGTTCAATGACCTAGGAGTCCAGGAATTTTAGCGCGGCCGGAGAACATTAACGACCACCCGGTGAGAGATGGCGAGGAGCTTCCCGGAGCTGGAAATAGCTGCTCGGCAAACTGTTGAGAAGGAACTGGGGGTCCAGCCCAACGTGTTGGAAAAGAGCCGTTCCTCAGTGACAGGGGCCAGCGGTGCAGGAGGCACCCTCATTACAGATGAGGACCCCGAGCCTGGGGCTAATGGTGCAGTTAGACGGGGTCGGGGGGGGAGAGGGACATAGCTCCAACCAGGGTCTCCTGACCCTAAAATTAATCGTTTCCCCAGGCCCAGGCCAGCAGCCTTTGATCAAATGCTCTTGGCTGCCAGGTTATTGAATTAAATTCCACTTACTGTGCTTCCTCCTCAGTAAGGCGTGTTCCCCAGCCTCCTTACTTTTGCTAATGCTGACCCCACCCTCTCCAGGAGCCCCCAGCTTCCTCCAGATTTGCCCATTATAACGGATCCTTCAACATTGACACAGTAGTTACCAGTGACTGAGGGCTTAGTATGTACTAGGTGTGTATTAGCTCACTTAATGGCGAGCCTAGGAGGTGGGAATGATGTTTGCAGATAAGAAGGCTGATGCTCAGAGAGGTTAATAATTGGCTCAAGATCACAGTGATAAATGAATTCTAAGCCAGGCTCATCTGACTCCAGAGCCACTTAGAATCTGTATTTTATTGCCAACCCGTTCAATTAGGTTGTCCATTGTCCTGAGCAGCCGGGATTCTCGGCAGAATCACTTGCTCTCACTCGTCTGAATTTCCAGTTCCCTGAGGACACTTCTAGCACAGCCCTTGTCCCAAGGAGCTTCAGGCTTAAGTGGTTAACACACAGCCGCTACCCTGGCGCAGCCTTGCACCGGGATTTACGTGTTATTAGGATCTGAAGACCAGAAAGTCTTTGGCACCGTCTGGCCCGCAGCCGGGCTTCTGTCGCATCCTGGGGCGCTGATGAAATAGCTCCTGTGCGCTCCACACGGACTCCTCGTTCCCAAGGAAACGCAGTCTGATGGGGACGAGGCACCACAAACAGAGGGTCCAACTGCGAGCTGACATCAGGGTTCAGCGACTGACACCAGGACCCTGGCTGAGGGGGACACAGTGGGCCAGTTCCTCAGGGACAGGAGCCCAGGAACGTGCCCTGGAAGCCGCCACGCCCGGGCACCTCGGTGCCCGCAGGAGCGAGAGAGAGGAAGGGTGCCGTGAGCCAGTGCAGGCGGCCAGGCCACTGCAGCTCCTGTCGCCAGAGCTTCAGGGAGAAGGGGAGTGAGAAACGAGCCAGAGAGCGAGCAGGGGTGTTCCAAGCAGGGCTGGGCAGGCACCTCTCTCCTGAGGATACAGGAAGCCATGGGGGGCGCGGCTGGTGAGGATGGTGAGTGGGAGGCAGCAGTGACGCTTAAACGTGCGATTCTGTTCAGCGGCCAGGGCCCCTCCTCAGGATCTGGAGGAGGTTATGCGTCAGAAATGCTGTTTGTCTGGCTGCAGAATTTACTTGTTCAATTACCTATTTAATTAATTTAAAAATACACTTTTTTGGGGGGCCATGTTTCCTTTGTCTTTTGTTTCAGATCTTCCTGTCATTTGACAGTTTGCATGCTCGTGTGAGGACTGTTGGCCAGTGAAGGGACACAGGGCATTTCTGCAGAAACCGTGACATTTGCTCATGTGACACGTTTCTTTTAAGCAAAACAACTCGCAAACCTTCGGGCCGCCAGGGAGACCCTGAAACTAAATGCCTCGTGGAGCTCGAGGGCGCCACGACGGCCCAGGCACACTTGCACGCAGACGCTAAGAGCATCGTAGGACTCCCAAGCAGCCCGGGCCACGATGGGCCACCAATAACCGCAATGCCTCCACGCAGATTTACAATGTTCACGATGGGTCTGTTCCGTCTTTCCCCAAGTGCTCTTCTGAGTAGGTACGTGAGGAATCAGACGCTGTGGAGACATGATTTGGAGTAACAGGCTTCTTTTTTAATCTTTCTGTACATTTAATTTTAGAAAGCCCTCCTTGCACACGTACCACGAGAAGAGGCAGTCAGCACAGTGCGCTCTCTTCCTCTCCTCGTCCCAGTTTCCGATTCTGTCAGCTCTTACTTCTACCTGCCCAGGGTTCACAGCTTTACAGCCACTGCTCTTACACTCAAGTGGATTCGGTGTCTTCATTGGCAGTCCTCACAGGAGCTTCTTCCGTGCTGAGGCCTGGGCTGGCTCTATCTCATGGCCAAGAGATTCTTCCAGGAAGGACCCTGAGCTCCGGAGACTAGAAGAGCTACTGATCTCGCTTCTGTAAATATGACTTGGCCACGCCCGGGGACACTTTCTTTCCTCAGGACTCTAGACATTCTCCTGGCACCTGCTGGTACACGGCGAAGGGTTAGGGCAGTTTTATTCCGTCTCTCCTGAAAATGACTTACTTTTGCCCGAATGTCTAAAGAATTCCTTCTTTAGTCTTGAATCATAGTAACTTGATCAGGAACTGTCTCAGGTCAATGTCTATTGTTCTTTCTCAGATTTTCCTGTGATTCAGTTTCCTAGTTTGCTGTGTGGATTCTCCTCTTTCAGGGAACTCTTTTTTTTTTAAATAAACAGGCTTCTTAATTGCAGGCGTGAAAGCCTCTGCCAGTGAATCTGGTGATGTCCCCCAGAGCCCCCGGCCCGAGGACAGCACCCAGGGACGGCGCCCAGGGACGCACAGCGCACTTGGAAATTCACGGCTTCTTCACCCAGAGAAGCTGCGCAACAAGTGGCGGGATTTTTTCTTTTTTATACAAATGAGAACATGAAAAATGTCCAATCTGTGGGATCATTATCAATTAAATCGGATTACAGCAATAGAAAAAAGGCCTCGATTAGGCTCCATAACAAATACCAGAGCAAGGGACACAGAGGTGTGTGCGCGTGTGTGTGCGTGTGCGTGTGCATGCAGGCATGTGCAGGGGCTTGTAGGTGTGCAGGCATGTGCAGGGGTGTGTAGGTGTGCACACATGTGTGCAGGCGTGTGCAGGGGCATGCAGGTTACGGGTCACAGTGGAAAATGGGTCTCCGGGCTCAGGCTCTGGGTCAGGAATTGCCTGATCACAACTGAGACAGGACAAGGACCAGGGCTGCGTGGTCATCTATTAATTCCCTGGGCAGATCAGCTTCAGAAAACGGAGTTTGTTGTCTGTCTTCTGGCAGCTTCCTGTCTGGGCCTCACTAAGCACGCAGACCCGCTCGCCATGTGGGCGAGGTCACGGCAGCCCCTCCAGGGCACCTGTTTGGGGTGCCCTCTGCGCAGGCCCTGGGTCCCTGACCCTCGGCAGTGTCTTCCTCTACAAGTGGGTGTGGAACCCAGGCTTTGGGGGTGTGGTGAGGATTACACCAGATGGCGGAGAGGAGCCAGCGTGTAGAAGCCACCGTAACATCAGCTCCTTTTTCTTCTCACTTGTAGCCTCTACACCAAAGTAATGCGATTCAGTTGGCTACGAACTGTGGTTTTTACTCTCTCAACCAGAATTTTTTCCAACCAAAATATTGGAATTGACCATCATGTCTTACAATTACCCTGATTTTAAAATGTATATCAATGTCTATAAAAGCCGACGTCTTCCCCGTGTTCGCTCTTTTACCGTCCTCTTACAGCGATGAAGTGTCGCCCTCTTTGGCGTCTCATCGCCCGCCCCGCATCGCCTGCGCTTCCGTGATGGCCCGAGTCCCAGCCTCCCACCTGTGGTTCAGAACCCCGGCCGCTCGGCACCGTGGCCACCTCCTGATGGACTCTTCACAGACAGGACGGTTTTAACAGACATTGTCTCTTAACCTTAAGAATAACCCATCTCAGAGCGGAAACGCGAGGGCCAGAGAAATAACCCGCTCCTGGTGTCAAGCAGCAAGTGTTCGACGCTCCTTCAGCATCTCAAAGCCCCGCAATCAGACCCTCAAGGCCCCTCCACCTTCTCCAGCCTAAATTCCAGCCTTATCTCCAGGCACTCCAGTCTCGGAGCCGCTGGCTCCATCCCCCACACGCTTTATTTCTCCTTATCAGTAATCCAGTGACTTTCTTGCGGCCCAGAACGTATCCCCAGCTCAACTCCCCGCCCCACCCACCGTCGCATTGGCATTTTCCAACCTACTGTCCCCCCAAATTTGGAATCATATCTCAAACACCACTAACCATAACCATGAAATGGAAGAATTATTTCAGGAATTCATGAGTCTAGCAGAGACTAATTCTTGTTGTAGATGCGCTGCAGTTCAGGTTCCTCAGGGAGCCCCGGGAACTCTTACAATTCAATCTACAAAACATCCTCAGAAATCTGTGATCGCCCTGGAAACCGGATGTAGGCCAGGGAGACAGCATTTCAGGGGTTTTATTTTCTTCTCTAGCATGAAAGCCCTTTTAGAGCATGGACTATACCTTTAAAAATTTTTTTTTATTTATCTATTTGTGAGAGAGAGAGAGATAGAGAGAGATTGGGAGAGAGAGAGGGAGAGAGATATTTGTTGTTCCACTTGTTTATGCATTCATTGGTTGATTCTTATATGTGCCCTGACCAGGGATCGAACCCACAATCTTGGCCTATCTGAGGATGCTCTCACTGAACAACCCCACCAGGGCAGGGACCATTCCTTTTCTGTCTGCACTTCCTTGGCTGCAGGAGAAAGAGCTTACTAGGTAGGGGTTGTTGACTAACTGCCACGTGAAGGCACCGCTGAAAAGGAATGAAGGTCGTGCCCCTTCGAGGGACGTCACTGTTAGTGAGATTTAACCTGCTCCTCTCAGTCCCTTCCAAACCGGACAGGACCGCGTCCTGTGACGGCTGGTCGCCTCCTCTCACCACGCCCATTTGTTTTAGAAAAGACTATTATTACTAAATCCTAGAGCTCTGAAGCATTCATTGTACCACCTTGTCTTTTTTGAAGAGGAAAGGATGTTTGCAAGTCTTACGTATAATTTAAAAATCAATCGGATGAAAACAGCAGCACGGCCTGAAAAGCCGCGAGGGGCTCCTGCACAGCTTAGTCCGAGGAGCCGCGGTGGGCACAGGCCTTGGACTGCAGGCCAGGCCCTGACCTCCGGGAGCGCCGTGGAGCCAGCAGAGGCATGGAGGGCCCGGGCCGCGAAGAGTGACGTCCAACACGGACAAGGGGGTCATTCACGCCCCTTCGCCGTTACTAGTTGGTTCAAGTCTCTCCTAAAGAACGCGGCCTCCGAGCAGACCCGGCCCAGCTTCCCTCTCCTGCCCCTGCAGGGGCTGAGTCAGAGGCCCCGAGGCGGCTCCGCTCCCTGTCCCTCAGGGCAGCCTGGAACAGATGAGTGCTCTGACCACATGCACACAGTTCTGCACAAACATGAACACCAGGACTACGCAAGGCTTGTCTGACAACCTTCCTTTCCTCTTTGCCGAACCACCGGAAACCGTATGTGCTTCTTGCAAGTGGTTTGAAAACAATATGCTGAGGCCTGGCCAGTGTGGCTCAGTGGTTGAGCGTGGACCCATGAACCAGGAGGTCAAGGTGCGATTCCCAGTCAGGGTATATGCCCGGGTTGTGGTCTCCATCCCCAATAGGGGGCGTGCAGGAGGCAGCCAATTGATGTTTCTCTCTCATCACTGATGTTTCTCTCTCTCCCTCTCCCTTCCTCTGAAATCAATAAAAAACAACAATATGCGTATATCGGACGCTTCTTTTTTTAAAGATTAGAGGACTTATCTTTGCCAAGTTAGTTTTTCTTTTCTAGAAAGTGTCTCCTTCAGCACACAGTACTCTTGTGATGCTGTACCCCCACTCCTGTTTATCCATCATTTTATGTGCATGTTGTATGCAAAAGCAAACAAATCCCAAAGTCCTTAACTTCTATCCAATAGGGTGGCTGGGCAGGCGGCTGCGGTTCTCTCAGATGCAACAGGTGCACTGCCATTCACGTTACTTACAACCAACAGCCCGAGACACAACCAGGCGGGCAGGCAGTTGCTATGTCCAATGGAGCTGTGAGCAAGCGGGCCCTGGTCTTGGATCCTAACTCCAGCTCAGAGCAGACATTCTAGTGAACTATGGATGCAGACCTCCTGTCCTCCATCCTGAGGACAGCCGGAGGGTCAGGTTAGTCACGGCCTCTGGTCCTCGGCTCCGAGCCCAGGACGTGAACCCCTTATCGTGTTTAGACTGACCTTCTCAGCACTCATGACCCAGTTTCGTGTCACATTGATATTCCTGGGCGCCGCAAAGAGTCGATTGGCATGGATTCAAACATAGTTGTGCAAAAATGGCTGGAAATATACTATTCGGAGGAAGGAAAGAGAGACACATGAGGTGCTAAGACAAGCAGCTGCGGAGGACGAAGAGGCCCGTACGTGGGGCTCTGCGGGATCACTTCGGGTCCTTCCCGCCACCAGATGGGCGTTCTGCGTGTGCAGCCGTGTGCACTTCACTCAGAAGGTCACTCTTCAGGTCTGCCGTGTGCAGCCTTCCTTCTCCCCCAGCTGGAGCCACGGGTGGTTTCTCTTGGCATTCCTTGGTGAGCTGCCAATGCCTAGTTGTGTACCCTGAAGACATTTCTCCCATCCAAGTACTAACCAGGCCCGACCCTGCTTAGCTTCCGAGATCAGACGAGATCTGGCACGTTCAGGGTGGTATGGCCGTAGACCTGAAGACCTTTCTGTATTTGAGTTTAAATTTGCATTTCTTAGCCCATTTGAAAGTTTGACTGAAAACTAAATAGAATTTATTCAAATGACTTATCTCAGAAGCTCTCATTCTGTCAGGTCCATTAATTGTTTTCTACCTCAATTTATGCAGATTTTTGATACGAGACTCCTCAGTCCCCCACCTCCTCATATAACATGCTGACGTGACTAGGAGTTGGGATTATATTTATTATTTGTAGCCAACAGCATTAGTTAGCATCTGGGAGCTTTTCCTGGCTGTTTCCATCGCCCATGAAAGGAGATGGTGCATCGCTCGTGGGCGGCTGGGCCTCCACTGGCTCCGACTGGTCAGACCACCCACAGTGACCGACCTCAGGCCCCTCAGTCCTCCCTGCCCCCGCCCCCCCAGTTGCCTGCAGTCACCTTCACCTTCTTCCGCTTTGCAATCTGGATCCTTACAGATTTCTTGCTTTTTCTAGAATAATCTGGAAGTTTTAAAGCACCTTCTTATGGACACATCCAGTACTGATTTTATAAGCATGTTTCAAAATGAGTGAGTAGCTGTTTTTAAGAATAAAAATACTGCACCATGAGATTTATTTGATACGGTTTTGAAGATATTGTAGCTTAGAGGTAGTCTCCGGAGAGGGGGGACTGGGAGGTGTCAAAGGGCAGGAAGTTTCGGTTTCACAAGAGGAGCACGTTGTGGGGATCTACAGAAACAGCACAGAGCCTGTCGTTAACCCCAACAATAATAGCGATACTAATGAGGACGATGGGGGGGTGAGGGGCGGGTTGTGGCAGAGGTGGTGGTGGTTTCACAGGTGCACACTTATCTCTAAACTCACCGAGTTGTCTACAATAAACATGTACAGCTTTTCATGTTGACCAGACCTCAATCTCCTGGTTTCAAAACAGATAATTTCCATTTGCAGAGTGTTTCCCGGTTCTGGCAACATTCTCCCACATACACCTCTTTATTTCTCCAAACAACTGGACACAGTGGCGTGGCCATCGCACTTTATAAGCGAGAGCCCCAGGTGTCCCCGGCACCTGCAGGCCTGCCCGCCGGCTCACCGCAGGCCGCTGGCTATTTGTAAGCACCAGAGACAAGCCTGGGAAACTCTCCGTCAGTACAAGCTGGGAAACTGGGGAGAGAGTGCAGTTCTCCAGACTGAGGCTCTTAGCTTTTTTGTTGTTTGTTGTTTGCCATAGATCCCTGGGCAATTTGGTGATGTCTTTATCCAAATAACATCTATAGGTACGCAGACTAAAAGCAGGTAGGATTCCAAAGTACAGTTAGCAAGGTACCTGAAGACGTGCGACATTGTGCTTCTGCTAGGCAGTGGACAGCGGGCTGAAGGGGGGCAGCATCCTCGGGGTTTGAAACAGGGAGCACAATGGCATTTCAAACACCTGCAGGCCTGCGCCAGCGTCTGAACACACTGCCTTCCTACTGGTGACAAAGCGCCTGCGCGCACCACGAAAGGAAGGCAAACTTCACGCCGAGGATCCTGAACGCGGAGATGAAGTGTCTCCTGGTCCAAGCTCAGGACCCTGAGGTCCGGGCCCTGGAGGAAGACCCTGCCCTGGGCTGGGGCTGGGACCCGCCCTCCCCGGCGTCCGGCAGCCCTTCCCGCAGCCCTCCCGCAGCCCTCCCGGCGGGATCAGCTCACCCTCCAGGGTCTCGCACTGGACCAGGTTGAGGTAGTCCTGCTGGGTCAGGAGGCCGGCTTTGCAGCCTCGCACCAGCCCCTCCAGGTAGCCGTGGTCCACATTGAAGCTCAGCTCGGCGCTTCCCAGCATGGGGACGGTCCGAGGGTTGAGGGTCCGAGGGTCAGTGGGTTCGGGGGAGCAGCGTCCGGGAGCCTTGGAGCCTCCCGGACTGGGAACGCGCTGGCGGCACAGGAGTCCCCGGGAAGCGCCTGCCCGGACCGCGGGGTCTTTGTGACTAGTTTTCTCCGGTGTCAGTGCCTTTGAGCAGAGGCCAGTGGTGTTGATGGCAACAGTGAATAAGCTGATGACCCATCAGCCCAGGAGGCCCCCCCTGAGGGGGTGGGGGTGAGGGGCGGGGCGGGCCCCAGTTTTTCCAGGAAAGGGGAAACACCTGAATGTTTTGTAAACATCCCTCCCCGCAGCGGAGCTTTGGAATGTAAACGACATTTGTCATCAATTTCTTCAGGACTAGCAATGTGAAGAAAGAAAGGGCCTTTTTGAAAACTGATTTTAGAGAGAAAGGGCAAGATAGAGACATCAGTGATGAGAGAGAATCATTGATGGGCTGCCTCCTGCACGCCCCCACCCCCACCGGGGATCGAGCCCACAACCTGGGCATGTGCCCGACGGGGAATTGAACTGTGACCTCCTGTTTCATAGGTCGACACCCAACCACTGAGCAACACCGGCCAGGCGAGGGCCTTTTTTTAAAAAAAATCCTCACCCAAAGAGTGAGGATATTTATTTTTCCCATTGTTTTTTAGCGAGTGGGAGGTGGGGGAGAGAAAGAAAAACATCTATTTGAGAGACACAATGATTGATTGCCTTCCACACCTGCCCCAGCTGGGGGTCGGGAATGGAATGGAACCTGCAACCAGGTATGTGCCCTTGACCCCTTGGCAGGGAATGGAGCCGGTACCAGGCTGATGCTCTCACCTCTGAGCCCTCCGCCAGGGCAGAGAGGGGCTCTCCTTGATTTTTAAATTTGCTTTCATTGATTTTAGATAGAGGAAGGGGGAGGTAGAAACATCAACGATGAGAGAGAATCATTGATTGGCTGCTTCCTGCATGCCCCACACTGGGGTTTGAGCCTGCAACCCGGGCATGTGCCCTGATGAGGAATTGGGAGCAGGCAGACTGAAGAATCCTAATCCAGTTCTTCCTGTTTGTTAGTTTTTGTTTTAAATTTCTTTGTTATGAGACATTTCAGATGTACACAAAAGGGAACAATACCAGACTAACCCCACAAATCCATCGCCCAGATTCAGTAACCATCGCTCAGGCCGCGTTGGGTCAGCTTTGCGGCATCAGCAGGCTTTCTCTGGAAAGGCTCAGTCTCTGTAGCAACCAGTCCACTCGGCCACATGTAAATGAATGAGCGAGACTGTGTTCCAATAAAATTTTATTTACAAAAACAGGTGATGGGTGGCCACACTTGGCCTCTGAGTCATAGTTTTCGAATCCCTGACCTTTGACCTTGCCCTCCTCCTCCCCTCCCTGAATAATTGTCAAATAACACCAAGATACCCTATTGTTTTATCCATAACCATTTCAGTAGGTATTCCTAAAAGATAAAGATTTTTCTACAATGTCTCACAATTCTATTGCAATCAAGTTGTTCCTTATAATATTAAATATACCGTCAATGTTCAAACTTTTTCGACATGAATTTTGTTTGTTTTACGCTTGGTTGCAGATGTGACGTAGAGTTTTTATGTCCCTTCACGTCCTTGCCTGGGCGCCTCTCCTCCCCCCTCCTGCTTGCTGTTGAAGTGACTGGGTCATTGTTCCCCGTTTCCCACGGTTTGGAATGTGCTGATTCCATCTTGAGGTGTCAGTTAACTTACTGCTCTGTCGCCTCTAATTCGGATAAGGTAGTAGTTAGACCTTGAAGTGGGATCCCTTTATGCTGGATTGTTTTCCAAGAACCCTTCCCATCCCTTGTGAATACTTGCCCAGGGTGTGTGTAAGTCCCGCCTTCGCTTTGACATGTTTAATGTCAGCTCTGTGAGTAACAGAGTAATCTGTGAGGACCACCCCCCGATGCAGGTTCATTGGGGGAACAAAATGCTGATGCTTTAGTTTACCGTTCTTCATTTATTAGCTGAAATACTTCTACGTATAGAAAGAAAACTTCTCAACATCAATTCTTGGTTACCCTAGTTTACAGTCAAATAAGAAAGGCAGGCCCTGGCCAGTGTGCTCAGTGGTTAGAGCACATGGAAGGTCTCCAATTTGATCCCCATAAAAGGCACTACCTGGGTTGTAGGTTCAATCCCCGGCCCCTATTGGGGCACATGCAGGAGGCAACCAATTGATATCTCTCTCGAACTGATGTTTCTCTCTCTCTCCCCTCCTCCTCCCTCCCTTCCTCCTATCCACTCTCCCTAAAAATGAATGGAAAAATATTCTCGGATGAGGAAAAAAAGAAAGGTGGATAAATGCGTCATTAGTTCTGTTCCTCACCACTTTCCAGATAACGAGTTGGTGCCTTCGCATCCTCTGAAAGTGACCAATAATGTTCTTAAATAAAAATCATCATTAAATTCTGCATTTAAATATAGCATGTTCTTCTGACGTAACTCTGGTCGTCTTGGTTCCAGGCTCGCTGTGTACAATTTTGCCCAGACCTGGGATGGGCATTTCTCTGCCCTTCTTGTGGCGTGTTGAGAAAGACTTCGTAGGCGGCAGGAAGGGCCCCAGGTGACTGACCGGTGGGGTCAGACCAGACTGGGTTCGGCAACCTCGGTACTTGGGTTCTGGCTGGGAAAGCATTCAGAGTAAGACCCGGACTGTAAGGTAAATCACAGAGGCAGAAGTAATTTCTAGAAGAAATGGGCTTAGCAAACAAGTTCTAGAGGTAAAGGAAGGGGTCTTGGAGCTTGGGAGTGGGGATGGGGAAGTGGGGAGGAAGGAAAAGGGAGGGAGAGTGGGAGGAAGGAAGGAAAAGGGAAAGGCCTGGGCATGCTCCCCCGTGGGAGAGCTCACTGGGCCCTCTGTCCTGCAGGCTTTAGGGGTGGAGACGTTAGGGACCGTCCCAGGGAAGACCTCAGTAGAACAGTCAGCAGCTTTCCCTGGTGTCCTTGCAGGGTTGTGGTCTCCACTGATTGATTGGCCGGCACCTGGGCAGGGGGTCACTGTCCAATGCGGCTGGTCCTGACGTCAGCCGTGGCTGGTGTTGCTGCTTCTCTGGGCCTGGAGCTGACATACAACTGAGGCCTAGGTGTTATCTCTATGGAGGGAAGGTCAGGGGTCCAAACCACATGACCTGCCACATGGTAGGGGAGGAAAGGTCACCCTGGGGGCGAGGTCCCCCTTACAATGGCTTGTCCATCCTGGTGACCTTCTGTACCTGGCTCAGCGTCCTTGCTCTGCTCTTCTCTGAACTGCTGACCACAAGACCAGTATCTGCAGTGCGGGGGGGCTGGGTGAGCCCCACCGGGCGGGAGGCAGGCTGGGGCACACTGCAGCAGGTGCTGGGAGCAGTCTCGCTCAGCACCGCACGGCTTGGGTGGTGGGCCAAGGTCACCTTTCCTTACCTTCTTCGGCACTTAGCTTTTCCTAACAGAACAGTACACACCTCCGCCACCAGCCCAAGGGAAGCCTTCCGCCAGAGAACTGGGCCAAAGCACATGAACCAACTCCTGTGCATGTTTAAGAAACCCAACCGGATCCAAGTGGATTCAGTGAGGAAACCAGAAAGCAGGGGTGGCTCAGGCTGGTGCTCCAGGCAAACCTGGGGTACCTCCCCTCCCCAATTCTCGTTACCTGGGCGGGGGGACACCTGCTTTCCCTTGCTTCTCACAGACCAGGAGCCTGTGATGGTCCTGGGAATCACGGCTTCTGGGCCTTCGTCAGGAGGATGCTTAGGTTTGAGGTGAGGATGGGACTCGGCACCTTGCTGATCTGGGAGAATTCAAAGTCTGAAGGGTTCCTTAATAATTTCTTCTTCCTGAAGAGATGGCAGAGCAGTTCAGGTGCTGGCTGTGAACTTGAGCTGCCAGTGACTGGCCATGTGCTGTTTGCCCTGATGGTTCACCTTTTGTACTTGAAGAAAATAATAGTTTTGCTTTTATGTGGTATTAATTATACCCGGGCCTGGGATAGTACATGTCTCCTTGTTCTTCAGTGACCCTGTTTCATTTCTGGAAACAAAACCTGCTCTAACAGCAACAGTTCTTAATCCTATCAGGAAAAAAATCAATTGCCACTCATAATATTTACACAGGTATCGCTATAAAGAGCAGGTAAAGAGTTCAGAATCCTAGGATGACTGTTTATTTCATAAGCTTGAGGTCATTAATTAGTAATCTTGAGGCAGCCTAGTAAGAAGGTAGAAAAATTCCTTGGCAAGTGCCTGGGGAAACCAGGCAGACAGCTGAACCAGAGTGGCGGCACAATTTCCAGCAGATACAGAAGGTCACCTCCCTAGAGGTAACATCTAGGCCTCAGGTGCCTTTCAGCTCCAGGCCCAGAAAAGCAGCAGAATCAGGTGGGCAAAGCCCGGGCAGGCTGCGATGATATGACCCTGCCCTGGTGCTGGCCATCAGTGGAGACCGCAGCCTGGATCACGCCCCTGCCTTTCTCCTCCCCTTTTCTTCCCCCTCAAACGTGCACTTCCTAAACTCCAGGGGCCCATGAGACTTGCAACAAGGGGAGCAATGGGCAGTAGCAGCTGGTCCGGGCTAACCAGGACCTGTCTCCAAGGTGCCCTTTCTCTAACTTCCCAGTGAAGGGCCCTGAAAGCCAGTGGCACCCATGACCATTCTGACAGCAGTGTGTCTTGTCTCACTTCTCTCCCTCAGCCTTTCTGAGCCACAGCAGCCCTGCCTAGGCCCCTGTTGCATCTTCTGTCCCACGCCCTCCCTTGTTCCCCTGTCCCAGCTTTAATAAATGTGCGCTCAGTGTCACGTGGACTCATATTGTGAAATCTTTTCTATACAAATTCAAGAACCCACACACTACCAGCGGCTCGGGGCCGACCGCTCCGTCCTGGTCCCCTTTCCGGTAACACTTTTATCCAAATTTTATATTCAGACTTGCAGAGAAATGAATAATTGCCCGAGCAAGCAAGATGATTACTTCTTCCTGTATTTTATATTTTGTTCTGTCTTTATTGTTTTATTTTCTGCTCAACTGAGCAAAGCATGCTTTTTGCAAAAATCCAACCATTACAGAAATATATGAGGTGGGGTGTCCTCTGGTACCAACCTGAAGAGAGAACACCGATAGCCGTTTGGGTGAACATTGAACAGGTTACTTAAGCTCCAAGATATTGGATGCTCATGGTACCAGCATTCATTTTTCAGAAGGTCATTTTGGTTTGGGGCCACAAGAGGTCACCACAACATCATAGCAATTGTCGTTTGCTTCATCTTAACTGGACATTTTTCATTTGGGAAATGTCACATCAGAGTTTAAACGGGGCTTCCAGTTGCTTATGTCAAGAGACTTTTTAAGACATCAGGAGCCCTGCTGTTCCCCATCCCCAAACATCGTTGGTCTCATCACTAATGCAAGCAAGCCTTCTGCTTCCTAAACAGCAAATTACTTCATGGTTTCACCACCTTGATTCACAGAGGCTTATCACATCTCGAGATGTTCTGTGAAATGGGGCGGGTGGGGGTGAGAAGCCCGTGAACAAACAGGTTTGGGAGATGCGATAGGTAGTCAGCAGGTCCCCCCTGGACATAACGTGAAGTGAGCATCACCGAGTGGAGTCCCGGAGACGTCCTTGGCTAGCCTGGAAACGGTGTTTTCCAAACACCTGATTGGACAGTGGCTGCCTCTGCTCGGGCACTTCAGGCCTTTACAACCTGAACATTATTTGAGAAATTCTGATTTATAACATTAATTATTGTTTTTTAAAAATATTTTTATTGATTTCAGAGAGGAAGGGAGAGGAGAGAGAAACAAACATCACTGATGAGAGGGAATCTGATTGGCTGTCCCCTGCACGCCCCCCACTGGGGACCTAGCTCGCAGCCCCGGCCTGTGCCCTTGACCTGAATTCGCCGGCCCCTTCAGTCCGCCGGCCGGCGCTCTATACACTGAGCCTAGCCGGCCAGGGCACACTAGTTACCTTCTGAGGTGTCACAAGCTCACGCATCGCACTATTACAGGAGTATTCAACTCATCTTCTTCTGTTCCCAAATGTACTTATATTAAATAAAACGCGCACTTCAGCAAGGTATCTTCAGTGAATGGCTGCCTTCTGGGAAGCCACAGCACGTGGGCGGGGCTGAGGGGCCGCGCATCCAATCACAGCCGGCAGCGGGCTCGGCCCGCCCACCTGGCCCGGCAGGTGATTGGCCTGGCTGAGCGGGCGGTGACGCGGCGGTCCCGGATGCTGAGCCCCGTGCCGCTGGAGCTGTCCTCACCTGAGCGGGGTCACAGGTGAACGTCGGGCCGGGACCACTCTGGGCCGGTCACGCGTTCCTGCCGCGTCCGCGCGGCCCGCCCAGGCGGGGAAGGGCTCCTCGGGGCCGGGGCCGGGGCCGGGCCCGCAGGGATGCGCTGCCGCCGCGCCCTTCGGCGGCCCACGCGCCTGCCCGGGAGCTAACGGGGCTTCGGCGGGGCCGGGAGCGGAAGCGCGAAGCTCGTCAGGGTTAGGAAGCCGCGGTCCTCACGCGCAGGTGGTCCGCCTCCCGCGCGCAGCCCCGGGGCGGCCGCCCGTCGCCCAGGCGCGCCCCGCGGAGCCCGCGGTGTGGCCGCGGCGGGACCCCGCAGACGGTCGTCTGCGCCGGCTTGCTCGCCGGCGGCAGCATCTGCCCGGCGGCGCGGCGCGGCGGGGCGGGGCGGGGCGGGGCGGGGCGGGGCGGGGCGGGGGGCGGGGCGGGGGCGGGGCGGGGCGGGGCGCGGCGGGGCGGGGCGGGGCGGGGCGGGGCGGGGCGGGGCGGGGCGGGGCGGGGCGGGGCGGGGCGGGGCGCGGCGGGGCGGGGCGGGGCGGGGCGGGGCGGGGCGCGGCGGGGCGGGGCGGGGCGGGGCGCGTCCACCAGCGCCGCCCCGCGGTCCCGCCGGCCTCCCCGCCGCCGCGGCTCGTGGAACAACCTGAAGAAGGGCCTTTTTGAATTCACGTGCATGTTGAAACTCAGTAGCTTTACAGTGCTTTCGTCGCCCCTCCAAACAGTTCCTATTTCTAATTTTCTTTCCATCTTGGTGGCAGAGATCCCAGGACCTGTTGCATGGTGACCGCATGAACTGAGGATGGAAACGTGGCCAGCGGAAATCATAAATGACGTTATTATGCTGAGAATACTAGAGGGTGTCCCCCCCAAACGTGTGCACACACTAAGGATAATTATAAAGAAAGTGCTTATTAAAATACATTTCATTTTCAAAATTGAGCTCTCAGTTGTTCCAGTGTGTGTGTACATTTTTTTGGGACACCCTATATTTCTATGCGAAAGTATGAACTAAGGAAAATAAATTACTATAGATAGGACATTCGTTATTTTATGTTATTATAAGTATGATAAAATGTCACAGAAGGAAGATTTGTAACCAGAAAAACTTTTACACTAACAAAACTTACAATCTTATAAAAGGAAGGGACCTCAGAGGCCATTTGATAGGATGTCACACAGGTAGGGAGGGGCTCCGCTTTTTGAGGCCAATCATTGAATTCCCAGATATCTCCCAATATTTGAAATACCTCTTTTCTAATAAAGAAAAATGTGCCACATGCAATTCCCATCAACTAGTTCTATTTCTGCAAGATACAAGGTTTTAAAAAAGTTTATTTTACTTGGTTTGCAAATTTCTCTTAAAATTGTTACAAAATAGCTTTTAAGAATATTTGAAGTGATTTTTTTTCCTGGAAGTTTCTTGATGGAAGAGTTCTTCAAATGCCATATAGAATTAGAATTATAAAATGTATTGGAAATAAAGATTTAGGAACATCAAAGACAGTCTTATTACCTTAAAGAGAGGGGAGCTCAACTTCCGAAAGAAAGGCTAAGGGATTGTAACAGAACCCTAAATCAATAATGGCAGAACTGGGGCATAGAGGAAGATGTTCTGACTCCTGGCTTATGATTCGCTCCACTATTTTAAAAGTGATTTGTAAAGTAGTCATAACTTCAGACAAATATGAGTTTACTATTATACAATTAACCCTAGAGTTATATTCTCAAGTGGTGTTTTTATTTTATTTTATTTTATTTTATTTTATTTTTCTGGAGGGAAAACCTTCCGCCAGAGTACTTGTCTGTTTCCACCACTAGATGGCAGGCTCCTGAGCACAGGTAATGTGAAGGCCCTCGTGTGAAGGTCTAGGGTGGCGAATAGGGCCAATTACAGTCACAGAGGAGAGGAGGCAAGAGTGCATGCGCACTGCAGTCTTAGAGTGAAGTGTGCGCGGCCGGCGGGCAGGCTGCAAACTCAGGCAAGATTTAGCTGCTACTGCCTTGAGGGAGAATTCCTTCTCTGGGAAATGGCAGATTTTGTTCTTCAACTGCCTGGATGAGGCCACCACTTCAGCAAGGACAATCTCCTTTTTAAAACAAACAGCAAACAAAAAACAACTGTTTGGGATCTTGATGAAGTCAGAGCGAAGTTGCCATTTATCCAAAGTGAAAGTCGTTGATATCGTCTCAGAGAGCGATACTCAGCCACCGGCTCTGGTGAATTCTCCCAAAGACAATGTCGTGTTTTTCTTTTTTGTGAAGTTTGGGTCTACTTTTTGGATTCTCTTTTGAATCAGTTATAACATGCACATGGTACCCCCCTGATTGAATGGAATAAAATCTTTAATGTGTTTATTTTATATCAGCATAAAAGTTACAATTTACTTGTTTATTTATATATTTTTGTTAATCCTCACCCAAGGATATTTTTTCCATTGGTTTTTTTAGAGAGAGTGGAAGGGAGGGGGAGAGAGAGGGAAACATCAATATGAGAGAGACACATCGATTGGTTGCCTCCCGAACACACCATGACCGGGCCAGGGATCAAGGTGAAACTGAGGTCGTGCCCTTGACCAGAATCAAGTTCACAACCCTTTAGTTCATTGGCCCATGCTCTAGCCACTGAGCCAACTGGCTAGGGCTGATATATTTTTTGATAATTATTTCAAACAGGTGGCCATAAGTGAGAGTGCTGATTGAAAAAGAGAATTTCTGAATGAATCATTTATTTGTGGTCTTTCTCTCCCATTGGAATCTGAGGTCCATGTAGCAGGCATTTTTGTCTGTTTTGTGCACTGATGAACTTCCAGTGCTGAACAAGAGCTTGGCGCCTAGCAAGGGCTTCACGTCAATTTAAAAACATGAATTAGTGTTGACTTTATAAAGAGGGAGCCATCTGGGGCCTTTATGTTGGAAAGCACGGGTGGGAGCGAATGTGCTGTGAAGAAGCAGGGGCAGAGTGTGGGTGGCCTTGGTGCAAAGCATTTGGACTTTTTCGGGGGCAACGAGGAGTCCCTGCAGGAGCCAGCTGGCGTCGTGCTGAAAGTCGGATGCTGGTCTTGGTCTGGTTTCTGAAGCCAGACTACGAAGACCCGCCCAATAGCGTAGCGACTTCCGCTCTGTGTATGTTTCCCCCACAGATGGGGGAGAACTGGGGTAACATCGATCCTCATCAGCCGGGAACACGGTAGCCACGGCGGTTTATAAAATGGCTTCTGAAGGAGTCAGGCTCGGCTTCTGGCTGTCGGTGTTTGAACACTGGATGACGAATCTGACAGTGACCGGGTACCGACATAGTTGCTCTCAGGATGTCTGTACACATCAGGAATTCTTTTCATAGTGTTTTTGGGAAGATTATTATTATTTACTCCAGAATAAAAGATGGTGTCATTGACTTTGAACTGCAAGCCCTAGAAACACATAACTATGAAAACAATTTAGTGCAAGACCAAAAAGAGAAACTCAGAAACGCGGTGGGAAGTCACGCCTGTTTTCCAGTTTTCTGTCATTATTGCCTCCATTTCTATTTAATTATGTAAACATAAATTTAGACACCCTTTTATCACCCACGGTGGGAAGTCAGACATGTTCTTTCACAGCCAGAGACTATAACCTCAGTGCAAAACCGGGCTGAGATGCCACGGAGCCTTGGAGCTTGGTCACGCACCCTCTGACCTGCCGCAGTCCCGTGGGCCGTTTGTTTGCACACGCTGATCCTTCCTTAGAAAACCCGCCGAAACGGGCGTGATGTGGATTGTTCAGCACAGGCGCTCCGGTCAGATGGCGTGTGGGGGGCACGGCGGTTCCCCGGCCCTGGGCCTCCCCGATCCGCGGTGCTAGGGCGGCCCTCCCTGCTTCCCAGTCGGTGGCGCCCTGTCGTCAGGGCTCCGGTGACGCACTCCGAGGCCGCAGAGAAATGCAATCCCAGCCCTGAAGTCGGAGCAGAGGATAGATTTGTGGAACTCGAGTTAGTCTCTCGGGTGTTTTGTGATGCTTCAGTAGCTTGTAAGTTTCTGCAGTTCTGGACCCAAAGCCAAATCACTCTACTGTTTAACGGCCAGTTTTCCCTTTGAATGTAAGCCCAGATCTGGAAGCATCCCCACAGGGTCTCCGCAGTTTCCAGGGACGATGCAAGGAAAGCTATGGTTTCAAGAACATGAAAAGCGACTCATGTATTTCTACCCTGATAACCCTCACCGTGAAATTATTTCTGAAATGGCTGCCGAAGGAGGCGAGACGAGACTGGGAGGAGGAGCGGTGGGAGAACCTCCAGTACTTCGTTCCGTAGACTGACCGTGAGCTGTGAGGAACATCCCCGCAGGAACAGCCAGTTTAAGCCAGCCTGCACTCCTTGTGGGTGGGTGGGACTTAGCACCCTCACTCGTTCTTGGTGATATTACTTGTCTCCACATACTAACTGGGAGCGTCCTTTATTGAAAAAAGCAGTTCTCTTACTTCTGTCAGAGGTTTTTACAGGAGTGTCCAGACCCTCCACTCCTCATTGTTCTAATGGAGTACACACACACACACACACACACACACACACACACACACACACACACACACACACCACACACTACACACCACACATACAGTACAACACAACACACCACACACATCACACACACCATACACACACACACACCACACACTACACACCACACATACAGCACAACACAACACACCACACACATCACACACACCATACACATACACATACACACACACCACACACACCATACACATACACACACCACACATATACACACACCACACACACCATACACATACACACACCACACACTACACACCACACATACAGCACAACACAACACACCACACACATCACACACACCATACACATACATATACACACACCACACACACCATACACATACACACACCACACATATACACACACCACACACACCATACACATACACACACCACACAGATACACACACCACACACACCATACACATACACACACCACACACACACACCACACACACACACACATACACACACCACACACACACATCACACACGCCACACATATACACACACATATCACACACACACACACACATACACATACACACACACACATATACACACACCACACACACCATACACATACACACACCACACAGATACACACACCACACACACCATACACATACACACACCACACATATACACACATCACACACGCCATACACATACACACACCACACATATACACACACCACACACACCATACACATACACACACCACACATATATACTACATGGACACACACACACACACACTACACACCACACATACCACCCCCCCACACACCATATACACACATCACACACACCACACACATGCACACCACATGCACACATATGTACCACACACACACCACGCACACACACACCACACCATATACACACATCACACACACACACACACCACACACCATACACACACACACACCACACACACCACACACACCATACACATACACACACCACACACACCACACATATACACACCACAGAGACACAGACACACATACATACCACACAGACATGTATACACACATACCATATACACACGCCACACACGCATACCACATACACCACACACATAAACATACGTACCACACACCCCCCACACACCATATACACACATCATACATACACATACCGCCACACACCCTACACACACATACCACACCACACCACACAAACCCTACACACACACACACATGCACACCACATACACACCACACACATATGTACCACACACATACCACGCTCACACACACACCATATACACACATCACACACACATACTGCCATACACACCACACCACACACCCTACACCACCACACAACATATACACACATCACAGACACACCACACACACCACACACATGCACACCACACACATACACATACATACCAAACACATACCACACACACACCACATGCCATATACACACATCACACACACACCACGCACACACATGCACACCACACACATACGTACCACACACACACACACACAACATATACACACATCACACACACACCGCCACCACACACATGCCCCCGCACCCCCCTCCCACACACACACCCTACACACAAAGAGGCTGTAGAAAGTGGGGTGACCGCAGGCCCAGTAGTGGGGTGCAGGATGGAAGACGCTGGGTTGAGAGGGGGAGGAAGGTGAGCGCCACCGAGAGCTGAGGCAGGTGCGCTGATCACCGCGGTTCGCAGTCTCCCCGGGGAGGCCCCGGCGCGGAGCACACTTGCTTCTGGGCCCCGGGCCTGAGTGAGACTCCAGCCCCCCGGCTTCTACCAGGGAGCTCTCCGTGTGAACGAGATTATTCCTCTCCCCGACGGTGGGCGCACAGCCTGCTCAGCACCCAGTGTGGCACGATGAAGAAGAAATATAGACCCTTGAGCGAAAAGCCCGGGGTTGGAAGGGGCTGGAGGAGGTGGGGGAGGCTGGATGGAGGCTGGATGGAGGCTGGATGGAGGCTGGGAGACGCGGAGTGTTCTCACAGGGTCTGGCTGCGGCGCTCGCCCTGCGTCTCCGTGTGCTGTGATACCGCAGGCCTCGCTGGAAGAAGATCAGGAATGATTTGCGTTGACAGCACAGAAGCAAGTGATTTCCCCCGACGTCTAGAGAAAAGCAGGAGTGGAAGCCCTGTGATTTCAACTAGTTTCCCAAACTCCTTCTTTAGGAACCCCTTTAATGGGACCTGGGCACTTTCTTAGGTAATTACGTCCAGAAAACTTCAGTTCTAGAACTTCCGACAAATGCAGGGCCCGTGACCACTGCCAGGGTACAGACCAGCCTCGCACAGCAATGCACACGTGAGCCCAGCACTGAGCGTGAACGAGGTCACGGTTGGATTCCCAGTCAGGGCACTTGCCCGGGCTGCGGGCCTCATCCCTGGTGTGGGGCCTGCAGGAGGCAGCTGATCAATGAATCTCTCTCCTCATTGATGCTTCTATCCCTCTCCCTCTCCCTTCATCTTTCTCCGAAATCAATAAAAGCACTTCATATCCATATGAGAGGAGGCTGAGTCAGGATTCCTGGGCCGGAGCTCCCTGGAGCGTCAGGCAAGCTCAGGAACGTCGCGTGAAAGTGCAGGGCCGTCGGAGCGCACGGGGTGTGCGGCTGAGGCTCCTGAGGCAGGAAGGCAGCTTGTCCGTCCGTGAGGGGAAGGCCCTCTCCTGTGCCCTCTCCTGAGCTGGTCCTGGACGCAGCCCTCGATGGATGAGTGAGTCTGAACCTTCCAGATGGGCCGCGAGGGCACCTTTGTGGGTGAAGGTCACGGGCGTGGCTTTTGTGATGCGTTTCCGGAGCCTGCAGGCCTTGGGCATCGTGGTCTCTGTGACCTGGGGGTCTCGGGTGGATGGGACCCTCACCAGGCAGGGGCTCTGGGTTCACTCCCTTGGAAACCAGAAAACAGAGGGGTAAGGTCCTGGTTGCTCTGCACAGCGGCTCTCCTGTCGGGGCCGCCTGGCTGGACGTGGCGGCGTGAGCGTGTCCTGGGCCTCGTGGCTCAGCCCTTGCTCAAAATAGCACAGTGATGCGATTCTTGGTCAGTGGTTTGGGATAATGACAATATCGATTTTTTTTAAATTTCAGGTTTTTGTCTAAAAGGCCGCAAAGTACTCTTTCAGTTTAACCGCAGCCAAGCAGGCTCTCGGGTCAAACAGCAGACCCAGTGAGGGAGCCCTCTGTGCTCTCTGCTCAGACCGGGGACATTTTACCAAATTCCATTTTACCATGGCTCTGAACCCATTAAAATTAAGGGGTTGCAAGTGAACATAAATGATTCAAGTACAGGCACTAAGACAACGTCTTGAAAGGTTCATGTGCTTCACTTCCCCTCTTGCTTCCCCAGGACCTCGCTCCCACGTTAACTCCGAAGTAAGACTGTTTTCCTGGCCACAAAGGTCAAGAAGCAGCTTGTCCATCTTTTCTTTCTTTTTTTTTTTAAGTTACACAAATCACACTCAGGAAGAAAGGCCTGAGGTAAACACCCAGGTGCTAGGAGCTGACAATAGATTTGGAAAGAAATGGAGGGACCCTGGCTGGACCCCAGGCCCGCCCCTCCCTGTCGCTCAGAAGGAGGGTGGCCGGAGCAGGAGTCGGGGTGGGGGAGGGGGGCAGGAGACTGCTGGGACCCCATGCCGGCGAGGCTGGCGAGCTGTCAGGGAAGCCCACGGTTGGGACATTTGTCCCTCCCTGAGGAGACCTCGAGGGACTCCGTGGTCCCAGCACATGCGATGCTCCTGCAGCAGAGGTGGCACCTCAGTCTGCCCAGGGGAAGGGGATGGGAGGGGAAAGCCCCCCCCCCCCCCCCCCCCCGCTGCGCTGCTGCGAGCCTGGCCAGCAGAGTCACTCAGCTCCAGAAAGCAGGCCACCTCGTCAGCGTCAGCGTCCCAGGACAGGTGAGCGCGGGCATCAGGACAGGTGAGCGCGGGCATCAGGACAGGTGAGCGCGGGCATCGGGACAGGTGAGCGCGGGCATCAGGACAGGTGAGCGCGGGCATCGGGACAGGTGAGCGTGGGCATCGGGACAGGTGAGCACGGGCATCGCTGAGCAGCGAAGACTCGGAGTCCCTCCGCGGTGCTTCCTGCTGCCCAGGCTGTGCTCAGATTCCTTCTAAAAGTAATTTTTCATTGAATGTAGTGGGTGACATTGGTTAATAGGATTATATAGGTTTCCAGTGTGTAATTACACCATCTGTATATTGCATTGTATGCCCCCTCCCCCAAGTCAGTTCTTCTTCCATCACCATATAGTTGCCCCCTTTACCCTTTACTACCCCAACCCCTTCCCTCTGGTAACCACCACACTGTTGTCTGTGTCTGTGAGATTTTGTTTGTTTGTTTGTTCATTTGTGGCTTTCAGTTTAATATTCCACATATGAGTGAGATCATATGGTTCTTAACTTCTCTGTCTGACTTATTTGCTTAGCTTAATATTCTCCAGGCCCATCCCTGTTGTCAAATGGCAGTGTTTCTTCTTTTCCTTATGGCTGAGTAGTATCACATGGTATGTATGCACCACATCTCCTCCATCTAACCATCTATTGAGGGATATTGGTTGTTTCCATGTCTTGGCCATTGTGAATAATGCTGCAATGAACATAGAACTGCATATGTCTTTGTGAATAAACGTTCTCAAATTTTTGGGTAGGTCCCTGAAAGGGTTAACTGGAAAACACAAGGCTTGAGCCTTACAAAACCTAACACATGCCAAAGGGAAACTCATTCGGCAAGCCTAAGCTTTGCAAGAACATGTCCCCCTGGAGGGAATACCTTACAGGAACTGTGAGACCACAGCCCCTGCACAGCCCCAGGAGGAAGGGCGTCTGGTGCCAGCAGAAGGACAAAGGGCAAGGCCCTGAAACTACAACCGACAGCACCCAGGTACCCGGCAGCACCCGGGTGCCCGGTAGCACCCAGGTACCCGGCAGCAGAAGTCGCCTGCAGCTCTCCCCATGCACACAAAAAGCCTGCTCCCTTCCCGTTCGCCACCGATTGCTCTCTGGGAACCAGTCCACCTGCACCAGGTGCTGCATGCATGTCATTGTGACTGCACTGAGCCTGGAGTCCGCTCCGTGCCACACCGGCCCACCCCAACCCGGTCAGGCCCCAGAAGAGGAGCCTCCATCCTTCCCTCGGCGTCTGCTCCGCGTGTCCGACTCACAGCAGGCGGCCACCTAACCGCCAGCTCAGCTGTCAGTGGACACCTCGGGGGCGGATTTGAGTTTTTAAGAGTGACAGATCAAAAGCTTTTCTTGACTCAAAGGGATGCCTCACAGTGGAGTGAAAGTTTCAGGAGGTTGGATGGGAAAACTTGATAGAATCATAAACAGAATGAACTCTTGATACATGGAAGGATATGGATGAATCAAAACAATCACACTGAGTGAAAGGAGTTAGACAAAAAAGAGTGTGTGCTGGGTGATACGATTTACACAAACTTTAGAGAATGCTGCACTATAGTGATGGATTGCAGATCAGTAGTTGCTCAGGGAACCCAAGGCACGGGAAGGGATGGGGGGCGGGGAAGGGCAGAGCAAAGGGCTGAGGAACTTTTGGGGGTGATGGGTGTGCCCAGTCCCCTGACTGTTGACTGTTTCACGGTTGTACACATCTGTCAAGCATCAACATGTACACTTAAAATATGTGTAGCTGCCCGGCCAGTGTGGCTCAGGTGTTTGGGCATCGTCCCACGCACCAGGTGGTAGCCAGTTCCATTCTCGGTCAGGACACATGCCCGGGTTGCTGGCTCGATCCCCAGAGGGGACATGCAAGAGGCAGACGATCGATGTTTCTCCCTCATCCATGTTTCTATCTCTCCCTCTCCCTCTCCCTTCCTTTCTCTGAAATAAATAAAAATATACTTAAAAATGCATGTAGTTTACTGTATGTAAACTACTCTCTATTAAAGCTATGGAAAAAGAAACCAATGAACAAAACGGATGGGCGCGGAACTGCCTCCCCTGAACCAGAGCCGGCAGCTGCCTGCCCACCGCGCCTGCCGCCTTGGGAAGAGTCGTTACCTTTCCTCGAGCAGACGCAGCCCCGGGCCGGGAGGCAGGGGCCTGGCGCAGGGCACGCGTTGGAGCTGCCGCCTCTCCTGTGCCCTGACCGGCCGCGGCGCGGAGCCCTGCTGGGGGGTCTTAGAGAAGCTACAGCAGTGCTTCCCTGGCCGGGAGCGTCCCACGTCCACAGCACCGGGCATGGCCGAGCCGGCCGCATGTCCGACGGCCGGGCCCTGGAGAACACAGTTCCACCGGAACGGGCACTGGGCTTGGCCCTACAGCTCAGCTGTGGCCCTGGGCCTGGCCATCCCCGCTCCTGGCCTGGGTCTGCTCTCCGAGCCGGTGTAAGCATGGCACTGGGCCTGGGAGAGAGAACAGCTTCCTAACGCCCTCAGGGGTTTGCAGGGCTGCTCCCTGCCAGATCCGGAACTTTCCTAGAGCCTGGGGTTGCAGCGCTCAGCTCAGCTGGCCTGGGTTTCACAGCCCGGAATGGAGGCAGCCCTGTGGCTCCTCACTGCCCCTCCCGGCATGAGGGCACAGGCTGGTCAGAGACCCCGGACAGCACTTGGCTGACCACTCCTGACCAGCGCCCCCTCCCGCGGGTGCTGGCCTACCCGGACCCGCACCGTCGCCCTCGCCTCTCTGCAGCCCTCAGGGACAGGGATGCGCTGCCTGTCTCAGCAAACCCTCGTTCCAGCTCTCCAGTGCCTCCGTACAGCCCGCGACTGAACATTCTTTCCTCCCCGTGTAAATTGTAAAACTGGGCTCTTAGAATACCTCTCCAGCGATGCCTCCAACAATAGCCACTGGTCCAACCTCTGTCATCTCTCAGGGATCATTATTGAGCTCCTGCTGTGACGTCACACCATCAGCCTCTTCTAACCGTGAGCGGAGAAGGCACAGTCTGTGCCCAAATCTTCTATGGAAACAGGACTTAAATAATTAAAAGGAACCCATAGTCTTTTCCTTCCAGAAGAGGTAAGTGAGTTGTTTTTCTACTCATCTCCACAAGCCTGCCAAGCAAACAGAGACCATCAGCACCTGGACCCTGTGGGTGCAGCCCACGTGCCTTCTCCCGGCTGAGAGTTAAATGACTTGCCACCCGTCCGAGAGCCAGCCTGTCTCCTCCCCGGTCTCCTTGCCCCTTCACCGGGGCCGCTCCCACCTCTCCCTGCCTGTCTCCTCTGTCCTGCTCACGGCCTCGCAGCCGGGGGTCCCTCAGGGCACCTGGGGGTCCTCACGCATTTGTAATATATAGTGAGGTGTCCCCTCTCTGCGGTTCATTTTTTTTCTCCTGATCCTTCCTTCTGAGAAGAGAGCAAAGCAAACATGGAGAAGCCAGTGGATCACCAACTGCCCGGCAGCCATGGAGAGCCCACGGGCGGCCTCGGGGTGTCTGGGCTCTGCCCAGCAGCGTGCTGCTCAAGGTTGTGGTGTCCCCTGAGAGGGGCGACAGGCAATCGCGGGGTTTCCATGGCAGGTGGCTGTCAAGGCATCTTTGCTGCAGCAGCGGGGGAGGAGTGGGGGGGAGGACGAGGTGCAGACGGGGGGATGGGAGCCCGTTTAGCTTGGATGGGCTTTCTCTGTTACTGAGATTATAGTCTCAACTAGTGGCCCAGTGCATGAAATTCGTGCACATTAAAAGGGAATTAATTAGAGGAAATATTTTAATATTGATATTTGTCCTTTCTCTATAATAGAAGTGTCAAAGATGAAAGAAATTAGTAAAATGTATATTAAAATCTTCCTCTTGTCAGAGTCTGGAGCGCACTGCAGGACCCAGAGTCAAGTCCCTGCCCACTACCCGCACATGCTCAGAAAATGCAGCCTCACCCTCGTCAAGCCTCTCTGGGGGAGGAAGGCGCAGTCTCAGGTTCCCCATCAAGCCCCGCTGGGCAGGGGGCACAGCCTCAGATCCCCCAGCCTGGCACCAGGGTGGGAGGCATGGCCTGAGGTCTCTGTCAAGCCCCGTGGTGTGAGGGGCATGGCCTGAGGTCCCCCGGCCCGGCCAGGCGCCATACAGTCTCAGGTCCCTGCTGTTTGGTTGTGACATTATGTCATCTGGCTAATTTGCATATTCCTCTATTATATAGATAGAAGATAATACTCAAGGTTGTGGCGACTGTTACAGAGCCCTAGCCCTGGGCCAGCTGAATCCATTGCGGACAGCTCTCCGTCACGTGGCTCAGCAGCACCTGCCGCCCCCTGCCTTGTGCAAGGCTGCTGAGTCCAAGAAGGTATTAGAGGGACACAGGGCCACCCTGGGAGCTGGGCTTCGGTGGGTGGTTTTTGCACTCGCTCATCCCTCCGTTTATGCCAGGCACTGTGCCAGGTGCCTGGGACGGAGGGGGCAGTGTTTCCCCAGCACACAACCCAGCCCCCTGGGGGTGTGCAGTCAGCATCACCCACATTTTGTTAAAGATTTTCGGTATCACCCCCAGCTACGAAGGTAAAGACGACACGGCTCCTGCTGTCAAGAACCTTCCGGTTTCTTCCGTGAAGGGACAGACCCATAAGCAAATGCCAACAATAGATGAGAAGTGATTTTCTTCTCCTATCACTTATTTCTTAGTTTGGTCTGTTCCGGGCATCTTTCCTTTCCACTGTAAAACCCAAATCCGCCAGAAGCAGAGTGAGTGAACGTGAACCGTGTTAACAAGGAGGCCCTGCCGCCGCTCTCAGAGGCCCCCCCACCCCCCAGGCAGTCTCTTGCTCTAATAACTCCTCGGACACGATTGCTCTTCCAGGGCTTGGAATTCATGCAGCGTAACTAATAGACGGATGCGCAAGACAGCGAACAGCAGCCACGCTCCCCTTTCCCCGTCACTTCCCAGGTGGGTTTTCCTGCCGCTCTACAAACAATGTCTGCAGCGGACCTGCTAGGTGTCAGGCTGCACATGTCACTGTTTAGCAGACACAGCTTTGCAGGAAGCTGTACATAATGTTGTGTGGCTGCCGCAGAGTGTGTGTGTATGTGCTGGGAAATCGGGTCCCAGAAAAACTCACTAATCTGCCCAGATTTGCCGACTCTCTGCCTCTTCAATTATCGCTTAGCAATTCATTCATTGACTACATTTGTGTTCTTATTGTAAAACCAGAGGTCTGGTGCACGAAATTTGTGCACGGGGGAGGTGTCCCTCAGCCCGGCCTGCACCTTCTCCAATCTGGAACCCCTTGGGGGATATCTGACTGCCAGGGATCGGGCCTAATCCAGCAGTCGGACATACCTCTGACAATCCAGGACCACTAGCTCCTAACCACTCACCAGCCTGCCTGCCTGTTGCCTCTAACCACTTCTGCCTGCCAGCCTGATCATCCCCTAACTGCTCCCCTGCTGGCCTGATCACCCACAACTGCCTTCCCCTGCCGTGACCCACCTCCTCCACCAGGGCCCGCCTCCTACGTGCGAGGTGGTGGAGATGCTGGGACCGGCCTCCGCTGAGCACGCAGCCATCTTGTGACAGCCATCTTACGACGATGTGAGGGTGTGACACCACCTAGGCTATTATTATTATAGATAGTCCAACAATCCTGAAGTTCACTTACTAG
The DNA here is from genome assembly GCA_025583905.1 of Ia io. Lineage (NCBI taxonomy): Eukaryota > Metazoa > Chordata > Mammalia > Chiroptera > Vespertilionidae > Ia > Ia io. The sequence goes on from JAJQQW010000019.1 coordinate 6,835,827, forward strand.
AAAAGCTCCCTGTACTGCCCCCAACCCCCGTTTTACTCCCCAAACCACTTTTCACGTTTCTATAATGAACATTCCAAGCACAAACAAAATGCCACGCTGAACTCTGCAGCCTCAGGCCTGACGAGGTGTCCCAGCCTGTCGTGTACATTCCCTCACTCCAGACGGGAAACTGGCATTTCTCCAAGGAGCTCTCCGTGGTCCCGGAGCCTAAGGCCTGAGGCCGAGCAATACCTCCCACTTCCTGTGCCACAGACGAGGGTGGTCTCTTTGTGACTCCCGTCCTGTAATACTCGGTTAAATCAATTTTCACTGATTACATTATTGTGATCCTGTAATATGATTCACGTAATATATTGTGATTATATTTCTACTGGAGGCCCAATGCATGAAATTCGTGCAAGAGTAGGCCTTCCTTCCCCCGGCTGCTGGCACCGGCTACCCTTTGGCACCCAGGATCCGGGCTTCCCTCGCAGCCCTGGCTTCGTCTGGCAGGTCATCTGGAAGGATGTCCAGTCTAATTAGCATATTAAACTTTTATTATTATAGATTTTTGTGTAACTTTCTGACTCCCCCTGAACTATTGTTTATTTGCTTAATTTTCTATGCCAGTATACCTTATTCTAGATACTTATTCTTTTTAAGTTTCTCAGTGGTTCCTTAATGGACTGTTAACAAACACATCAAAATACCAGTCAGCACCCTAGCCAGTTTGGCGCAGTGGATAGAGCCTTGGTCTTCGGACTGAACGTCAAGGGCACGTACCTCAGTTGCAGGCTCTTGGCCCCGATCGGGGCCCATGTGGGAGGCAACCAATCGATGTCTCTCTCTCATATTGGTGTTTCTTTCTGTCTCTCCCTCTCCCTTCCACTCTCTCTAAAAAGCGATGGAAAAAAATCCTCGGGTGATGATTAAAATACAAACAAACCATCCCCTCCCCCCCAAAAAAAACCCCCAAAAAACAAAACACCCACCCTATCACCTGCCTTTCTTGGCATTTCCCAGTCATTCTCCCCATCCAGGCCTGTGGCTTTCCTGGCCGACCATTAAGCTGGGGCCTGGTGTTTTGACTTCTCTGTTAAGTCTCCGCTTGTCCTCCTGGATCTCAGGTCTTCCTTGCTCTTTGCTTTTCCTCTCATTTTGGTGGAGAACATTCTCTAGAGATTCCTAGGAAAACTCCACACTAGAGGTTCACAGACCTTGGCCAAGTTTCACACACCTTGTGTGTCTAGAAAGGCATTTACTCGACCATTTCTCTCGGGGAGTCGCTGGCTAGGGGGTATGGAATGCACAACTGAGATTCCTTTTCACACAGAGTTTGGTGAGTTGCCCCTTCGCCCCGAGGTTCTGGTGTTGCCTCAGGGGCACAGAGTTGATCTTCTACCTGATCCTACCCATGACCGACTTTTCTCTCGGGAACTCTCGGGTCTGCTCTGCGCTGCCGCGCTGTGAGATTTCCCAGCCTCCGTGGGCTGTTGCTGTTCACTCCGCTGGGTGTTCAGTGGGCTCTCTAGTCTCTACCCCAGTCCAGTTTGTGAAATAGCCTCGATTTCCGCCTCCTGCAAGTTCCGCTCACCGCCTTCTTTCTCCCCTTGGGGGTTTCAATAAGTAGATATTTACTTTTAAGACCTTTTGTTGTATATTTTTTATTTTCCAAGAGTTTCTGCTCACTGTGTTCTTTTTTTAAAAAACTAGAAACCTGTGGTCTCTTGATTCAATATTTGCTGTCTCCCTAAGGACATAGAAAGATATAGTCTACATACATCTATGGGTATTCGAATGTGTATGATTTGCATGGTTTCTGTATGTGACATATGCCTGGTGAATAGAGTACATGTCAAGTTATTTCTCTATTACAAATGTTTAAAAATACTATCAAACACTTCCGACTAGGAGAGGCAGGGGTCGCCCAGAGCTAACAGAATTGGCTAGCTTTATGAGGAAGGCTCTGCTGTCCATGAAAGAAGCTTGGTTGTTCAGTATGTCGTTGGCTCCCAACGGCCATTATAAAAGTGGGGACGCCAGGACCCCGCCATCTCTCCCTGAGGAGGAGATTGGAGGCCCGACAGGGCGGGGCCCAGGGTACGGCTGGAGGGCGCAGGCAGGCGAGGCCCTCAATGCAGGCAGCAGGAGGAGCACAGCTGGGGACGGGTTAGCGGAGATGGTGGGCAGGCCCCCCGCTCTCTGCCCTTCACCCAGAGGCTCACGTGGAAGTGAAGGGTGTGGCGAGGCCATTTACAGATGTCTGCAGGCTCATATTTGACAGATCCTAGAATATTCCTTGTGCCACTGCTGATTTTTTAAAGTTTTTTCTCTGTCCCCTAAGATGTGTGGATGCTCCGTTTACTCACAGACCCACTCTGTGCTGTCCCGGATCCAGCAGCATTCAAAATGGCAGATTCGTTCTAAAAATTTCCAGAGTTTAGTTGAATGACTCATTCAACACCAATAAAACAAAAGTTTGCCCTTCCAGTGTGGCTCCGCGGTTGAGCATTGACATATGAACCAGGAGGTTAAGGTTCAATTCCTGGTCAGGGCACATGCCTGGGTTTCAGGCTCGATCCCCAGTAGGAGGCGTGCAGGAGACAGCCGATCGATGTTTCTCTCTCATCATTGGTGTTTCTATCTCCCTCTCCCTCTTTCCTTCTCTCTCTGAAATCAATAAGAACATTTAAAAATAAATAAATAAAAGTATCCTTTGACGATCATCATTCAATGCCCCTGTTGATACTCGGGTTTCTCAGCTTCCTTTTGGACATGGAAATCCTGGCTCTCAGGTAACTCCTGACCTGAGCAAAGACGGCTCCCCACGCTTCATTCTTTTCTAGACCACAAATGTGTGAGATGACATTTATGTATTTATTTATTTATTGTTCATCCTCACCAGAGGATATTTTTCCATTGATCTTAGGGAGAGGGAAGAGAGAGGGAAAGACAGAGAGAAGCATTGATGTGAGAGAAACACATCCATTGGTTGCCTCCTGCAGGAGCCCTGACCAGGGCGCTGGCTGGAGAGGAGCCTGCAGCCCAGGTATGCGCCCTTGACCGGAATCAAACCCGGGACCCCTTGGTCCACAGGCCGACACTCTACCCACTGAGCCAAGCCGGCTAGGGCCTGAGATGACATTTTTAGGTGAAATTGCTGTTTCTAATGGATAACTTCCTTTGCCCATTTTGCACATCCTAAAGACGTTTTCCTTTTCTTCTTCTCAGACATTTTGTAAACTTCCGAGTCCCCACCTTTCTCGACAAAGCAGTGCTCTCTGACCGGCAATGCCGGGGCGCGTGGCTCAACGGCCAGCGGAGAATCTGGCATCAGCGAGGGGAGGGTTTGGGCAGCGGGAGTTCCAGTGTCCGCATGTGTGTACAGGCATGTGCTGGTCACGGGGCTCGGTGGGGGTCCCCACTCCTGCCTCGTCACCTGTATGGTACCCAGCGGTGGGAGCTTGCTTCTCATGGCCGGCCCCGGCCCCGGCTCCTCTGTCTCTCCGTCAGGGAGTCCCCGAGGAATCCGAGTGTGTGGCAGCCTTGCCCTGGTAGCGGTGCCCAGGCTGCCTCCCTCGCACCGAGAGAGAATCGGGAGATGTGAAGGCCACGCCTGAGGTGTCCAGCACAGAACGGGAAGCTGAACACCCCCCTCCAGCTGGTTAAAGAAACCCTGTCTAGGCCATTTCTCTGGGAGTAGAGCTCTTGGAAAGGCCCTGCTCCTACTCTTTTTGGTGGCATTTCCAGAATAGGGCAGCAAGTGACCTGAGTGGCAGAGGCCGCCAGCTGCCAATCCTTGATTCCAGGGAGAAGCAGCGGGGAGTCAGAGGGGGTCCTCAGTGGGGAGTCAGAGGGGGGTCCTCAGTGGGGAGTCAGAGGGGGTCCTCAGCGGGGAGTCAGAGGGGGGTCCTCAGCGGGGAGTCAGAGGGGGGTCCTCAGCGGGGAATCAGAGGGGGCTCCTCAGCGGGGAGTCAGAGGGGGTCCTCAGCAGGGAATCAGAGGGGGTCCTCAGTGGGGAGTCAGAGGGGGTCCTCAGCGGGGAGTCAGAGGGGGTCCTCAGCGGGGAGTCAGAGGGGGTCCTCAGTGGGGAGTCAGAGGGGGTCCTCAGCGGGGAGTCAGAGGGGGTCCTCAGCGGGGAGTCAGAGGGGGGTCCTCAGCGGGGAGTCAGAGGGGGTCCTCAGCGGGGAGTCAGAGGGGACTCCTCAGTGGGGAGTCAGAGGGGGTCCTCAGCGGGGAGTCAGAGAGGGGTCCTCAGCGGGGAGTCAGAGGGGACTCCTCAGTGGGGAGTCAGAGGGGACTCCTCAGTGGGGAGTCAGAGGGGGTCCTCAGTGGGGAGTCAGAGGGGGGTCCTCAGCGGGGAGTCAGAGGGGGCTCCTCAGCGGGGAGTCAGAGGGGGCTCCTCAGCGGGGAGTCAGAGATGGGTCCTCAGCGGGGAGTCAGAGGGGGGTCCTCAGCGGGGAGTCAGAGGGGGGTCCTCAGCGGGGAGTCAGAGGGGGTCCTCAGCGGGGAGTCAGAGGGGACTCCTCAGTGGGGAGTCAGAGGGGGTCCTCAGTGGGGAGTCAGAGGGGGTCCTCAGTGGGGAGTCAGAGGGGGTCCTCAGTGGGGAGTCAGAGGGGACTCCTCAGTGGGGAGTCAGAGGGGGTCCTCAGTGGGGAGTCAGAGGGGGTCCTCAGTGGGGAGTCAGAGGGGACTCCTCAGTGGGGAGTCAGAGGGGGTCCTCAGTGGGGAGTCAGAGGGGGTCCTCAGTGGGGAGTCAGAGGGGGTCCTCAGTGGGGAGTCAGAGGGGGGTCCTCAGCGGGGAGTCAGAGGGGGGTCCTCAGCGGGGAGTCAGAGGGGGTCCTCAGCGGGGAGTCAGAGGGGGGTCCTCAGTGGGGAGTCAGAGAGGGGTCCTCAACGGGGAGTCAGAGAGGGGTCCTCAACGGGGAGTCAGAGGGGGGTCCTCAGCGGGGAGTCAGAGGGGGGTCCTCAGCGGGGAGTCAGAGGGGGCTCCTCAGTGGCGAGTCAGAGGGGGTCCTCAGCGGGGAGTCAGAGGGGGTCCTCAGCGGGGAGGCTGTCCCGTCACGCCCTGTTCCGTCTCCCCCGGCTGTGCCTTTGGCTGCAGGGCCTTGTATGTGACTGATGTCTCCGCGGCTGGCTCCTCTTCCCAGACCGCAGGTGCGGTTTGAATTTCTCAGTTAGCTCCAGACCCCTGGACTCAGAGGTGCCCTATGTATGACGCCATCATTTGTTTTCGTTTGTTTTCCAGGTCATTTCATCTGTCCCTCCCAAGAACGGAAGCTTCTGGAGAGCTGACATTCCTCCATTTGGGCCACTGAATCCCAAGGGGCCCGCACACATGGTCTTGGCACAGAGCAGATCTTCAGAAATACCTGTTGAGTGCATGTTTGAATGGGTAGCCCATGTTTTAACACGAAGAAAGCAAAGCACAGCAGTGACTCCTGGGCTTGTCCCTGTGCCTTACTCCTCTCCCCACAGACCAGACGTAATGATGGTCGTGGAGCACGTGCCCCGGAGCCGAAGGGCAAGGAGCCGCTTTCGTCGGCAGCTGATGGTAGAGCCTCAGACACCGACACCGAGAACGCGTTTTCAGAGCAATGTATCCATGGCCGCCCGGCCGCGGACACAGGGAGCAGAGGAGGCCACGGGTCCGTGTCCCAGCCGCCGGATGCACATCCAGCCCTACCACATCTGGCCTCCCCCGAGAGACCTGTGGTCCCCAGCACGCCTGCCGGGCCGCAGCTCTCTCAGCAGAGCCTGCAGTCAGCTTCTTATGCTTCCGTCAATCAAACCCCCTCCACCAGACGTCTCATTCCAAAGGCAGTGCTGTCTACACTGGAGCTCAGCACTGGTCCAGCGTGCAGCGCTTTCCACGCCTCTCCCGCAGCCGGAACAGGAGGATTCATTAGGAGGCCCTGGAATGCTCTCCCAGGCGCGAACAGCGGACAGACGGACAGACGGCTCAGGAACTCCCAGCAGAAAGCTGCAAACGACTCAAGTCCATCCTGGGGGGCGGGCCAGGAGGCTGACGGCAGCCATCTCCATTGAGACAGAAATCCCACTTGCCAGCACTCCCCCCCGCCTCCCCTTGTCTGAAGGACACACTGGTGTGGGTTGCTGGGTGGGCTCCTGTGCCCCCCTGAGCCTCGGGAATTCCCACGGGAGTTTGTAAATTCGGTCTCTTCTGGGAGCAGCCAACCAACCCTAGCGACAGGCCAGTGGTGTTGGTGGGAAGCGCTAGCTGCTGCTGTTGGTTTGACTGAAGAACTGGGTGAACAGGAAAGTGTTGACAGGGGCAGAAATCGAATGCTGGGGAACCAGCTAGAACTGTAGGAATGTTAATCCTGCTCTGTTAACCGTGATTGCTTTATTCTGATTAAAGAAGGCACAGTCTAGCCTGGCCGGCAGCCGTACTCAGGACCTGGGAGCTCACCTGGAAGTGCAGCTGCCCTCCCGCTTTGGAGCTGCCTATTAGCATGGAGAGATCAACAACTTTGCTGCAGAAACCAGAATGCCAGCCCTTTGAAGATCCCCAGCCCTTTGCTTCCCTGTGAACTGCCCATTTGCCCTTTGGCTACTTCCCCACGTAACCTCCCCGCCTCTTCCCCGCCCCCGCTCCCAGCAGGTTTCTGTGGACTTAGCACTGCACTGTGCCATCAGCGGTGAGGACGCCAGGGTTACTTTTCTGGGTGGGTTTCCCCACCGGGTACCACTGGATGACGCATGGGATGAGCAAATAGCAGAAATCCCTGCTTGAGAGAAATCAGCCCGAACAAGAGGAAGACACATTCATCAGAGAGAGATAGACATGGAGTTCCTCCCTGTGGGAGCTGGTTTCTAGCTCCTTCCCGTTTCCTTTCGGAATAAACATCAATAACTCCTTATTCCGAGTTCAGGAGGACCTGAGGAGTGGCCAGAGGCTGCCAGAGTGCCCTCCCTCAGAGAACAGTGCGCCCACAGGTGCAGCCGGGCGTGGCACCTGGAAAAAGACCCCGAAGAACAAATTCCAACAGTCCAATCACCTGCTTCCTGTAATGTAACATGGGTTTTCTGAAACCCACTGAAATCCATGAATAGCTCTTTTTACCTCATTTTCCTCTATTAGTCTGCAATAAAAATGGCCACCAGTACCAGCCACCAGTTCCTAGCAACCATCTGAGCAACAAATACCTATTTTAAAGTATTTTTTATTGATGTTAGAGAGAGAGTAGGGGAGAGGGATAGAGAAATAGAAACATGATGTGAGAGACACCCATCAGCTGCCTCCTGCTCAACCCCTGCTGGGGAACAAGCCCACAACCCGGGCATGTGCCCTGACCAGGAATTGAACCAGCAACCTCTTGGTTTATGGGACGATGCTCAGCCACTGAGCCGCACGGACTGGGCCTGAGCAACGAATATTATGGTATTCTAAAATTCAGTGAACAGGACCAGAGAATTCTTGGAAAGCCCCTGAGTGCACATTTTAAACCAAAGGGAAGTCACTTATTCCTGTTGAACGTGCGTTTCTTCTTGTGCAAAATGGGAACGTGGGTCACGGGCAGCTCTGGGGACTCAGGAGAGAGAAGAGCAGGGGGGATGTTGGCCAACTTGGACACGGGGCCAGTCCACTCTGCGGTTTACTCTGTGTTATGTCCATTTCCTAGGCTAAGGGCAGGCGACATGTTGTGTTCACGGGGGTAAGGGAGGTGGTCTCAGATATGCAGGGTGCTGGCTGGGTCAGGAGTTGTGCGGGCTCACGGCACATGTCTGCCTTCACCGCCACACAGGTCCTGCTTGTGGGGGAGGAGGGAGATGGAGGACAGGTACTGAGGTCAGCCATTGTGTCCTTGTTCACCATGAGCTGTCGTCCTCCCTATTCCCCCATTAGGTCAATTTAATGATCACCTGGGGGCTGTAAACCCAGTTGTCACTTTTATTTCAGACGCGGTCCAGGTTTGGGGATTAAAAAAAATTAGAATTGACTCAATAGCACACATGGAGGACAAAATGTCCACACAGCGGTCCTGTTACATGATGCTGGTCCCACGGATGGAACTGCTGGCCCCGCGCCTCTTCCTGTGAGGAGGGTTTGGGTTCTGGTTCTGAGTGGTGGCCTCTGGCCTGGGGCTGCATTCTCGGAGTTGGCAGGGCCAGGAGGCCAGAGGGGGCGTGGCCGTGGGGGCCCCTCTCCAGGGCTGTCCAGGTTAGGGCGCTCTCTAAGGACACGCCATTCATTTGTGGGGAGGATACCTGTTGGCTTGTCTTAAATGCGCTTCCTCTGCTGATTCTCATAGGCAATTGCTACCTTAGGATTTTGTTGTAAAGCTGGCCCTTTATCTTTGCTCATCAGGCCACTCCAGAGAACATGGCCTCAGGAGGGTCTGGGTGCCACGGAAATCAGCAGCTTTCTGAGCAGCGTGGCTGTAGGATGGGGAAAGGGCAGGAGAGCGTTCTCGGAAGACTCTGCCTCACCCCGTTTGCATTCGGGATCTCTAAAGATCAGGTGAGGTGACCCCCTAAGTCCAGCACCACCTGGCCCCATACGTAATCATCACAGCATTATTGACTGTATTTCCTACGCTGTACTTTACGTCCCATGACTATTGTGTAACTTCCAATTTGTGTTTCTTAATCCTTCACCTTTTCACCCAGCCCCATCCCCTCCCATCTGGTGACCATCAGTTTGTTCTCTGCATCTGTGAGTAAACAGACTCTATTTTGAGTTGAAACATGTTGTTAGACACCAATTTGCCTCAGCAGGAGCACCTTTGGAGGTAACTGGTGGCATTGCATTGTCATTCTAAAAACACCTAAGATCATTGCTACAAACAACATCACCATACAAATCACGTAAAACCAATGTTTCCCTTTCAGAAAGCCCTTCCCTAGGAGGTTCGCTGATTAAGACAGAAGAGGCCCCTAACCAGTTTGGCTCAGTGGATAGAGTGTCAGCCTGCGGACTGAAGGGTCCCAGGTTTGATTCCAGTGAAGGGCATGTACCTTGGTTGTGGGTACATCTCCAGTAGGGGGTGTGCAGGAGGCAGCTGATTGATGTTTCTCTCTCATCAATGTTTCTAACTCTCTATCCCTCTCCCTTCCTCTCTGTAAAAAATCAATAAAATATATTTTTAAAAAAAGACAGAAGAGGGGTGTTTTCAATGATCAGAATCACCAGTAAAAGGAATTTTACTTCTATGAATGTAATGCTTGGTAATACATGCATTATTAATATACTAGAGGCTCAGTGCACGAATCTTCACTGGTGGGGTCCCTTGGCCTGGTTTGTGGGGATCAGGCTGAAACTGGCTCTCTGACATCCCCCAAGGGGTCCAGATTGCAAGAGGTGGTTCTCGGGTGATGCACCCCAGAATCGGGCTCCCTCTTCTCTGGTTCCCAGTGTGTCACCTGAGAACTGCAGCTCCTGCATTGAGCATCTTCCCCCTGGTGGTCAGTGTGTGTCATAGCTACTGGTTGGATTATCGAACAGTTGGACAGTCGCTTAGGTATATATATATATATATATATATATATATATATATATATATATATATATATATATATATATATCTCCACACATATATATATACACTAGAGCCCGGAGCATGAAATTCGTGCATGGGGGTGTGTGTCCCTCAGCCCAGCCTGCACCCTCTTCAATCTGGGACTCCTCAAGGGATGTCCGACTGCCCGTTTAGGCCCCGATACTTTCCAAGCAGTGCCTTGGTGGGATCAGGCCTAAACAGGCAGTCGGACATCCCTCTCACAATCTAGGACTGCTGGCTCCCAACTGCTCGCCTGCCTGCCTTCCTGATTGCCCCTAACCGCTTCTGCCTGCCAGCCTGATCACCCCTTAACCACTCCCCTACCAGCCTGATTGATGCCTAACTGCTCCCCTGCCAGCCTGTTTGCCCCTAACTGCCCTCCCCTGCAGGCCTGGGTCCCCCTCAACTGCCCTTCCCTGCAGGCCCAGTTTCCTCCAACATCCCTCCTCTGCCGGTCTGGTCACCCACAACTGCCCTCCCTTGCAGGCCTGGTCCCTCCCAATTGCCCTCCCCTGCTGGCCATCTTGTGGCAGCCATCTCGTGTCCACATGGGGGCAGCCATCTTGTGTGTTGGAGTGATGGTCAATTTGCATATTATTCTTTTATTAGATAAGATAGAGGCCTGGTGCACAGGTGGGGGCCAGCTGGTTTGCCCTGAAGGGTGTCCTGAATCAGGCTGGGGGTTCCCTTGGGGAATGGGGCGGCCTGGGCAAGGGGCCTGTGGTGGTTTGCAGGCCTGCCACACACCCCGGCGACCCAAGCGGAGGCCCTGGTATCTGGGATTTATTTACCTTCTACAATTGAAACTTTGTAGCCTGGAGCGAAGGCCAAGGCAGGCCAGGGCTGCCAAAGTTTGCTTCCGCCATCACCGGGGAAACCCAAGCTTCCTGCTCTCTCCAGCTCCGTGGCTGCTGCCATTTTTGTTGGGATTTATTTATCTTCTATAATTGAAACTTTGTAGCCTTGAGTGTAGGCCTAGGTTGGCCAGGTTGTGCGGAAAGCTTGGCTTCTTCCATTGCCAGGGAAACCCAAGCTTCCTCCTAGCTCTGTGGCCGCAGCCATCTTGGTTGGGTTAATTTGCATACTTGCTCCTGATTGGCTGGTGGGCGTGGCTTGTGGGTGTAGTGGAGTGATGGTTAATTTGCATATTACTCTTTTATTAGATAGGATAGATTTAGAGGATATTTGTTTGATAATTAGTGCAGTTTTACAGAGCACTGTTTAAATTTATTGTCTAATTTAATCCCTCAAAGATACGATTCCCTCTTGCACAAATGAGCAAACTGGAGGTGGAGAGTGAAGGGACTTCCTTAGGGTCCCTGACAGCGGGCAGGACAGCCGGATGGCAGGCAGGACAGCCTGGCGCACATGAGCTTGCCCCTCCCACATGTGCAATGGGATATGGGGGTGAGCAGGTCCTGCCTTCAGAGCCTCCAGTTTCCTGAGAAGATGACTGAGGCCGTGAAAACAGCTGGGACGGTGGTCAATGGAGATTGCTTGGAACCAGATAGATAGCCTGGCAGCTCCTGAAAACCAGGTCTTTGAATGGAATAAATTATAGGAAAAGTATAAAACAGGACATCTTTTGAGTGATAAGAAGAGCCGTTGACAGCATCTGTTCTCCGATGGTCACAGGTAGTCTGAATGTCCTTTAGCTTAATTTCCCTCCATGCAAACGTCCACTGTCCCCATTGGCACATGTCTTCCCACAGCTATGCACACACACTCACACACACACACACACACATACACACACACACACACACTCTCTCTCTCTCACACACACACACACACACACACACACACAATGACACAGGGAGGCCAGGCTGTGTCCTTGAGCGAGGCATCCCTCCATTGAACCTGCCACTCATGTGACCTCGCCTCTCCCCCCCGCCCCCATGTCAAACCACTCACTGGTGGTTAATATTCAGCTGGCTGTTAACTAGAGCACAAATGTGGGACAAGATCGACAATCTGTTAATGTTTCCTCACAATCAGGTTAAATAAGAGCTAAATCCATCATTAACGGGGCAATCTGAATAGGTGCTCGAGGGCCTTTGTTTCATGAATGGAACGGTGTGGTTTGGATGACCATCACCAAGGGTACGGCCAACGTTCTCTTAGCCAGATGGGCAGGAGGTGCACAGACATCATTGGTCCGACAGCGTTGGGGGTTCAGATCTTTGGAGGAAAAGAGACCATTGAAAAGTAATTGGCTTGAGTGTGTCAAGCAAGTAGCGTGAGTATCTTCCTCTCTGGAGGGTGAACACAGAGCACCTGCCAGAGTTTGGGGTGTGGTAGGCCCTCGACACCCTGCCGGCCCCTCTGACGCTAGTTTGTGATGATGGGAATGTGAATCCTCTACCGGGACCTCCTCTGGCTTGTCTGTTCCTGAGCTTTCATGCTTGTCCCATCGTGTGTGTGACGTTGACCTGGTCGGCCCCGCTCCTCAGACGTGAGTTTCTTAGGATGGGACCTCGTGTGCCTCTCCCACCTCTCCCTGGCAGCTGCCACATCACCTGCCCGACAATCGGTCTGACTCGAACCCAGCTTTCCTTTGTTCACTGTTTCATAGCGACCATCTACTCAGAGTGAAACTGCACCTGTTGGCCCGTCCGGTGTGGCTCAGTGGTTGAGTGTTGACCTATGAACCAGGAGGTCACAGTTTGATTCCCAGTCAGGGCACTTGCCTGGGTTGCAGGATCGATCCCTAGTGGGGGGAGAGGGTGCAGGAGGCAGCTGATCAGTGATTCTCTCTAATAATAGATGTTTTTTTTCTCTCTGTCCCTCTCCTTTCCTCTCTGAAATCAATAAAAATATTTTTAAAAGAGAAACTGTATCTGTTGGGCTCTGAGCATCATCTCTTGCCTGCAACCTTGACGGCCCACTTCCTTGTCTATGCTGCCCTCCCTCCCCACGCCTCTCATCCCTCCCGATGCCGTGAGCAGATCGGATAAAACAAGCTGGCTCCATCCTTGGCTCGCTCAAAATGCCGGTGCTTCCCCAACCCCCAGGACAAAAACCCTTTCCTGAGAGGCAGGTCTCCCCACGGGGCGCTCTCCCTGTCCAGGCTCCTTGCCCATCCCGTTTTGTTTGATGCTCCAGCTGCCGGAGCGCGCCGCATCGCGGCCCCTCACTACTCTGGTTTGCAGCTCGCACCCAATATGCATCTCTCCAGGAAACTTGCCCGGGTTCCCCGCAGACCTGGGCTGCTTTCCTTTGCTCCCGGCTGCCCACACTCACACCTCACTTCCTTAAATAGAAGTTCTTGTTGCATGACCGTTGTGGGTTTTCATGTTTACGTTCCCTGAGACTCTAGGCTCCCGGAGCACCAGGGCGCTGCTGGGCAAGTACCAGCGAGAAGAGCGAATGCGTGAATCAGTAGATGAGTTAATAGGTGGGACTAGAGTTCTCTTCACAACTCAAAAATTAAAAAAAGAAAAAACCCCCATGTACGTGACTAACACGGCAAAGGCAGGAGTGGAGGGGTGGAGAGTTGCACGTGCTCGGCCGCATGTCCCACAGGCACACCTGCCAGATGCCCCATGCCCGCCTCCCGCCTCCGCCTCCCGCCTCCCTTCCTTGTGAGGAGGAGACAGAATAGCACGTCCACAGGACATTCCCCATGACTGAGGATTGCCATGAAAGCTGCCACACAGCTGGGAGACGAGGGAAGGCAGCACCGTGATTTAATATAAACTGTCACTTGCTTCCAGGGAAGGGAGACACTGTACAGCCTTCCCTGGTGCTGGGCGGCCGCGGCTCCGGCCGGGTCTGCACTGAGTCCCCTTCGCTTTCCGGGGGCACAGGCTGCACGCCCAGCGGGGGCATGCTGAGTGCGCGAGGAAAGGCGGCATCGGGCAGGGCAGGTAAAGAGCAGTGGGCTTGTCCTAACCGCGGGTTACGGTACCTAAGAGACAGGGACACGCAGGAACATATTAAGTGTCAATAAGAAGGCACAGGATCCCTGGCTGGTGTGGCTCAGTGGCTGAGCGTCAGAGGTCAGGGTTCGATTCCTGGTCAGTGCACTTCTGGGGTTTGCTAGCTGGATCCCCAGTAGGGGGCGTGTGGAAGGCAGCCATGGAGGTTCCTTTGTCTCATCCATGTTTCCCTCCCTCCCTCCCTGCCTCCCTGCCTCCCTCCCTCCCTCCTTCCCTCCCTCCCTCCCCCTCTCTAAAATCAATAAAATCATATTTATAAATAAAAACAAGAACAGGTAACGTCTGCCAACGCCAAAGGTATTTTGAACCCACGGCCTCTGCGTGGTCAGCGCCCTGTGTCCGCCCCACGTGTGTGCTGCTTGTGAGTCCTGTGACCTTTGGCCTGAAACGTGACAGCTGGGGCAGAGGGTCAGGATCACCGGCCTCATCGGCCTCATCGCGGTGCCCGCCACGAGCCTCCCTGTGCCCAGTCCCTGAAGCAGTGCTGTGTGCTTTCCCTTCACGGGAGCGGTCCTCTCCGCAGTGTGGCTGGGTGGGCGGGCCGGCGCTCGGGCTGCGGGGGGCGGTGGCCACACTGGACAAGCTGGGCTGGCTGGGGACTCCCTTCCAGAAGGCCTGGCCTTGCCTGGGGTCCCCACGTGGCGACATTGAGCTTCCCCCAGGGTGGATGGCTCCCGGCCTCTGGTGGGGCTCCCAGCCCAGAGGGGACATGACCTGCCTCCGGGGTCACCGGCCTGCCTGGCTGGGAGGCGGCGGGGCCTCCAGAGCTCGGGCTGTAGGAGCGGCGGGTTCAGGAGACCGCCCCGTCCCGACGGGACAGAAATGGGGCCACTGGCGTCTGTGGTGGGAAACGGGAAACCCGTGAAGGGCCTGGGCACCATGTTGCCGGGCCTCAGGCAGTCGGCCGCTGCCGCTGCTCTTGCCGCGTCACGGAGATGTGGTTCCCGTCAGCACGCACGAGGCTGCCAACGAGAGCTCCCCCAGGTCTCAGTCACAGTCTCACTCTGACGCAGACCCCGAGGGCAGAGTGACCCATAGGCCACCCCTTTGCTGAGCACCCGCTGCTGTCTCCCGCCCGGGACCGGAGGTCGCCGTGCAGGTGACACGGGCGGACGCAGCCTCTGTCCGGGCTCCGGGGACCCTGCGTGTGGACAGTGTGGCGCTCGGGTGGGGCTGAGGGCACCGGAGTGGAGACCGCGCTCGGCCGTGGGCTGCCAGCTGGGACCCGGGGCATCGCCCGGGAGCACCCACCGCTCAGTCGCCGTGGGACCAGGAGACGTAGGACGCCGGCCGGCAGCAGTGCCCTCGGCCCCGCGGTGAGGTGCTGGCGTCTGGCGTCTGTTCTGTGCAGGCAGTTCTGGCGCGGCGCCCCGGCCCTGCTGCCCCGGAGCCGCCGCTCTCCACGGAGAGGAGCCTCGGGGGGTCGCTTCTGGTGGCGGCATGACAGCTACCGCCAAGTCCCGAACCACGTGTCCAACGTGCTTCACTCTCTCCCTGCCTCTCCCTCCGTCTCTCTCTTCCTCTGTCTCTCTCTGTCTCTCCCTCTCTGTCTCTCTCCCTCTTTGTCTCTCTCCCTGTCTCTCTCTCTCTCTCTCTCTCTCTCTCTCTCTCTCTAATGAAGGAAAATATCTCAAGTGGGTACAAAAGGGGAGTTGCCTCCCTTTTCCGTTCTACGTGCTGAACTTTCAGTTCTGCTTTGCGTCCCTAGAAAATCACTGGGGCAGCACCAAAGCCAGGCACTCCCGAGTGAGGGAGCAAGTCGGCCCCTGGTGGTGGGTGGCAGCCTGGGCTGAGCACCCGCCTCGGGAGGGCGGGGCTCCCAGTCTCGGAGCTCCTGCGGGAAGAACCCGCCGGGCAAGCAGGTGTGAAAAGAGAAGTCTACGCTGGCAGCCTGTATGATCCTGGGGCCACTGTCCCCCACAGATTCAATAACGAAAAGGGCCATCCGTGCTCTTAGCAGAACACGTCCCGGCTGCCCCCGTCCGGCAAATGCGAAAACTCAGGGCGTGAGCAGGTCTGGCTCTGTGTGGCCGCGTGGCTTCCACAGGGAGTTTGAGTTCACACGGCTCTTCCCAGATGGTCCTCCTGAAGTCAATGTGGCCGGGCATTTCCTCACAAAAAGTGAGAAGACCAACAGCAAAAGCTTCTTTCTTCCGTCCTAGATGAACCTGAAAGTGTGTAGGCACAGACATGTTCTTTTTTTTATACTAGAGGCCCGGGGCACAGAATTCGTGCATGGGGGTGATCCCTCAGCCCGGCCTGCACCTCTCCAATCCGGGACTCCTCAGACATCTCTTTCACAATCCGGGACTGCTGGCTCCTAACTGCTCACCTGCCCGCCTGCCTGATGCCCCTAACCGCTCTCCCCTGCCTGCCTGATAGCCCCTAACTGCCTCTGCCTCGGCCTCGGCCCCCGCCACCGTGACTTTGTCTGGAAGGACGTCTAGAAGATGTCCGGTCTATTCGGTCTAATTAGCATATTACCCTTTTATTAGTATTGATTTTCTTTTATTGATTTCAGAGAGGAAGGGAGAGGGAGAGAGATATAGAAACATCAATGATAAGAGAGATCATTGATCAGCTGCCTCCTGCACACCCCTATTGGGGATCAAACCCACAACCTGGCCATGTGCCCTTGACAGAAATCAAACCCAGGACCCTTCAGTCCACAGGCTGACGCTCTATCCACTGAACCACACCGGCCAGGGCTGCACAGACAGCTTTGATCAGATTGTGTCCAGCTGCAGTCTGGTGAGCGGACGGGGAGCACTTTGTCCTGTCACAGCGCGCAGATACAGGCAGCTCTCAGGTAACTGCCGTGACAGGGTCACGCTTCCTGCACTAGGCCCCCGGTGAGGCTGACATGACAGGGCGCACAATCTTCCAGTGCAGCGTCAGGTGCTAGTTCATCAACCACCCCGACCACGCGAACCCCGAGACTGCTGCACCCTGGGGCACGTCCTCACACACACACACCCCTCCACACTCACCCCCACCTCCACAAACATGCCCACCACACACACACCCCCTCCACACACACACCCCTCCACATTCACCCCCACCTCCACAAACATGCCCACCACACACACACCCCCTCCACCTCCCCCCACACACAGCATCCCCGCCACACACCCCCCTCCACACACACATCTCCCTCCACACACCTCCCTCCTCACACACATCCTCTTCCACACACACACACCCCTCTACACTCACCCCCACCTCCACAAACATGCCCACCACACACACACCCCCTCCACACACACAACCCCCCCACACACACACACACCCCCTCCACACACACACCCCTTCCACACACACACACACAACCCCCTCCACACACACATCCCCCTCCACACACACACACCCCCCTCCACACACACACCTCCCTCCACACACACACCCCCTCACACACACACCCCCCTCCACACACACACCCCCCTCCACACACACACACACCCCCCACACACACACACCCCCCACACACACACACACCCCCCCACACACACACCCCCCCCCCACACACACACCCCCCTCCACACACACACCCCCCCCCCACACACACACCCCCCCCACACACACACCCCCCCCACACACACACACCTCCCCACACACACACACACCCCCCACACACACACCCCCCCATCCACAAACATGCCCACCACACACACACCCCCCACACACACACACACCCCCTCCCACACACACCCCCCCACACACACACACCCCCCTCCACACACACACACACCCCCCCCACACACACATCCCCCTCACACACACACCCCCCCCACACACACACACCCCCCTCCACACACACACCCCCTCCACACACACACCCCCCCCCACACACACACACCCCCCCCACACACACACACCCCCCCCCACACACACACCCCCCCCACACACACACACACACCCCCACACACACACACCCCCCCCACACACACACACACCCCACACACACACACCCCCCCACACACACACACACCCCCCCCCACACACACACCCCCCCCACACACACACACACCCCCCCACACACACACCCCCCCACACACACACACACACCCACCACACACACACCCCCCCCACACACACACACCCTCCACACACACACCCCCCCACACACACACACACCCCCACACACACACACACCCCCACCACACACACACACACCCCCCCCCACACACACACCCCCCCCCACACACACCCCCCCCCCACACACACACACCCCCCCACACACACACACCACCCCACACACACACACACCCCCCCCCCACACACACACCCCCCCCACACACACACACACCCCCCCCCCACACACACCCACACCCACACACACACACACACACACACACCCCCACACACACACACCCCCCCCACCACACACACACACACCCCCCCCACACACACACCCCCCACCACACACACACCCCCCCCCCCACACACACACCCCCCCCCCACACACACACACCCCCCCCCACACACACACACCCCCACCACACACACACCCCCCCCCCCCCACCACCCACACACACACCCCCCACACACACCCCCCCCCCCACACACACCCCCCCCCACCACACACACACACACCCCCCCCACACACACCCCCCCCCCCCACACACAACATGCCCCCACCACACACACCCCCCTCCACACACACACACCCCCTCCACACACACACCCCCCCCCCACACACACACCCCCCCACCACACACACACCCACCCTCCACACACACACACCCCCCCCACACACACACACCCCCCTCCACACACACACACCCCTCCACACTCACCCCCACCTCCACAAACATGCCCACCACACACCCCCCTTCCACACACACACACCCCCTCCACACACACCCCCTTCCACACACACACCCCCTTCCACACACACACCCCCTCCACACACACAACCCCGTCCACACACACATGCCCCCTCCACACACCTGTTCGATCTCCATGGGTCCAGCAAAGCAGCCGGCTTCCGGTGCTCCTACTCAAACCTCAAATGCACAAAAACTCAGCCAGCGTAAGAACAGGGGGAGAAGGGCACGTGATATTTCTGCTCAGCAGATGTGGGGTGCAGGGAGCGGTGCAGGGGGTACGGGACCGATGAGGGGAGTAAGGGAAGTGATGCAAGGGATGCTTCTAACTCTAGCAGCTTCTGTCCCCAGAACATCCAGGACACTGGGACGTTGGCACATTCCCCATGACATCCAGGATGCTGGGACGTTGACACATTCCCCATGACATCCAGGACACTGGGACGTTGGCACATTCCCCATGACATCCAGGATGCTGGGACGTTGACACATTCCCCATGACATCCAGGACGCTGGGACGTTGGCACATTTCCAGGAAGGAGAAGGAAAATCTGAACAAACACTGGCGTCCAAGAGGCGTCTCCAATCCGGTCGCTCGCCGTCCTTCATTTAAATCCAAGCCCTGAACAGAGGAGTGTGGCCTCCGCCCCTCTGACTGTGGCGCCTGGAAGACAGCAGGTTCTCGTGGAGGTGGTGGTACCTGGCTCCTTTCTAAGGATCTTCGCGCCCAAGACAGGGTGCGGCTGCGGAGCCGGAGAGGAACTGCTGCAATGCAGGCTCAGCTCCACCGGGGGGGAAGCAACGATACAGCGTACAGGTGCTGTGGACTGTACACCCGAGGCCTGTACATTTTGTCAACCAGAGGCCCCCAGTACATTCAATGGAAAACGTCCAGGCCCAGGAAGCGGGGCTTGTTCAGCACAGAGACCGCGTCCTTAGCGCTCGCCTGCCTTTGGGCAGTCATTGTATTTTTGTTTGCCTCAGCTTCTCCATCTGTAAAATGGGAATGCTAATAGTATCCATACTCCTTGGAAGAGAGGAGAGCAGTAGCCATTCAGTAAGTGATTTTGTGGCTCTCCATCTGGGATAATAGTACATCACTCAAATTACAGTATACACAAAAGTGAACTCCAGGAGGATTAAAGAGTGAAATAAAAAGTAAAACTATCAAAGAATTAGGAGAAAATACGGGCGGAGGGTAGGTTTATAAATCTGGGTGGGCAAGTCTTTTCATCAAGACTCAAAATGCACATGCCATAAAGAAAAAAATCATACTTGAACTCTGCACAAATTACCCAGTTCGCGTTACCGTATAACAACGTTAATGGTCAAGCAACAGACAGGGAGGAAATATTTGCAGCAAACATTTTTGAAGGTTGGAGACAGTGTTACTGAGAATGTGGAGAATGACGGGTATGCAAAGCAGTGCAGTGGCGCGGAGAGAGATCAGCCGGGAGCGGGGAAGAGGGCGCTGCCGGCGGCGTGCGGCTCGCTTTACCGCGTCTCGGCCTGGTGTCCGCACAAAGGTAAGCGTGCGGCCTGTGTCCACAGGCAGGTTTCCCGTTTGCACTCTGAGACGGTTCTAGTAATTGCTCACAGACGGAGCAGCGTGGCACCTTTGTGCGAAGTTCAATGTGCTGTGAGTGAGTGACCCTATCTTCGGTGGTTTGGCGAGGAGCAAGCTCTGTTCTCGGTGGCACAGCTGGGCCTGCCCGTTGTTGGCCAGCTCCGCGCAGCGCCGCCTCCCTGGCCTTGTCTTTGACCGCGGGGCTGTGCCGCTGAAAGCGAAGCGTGTTCCAACGGGCGGGCGATGCGGGCTCCTCGGTGAAGTCCGAGGGGCCCTGAAAGCGAACGAGGGCCCTCCTGATGGGAGCCAGCAGCGTGTCCTGGCCTGGGGGGCGGCGGGGCCAGTTCTTGGTGTGGAGACGGACAAACTACCAAAGGCCTCCGTTCCCAAGGACCCACCTTTCAAATCTTCCCGCCACGTCTGATACCAGTTTTTCTCTGCTTTTAAAGAATTCTTTGCCGGAATGCTGACAGAACCTTTCCTGCGTCCCCGAGCCACGCTGCTGCGTGTCACTGCACAGGGCGCCAGCGCGACCGCCTGCAGCAGGACGCCGGGCCGGGGCCGGGCTGCGGAGTCCGCCGTCCCTCTGCAGGAGGCCATTCGGCAGAGCCCTGTCCGAGGAAAGCTGCAGCTTCGAAGCTTGAACTCATGGCGGAGTGAAGGTGAACGGGATGGCAGAGTGGTCCAGACACAGTGGCCATGGCTGTCCGGAAGCAGCCTCCGGGCGGCCAACTGCCCGTCCTCGAGGGCAGCTGTAGTGTCGGTCAGTGACAACCGGGAACATGTTTAGTCCTATTGGGCCTGGTTCTCTCCCGGAAATCTCTCCCTCAGCGGCCCACGCCTCTGCATCGGATCGCCACGCGGGCCCGCAGGTGCGTGGGCTGTGCTGGCCCCGCACGATTAGCCGACGGTTCTCTCCATCTGCAGCCTGGCGCCCGCGGGCAGGGGTCGGTGCTGAGGGTCAGGGAAACCCTGCGCTGGGGCACTGGCCAGTGACGAAGGCTGACGTGCACGGTCTTGAACACCCGCACCGTCACCACAGACTCCTACGTGGCTGTGTGTCAAAACCAGAGCCAGGCTTCCCCGCAGCCCGACTTTATTTTCCCACATTTTCTCTCTTTCCTGTCTTCATCCCCCCTCTCCTGGGGGTGAGGGGGCGGGACTCTGCAGCCACCTGCAGCCCCTCCCTGACCCACAGGTGAGCTGGTCCCGCAGGCGCCTGCGGTGCGGGGGCGCACACGCAGATGAGGCCTTTCTCGGTCTCCCCAGGAACTTCCCAGACTGCCCACTCGGTTACCCTGGTTACAGCCCACACACTCATAGATTCATCAATAAACCAAAGTTCGTTATTACCCAAAGAAATGCTTCTTGCTTTTCTCTGGCAAGGAGCAAATTATTCTTGCATTGAATTCACTGCCCACTCACGCCCATCTCTGGTGCCTCCAGTCCCCAGCCCACTTTCTGCTTTCTCTCCCTCTCTCTCTCTTTCTCTCCCCTTCTCCTTCTCTCTCTCTCCCTCCCCCCCTCTCTCCCTCCACTCTCTCCCTCTTTCTCTATTACTCTTTCTCCCCCCTCTTTCTCCTTCCCCTCCCTCTCTCCCTCCCCTTCTCTCTCCCTCCCCTCCACCTCTCTCTCCTCTTACCAGATTCTGGTCTGTGGAGCAGTAAATCGAGGAAGCTGGCAGCAGCCAGCAGCAGGCCTGCGCGAGGCCCAGAACAAGGCGGCTGGCTTCTCCCCCAGATGCTGCCGTGGCTCCTCAGAGACCCCGGCTGCACGCTTCCAGAGCGTGTACATGTGAAAGATTGTTGATGGGAGGCCACAGTGCCATCTAAGTCCAGTTCCTCCCGGCTAAGAGACATTGTGAGGCTGAGAAAGAAAATAAACTATTTGTAAGTTTCACAGACACGGAAGTGACCCGCCAGGCGAAGCTGGTGGGTATCAGACAACAGGGGTGGGAGGACGGAGGACATGGGCAAGGGTCCACGCCCACCCGAGAAAGGCTGGGCCAAATCCACGAGGCCAGTTCCGCCCGTGAGGCCGTCTGCCTGCGGAACGTTTGACTATCTCCGGTGCACCGAAGACGAAGCCCCACCGGTCCGTGCTGAGCGCCGGCGTCTGCAATGCTCGCCGTCAGGTGCCAGGAGCAGGTGTTCGGACACCCATCGGCAAGGCCTGAGTAGACGCGACCCCCAGCCAGCACCTGGAAGCAGCACAGCACCTTTCCAGTGAGTTTGTCCCCAGGGACGCGAGCAGGCCCCCCCTGGCAGCGGCTCCGTTTCCGGGGGCTGTGGCTGCCCGGGGCTGCGCCTCCAGGCCAGGCTGGCCCGCGGCCCCAGGGGCTGTCACGCTCGGGGAAGCTGACTGGAAGTGCACGGTTCAGAAACGCTGCTGGAGCCCAAGGAAGGGGGGCCGCTCCTGCTCCATCGCTTCAGGGAGCACTGAGCACGCTCAGTCCGCAGGGCCGAGGCACAAGCTGAGATTCTGATACAAGAATCAGGACAAAAATGCGCGGCTCCGGCCTCTTTTCTGGATTCCAGACGTGAGCACCTGAAACCAGCACAGCGATACCGGCAGGGACAACACCGCGGGCCCCGAGCCAAGTGCGTCCGGACACGCCGCTCAGTCTTAAAAGAGGCCAAATAAACGAGGGCCCTTGGCAGTAGAAAAACATTGAGAAATAGTTTTAGAAAGCAAACAGCTAACCGAAACGGTCAGATTCCACCCACTCAAGGCACTTGGCTATCCACACGGTCACGTCTCACTCAGAGAGGCCCTGCCCCGCTCTGCCTCCTCTCCTCTGCCCGGGCGGACGTGGCTGTGAGCAGACGCTCTGTCCTGCTGACACCCCGGAGCCAGGCAGGTGCCGAGGACTCAGACGTTTGGGGGTCATCGATCCATGAGGAGCAGCGTCCGAGATCCACCTCCCCTCTCTGCAGAAAACCGTGTGTGCACATGCACACGCAGTAGGTGCACTTTGGACTAAAGATCTAGTGACCTGGCTGAGGGGCACAGGGGAAATAGGGCGGCGGGGGCACCAGCACCCTCGTGGCAGCAGATGCCACCTGAGCTGCACAGGAGCGGGGAGCCCCGCTGGCGACAGAGGCTGCGGCTCTGGGCGGCAGTTCTCAGTACAGCAGGACTCCTCTCACGGCGACTTTTAAACAATGTGCGAAAGTCTTTCAAGTGGTTTCACGTGGCGAGGACTGGACGCGAGAAAGGGCCGGTTCCATCAGCGGGACAGCGCTGCCACCTCTGCTCAGTGACTGCGTGGAATGGACGGGCCATGGGAGACCTCAGTCCAGGCTGCAAACCCGCTCCTCGGGCTGCAAACCCGCTCCTCGGGCTGCAAACCCGCTCCTCGGGCTGCAAAACCCGCTCATCAGGCGGCAAACCCGCTCCTCGGGCTGCAAAACCCACCCTCGGGCTGCAAACCCGCTCCTCGGGCTGCAAAACCCGCTCATCAGGCTGCAAACCCGCTCATTGGGCTGCAAACCCGCTCCTCGGGCTGCAAACCCGCTCATTGGGCTGCAAACCCGCTCCTCGGGCTGCAAACCCGCTCATCGATCGGGCTGATGCGGCTGGGAGGAGGGATCAGAGAGACGCCGGTCCCCCCAGCGTCAGTTTTGCAAGCGTTTCTGAAGATTGAGCTAGGAAATAAGGCAAATGGGAAATGTTTGGCGCTCATTGCTGTTAAAAAGAGAAAAGAAGTGTTTTGTGGAAGTTCCAAACTGTCTCTGTCAGGAGGGCGGTCGCCGTGGGAGAGTTCTCGGGGGTTTGATGACGGCTCTCCGTATTTGTGCTCCGGTGCTGAGGGCTCAGCCGCAGAGCGCAGGGAGCAGGCGGTGGTCCATGCTACATATGCAGACTGCCTCAGTTTGCAAACTATCGCCTCCCTGGTCCTGCGGTGCCAGCCAGGCTCCAGGACCCTGACACAGAGTCGTAGGCCATAAGCACAGACGTGTTCACCGCCATCAGCACAGACGTGTTCACCGCCATCAGCTCAGACGTTTTCACCGCCATCAGCACAGACGTTTTCACCGCCATCAGCACTTACATGTTCACTGCCATCAGCAAGACGTGTTCACCGCCATCAGCACAGACGTGTTCACCGCCATCAGCACAGACGTGTTCACCGCCATCAGCACAGATGTGTTCACCACCATCAGCACTTACATGTTCACCGCCATCAGCACTTACATGTTCACCGCCATCAGCACAGATGTGTTCACCGCCATCAGCACTTACATGTTCACCGCCATCAGCAAGACACCGCCATCAGCACAGATGTGTTCACCACCATCAGCACTTACATGTTCACCGCCATCAGCAAGACATGTTCACCGCCATTAGCACAGACGTGTTCACCGCCATCAGCACAGACGTGTTCACCGCCATCAGCACTTACATGTTCACTGCCATCAGCACTTACATGTTCACCGCCATCAGCACAGACGTGTTCACTGCCATCAGCACAGACGTGTTCACCGCCATCAGCACTTACATGTTCACCGCCATCAGCACAGATGTGTTCACCGCCATCAGCACTTACATGTTCACCGCCATCAGCAAGACGTGTTCACCGCCATCAGCACAGATGTGTTCACTGCCATCAGCACAGATATGTTCACTGCCATCAGCACTTACATGTTCACCGCCATCAGCACAGATGTGTTCACCGCCATCAGCACTTACATGTTCACCACCATCAGCAAGACGTGTTCACCGCCATCAGCACAGATGTGTTCACCGCCATCAGCACAGACATGTTCACCGCCATCAGCACAGATGTGTTCACCGCCATCAGCACAGACGTGTTCACCGCCATCAGCACAGACATGTTCACCGCCATCAGCACAGATGTGTTCACCACCATCAGCACTTACATGTTCACCGCCATCAGCACAGACGTGTTCACTGCCATCAGCACAGACATGTGCACCGCGGAGCCAGTTTCCTAAGCAGTCTCAGACAACGGAGAAGCAGCTGGTTCACCCGTGATGCCAATTTCATCTTGGAGGAAACCAATTTTTTGTTCTATAAAATGGGGATTAATGGCAAATTTATAGTTTGTGTGATGACTAAGGTAAAAGCTATTCTGAAATGATTCCCATTTTATTGATATAGTATCATTATTCAAGATGATTTTAAGATAATTTATTTTTACCAATAAGTTTTTTATGTCTTAAGAATACAGAGAGCTCAATTACAGTTACGTTTTCCTTAATTTACGAGAATGATTTTTAGAGGGACGAAGAGGGAGAGAGAGAAACATCAAACGCACCCCAACTGGGGATCAAATCCACGACCTGGGTATGCGCCCTGACTGGGAATCGAACCCGCAGCCTTGTTGTGTGCCGACACGCCCACCAGCTGAGCCCGGCCGGCACGGCTCCCTTTCTGCGAGTGGTTTGAAACACGTGAATGCAAGCCCTGCTACATCTCCCCTCCGAGCTGTGCTTAGGGATGCTCACAGGTTCTGAGGAGAAAATATGGCTTCCCGCCAGCAATGCTGTCACTGTGTCAGCATAAGGGGAGGCGCTCCTGAGGAAGGCACTGGGATGTGGCAGACTGTGCCACTGCTCACGGCACCAGGCCCTGCTCATCAGGATTGGGAGGACCCCGCTCCCCAATCCCCAGGCATCGGAGGGGGTCGTGTGACCTGTTCCAGCCAGTGGGCTGGGGGGAGATCAACCTATAGCTAAACATTTAACTGTCAGGATCAGACCCTCCAGGGGGTCTTCTGTTACCATGGTAACAGTAGAAGCAGGTGCGGGAGGAGTCCACCCTCTGGCTGGCTCCCTGGCCCACTGTGATGACCTGAGTGGTGAGCAGAGTCTCACCCACCTGAATGGTCATGGCATCAGCAGAGAGAAACCTCTGTGGTTTAACCGCGAAGTGCTGGGAGTGGCAGTTACACACTGTGACCTAAGCTGTCCTCTCTGTTCCGGAGAGAAAGTTACTAGTAATCACTGCCAACCATTCTAACAGAACCGCTGATGACAATCCCAGCACAGCCGCTATGGGTTCACGCTCCGTGGTTCCAGTTACACGAGGTTTCCGTGACCCGTGGCCAACCTTGGTCCAAGAATATTCAATGGGAAAATCTAGGAATAAACAATTCATAGGTTTTAGATCGTGTGCTGCTCTGAGTTGGCGTGTGATGACTGTTCTGCTCTGTCCCGCCGTGGCCCGAATCCTCTCCTTGCCCGGGGCCTCTGGCTGCACGCCTCCACCGGTCGTCGTCTGCGCTCTCAGCTGGGCTGCTGTGCTCCTGCAGCGCTGTGTTCAGGTCACTCAGCAGCGCCCCTAGTTTCAGAGCAGCCTGCCCTGTGCCATAGGCAAGTAGGAATAGGAACAGACATCATACATACGAGTACAGGAAATCAGCCATCCCCTGGGGGTCTTGGCGGGTATCTCCCAAAGACAAGGGGGAACCAACTGTACTATGTGTCAGTCCCTTAAACCTACCCTCTGAGGCCCTGGCTGGTGTGGCTCAGTTGATTGGAGTGTCCTCCTGTGCACCAGAGGTCGCTGGTTGGATTCCCAGTCAGGGCACAGACCCAAGTTTAGGGTTCAATCCCCAGTCAGGGTGCATGCAGGAGGCAACTGACTGATGTTTCTCTTGCACATCGATGTTTCTCTTTCTCTCCCTCTCTCTTCTTCTCTAAAAACATCAAGAAAAACACACACAAAAGCCTACCCTATGATATAATTATCAGTATGATCCTATTTTATAGATGAGGCAACTGAGACACTGTAATCCTATCTAATAAAAGGATAATATGCAAGTTAACTGTCACTCCAACACACAAGATGGCTGCCCCCATGTGGACACAAGATGGCCACCACAAGATGGCCAGCAGGGAAGGGCAGTTGGGGGGGACCAGGTCTGTAGGGGAGGGCAGTTAGGGGTGACCAGGCCTACAGGGGAGGGCAGTTAGGGGTGACCAGGCCTGCAGGGGAGAGAAGTTAGGGGCAAACAGGCTGGCAGGGGAGTGGTTAGGAGGTGATCAGGCTGGCAGGCAGAAGCAGTTAGGGGCAATCAGGAAGGCAGGCAGGTGAGCAGTTGGGAGCCAGCAGTCCTGGATTGTGATAGGGATGTCCGACTGCCTGTTTAGGCCCGATCTAGGTAGGATTGGGCCTAAACAGTCAGTCGGACATCCCTCGAGGGGTCCCAGATTGGAGAGGGTGCAGGCTGAGCTGAGAGACACACACCCCCGTGCATGAATTTCATGCACTGGGCCTCTAGTAAGTAAATAATAAGATTACCCTATTAGGAGGTATTAGAATGAAGATTTGAAGGTAAATAAACGCATTCCCTGGTTTAACTATTAGCCAGAGTGACCTCCCAATGGCTCTCTAGCTGTGCCTCCGGACGCTGGGCCTGGCCCGGGAAACTGAGCTCTTGACTGGAGCCCAGGCGCTCCATCTTTAGCGGGTAATTGCAGACCAGAAACATTTAACTCTGGCCAGTTTTCTCTCCTAATGAAACCTTATAGAATGCTTTCCAAGTGGAACAAACGTTTAGGGAATATCTATTACGAATGAGGCATTCCACTTTGTAAATTTTACATATATTTTTCACGTATTTCTCCTTGAAATCCTTTCAGTGTATAACACTCTTACCCTCAGTTTATAGGAAAAAAGGACCAGGGAAGGTAAGCAACGTGCCCCAGTGAGCAGCCTGCAGGCGGCAGAGGAGTCCTGCTCTCAGAGATGGACCGGCTCTCCTATTAGTGGAGGAGTCACACACATTAACACCGCCAATGAAGGGAGACTGCTAAGCCAATTCTGTTCGGATGGTGACAGCTGGCTCAGGGGCCGCAGGACGTCCGGGCTTCCGCCAGCTCTGGGTTCTGGCTGTGGGTGAATGTCTCCTGTGCCGGTTCAGAGTGTGGGCTGAGCTCGGCTGGCCCAGCAGCCCCGAGCTGGCAGCCACCGTGCCTGCCAGCTCGAAGGGGATGGGCAGCATGGACTCCCGAACACACCCCAAGTGACAGAGCGAGGGCCACGAATACCATCCATTAGGGCGCTGGGTTTCCCTAAAGATCCCACCTTGTCCTGGCCAGTGTGACTCGGTGGGTTGAGCATTGTCCTGTGCACAAAAAGGTTGCTGGCTCGATTCCCGGTCAGGGCACATGCCCAGGTTGTAGGCTTGATGCCGGTGGGGGGCGTGCAGGAGGCAGTCGATCCAATGATTCTCTCACATGGATTTTTTTTTTCTCTCTCCCTTAAAAAAAAAATCTTAAGAAAATAAAAAGCTTCTATCTTGAACACCTAACTCTCCCCCTCTAGGAGAAGCCAGGGGGGCACCAGGTCCATGCCCGGCCTGCTCCCCTGCCCCTGGGGTGGGGTGTCAGCACTGCGGGCACCTGTTTCCCCGGAGCTTCCCTACCTGTGCATTCTCAAACTCCAGTACAGAAAACATGAGTGCACATGTTCACACTCTGCCCTTGTCCATGAAGCTGGCATCATGCCCAGCTCCCACAGCAATCCCCTCATGCTCCATGGGAGCAGACGGCCACGGGCACCCGTCAGACCAGGAGGTCTGGGCCCTGCTCTCCCCGCCCCAACACCAGGCTGGTCAGTAACAGCCCTCCCGGCAGCGCCTGGCTGCAGCTGCAGTGACCGTGCTTCATCTCCAAACCAGCCAGCTGGAGGCCTCCCCTTCCCTTCCCTGACCGTGGCCTGTCTCTGCGATGTCTCAGCTGCTGCCACCTCTCTCCCGTGGAAGCCTCGCCGCGGCCACCCACAGCGCTTGTCCAAGGGCACACTAATCCCACCGTGACTCTCTTCTGAGGTGAGGCCCTTCCGAAGCAGGAAGGTCTGAGGTTCCGCCCGGGATGGCCTTGCGGGTCTTGCTGGGTGTGTGTAGCTGTGTCCTGGTGGGAGAGGATGGGCGCCACTGACACGAGACCCGTGTCCAATGTCCGTGTCTTCCCTGTGTCTCCGGGGCCAGGCGTGGGGTCGACAGAGGCAGCTCTTCCTGTCAGGGGGCTGCTGGAAGGTGTGTACACTACCAGCTCCATTAAAAAGTGTATTGACTTTTTTGAGAGAGAGACATGGATTTGTTGTTCCACGTAGTTATGCATCATTGGTTGATTCTTGTATGTGCCCTGACCAGGGATGGAACCCACAACCTTGTCGCATCAGGACGACGCTCTAATAGCTGAGCTACCGGCCCGGGTCTGAGCACTTCCCTTGACATTTCTCGGGGTCTCTGCTGTGTCTGTATTGAGCCTCGGCAGCGGGATCTGACTGTCTCCGCAAGCTGAGGGCTGATTACACGAGAGATGGCTGCTTTCATACCAGACATGCTACTGACTTTTGTAGATCAATGATCATGCCACTGTGAGTGGTTTTAAATAAGTATAAGAGTATGAGAATTAAAAATACAAAAATGCAAAGGTATTTCTTACAATAGCTGAGATATGGAAGTAACCTCAGTGTCCGTGGACAGCTGAGCTGAGAAAGAAGCGGTGCGTGTATACAATGGAGTGTGACACGGCCATAGAAAAGAATGAAATCTTGCATCTGCAACAAGGATGGACCTGGAGGGTACTGTTCTGAGTGAAATACATCGGACAGAAGAAGACAAATGCCATATGACTTCATTCACATATTGATCTAAAGAACAAAATAAATGAGCAAAATAGAAGCAGGCTCATTGACACAGAGAACAGACTGATGGAGGCCAGAGGGGAGGGGTTTTGGGGGGAGAGTGAAAAGGTGAAGGAATTGAGAAATACAAATTGGTAGTTACAGAATCGTCACAGGAGTATGAAGTACAGCATGGGAAATATAGTCACTAATACTGTAATGACCAAGTATGGGGCCAGGTGGGTACTAGACTTATGGGGGAACACTGTGTAAAGTATATGACTGTCTGACCACTATGCTGTACACCTGAACTAATATAAAATAATATTGAATATCAGCAGTGATTACATTTTTAAAAGGAAAACATGCCGTTTCCGAGGCTTACATACCCAGCTGTCCCTCACTTGACCCCCTGTGCCTGACGGCAGGGTCAGGTGTGGGTTCCATAGCAGCGCAGGCCACCTGCTAGTCCCGAGGGCACGCTCTTGTGGGCTCCTGGCAGCCACTGGAAAGCAGACATGTTCATCTTTAAAATTCATATATGATCGACATAGAACATCATATGAGTTTCATGTGTACAACACAAGGATCCAGTATTTGCGTATGCTGTGAAACGACCACCGTGATGTCCAGTTAACATCAGGCACCACACACAGTTACAAACATTTTTTCATGTGTGAGAACCTTTAAGATCTATGATCATAGCAACGTTCAGAAATGCTGTGCACTGTCATGAACTATGGTCCCCGTGCTGCACGTTACAGACACGTGGCTTATGATTTTATAACTGGAGGTGTACCGACCCCTTCGCTCATTTCACCCACCCCAGCTGCTTCCATCCATGAGCATGGCTGTTTGTTTGCTTGTTTTTACGATTCCACACCTGAGTGAGATCATGTGACATTTGACGTCTCTGTCTGAGTTAGATCACTTAGCATAATATGCTCTAGGTCAATGGTCAGCAAACTCATTAGTCAACAGAGCCAAATATCAACAGTACAACGATTGAAATTTCTTTTGAGAGCCAAATTTTTTAAACTTCTTCTAATGCCACTTCTTCAAAATAGACTCGCCCAGGCCGTGGTATCTTGTGGAAGAGCCACACTCAAGGGGCCAAAGAGCCACATGTGGCTCGCGAGCTGCAGTTTGCCGACCACGGCTCTAGGTCCATACAGCCGTTGCAAGTGGCGAGACTTCCTCCCCCCTTTCTTAGGGTGAAGAATGTCTTGGCTCTTGTGGGTCACATGTGTTTCTGAGTTAGTGTTTTCTTTTCTTCCATGCGTGCCCAGAAGTGGAGTATCTGGGTCATGTGGTAGCTCTAGTTTTAGTTTTTAGAGGAACCTCCATACTGTTTTCCGTGGTCACGGCACCAATTTGCATTCCCACTCGCAGGGCACGAGGTTGCCCTGCTCCATCCTCCCCAGCTCTGTCATGCCTCGTCTTTCTGAGGATGGCCTTTCTCTCAGGGGCTGTGCCTGGCTCTCCCTGATGCTGAGTGATGTTGGCACCTTTCATACACCTGTTGGCCATCTGTTTGCCTTCTTTGGAAAAATATCTATTAAAATCCTCTGTCCATGTAAAAAAATCAGATTGCTTGTTTTTTTGTTTTGAGTTGTATGCGTTCCTTATACAGTGGAACCTCGTTTCATGAACTTAATTTGTTCCAGAAGGCTGTTTGAAAACTGCATCATCTTCTCTCATTAGAAATAACGTGAATGGAATTAATCTGTTCCAGACCCCCAAACGATCCCATTTTAACCTTTCTTACACACAGTGCATGTCTATTGTACTGTTTAATCTACAAATAAAAACTTCAAAAGCAAAAAAGACATGAAATGTAAATGAAAGTTTAACAAAAAAGGAATGTACAGTAAAAAATGAAAATTTAACAATAATTATAAGCAGCAACAAAAGCAAAAAAACACAAAATATTCACAGCACAGATCCTGAGATGTTAACAGAGGGGAACTGACTTGTATTTGCGCTTTCTCTCCTTTGTCACCAAGGGACTCGCGACTGACCCACAGGTGTCCGCAGGGAAGGGCTGTAGGCTGAGCAGGAACTGTTTGAGGAACGAGGTTCCTTTGACAGCCACATGATCTGCAAGTGCTTCCTGCCGTTCTGGAGGCTGGTTCACCTGGTGACGATTTCTCTGTGGCCAGAGGCTTCTCAGTGGGACACAGCCGCACGTGCTTGTTTCTGTTTCTGTCGCCTTTGCTTTTGGTGTCAAATCCAAAAAGTCGTCACCCAGAATCGGCCAAGGAGCTCGCTGCTGTGTTTCCTGCTAGGAGTTTTGTGGGTTCAGGCCTCCCGTTCGCGGCTCCCATCGCTGTGCGTGATACTGTGTGTGGTGTATGCTGGTGGCCGTTTCCTTCTTTGCATGTGGCAGCACCGTTTACTGCAGGGACTGCCCTTCCCCACTGTACCTTCTTGGCTCCTTCGTGATAACAACATGAATGCCAGCAGCTGGGACTGGTTTGCACTCTCATTCCTGAAAGCAACTCCCTTTTCCTGGCCAGGAATTAGCCTAGGGCAGTGGTTGGCAAACTCATTAGTCAACAGAGCCAAATATCAACAGTATAACGATTGAAATTTCTTTTGAGAGCCGAAAACCGACTTCTGCGCAAGGGCCACGAAGTTTCAATCGCACTATACGTGCGCGCCCGCACGTGGTATTTTGTGGAAGAGCCACATTCAAGGGGCCGAAGAGCCGCATGTGGCTCGAGATCCACGGTTTGCCGACCACTGGCCTAGGCCCTAGGGAACCAGAGAGGCTGCCTGATAAACATGGATGTTAACCTTTATTGCATCCCATCGCACATGGCTGTGGGTTATACAGCGTGCGCCTAGCAGGTGGAGGAGAGTCACAGAAGAGCAGTGTGTGCCTGCAGGGCTCAGGAGGATCCGTCCCTGGGAGCAAGGCCACACCCGCTCTGCTTGAACCCCAGACCATATCTGCAGGCAGCCTGCACCCGACACCCCCAGGATTCACCGGCTCCCCGATGCCTCTGTGGCTGCTGCACCCGATTTGAACTTTCTCCCCAGCTGTCCGGGGGCTCTTTTGATAACCTTCCCTTCATCACATCTTAGCCCACACGTTTCATTTAAGCGTTCCTTCAGTTCAGAATCACAGCTGCCCCTCAGTCCCCATGGCGATGCCTGGGAATGGTGTGCGTGCTGGCCCTCACACAGCTGGGCTGCGGTGGCCGCCAAGGCCTTTGTCTTGTTTTCAGAACTCAGCTCTGGGCCAGGGTCAGAGCCTCCTTCCAGGTCCACAGGGTCCCCCAGTCCTCTCAGCCGACCGCCCCAGCCCGGCTCCGCGGGCCACCCCACAGCATACCCCGGGGTTGGGGCTCAGAGGCCCCCTTTTGACAATCCAGGCAGCTGGTGGGTTAAAACTGCCCCTAAATGCTGGGAACCTGAAAGGTGCCATCGTTTCTCTCAGGACGGACCTGTATGGGCAGGAACCAAGAGGAATGAGCAGCCGGGGCTAAGTCCTCAGCTCCCTCTGCAGACTTCTGTGGCCCCACCATAGGAGCGCAGCCCTGAGGGTGAGCCCAGGCCCGGTGGCCAGGCGTGTTACCTTGGGTTTGTTTACGTCCCTCTTTGAACCTCAGTTGCTTCATCCAAATGGAGACTAACAATGTAGCTGTCTCATTGGATTGGCAGGAAGAGAAATACGATAATGTCGGTAAGGCACTACACCATGTGGGATTAGTAGGCACACACGGAGCCTGGCCCACAGTAGGCGCTCACTATCTGTTATTAAAGGGCAAAAGGCAGCTGTTGCTATGTTAGCTGACGTTCAAATGATTGCTCTGTTCTCTACTGAAACGTGGTTGCTTTCTCTCCTGAAACAACTAAGATTTTCATCAGGGACAAAGATTCTTGTTTTTGTTTCTGAATCTTCTTGAGGTGCTTAATGCAGAAGCTGGAGTGAACGCTGGGTGAGGGGAAGGACTGGCTGGCTTGCGAATGAATCAACCTAAGTTATGAGTCTTGTAGAAGAAATGGATTTTTCTTTTGTATGATGTCAGCAAAAGCTGCCCCGTTTCCATTTTGGTCTCACCCCTGCTCCGTACGGGAGATCGCTGATGATTCACAGACAGGCACTCCATTACCGTGGGTCACAGAGTGAGAGAATTCTTCCTTCTCCCTTACCTTCACTCCTGCCCATTGTGTCAGGTGAGATGTGCCAGTTCCAAATGAATATGACTTTTCCATCTTAGTATCTTCTTGGTTAACAAAGAGAGAGGTCAGGATCGGGCCAGTTTTAGGGAATTAAAAAATACTGTATTGCTTTCATTGTTCATATTTTTATGTTTAACTTCTATTTTTCCTGAACTGGTTTGTAAAATACCATTTGTTATTTAAAAATTTTTTAATTAAAAGATGAGCCATTTATAGAAAAATATTTACTCATTAGTAGCATGGTTGATACCCATGCACAAAAAGTGTGAGGATGTAACTGAGCAGCTTTAAGTTGGTAGGAGACTGGGCCCCTCCCTGCCTCCAGGCTGTGGGCTGCAGGGCCTTCCCCTGCCTTCAGGCTGGGGGGTTCTAGGGCCTGCCCCTGCCTCCAGGCTGGGGGGTTCTAGGGCCTGCCCCTGCCTTCAGGCTGAGGGGGTCCAGGGCCTCCCCCTGCCTCTAGGCTGGGGGGTTGTAGGGCCTGCCCCTGCCTCCAGGCTGAGGGCTCCAGGGCCTGCCCCTGCCTCCAGGCTGGGGGCTCTGGGAAGCACAGTGACCTGTTGGTGAGGGCCGAGGGCCTGTGGGGTGGGAACAGGGTGCAGTGAGCATGCTCCTCGCCTCGGTGGGACCTGACACCTCCCTGGGCTGCAGAGAACAGGAAAGAACTAGAGAAGAAAATGAGATGAAGCAGGAATAAGATTATTCCTTCCAGATGGTCCCGGCATGGCATATGTTT
This sequence comes from Ia io, assembly GCA_025583905.1. NCBI lineage: Eukaryota > Metazoa > Chordata > Mammalia > Chiroptera > Vespertilionidae > Ia > Ia io. The sequence goes on from JAJQQW010000019.1 coordinate 6,870,188, forward strand.
TCTCAAATAAAGAAAGAAGATTCTCCGTGAAAGGAAAGGCAGCAGTGGGAACGCGTCTCCTACCCCTTCACCGGCAGTCAGGGCGGTGGGTCTGGCTGCTGCTCTTCGTGGGCTGCTTTTGTCTGATTTTCCTCTCGCTCATAGAAGAGGCTCCTCTCCAGCATCTACAGGAGCGTTCTGCTTGATGAATTATTTCTCTCTCGCTTCCTTTTGCTGCCCCAGACTGTTCTGAGATGTGTTTCCATTACCTCAAAAGTATTTGCCTCGAGAATATGAAAAATTCCATCCCTGAGTTTAATAAAACATTTCGCGGCAGAGGCCTCGGAGAGCAGTCAGGACGATACGGCCGCCCGAGAGGACCCACTCGCAGAACCCACACCTGCGGTGCTGTGCTAGCCCGAAGGCGGCTGGAACTGGGTGCTGTTCCCTGAAATGCTGAACCCCGACAATGCCCACTGAGTAACAGGCCTGTGGCTCTATTTGACTTATTACGCGTTTTTATTAACTGTCTCTGGGAAGGGTAAGACTTAGCGGTGTTTCCTGGCCGGGACGGTGCTCAGTCCACAGGAACTAAGGAATGGGGGGCATGGGCGGGGCGCAGAAAGCACCGTGGCACATCCAGCTGATCCACCATGTCCGAGGGGGCAGCTGGGGCCAGGCGGACTGACGGACTTGCCCAAGGTGGCACCACATGGTTGCCCAGAGCCAGAGCAGGGACCCCTACCTGGCCTTCTGGGGGACGCCCCACCACAGCGTTCCCCTTGGAGGCCCACCGGGCTGGGAGCCTTTTAACGCCCGTGACACATCATCTTAACAATCTCTGCCGTTGCTGAAAAGAGAGCAGACCTTGGCCGCTGGGCTAGTTGGTTGAGCATTGTCCTGTGCATGGAAAGGTCGCCAGTTCGATTCCTGGTCAGGGCACATGCTCAGGTTGCAGGCCAATCCCCAGTTGGGCATGGGGAAGGCAGCCAATCGATGTTTCTCTCTCACATAGATGTTTCTCTCTCTCTCTCCCTCTCAAATCAAAAAAAGTATATTAAAAATAAATAGAATACAAAGAGAGACAGGCCCTGGCTAGGTAATCGGTTGGTTAGAACATCGCCCAGATTCACTAAGATTGTGGGTTCAAACCCGTCAGGACACGTGCAAGAAGCAACCAATGAATAGGTGGAACAACCAACTAATGTCTCTCTCTCTCTCCCCTCCCCCCTCTCTCCTTCTCTCTCTCTCTCTCTCCCCCTCCCTCTCCCTCTCTCTCTCCTTCTCTCTCTCCCTCCCTCTCCCTCTCTCTCTCTCTCTTCCCCCCCCCCGCTCTCTCTCTCTCTCTCGCTCTCCCTCTCTCTCTCTCTCCCCCCCCCTCTCTCTCTCCCTCTCCCCCCCTCCTCTCCCCCCCCCCCCCCCCCCCCCGTCACCAGTTTGACAGATATTAAAAGGAGATAGTTCTTTCCCATTGATAGTGCGAAGCCACCCGTTGCTCTGCACTCGGCTTTGTGAGGCACTCAGGACGAATCCTGTTTGAATCTGAGCATAAACATGCACTTTCCGTCAAGCCCTTCCCATAACTGAGATCAAAGCTGGCACGGGGGCTTTCTCAAGAGTTGAATTTCTTTCATTTCCTTCTTCAGGAACTTGAACTTGAGGAAATTGCACGTCCAGCTGCTGTGTGCCAGGCTGTCCTTGTCTTCAAAGCAATGCCTTTCCTGTCACATCCCTTCCTTGGATAAACAAGGAAAGGCTCAGCGTTTACTGCTGCAGGGAAGGGGGGCGGAAATGGCCATCTAGGCAGAAAATGAAACATTTTGAGACATATCAAATAGTTAATTTGATGGGTGGGTTTTACATAGACATGTGGACATCATTTTCCCAGATAACTTATGTCTGCAAATGGATACTTCACCCCTGTAACTATAAGCTTGCCCTATGTCTTGTGCCAGGACTATATATTGCGATATCACTTTTTTATGAAGCCACTGCACTCAACTAGTTTTATAGACTGAGAGTATTTGCTGTTCGCAGTGTGAACGGTGTAGACGGCCTTGGACTCTGACGATGTAAGAGGGACCCTGTATTTCCTGCCTCCTGAAGACACTTGCTTTGTAACCACAGCCTGAATCTGCCCCATGCCAGTGGCCATGGCACCCGAAGGCCACGAGGTCCCTCCTCCCCATCCACCCAGCTGTCCTCAGCAAGCCTGTCGCTGTGGTCCTCAGAGCGTGGCAAGCGTGGCCTAGAAGGTCCATGCATGCTGCTCAAAACAAAACACACAAGGTCATTTATTTTTGTATTTAATCATTTTTATTTATTATTATTATTTTAAAATATGTTTTTATTGATTTTTTTTAGAGCGAGAGTAAGGGAGAGAGAGAGATAGAAACATTGATGAGATTGAAGCATTGATCAGCTGCCTCCTGCAAGCCCCCATTGGGGATCAAGCCCACAACCCAGGCATGTGCCCTGACCAGGAATCGGACTGGTGACTTCTTGGTTCATGGGTCCATGCTCAACCACTGAGTCACTGCTGCCAGGCTTCTTTTTATTTTTATACTAGAGGCCCGGTGCACAAAATTCGTGCATGGGGGGAGGGGGGATCCCTCAGCCCGGCCTGCACCCTCTCCAATCCAGGACATCCCTCTTGCAATCCAGGACCACTGGCTCCTAACTGCTCACCTGCCTGCCTGCCTGATCACCCCTAACCACTCTGCCTGCCTGCCTGATCACCCCTAACTGCCTCTGCCTTGGCCCCCGCCACTGTGGCTTTGTCCAGAAGGACAACCGGAAGATGTCTGATTAGCATATTACCCTTTTATTAGTATAGGTTAGTCAGTTCAGACAGCCATAACAAAATATCATAAATTTGAGTGGCTTAAACAACAGAAATGTATTTTTCTCACAGTTCTGGAGGCTGGAATTTGGGGTCAGGGTACCAGCATAGCATGGTTCCATACAACAGAAAGTGGTGGATCGATTGCCAGTCAGGGCACATGCCCAGGTTGCAGATTCAATACCTAGTCCAGTGAGTTCAGGAAACAACAGAACAATGTTTCTCTCTCTCTCCCTTCTTCTCTCTGAGATCAATTAAAATGAATGATAACTAATGTTCTCTAAGTATGGTTTTTAACAGGAAAGATATTAGTGATCTATGAAGTGAAAAACTCATTATAACACATATATACAGCATGACCCCATTTAAAAATATTTATTGATTTCAAAGGAAGGGATAAGGAGAGATAGATAGAAACATCAATGATGAGAATCATTGATCAGCTGCCTCCTGCATGCTCCTACTGAGGATCAAGCCCGAAACTTGACCAGGAATCATATTGTGACCTCCTGGTTCACAGATCGATGCTCAACCACTGAGCCCCACCAGCCGGGCCTCATTTTTTATTAATACCAGGCACATGAGGTACATTGGCAAGATCTCACTCCCAGACGAAAGTCTGAAATTGCCCAAACTCCTTTGCAGCTAGTTTCTGGACATGAATTCCTTTCTGCCGATTGGATGCGCTTGTGCAATATTTTGACGGCAGAAGTGGGGCAGAGGCATCTTCCCGCAGTTTGGGCTGTTTGCTGCTGGTGACCATGTTTGCAGAGATGTGGTGGTTTTCTGCAGCGGAATCCAGGCTGTGCACAGGCAGTTGTGGCAGAGGCAGTGCCCAGTGACCTGTTTTGTGGGAGCTCGGGAGCACTTGTGGGGGCAGCAGTTTCCTGATCCCCGGGTCACAGCTGTGCCAGAGTGTCCTAGAGTTCAGCTGTGGCTGAGGGGGCAGCTCCTCCCACTGGGCAGGGAGTCTTTCCTGGGGGCCCAGCCTAATACCCCTCCTCCAGCTTTCCGATGATTTCCCAAGCACCAATTCCCTCTGCTAAATTCTTCCCTACCTAAAATAGCAAAGATCTAAAAACATTTTGGATCCTCTACTTTCAATCAAAACAATGCTGCACAGGGTCAGGTCTGAGAAGGGGTTAGGTGTTGTGGAAGGCTCCCATCTTTGAGTCTCAGCTTCCTCTTCTGTGGAACCGAGACCAAAGATCATCTGTTCATAGTTACTAAACACCTTGGCAGTTGTGTTTCCCAAAGACGGCCACAACATTTCCCATCCCTTCTGTGGCCTTGCCACTTTCCGCCATGTCCTCTCTCTTGAAGTGGGGCTGACCTCTGAATCCTAAGGCCAAGGCCGAAAAGGCCTGGTGCTGCAGCTCCGCCCACCCTGCCAGGATTTCCAGCTCTGGCCCCACCCACGCCACTCGGGGCTCTGTCTGGCACGGGGCCTTGCCCTCCTGGCTCACTTCTATTCCCGTCTGTGGCCCAGCACCTCGCTGCACATCATGGCCCACCTGCTGGTGCTGCTGGGCACAGCGGGCAGGATAAGAGCCCACGTCATTGGGCCTCACACCTCCTGGCTCGTGTGCCGCTGCCCCCTGTGCCCCATGACCCCTATTCCTGCTGCTGTTCTGACCCGGGCCAGACACCCAGGCACTGTGCGTGGCCTGCGGGGACTGCTGTGGCCACCAGGAAAGCCTCCCCAACCCATTCCCGACTCCAGCACCCTGATCCCAGGTCCACTTCTGCCAAAGGAGAGCTTTGCTCGCACAGCTGCCTGAGACTGAGACCAAGCAACTCCAAGGTCCCCGGACCCCAAATTTCTGCCAGCCAAGGCAGTTGGCCGGCTGGCCCAGCCCTGATTGGGGTGTTGGGGGTGATCAGCCCGATCAGGCCGGTTTGCTGGCTGCAGTGGGTGTCATAGCAACCGGTCGTTAGGTTATTATGGTCGTGATGGTGTTACGGTCTCTGGCTTTTTATATATAGAGATGTGTGTGTGTGCATGACATCAGAACCAAGTGGCTTTTCTTTCTCCTGGACTCTTCGCATTCTTTACCTCCATCTCCTGTTCAGTCAGACAGCATCTGAGAAACTATTTGCAAATATCCCCTGAGTAACGCTAGGCTGTCTGGTGTTTGGTTTATGATATTTAAAAACTCAAAACGGCAAGTGCACAGGCCAAGACCATTTTTTTTCACATGAAGCTCTTTCCCTGTTACAATGACACTTCACAGAAACACACTTCTTCCTGGTCTGCTCTTGAGTTTATCTGAAAGGCCCCATGCGGATGAACTCAGAAGAGAGGCAGTCCAAGAATTTAACTACCTCGGCAATAGAAAGTCATTAAAATAACGAAAATTTCCCATAATTCAAGAGGATGCTTCTTCCCACAGCCACTGGGTGGTCAGTGCATTGGAGCTGGCAGTAGGTTTCTAAGAAATAGGAATGCTGATGCACACTGTGTCTGTTTTTAATAGGAAGATGATGTATGGTCTACATCTTTGATTTCTGCCCAGCATTTTCCACCCAATCTTAGAAGAGCTGCAGTATTTTCAGATTTACAGCATTTGCAGATATAATTTTATTGCCATTATTCGCCAACCTCACAATGGTCTCTGATTGGACTAATCACTTAGTATTATATCCTTCATCACAGCTGTTTCTGTAAGTTCTACTTCCAAATGAAAGGCGAGTAAATGATTGAGCACTCTGCCACTGTGTTGTCATGTGTTGGTGCCAGATCACCAGTATCTGCAGTATCACTTGTTTAAAATGCACAGTCGCTTAGGCTTTTATATATACAGACTAGAGGCCCAATGCATGAAATTCATGCATGGAGGGGGGGGTCTTCTCAGCCCAGCCGGCACCTTCTCCAATCCAGGACCCCTTGGGGGATGTCCGACTGCCGGGAATTGGGCCTAAATTGGCAGTCGGACATTCCTCTCACAATCCGGGACCACTGGCTACTAACTGCTCACCTGCCTGCCTGCCTGATTGCCCCTAACTGCCCCACTGCTGGCTTGGTCACCCCTCACTGCCCCCCTCTGCCAGCCTGGTCACCCTTCACTGCCCCCCATGCTGGCCTGGTTGCCCCCAACTGCCCCCCTGTGGGCCTGGTCACCTCACGCAGTCTGCTGCTTGGTCATTTTGTCGCCCCTCACTGACCCCCCCTGCCAGCCTGGTCGCCCTATGCATCCTGTTCAGTTGTCCGTTCGGTTGTGATGGTCACTTAGGCTTTTACATATATAGACTAGAGGCCCAGTGCATGAAACTCATGCATGGGTGGGGACCGTAGGCCTGGTCGGTGATCAGGGCCAATTGGAGCCTTCTGGCTACTGGCCAGGGCCTTCCTTCCTGCCAGCTGCTAGCTGCCAGCCAGGGCCTTCTGGCTGGGCCTGCTGGACAGGGGGAGGGATCATGGGAGGTTGGCCGGCTGTTGGGAGGGACCAGGAAAGGTTGGTAGCGCAGGAGGTTGGCTGTGGGAGCACACTGACCACCAGGGGGCAGCTCCTGTTGTGGTCAGTGTGCGTCATAGCGACCAGTCATTCCAGTCATTCTGGTCATTCCGGTCGTTCCAGTAGTTCCAGTGTTCTGGTCGCTTAAGCTTTTATATATGTAGATGAGACATCTTTGCAGTCCAAATTTTGCAGGGCCTATTTTTCCAAATTCTGTGATAAATGTATTTGAATCTGTTTATTCTTATAGCTAATATTCATTTGAGCTAATTACCACAGAGGTACATTCCAAAACAAAATAGGATTATTTGAACAGTTAGGTCTCATCCTACCTAATAATAGACAAATATGCAAATTGACCGCACCTTCGCTATGCCCAAGCCACGCCCACCAACCAATCAGGACGAGTATGCAGATTACCCCAACAAAGATGGTGGATAATTTGCATATCAAGACAGCGTAGAAAGAAGCCAAGAGCTGCAGAAGGGAGCAAAGCTGCAGAGAAGCAAGCAAGCCGCGGGGAGGAGAAGGGAGGAGCGGAGGCGGGGCCGGGGGAGAAGGGAAAAGCAGGTGGGCTGGTGGAGAAGGTGGGCCGGGGGAGAAGGGAGGAGTGGAGGCAGGGCCAGGGGAGAAGGAAGAAGAGCGGGCGGGCTGGCGGAGAAGGGAGAAAAGCAGGGGGCTGGCGGAGAAGGCGGGGCGGGGGACAAGAGTGGAGAGCAGGCAGGGCGGGGTAGAGTGCAGCAGGAAACCCTATTGCAGGATTTTTTTCCTGCAACGAGAACGCTAGTTCTAAAATAAGTTATGACCCAAGATGTACTGGTCTGTACCTTAGTGAACTGTTCCATCAACAGGAAAGAGGAGTGTGTGGTCTGGGGCCCTGCCTTGCTGCTGGCCACTGTGCAGAGGTGTGTGCCTGTCACCTGTCCGCACCACCTGCATCTGTTGCGAGCAGACTCTGCCCAGCCAAGCCCAGGAGGGCCACCCGCCTCCCTCCCAGGTTTCCCGTCAATTCCTCCCAGTCTCCTCCTCCCTCCTGTGAGGCTGTGAGGGGAGGGCAGAGAGCGACTGGGAGCACATTTCTCAGTGTCCTCGAGCTGAGCAGCCTCTTTTCTTGGGACCTCAGGGCTTGGAGGCCTGGCCTTTCTGAGCCCAGGAAGCCATTTCTTTCTGAACTGTAGCAACTTGTTCCTTATGCCAATAGGTTGTTGATTGTTTAATACCTTCATTTCTCCTGCACCGTTCCATTCAAGAGGTCTGTGCTACATTAGGCCTCTGACATCCAGACAACGAAGGGGATGAAGACTGTTTTGTGCCTCAAGGTAAACAGTTCTGTTTAAAAAGTTCTGAACAACAGGGCGGCCTCAGGAAGTGGATGGGCCGCAGGCCCAGTGTATTCAACTGTAAGTCCCTTGAAGGAATTTGCTTTGCATCTTCACTGAGCTGGCATAGCAGCCACATGCAGCTGAGATCTAACACTCATCCAGGAAACGAATCTCTCTGGCCCGGAAGAGGAAGAGCCTGCGTAATGTCAGGCCCCGGGCAGTAGGCGAGCAGGAGAGAAGGGCAGCTCAGTGCAATTCTGAGATTAATTTCTGGTTCCAACACTGTCTGACAGGCATTTCAATAGAGATTTTAAATATGTATTTTTAATTATTGATACTATTAGAGACATCCCCCAATACCCTCCCTTTGCCTCCCTCCACCCAGCCGCTGCCCCACCCCAGGCCTTCACCACACAATTGTCTGTGTCCATGGGCTACACATATCATCATCCTCTCTAATAAAAGACTAATATTCAAATTGACAGTCACACCAAGACACAAGATGGCTGCCCCCATGTGGTCAAAGATGGCTGCCCCCCATGTGGACACAAGATGGCCACCACAAGATGGCCTGCAGGGGAGGGCAGTTGTGGGAAGTTAGAGGTGACCATGCCAGCAGAGGAGGGCAGTTGGGGGTGACCAGGACTGCAGGGGAGAGCAGTTGGAGGGGGGTCAGGCCTGCAGGGCAGAGCAGTTGGGAGGGACCAGGCCTGCAGTGGATGGAGGTTGTGGGGGGACCAGGCCTGCAGGGGAGGGCCGTTGGGGGGTGGGGACCAGGTCTGCAGGGGAGGGAAGTTGGGGGGGACCAGGTCTGCAGAGGATGGTAGTTGGGGGGGGGGACCAGGCCTGCAGGGGAGGACAGTGCGGGGGGACCAGGCCTGCAGGGGAGGGCAGTTGGGGGGGACCAGGTCAGCAGGGGAGGACAGTTGTGGGGGGACCCAGCCTGCAGGGGAGGGCAACTGGGGGGGGGGCCAGGCCTTCAGGGGAGGGCGGTTGGGAGCCAGCAGTCCTGGATTGTGAGAGGGATGTCCCAGATTGGAGAGGATACAGGCTGGGCTGAGGGAACACCCCCCCATGCATGAATTTTGTGCACTGGGCCTCTAGTATGTATATAAGTTCTCTGGTTAATATATTCTCATCCCCACCCCCCTTCTTTCTGAGATCTGTCAGTCTGTTCCATGCATCCATGTCTCTGGACCTATTTTGTTCATCAGTTTATTTTGTTCATTAGATTCCACATACAAGTGAAATCATGTGATACTTGTCCCTCTCTGACTGGCTTATTTCAGTTAGTATGATACTCTCCAGGTCTCTTCATGCTGTCATGAAGGGTAAGAGGTCCGTCATTTTTACTACTGCCCAGTATTCCATGGTGTAAATGCCACAGTAGAGGTTTTGAAGGTGAGCACTGTTGCCCAGACCTTTAGCTCCGAGTGTTGAACACTCAGCCTACCTGAGGGGTTACCTGTGGGTGTCATGTGGCTGAGGAACAAGCAGTTTGGACAGGTCTGTGCACTCTGGAGAGTCAGGACCTCTCAACCCGTGGAGACCCCTGGAGTGAATCCCAGTGTGACATGGAGACCCCGGGAGTGGATCCCACCGTGACTGGAGACCCCTGGAGTGGATGCCACCGTGATGGGGAGACCCTGAGGAGTAGATCCCACCATGTTGTGGAGACCCCATGGAGTGGATCCCACCGTGACATGGAGACCCCATGGAGTGGATCCCACCATGACGTGGAGACCCCTGGAGTGGATGCCACTGTGACGTGGAGACCCCGTGGAGTGGATCCCACCATGACATGGAGACCCCTGGAGTGGATCCCAGCGTGTCGTGGAGACCCCTGGAGTGGATCCCACTGTGACGTGGAGACCCCGTGGAGTAGATCCCACCGTGATGGAAGCATGGCATGTGGACTGTAGAGAGGACTAGTTTTCGCAGTTGGTCCTGCTTTCCCAGCATTCCAGGTAAAGCCCTCACCGCGAGACACTATGGTCAAAACTTGTAGAGATTCCCACTGTCTTAAGGTCCTTGAAAGGCCTGAGGAAGTGTTAGAAACAGGGAAACATCTAGTTGAATCTTAGAGGTAAAGAAAAATGTGTCCTTTTCACTTAGTCCTTGTTGAAAATCTTTAAAAATATATTGGTCCGTATCTCTACCTCAATAAACACCTTATGCTAACTTATACTTGAGTACAATTGAATCTTCAGAATTCTGGGCTTTCGGTTCCCTGGGTCATGGTGGTTCCATCACTGTTAATCAAATTCTTGATGAATTTGTATGGGAAATAATAAAATAATCCTATCTAACAAAAGAATAATATGCAAATTAACCATCACTCCATTACACCCACCAGCTATGCTCACCAGCCCATCAGGAGCGAGTATGCAAATTAACCCAACCAAGATGGCTGCAGCCACAGAGAGAGCAGGAGGCTTGGGTTTCCCTGGCAATAGAGGAAGCCAAGCTTTCCTCACACCCTAGCTGGCCCAGGTGTCCACTCAAGGCTGCAAAGTTTCAATTATAGAAGATAAATAAATCCCAACAAATATGGCAGCAGCCACGGAGCTGGAGAGAGCAGGAGGCTTGGGTTTCCCCAGCGATGGAGGAAGCCAAGCTTCTGTACACTCCAGTTGGCCCAGGCCTCCACTCAAGGCTACAAAGTTTCAATTATAGAAGATAAATAAACCCAGATACCAGGGCCTCTATTTGGGTCACCAGTGGGTGTGGCTGGCCTGCAAACCACTACAGGCCCCTCACCCAGGCCGCCCCATGCCTCAAGGGAACCCCCACCCTGATCCAGGACACCCTTCAGGGCAAACCAGCTGGCCCCCACCCATGCACCAGGCCTCTATCCTATCTAATAAAAGAGTAATATGCAAATTGACCATCACTCCAACACACAAGATGGCTGTCCCTATGTGGTCAAAGATGGCTGCCCCCTTGTAGACACAAGATGGCCACCACAAGATGATCAGCAGGGGAGTGCAGTTGGGAGGGACCAGGCCTGCAAGGGAGGGCAATTTCGAGTGATCAAGCCTGCAGGGGAGGGAAGTTAGGGGTGACAAGGCCTGCAGGGAAGGGCAGTTGGGGGTGACCATAACTGCAGGGGAGGGCAGTTAGGGGTGACCAGGCCTTCTGGGGAAGGCAGTTAGTGGTGACCAGGCTGGCAGGGGAACAGTTAGGCATCAATCAGGCTGGCAGAGGAGTGGTTAGGGGGTGATCAGGCTGGCAGGAAGAAGCAGTTAGGGGCAATCAGGAAGGCAGGCAGGTGAGCAGTTGGGAGCCAGCAGTCCTGGATTGTGATAGGGATGTCCGACTGCCTGTTTAGGCCCGATCCTAAACAGGCAGTCGGACATCCCTCAAGGGGTCCCAGATTGGAGAGGGTGCAGGCTGGGCTGAGGGACATCCCTCCGCGCCCCCCCCCCCCTTGTGCATGAATTTCATGCACCGGGCCTCTAGTATAATATAATCATCCCTGAAATAAAATACAATAATATTCTGGTGGTTAGGGACAATAACATGAATATATTAGAGGCCCAGTGCACAAAATTCATGCACGGAGGTGGAGGGTCCCCTCAGTCCAGCCTGCACCCTCTCCAATCCGGGACCCCTTGGAGGATGTCTGTTTGCTGGTTTAGGCCCGATCCCTGGGATCGGGCCTAAACCAGCAGTTGAACATCCCTCTCACAATCCTGGACTGCTGGCTTCTAATGGCTCACCTGCCTGCCTGCCTGGTCACCCCTTACTGCCCCTCCTGCTGGCCTGGTTGTCCCCAACTGCCCCCCTGCTGGCCTGGTTGTCCCCAACTGCCTCCCCTGCCGGCCTGGTTGCCACTTATGGCCCACCTGCCAGCCTGGTTGCCCCACGCAGCCTGCTGTTCAGTTGTTTGGTCGTCCCTCACTCACCCCCTTGCCGGCCTGGTCATAGGCAGCCATCTTGTGAGGGCATGAAGGTTAATTTGCATATTACCTCTTTATTATATAGGATAATCTCATATGCAAGTTGGAGGAGTGAAATAAGCAGTGATGGCTGGTGATTACGGGGCATTTATAACCCAGTGAGACTCACTTGCATTGCCTGTGAGATGCCACAGATTAGGAGATTACCTTTTGTGCCACTAAAAAGAAAAGCATAGCCCTGGCTGGAGTGCTCAGTGGTTAGAGAGTCGGCCCAAACACCGAAGGGTCACGGGTTTGATTCCCAGTCAAGGGCAAGTGCCTGAGTTGCAGGTTTGATCCCTGGCCCAGGTTGGCGATTGAGGGAGGCAACCAATCGATGTGTCTTTCTCACACTGATGTTTCTCTCTCTCTCTCCCCTCTCTCCCTCCCACTGTCTCTAAAAAAATCAATGAAAAAACATCCTCTGGTGAGGATTCATGGAAAAGCATGGTTAGTTATATTTGCAGGAGGTTGTTGATGCAGATGCTTCCTGCTGAGAGGGGCTGCGATATGAAAAAGCCGGCACGTGAGAACTGAGGACACTGCTTCCGATGACAGAGAGGAGAAACCGCTGTCGCCTCACCCCGCAGTGGTAACGACGTCATCGTGCACTACCGTCGTGGCGGAACCACGGGTTTGCTTCCAGGGCCCTGCCAGGTCGTGCCCATAGCTGTGCCTTTGGATCAGTTCATTTCCTCCTGGGAGTTACAGGCATGCATCTTCCTGTGTCCGTCGGAGAGCAGAATCAAGGGTTCCCACCTGCAGGTCCATTTCCAGTCTGCACAGCTAACTCTGGGCAATTCGAGTGGTAGGAGCATCACCATGTCACACATGTTGCTGGTTTCATTACTAAGCAGCCATTTATCATGGCTTAATTTCACCTCGCTGGTGGGAACAGTGGCCAAGCACACAGCTTCTCCCTGGATCCTGACTTGCTTGGCAGTCGCCGGCTCTCTGCCTCTCGGCCTCTCCGGGTCCCACGTCAGCCTCCTCTGGTCCCTCCAGTCCAAACAGTGCTGCTGCTGCTCGGCTCCCAGGCTGCGGATTGTTGGGGCAACAGGAGCTCAGTTTGGGGTAAGCAGGAGCGATGAGATCAAAGTCCCAACAACACAGGCTAAGAAATGGCCTCCCGGTGAGACCTGGCCGCCGACACCAGCCTTGCATCCCTGAAGCCTCCAGCACCACACAAGAGAGGCGTGGGGATGGAGGAACGGGCAAGGGCTCAAGGTCCTCTGGTCTTAAGAGGTGTCAGTTCTGTGTCTTAGCCCTCCGGTGCGTCTGTATTTTCCGGTTCCCTCCAGAAGACCTGCTGAGCCTGCTGAAATGTTCCCTTTGCTTAGGAAGGACATGCTCAGTGGACTGTTGAAAAGTGTAATGGGTAACTCACAAGTTAATGATTTAAAGCATCTACATTGGAAAAGCAGAATAAACAGAACCAAGCACAGGTTACGAGTTTGTAGACCTGCCATTGTATTTTGAGGTTAAAGACCGAGAATTAAAAACAATACCAAGAACCCTCCCTTCTTAAGATTCTCTTCAGCTGAATTCTAGGAGCTACAAATCCTTTTGCTGAGTTTTGTGGCCTGGCCTTTTCTTTGTAAGAAAATGTAACTGTACGATTGTAAAGTGACTGTATGGTAAGTGACTGTATGATTGGAAAGAAGAGTTCCTTGGGACAGAATCATCCACATAATCTTTCTGCTCCTCCAGATCTAACAAAGCAATAATATCTAGAGACTCAAATAGAATAGTCCCAAGAGCTTTCACTATTGGCCATAGCATTAGGGAACTGTGATTTCCTTACAACTGGTGACCCAGGAGGGCCCAGGTTGAAGATGGAGAGAGCTGACCTAATTCTAATACACCTTAAAGCTTTATGCATTCTTCATTTCATTAGGAAAATGGGTATCATGGAACTTACTATGTAATGCAAGATGTTTTGTTTATTCGTTTAAAACAAAAGCTTTGCTAAAACTCTCAGGGAGTTTGTAGGGTTCCTAGACTTTATTATTGGTTCCCAGGCTTGGAGACCTCCCGTGAGAGCTCAGGGCGCCTGGAGCGGCCCAGCGGCCCAGGGGGGTTTGAAGACACATGAGTGATGATTAGACATGAAACCACGCAAGTCGGGAGGAGGGGCTCAGGACTGCTCGCCTGGCACCCCGGGTGCTGTTCCCAGCAGACAGTGTGTGACGATTTTGCTTGCTCCTCTCTTTAGCTTCTCAAAGGAGCATTTTTGGCAAAAAGTGGTTCAAGCGCCCGTGGTCCAGGACCCGCTCCCCCTCCTCTCCCCACCCCCGATCTAAAAATAATCAGTCTTATTAGGTTAACACCCAGCTAACCAACAGGCACTGTGTGGGGCCCTGGAGTGACCAGGCTTATTTCTACAAGGACGGTCCAAAGTCCTAACCACACAGTCGCACCTCCCTCCTCGGTGGGTTTTGCTGTAACATCCTGCACTGACTCCCAGGCTGTGGGTTCTCCGGTGCTTACAGTGTGTGTGGGTGTGTACGTGTGTGTGCGCGTGCACGTGTGCCGGGAACCCCCCACCCCTCCTGACTCACGCCCCTTCCCGTGACTGGCTCCTCACACAGCCACGAGACGCTGGGCCACACTCCCCATGAATCAGAAATAAAAACGGTTTTGGGGGAAAATAGATGAATGGTCATTCTTTATTCCTGAAATGTTATGTTAGTGTGGTCCGGTTAAATACGAAATGAGACAGGCCTATTTGAGCACTAATGCTATTTTTATTAGTTTTATTTTCTCCCATGGCTCACAGAAACAGTGCTCCTTGGACAGCGTGGGAAGGGGCGACTGGAGGCAGAGCTGAGCCCCTCTCCATCCTGGTGTCCTGAGCAGCAGATCGCCTGCGTGCCCCACGCGAGGGCCTTCTCCCTCTGCAGCGGACCTGGGCCGCCACAGCTGCCAGAGCAAGGTCTTTGGAAAGACTCTAGGGTGCGGCTTCCCTATGAAATGAAATTCAAGACACTTACCGCGCCTCGCCATGGACAAGGTGCTGGAAAGCAGGCAAAGATAAAAACAGGACAATTGGTCTTAGGAGCTCACAGGTGCGCGTGACCTATGGACACGATGTGATTTCCATAAAGCACGTGGGAGAACTGGCTGGGTGCATCCTCCGAGAGGGAGACAAACTGACGGGGGGAGGACGCCTTCACAAACAGGTGACCGGTCAGGGTCTCAGTGACTCGGAGGGTGTGTGATGGTGGCTTGTCCCCTGACTGAGACACGGAGAAAGTGTTAGAGGGCAGGTGGGGCCTGACTGTTCAGACAGGGCCAGCGGTCCCAGGGCAGGAGTGGAGAGGAGACGGGAGGGAGGCAGGGACCATGAACTGCGACCATCCTCACATGACACCTGGAGCCATTTAGACTTTCCCTACAAAACTGTGTTCAAAGCAGAACGGTCAAGGAGTATTAGGTCCTGTTTGTGACTTACTTTTTGTTTCTTTTCTTTTTAATGCCTACTTTTATGGTGTTTTTTTTTTAAAATTTATTGATTTTTAAGGGACACACACACAGAGAGAGAGAGAGAGAGAAAGAGATTGACTTATTGTTCCACTTATTCATGCACTCATTGGTTGATTCTTGCATGTGCCCTGACTGGGGATTGAATCTGCAACCTTGGCGTATGGGGACAGTGTTCTAACCAACTGAGCTACCCGGCCAGGCCTATGTTGTTGTTGTTTTCAATTTGCCAATTAGGGGACAGTAAATGAATATCTAATATCAGCTAACACACAACTCGTGGGAGTTCGTGCCTAACTTTCCCAGTGGGCAGCGCTGCCCGGGCCTGGGCTGTGGCGTGAACGCCCACACCGTCTCCAGCCTCAAGCGGGGACGGAAGCAGATGGACTTCTGAGTTAGATGGTGGAGGTGCCAGACCTGGGAGGATCTTGGAGATGACATGATTCAGCCCAGCAACCCAGAGCCTGGCGCCCCAGAGCCCGGCCACCACCACGATGGTTTGCCGAGACCTCCACGCGTGCTGGTGGGCGGGTTGGGTCTGGATGATCTACCTGCATTTCTCTCAGGAAGCTCACGTGTTTTTCCTTAACCAGGGACACTCTCCCCTTTCACAATATTTTTGTCCTGTGTTGGCACTGACAGATAGGACCCGAGGACCGTTCGCTGACGCGCAATGAAAACAAAGTCTGTGAAAGTGCATCTGAGGGCGGCAGGGCTTCAGAAAAGCCATCCTTTATAAGCGAGCTTAAGGGGAAAGCTTGTTATTGGGAGCTGTCCTGGGCTGCAGCCCCGTCTCCAGGAGACGCCCCGTCCCCATGAGAGAGGAGGGGCCAGCACCTGCCTCCCCAGCCCGGACACTCTCATTCCTTGACCCGAAGCTGGCACCCTGACAAGGCCACCTGGCCTGCTTTGCAATGTGCCGCCTCCGTCGTTTCCAGAACGAATGTTCAGGAAGGAAGCACAGGGCACAACACGGAGCCGCGCAGGCCCAGGTGGCGGCAGCTCCGCGTGCTGGCTGGGCCCTTCCTCCCGCCCCAGGGTGGCCGGGGCACACGCACCTCGGAGCCCGTGGGTAGAATGTGACTTAGGGTGCTTTTGTGTTTGATCCCCGCCCCGACCTAGTTTCTTCATAATGTTAACATTTTGAAACATAATGTTTAACTTAGAAAGTTTGAACACAGAACATCTACATATGCTTCATTCAGACTCGCCGAGTTTTTCACATTTGCCCGTGTTGTTTACCATTCGCTCTCCTCTCTCTCTCTCTCTCCACATGCACACACACAGGTTTTCATACAGTTTTCAAAAGCGATTGGACAATAGACTGCATGTCGCATTCCCTTTACTCCTCCATTCGTCACTGCCGACTTCCTAAGAGCAAAGCAACTCCAGTACCAGGGTAGCTCCCACAGCTGCAGGACAGCAATGGCAGTCAGAGAGCTTTCTTCCATACATTCCTTTACCCACGTCCTGTCCCTCATTCCACGTTCCTCCCCCACCGTGGTCCCTAGAGCAGGTCCCGGGAGGACTCCAGTGTGGGACCGGTTCACCCTTAGCTGTGTCTGCCAGCTTCCTCAGTCCCTTAGCCCTGGCTGGTTTTGCTCGTTTGTTATGACAGCCACAACATATTTGAAGAATTCAGGCTACTTATTCTATAGCTGGCACTCAGTTTGGGTTTTAAAGTTTCCTTGTGATTGGCTTTAGTTTATGCATCTGGGCTGGAATGCTACCAAACGGATGCTGTACACCCATTGGAAAAGTATTCCAGCCCTGGCTGGTGTGGCTCAGTGGATAGAGCGTTGGCCTGTGGACTCAAGGGTCCTGGGTTTGATTTCGGTCAAGGGCACATGCTCGGGCTGTGGGCTTGATCCCCAGTGGGGGGCGTGCAGGAGGCAGCCGATCAGTGATTCTCTCTCATCATTGATGTTTCTATCTCTCTCTCCCTCTCCCTTCCTCTCTGAAATCAATAAAAAAAATTTTAAAAAAGTATTTCAAAGTATTTTACAGAAGAAGCTGATGTAAATAGTTTTGGCATGGGGAGAAGTTACAATGCAAATATCACAATCTGGGTGTTTGACAAATTTTATTTTTACATGCATGTGTGTTTTCAGTAAGCACTGCCTTCGCAGCGGGTTCATCCAAGGCACACATTTGGCTCCTGGTCTGCCCTCGGGCCGAGCGATGGGCCTTTCCTAGTAACTCGAGAAGATTTCTCTCAGCGAGAGGGACAGTAGTTGCATATGCGTGTGGGTTAAATAAAAGCTGTTATCATAAACCACATAAAATGCCCTTACACTGCTTGGCATTTACTAGTTCAATGGCCTTTAAGAACGAAGGTTACATCAGAATTTCCCATCTGCACCACTTGTAAGTCATTTAAAAAGGGAGCAAAAGTCAGACCTTGAATATAAAAGGCGAATATAATAAATAACCTTGAATACTTTTAAAATAAGCAGGCCCTAATTATCAAGGCGGTTTGTCCAAGAGACCTAAGCTCGTTTGGAATAAGAACATTTCCTCTCTACCATTTCCTGCCTTAATTTCCGCTACAATTTCACTGCATCATTTACAAAAGGTCCTTCTTCCCAGTGTGCTGGTCACCCCTTGACAGAGCAGGCAGAGGGTGCTGGAAGCTTCCACGTGGCCGCTGATCGCCGTGCTGCTGCTCGCCGTCATCAGCACACCTATTCACTGCACTTACCTCAAACACATTTTTTGTTTGTTCTTGATATGCTTTCAAGCCTTGGCTCATCCCCACCTTGAACCTTGGTGACCTGTTCTAGCCGGACCCTTTCACCTGTGCGCTTTACTGTGCCATGACTCAATCTAACATTGAGCACTGAACACTGAGGTTCCACCGACCCCCTGAACACATTCTTCTAAAGTTTAACAGCAGCCTGATATTGCCCGGGCCAGTGTAGCTAAGTGGTTAGAGCCCCAGCCCTTGCACTGAAGGGTTGAGGGTTTGATTCCCGGTCAAGGGGTGGTACCTGGGTTGCAGGTTTGATCCCTGGCCCTGGTAGGGGCACTCTCGGGAGGCAACCAATTGTTCTCTCTCTCTCGCCCCACTTCCTCCCTCCCTTCCACTCTCTCTAAAAATCAATGGAAAAAATACCCTGGGGTGAGGATTAACAACAACAAAACTGAACCTGATGTTCAAACTGCAGCGTTTGGAAAGATGACGATGCCCAATGCCTCACGTAAGGAAGCACAGTCACGTCCGGTTACGCTGGTCAGTGAAGCCTGAATGAACAATACCCGAGTGGAAAATTACCCAGGGGGCCCGGCGGCGCTCTTGGCAACTCTAAAAACTTATAACTTCGGAGCCACATGACCTGGGCTTTCTTCCCTGAAATCTAGCTTCCTTGTTCATCACACTCAGGCTGTGTTTCCACTGGCCCGTGGAAGCGACCTGCTGGATGGCGCTCCTGTCTCGGCTCTGCCTGGCTCCCTCCCCTGGCACCCAGCACCTGCCCACCAGCGGAGACGGACCAGCACTGGCTGCGGCCTTCCGACGTCCATGGACCAGACTGGTCTGCACTCCCCTGTTCACTCTCACGGGAACAGTGTTTCCCCTGTTGAAGCAAAGCCAGGGACATATTGGTGTTCAAGTTAACTGAGTGAGACCTGCCGCTAATTAAATCCAACAATGCCTACAGTGAAAGGCCAGGGTCACCTGGAGATACGAGGAACTCACCAGATAGGATGCTGAGCTGACACTCAGGAAGAGGCCGACGTTTGTCCTAAAATCTAGGGGGGAGACCCAGCCTTGAAGGCAGGCAAACTTCTCCCGGAGGATTTACCCCACGGATTCAGTTTTGACGGGAAATAAAATCAATCCATCAAACCTTTGTTCTAATGAGCTCTTCCACACACACTCAGGTGAGAAAGGGCCCAGGATGAATGTCTTGGAACATCTCAGGGAGGCTCCGTCCTATGAGAAACAAGCCTGGGCTTCATCTGATTCTGAAAATAAGCTCCAGGGTGGGTAAAACATTTGTTGGCCTTGCTCAGTGTGACAATTAGATGAGCTAAGAATCTGAATTTTGATTTGCACACAACCACGCTAAGCTCCCACCTTTCCCCAACAGCTTACCAGCTGGGGTAAGAGAAGAGGCCGCTCTGGCCTTCAGGGGCATGGCCTCCAGTTACGCCCGAGTTACTCCCTTCCCCTCTGAATCAGAAACAAAACTTGTGAACATTGTATTGTTAACCATCCTCATTACGGAAGCAATACAAGCAATGAAGATTCCAGTATGTTCCAGAACAAATGTCCTTCTCAGTTAACGGTCGCTCAATAAATGCTCTGTGGTCATTTAGACACTATGATTACAGTTCTTCAAATGACCCAGTGTCATTGCTCAAAAGGGCCCTTCCCCCACAGCTCCTCGGTCATGCGCTTCCTCCCTCGTGCTTCTCCAGCGTGATTCAATTTTTGCTTGGGTTAAAAATAGACTTTGTGTCAGCAACAACAAAAATCACTGTCTTTTATGGTAATCTAAACATCAAAACGTGCATAATTTTTATCCCATCAAGCACATGGAAATACGTATTGGGAGCATTGTCTAACATTAGTATGTCACTGAACATAGGTTATGTGCCAAGTTTAACATTGTTACTTGGATTATCTCACGTAATTTAATCTGGTTGCCACCCCCTCTGAGATGGACACTATAATTAACTCAATTTTGAAGAGAAATAAATTTTTTAATAGAAATTCCTCTCACCCAAAGTCACACAATGACTAAGTGAAGCCATTGAAGTGACCATCGGAGAGGTAAGGAAGGTGCTGGAGTGGTGGTGAGACAGGAGGAGGCTGAGACCTGAGGGCAGAAGGAGTCGAGTGGCTGCCTGGGAAGGCACCGCTGACCAAGGAGACTCCCTCCTTCTCTGCACGTCCCCAAAGCCACCTGTACCTGCCAGAAGGCACGTGCTGCTTCAGGGCTCCTGGGCGTGGGTTTCGGGTTCTTTGGGGGGTGAGGGTGGGGGGCCAAAGGCACTGCAGTAGCTTTGGCTGATACCTCCAGCAAACCTCTTCTCTCCGCATGTCCACCTTGACTTCCAGGTCATTGGGCCTGAGCACAAGGCCCCTGTCTCATCGCCCCTAAAGAAGAAGCAGTGGTTGCCGAAACCGGTTTGGCTCAGTGGATAGAGCATCGGCCTGCGGACTCAAGGGTCCCAGGTTCGATTCCGGTCAAGGGCATGTACCTTGGTTGCGGGCACATCCCCAGTAGGGGGTGTGCAAGAGGCAGCTGATCGATGTTTCTCTCTCATCGATGTTTCTAACTCTCTATCCCTCTCTCTTCCTCTCTATAAAAAAAACAAGAAAATATATTTAAAAAAAAAAGAAGAAGAAGCAGTGGAGAGGTGACCATGGAAAAGGCCTGGCCTCCCGTGGGCAGGTCGAGAGCCGGTGATGGGGAGCAGGGACTCAGAGTGGCCTGGGGACCTCAGAACTAGAGGTGAGGCTCCTGTGCCTGGACAGTGTCGTTCCTGTGAGCTCTGCTCCAACCTTAAGACTCTCTGTCTGACAAAGGAACCCAACCAGCGATCCCCAGAGCTTCTTGGGCTGCGTTTTCCTTGAAAGCCCGTGCCCCTTACGCACTAGATTCTAATGAGCTACAATCCGTATTGTGTTCCCAGACGGAAACACAGCAAGAGCGCCTGTCGCTTCAGGCTGGAGCCTGAACGCCGGGGTGACTCTCATGTCCGACACTTCCTGTATCTGGTTACAGAAGCTGCCACTGCGTGTCGTGTCGTGTGTACAAAGCGAAGCAGAGCAGGGCAGACAGGGCTCCCTCACAGGCAGGGCCAGGCCGCATCAGGAAGGGACACTTCCTTTCCCTCCATGGGGCAGAGCCCACACGGAGCTTGGTCTCTTGTCTGCGCTGTCACAGGGCGGTTAGCACACTCGAAGCTCCTGATTCCTTCCTGCATCCCTGCTCACGAGCATCCATGCAGACCTGCAAGGGCTGGAGAGATTTCATTGGAAGTGGACGTTTGCACAGGGAATCAAATATTCCTGCTGGATGTGGAACTGTTCCCTTTAAAATGCAATCATTTCTGAGTTTCCTTTTAATGTTTAATATCAATATTAAGTGAATAAATTAATCAACACATTAATTAAATTAGTGTTTATTAATAATATTGGCTTTTGATGATATTAATATAATGATAATTAATACCATAAAAAGAGATTTTTATGTAGAAGTTCTAGGCCTGAGGTATAAAAGAGGCAACGGAACCATCTATACTAATAAAAGGGTAATATGCAAATTGGTCATGACGCCCTCACAGTAACAACCGAACAGCAGGCTGCGTGGGGTGACCAGGCTGGCAGGGGTGTTAGCGAGGGATGACCAAACAACTGCAGGCTGCGTGGAGCGACCCGGTCAGCAGGGGTGTTAGTGAGGGACGACCAAATGACTGACCATCAGGCTGTATTGCATGACCAGGTCAGCAGGGGGGTATAGTGAGGGATGACCAGGCCAGCAGGGGGGGTCAGTTAAGGGTGATCAGACTGGCAGGCAGAGGTTGTTAGGGGTGATCAGGCTGGCGGGGGCAGTTAGGGGTGATCAGGCAGGCGAGACAGGTGAGCAGTTAGGAGCCAGCGGTTCCAGATTGTGAGAGAGATGTCTGACTATTGGTTTTGGTGCTGGGATTGGGCCAAAACCAGCAGTCGGACATCCCCTGAGGGGTCCCAGATTGGAGAGGGTCCAGGATGGGCTGAGGGACTCCCCTCCCCATGCATGAATTTCGTGCACCAGGCCCCTAGTTCTGATATAATGGCGAATGGTTTTGATGCCCTTGTTAGTCCCAGCAACTGGGTTCTGGGAACTGCTCAGGGCTTAGTTGTATGAAAGAGAACAATACCTCCTAAATATCTTCGACCTTTGGGTGAAAGACCAGGTCTGCCTGCCTCAAAATGTACCCCTCCATTTTATCACCATCCTCAGAGGTAATTCTGACCCGGAGCCACTTCTGCAAATGAATGACGATAACAAATGAGCCTTTCTGGGTCCACTCACTCATTTGCAGAAGATACTTCCTGGGTTTCTTGCCTGAGCCAGGACCGTGCTGGGGCAGGGGGAGAGGACTAAGTCTCTCTCTCTGAGCTCTGGAACCCATAAATATTTCAGCAAGATCAGTGATGGAGAGAGCACAGGACTAGCTGCTATTACTGAGCGTGTTCTATGTGCTGGCAGTTCTTTAAGAGCTTCATGTGGGTAAGCTCCTTGTATCCGTGAAGGGTCCTTTTGGAGGTAGACACTGGTTGTTCCCATCGCACAGCTGCAGAGAGAATTAAGTGGCTTGCCAAGGCCCCAGGACAATACAGGATTCGAAGGCAACTAGACCCCTGTAGAGACAGGATTCGAAGGCAACTAGACCCCAGCTCACGCCCTCAAACACTGTGCAGTGATGCGAGGAGGTGCCCTGGGAACTGGGAGTGATATAAGGTGGGGCGTGTGCAGGTGAGGCATGTGCAGGGAGGAGCTTGTGCAGGTGAGGCATGTGCAGGGAAGGATGTGTGCAGGTGGGGTGTGCGCAGGGAGAGGCGTGTGCAGGGTGGGGTGTGTGCAGGGTGGGGTGTGTGCAGGGAATGGTGTGTGCAGGTGGGGCGTGTGCAGGATGGGGTGTGTGCAGGGAGGGGTGTGTGCAGGTGGGGCAAGTGCAGGGAGGGGTGTGTGCAGGTGGGGTGTGTACGGCATGGTGCTGGGCGGGCCTCCGGGAAGTTGGAAGGAGAGGGAGGACCCACCTGGCTGGGCCTGCAGCCCTCCTTAGGGGACTGGGATCTTACCCTGTTCCTGACACTCAGCTACATTGTGTGGGTTTTGTTTTATTGTTTGTTTCCGTTGTTTTGAGCGTCACTTTCCGAACTGGTCCACGTGAAGCCACTCTCTGGGGGCCTCGGTTTCCTCAGGAAGCGAAGGAGTGTGGCTTAGGGTCGGCTGGGTCCCTGCAGTGTTGAGGTTTGGTTCTGCCTGCCTCGGGCTCCTGTTTGTGACTCAGTCCTTTCTAAACCCAATAAACATGCCCATGTCTCTGCCTCGGCTCCATACAGAATCACGGCCCGAGAGGCCGGGTACCTGCAGTTTGAGGGAGCGATGCTCCTTTGCTGGGTTCCGAGAGGCATGGTCGGGGGCCAGGAAGGAGGGGGGGGGGCGGAGAATGAGCAGCTGGGTGCCTGCGGGAAACCAACCTGCACCCGGGGCCAGGCCTGGTTCTCAGGGCCGCCTGCCTTCTTTGTCGCCTCCCTTCCACCTGTTGTCTGCAGCCTGGCCAGCTCTCCCCCGCCCTCGCTCTGCGGGGGACCTCCCTCTCCTGGGGAGCTGCCCGCAGACCACTCTCTTTTCTCTCTTGCGACAGCCCATGAGCTCCACGCCACCCCCCCTCCAAGTTAGCGTAACCTCATGGTCATCGGTAAAAACGGAACTAATTTCTTCCCATTTGCCCGAAGTTTCCTGAAAACTACTTGTCTGCAAAAACTTCTTGGTGGTCTCCACTTAGAGATGCTGGTTTAGTCAGGAAAAGGAATGGCGAGGCGCAAGCATGCCACAGGGCGGATGCTTCCTTCTTCCCCTCCCCCCTCCACTCTCTGCCCTCCCCACGCAGGAGGGATGTGAGTCAGCTGGGAAGACAGGTGCAGCCAAAGCAACACGGCCAGATCCAGTGACAGGGAAATCTGTGAGTGGGAAATCAAGTCAGAGGGGAGGTGAGAGAGAAGTCAGGAAGGGGGCAATTTCAAGACAAGTGACAAGTGTCCTCAGCGGCTGACACTTAGGGCAAACCTGGCTGTGGCCCAGGGAGAACCAGCAGACCGGGGAGGGCAGCGTGTCTCCCCTGAACCTCCTAGAAAAGACACGCCCCCCCCACCCCCCCACCCGCGTGGGCTCTGCTTGCAGAAGCCGGCCTCGGAGAAGGCTTTCAGTCTGCACTCGGGCTCCAGCACCACAGCGCCAGCTCCGGTGAGCATCCGGGCCGGGCTGTGCTGGGCCGTGACACAGGGGAGTCCAGGCGCGCCCTGTGGGCCATGTCCCCGGGCGGCCAGGGCAGGAGAAAGGCTCCCATGGCCGCAGCCAGTGGGGTCTGCAAGCCGCCTCTGTGCAGGCGCCAAGTTCTGCCGGGAAGGAACGTTCTGGCCGTTGTTGAACCCAACACGGTCAGTAGGCTGGTGTGTGCTGCCATTGTGTTGAGGCCGCCCTGTCCACGCCTTGGGCCACTTCACTATGTGCGAGGAACAGATTAGTAGTTAAGAAATTAATGGGATTAATAAAACATAATGTTTATTTCATTAAATATATTAGAAATTATACCCACTTCTAGATTGCTACAAAATAATGGTGGAAATTTGGTCAAATTGTATGAAATCTTGCTAAAAACGTCAATGACATTTTGCTTTGGGTCAAACAAAAGCTCTTTTTTTTTTTGGAATACAAGAAAACGTCCATTTTTAGATTTAAAAAATTGACTACTTAAACTACTACTAGCATCAGTTTAGCCATACTCATTTACAATTTTTCAAATATACTGAACATTAGAAAAACTTTCAAGAGCTGGTGGTTGAGGGATTTTTTGAGCAAAAAGGTTTTTTTCTGCGTTAACTGAACCAGTTAATCATTTTATATCACAGGGTTGCACCACGATTAAACCTGAAGACAGACATTTCTTAGATATGCACCCAGCCCTCTTACAGTGAGCTTGTCCATTAATCTCTGAGCAGAAAGTAAAAATTAACTATTCTATTTTCTGTTCCTTTTCAGTGTAAAGAGACAGGAAATTAATGAGAGGTATTTAAAGAACTACTGGGGCAGCTTTCTGGCTCTATCATTAGATGTACAGAGTTCTCCCAGCACCTCTTTTCCCCGAGCAAACAAACAGGTAAACAAGCATCAATGGGTGGATTGTGCCTGAGTCAGACGTTCGCTCAGAAATAGTTTCCAAGTGGTACCTTTGCAGGAGTGAGCTCACGCCTGTTCTCGGTCCGCTCTCTGCCCTTTCTTTGTACCAGCCTTCTATTTTGAGATCACTATTTATCTGCAGAGTTCAGCCTATCTTCATTTTGGAACCCACATAACAATTACATTCTCTTACTGAGAAAATTACTAGGCAGAGCAAAGGCCCCCCCCCCCCCCCCCCCCCCCCCCTTTACCACATCAGGCTCTGCTGGTTAGGAGTTTTGCACACGGCACATTTTTAAACGGGTTATAAACCATCCTTTGAAAGCCCCAGTGAGAGACATACTTTCCTTTGGGAAACTGGAGACAATACAAAAAAACAAAAACAAAAAACACAGTCGGACAGGGTCTGTCCATGGTTTCACAGGTGTGGACACTGAAGGTCAGGTGCAAAGGGGTTTTCCTATGATCACATATGACTTAGTGAGAAAGTGAGAACACAGCCTGGACATTCTAATTCCTAGACCAGTTGTTTCCCATGCCCGTGGGCTGATACTCAGAGGAATCCCTGTGGATAAGTCACATGTGTTTTCTGTTGATCAAGTCGGTTTATAAAAGCATGATGGCATCGAGTTTGCAGGTATTTATTAAGCACTGGCTACTTTGGTGAATGACACGGTAGCAACACACTGCCTCAGAATAGCCCAGGATGTGCGGTGGTTCTGGGGTTTGAGGACGTTTGCCCACACTCAGGCTGAGAAATACAAAGCGCATATTGCTATCTTGCTGACCGTCCTCGGTCCTCTTATTTTCCGAAGTCCAACCACCATCTAGATGCTGGTGACCCTAAGTGAGACACACGTCTCTAGCCCAGACCGCTGTCCTGACGGCTAGCATCATACTTCAGTTGCCAGGGGACGTCTTCTCTCCTGCGGCCCTCAGCGCGGTGAGCTGTGAGTTCTCACTGGCAGCCCTCAGTCGTGTCCTTGCCCCGGATTCCTAGCCCAGAAATGCTCACACCAGCCCTGCAGCTCCCCAGCCAGGAAATCTGGCTCTCACCTAGACGCGTCCTCTCCTCACTCCCGTCACGCTCCACCAGCCCTCGAGCCGTCCCGTCCCGAGTGCCTTCCTCCACGGCCTGCTCTCCACCTTTCCACACAGCGTCAGTTCAAGCGCTCGCCATCTCTGCTGAATCGCAACAGTTTCTGCATAAATTTCCTGCATTCTTTTTACTATTACTGAATTGTCCTACATTCTCTTTTTATTTTGACGTAGTCCCGCTTGTTTATTTCGCTTTTGGTGTCAAACCTAAAGCATTACTGCATGACTGATGCCTCGGACCTCCCCGCGAGGCGCCTTCGGGAGCTGTGTGGGCTCAGGCCGGGTGCTCGCGTCTTCAGTCCGGGGCGAGTTTAGTTTTGTGTATGACGTAAGATACTCGTCCGTGTCCTTCTTCCGCATGTGGCTGTCCGTTTTCTCATGACAGCTTATCGAAGAGACTGTCCTCTCCCCATTTCATATCCTCAGCGCCTTTGATGGAAATTAATTGACTAGTGTTTTTCTTTTTAAAACTGGGGCAGGGCTGCCGGGGGGGTGGTGAGGGGCAATGGTGCAGAAGTGGCATGGGGAAGCCGAGAGGACACGGCCCCTCTTCTCACCCCTACGTTAATGGAAAGTAAGAGGGGAAATGTGAGTCCCCCTGAGGACAGTGTCCGGTGAGGCAGGCAGACCGAGGACGCTGAGACTGCCAGGCCGTTCGCTGTCATGTCCCAGAAGTAGTCACCACGCTTGGAGGTAAGGCAGGAACAGGGCTTTGGGCTAAACCGTCTGCAGACGCAGGCTGGTCAGCAGCGGAGCCCTCATGAGCAGCAGCAGGGAAACCAGGACCAGTGGGGCCTCTGACGCCCTCTTGGGGGAGGGTCGGGGCTTGGCTCGGAGGCCAGGGGGTGGGGGTGGAGCCAGGCTCCCTTCCCCGTGGTGAGGTGGTGAGTGCGGCAGGTGGGGCCGGGAGCATGAGCGTGGTCCTGCGTGGGCAAGAGGTGTCCCGTGGCCTCAGCTGAGGCAGGAAGGGCGTGGCCACGGCCAGGTGTCCACACCCCTCCGTCTTCTCAGGAAGTGTGGCCTGGGCCGCTAGTGAAAGGGGCTCTGAAGAATTCTAAGCCTCCTTGTGCTCCTGTCTGTCCTTTGTAGTTGTGGATGTAAATAATAAAAGAATGAGCAAGCCATCCATTGATTCTAGAATCTTCCATTTTTGGAGAGAAGAGTGAAACCCTTTTGAAAGCTATGTCATCCTCTCTGGCTCTCAGGGAGCTGAGCTGGGCCTCCAACACTTTGGCTTCCAGTAGGTCTTCAGACGAAGACCATTGTTTTCAGATCGGAGATAGCTACAGTCTACTTGCCGGTGTGCCGCAGGCTGCTGGTGACGAGCTTGCGTGCGCCGAGATGGAGGAGGCTGAGCGTCCGCAGTCGCAGTCATTCAGCACCGCTTTCTCCCGATGCTCGGGCCCCGGGAACTAGTGGTTCTGCTGGAGGACAGGCATGACCTTTCTCCAGCGTCTTCCACCACCCGCTCCTCCCGATCAGCCTGGACGTTGGGAAAGGCGTCCTTAGCGGGCTTCTCGGGTCACGGATGATGAGACCTGGCGCTGTCATTCACCTGGCACCTGTCCCTCCACGACCTCCGGCGGCCTCCCCGCCCTGGAAGAGGACCTGCCTGCGCTTCCCGGTGCTGGACCCGTGGAACGGAGCGGCATGAGCCCGGGCCGGGCGGCCTTTGCCATTTCTGTCCGCTGCGTCCTCCCTGCTGCTGGATGGCCAGGCACCTGTTGCTTGTCGCTGTTGGACAGCTGTGCGCGTGGAGACCATGAGAGTGTCAGGTTTTAGCCACAGTTAAGGCTAAGAAGGAAGAGGCTGTGAGTCAGCGTCCACCCTCCGCGGCCGCAGTCCGCGCCGTGTGCCCCGAGGTGAAAGGCCCTGCTCCGTCAGCCGGCCCGGCCCGCAGCCATCAGCCCTCCCTGCTCTGCTCACCGGACACCCTCTCCCCCCACCCAACGGCCAGGGGCCTGCAGTCCTCACCTGGAAGCACCCCCCAGGCATTCTTGCTGACTCTGTTCCCTGGGAGGTCTTTTGAAAAGCGACCAGGCTTCTGATTAGAATTGTGTGCGATGGTCTGAGCCGCCTGGCGCCTGCGCTTACGGCCTGGCCGAGGAAGGGAGGCGGGAGCTGTCTTCTGCACGAGGCCATGTTCCTTGTTCTTGGTTGAGCTTAGAGCTGTTTGATGGTAAATGGTGTGTGTTTGTTTGACTTCCACATGTTTGACTTTTTTGTACAAATGTTTGTTGACTGTGTGGTCCTTAAACCTCAGGTCCCAGGCTCTGCTGCCTGTTTGAACCGTAAACAACGGATGTGATTAGCGCTGTGGCCCCGAGGGAAGATAAGACCTGGACTAACTGGGGCCAACTCCGCCATTCAGCCCTGGGAGGGCACCTGCTCTCAGGGAAGCTGACGCTGCTCACAGACACTTACAACCGTTTCCCAGAATCTGCACAGCCACCGTCCCAGCCTCCAAGGAAACATCCATTTCCTGAGAGTCGGTGCCTCGATTGTACTGAAACCAAAACCAATAGTACAAACCCTGTGGTCCCATTTGGTCCCCACCTTATCCTATGTAATAAAGAGGTAATATGCAAATTGACCATCACATCCTCACACAAGATGGCCACCCCTATGTGGTCACAAGATGGCTGCCACAAGATAGCCAGCATGGGAGGGCAGTTGTGGGCAATCAGGCCAGCAGAGGAGGGCAGTTTGGGGCAACCAGGCCAGCAGGGGAGGGCAGTTGGGGGAGACCAGGCCTGTAGGGGAGGGCAGTTGGGGGAGACCAGGCCTGCAGGGGAGGGCAGTTGGGGGGGACCAGGCCTGCAAGGGAGGGCAGTTAGGGGTGATCAGGTGGGCAGGGGAGCAGTTAAGCATTGAACAGGCTGGCAGGGGAGTGGTTAGGGGCAATCAGGCAGGCAGGCAGGTGAGCCATTGGGAGCCAGCAGTCCTGGATTGTGAGAGGGATGACCCAGATTGGAGAAGGTGCAGGCTGGGCTGAGGGACACACACCCGCCCCGCCCCGCCCCACACGAATTTCGTGCACCGGGCCTCTAGTTAATAATAACAGCTTTCAGCGATGTCTGGGTGTTTCCAAAACACCAAGTCCTCTCTTAGGTCGCTGTTGAAGATATTGGTGTGTTGAGTTAAAAAAAAAAACTGAATTGGGGGTCAGAGGGCAAGAGTCTGGGTCCTCACAGCAGGATGCTGCCTCTGGGAGAGCCACTCACATCTCCACGCCTCTCGTCTTCCTGTGGACGTGGAGGGTACGGATCCCCAGGCCTGTCAGGAGAGCCCCCCTCCGCGGGGACTCCTGTTCCCACCCAGTGACCAGGCAGCTGGAGGAAACGAAGGGCGCTAGATAAGGAGCGCGCCTCGGCCCCAAAAGCAAATGGAGGAGAAAGTCTGAAAACGCTTTGATGATTGGCAGCTTCGCCCAAGTAAATATTTGGCTCCCACGGTGCCTGGGACTCAGTGACCAGCTCCCAAGTGGGCGAAGTTCCTGGGTGCTGGGCTTCACAGGGAGTCATAGCCGGACTCCTGGCCTCTGGCGTCGGGGAGGAAACGAGTGGATGTGACTCAACAGGGAAACGGGCATTCTCTCTTCTGTTACATTCTCACCTGAGGACGTGTGTATTGATTTCAGAGGGAGGAAGGGAGGCACGCAGAGAGAGACACATCAATAGGTTGTCTCCTTTATGTGTCCTGAATGGGGACCTAACTCGCAACCTGGGCAGGTGCCCTGACCAGGAATTGAACCTGCAGCCTTCTGGTGTTCAGGACGACACTCCAACCCCCCGAGCCAGCTGGCAGGGTGACATAGCATTCTCATGTTCAGGCCGGCGTCCAGCGCTGCTCAGCTCCCACTTCAGACCTTAGGAAAGCTTACACAGGAGCTTTGATCGCCCAGAGACGGGCATTCTGATGAGGCCTCCCAGGGAGACAGAAGGGCTGCCGCAGGATTCAGAGCCCACCTGTACCCGCGGAAGCCTGTCCAGCAGGACCTGCGTCAGTGCTTGACCCGCAGCCAGGGTGGGACTCAGGGTCCTCTTGGGGATTTGCTACCGCATTACCTAACTTCCTGCGCCCGTCTCCTCGCCTACAAACTGGGATAACATCGTGCCCTCTTCCTGAGGCTGTGTGGAGATAAGTGACGTCATGTGTGTGAAGTGCCTAGAATAGTTCCGGCTCAGAGGAGGAGGGTGGGGACAGGACTGTCACTATTAGTTTTGAGGCCCAGGGCTGTGCTCCCCAAGATGGAGCCTGGCTAGCTCCTTGGGGGTTCCTGAGCAGGAGAGAGCGAGGAAGTGGTGCTGGTGATGGCCAGGACAGGCGTGGCTGGCAAGGGAGAGCTGTGGTCCAGGGGTACCCCACAGAAGGGGGCACAACGAGTGAAAGGAGGAGAAAGGCTGGGGCGCCTGGGGACGGGCAGACTCCACACTGAGCACCTGGGGACGCTGTCCTGGAGCCAGAGATGTCGGGGACTTGGCCAGCTCAGCTCACGTTCATGTGAAAATCCCTTGGGACCGTCTCAGCCGCACTTGGCCTGTGCCTCACCCGGCCAAGTCAATGGCAATCCCAGGCGTGGCTGCAGCTTTCACACGCTCCCTAAGCTTCTCCTGTCCTGGGAGGGTTTGAAACCTAACGGGAGCCAGGAAACACCAAGCACTCCTGAAGGCCACGGGCCACGGCTCCGAGCTGAGTGGGAACCGTCTCTTCAGAAGGAAAGTCCTTTTCTTGGGGGCAGAAAGCACTGGGCAGCCGGTGGGACTGATGGAGGGAGGCCCTGTTCTGGCCCGGCCGCTGCCCAGGTGGGATGCGGGAGGGGGACGGGGGGCAATGCAGAGCAGCGGCCAGGACCTTGCAGAGGGACCATCTGTCCCACACTCGCCTGCCTGCCAGTGACGCCCCGGGCCAGCCAGGTGGTGCCCTGCTCTAGACTCCATAGCAAATGCCGGGCGCTGGCGTGGAAGCTGACCTTCCCGGTGCCCTGGTCTAGGGAGGGAAGGTCACACGGGGCTTGGTGGTTGGCTTTTCACCCGCAGACTCGTGTCAGCCGCCTGAGAGCCGAGGTCTGGCCCTGGGCACGGACCAGCTGTGTGACACAGAAAGGAGTGGAGGGGTCCACGCGGGTCAGCGGGATGCAGTCAGCAGGGCTTCAGCTTGGCCTCTGAACAGGGGAGGGAGGCGGACAGGGTAGGGAGGTGCACAGTAGAGGGAGGTGCACAGTGGAGGGAGGTGCACAGTGGAGGGAGGCGCACATGGGAGGGAGGGGCACAGGGGAGGGAGGGGCACAGGGGAGGGAGGGAGGCGCACAGGGGAGGGAGGGAGGCACACAGGGGAGGAAGGCGCACAGTGGAGGGAGGGAGGGGCACAGGGGAGGGAGGGAGGGGGGGCACAGGGGCGGGAGGGCGCACAGGGGAGGGAGGGGCACAGTGGAGGGAGGGAGGGGCACAGGGGGAGGGAGGCGCACAGGGGAGGGAGGCGCACAGGGGAGGGGCACAGGGGAGGGAGGCGCACAGTGGAGGGAGGCGCACAGGGGAGGGAGGCGCACAGGGGAGGGAGGCGCACAGGGGAGGGAGGCGCACAGTGGAGGAAGGCGCACAGTGGAGGGAGGCACACAGGGGAGGGAGGCGCACAGTGGAGGGAGGCGCACAGTGGAGGGAGGCACACAGGGGAGGGAGGCGCACAGGGGAGGGAGGGGCACAGGGGAAGGAGGCGCACAGTGGAGGGAGGGAGGCGCAAGGGGAGGGAGGCGCACAGTGGAGGGAGGGGCACAGTGGAGGGAGGGGCACAGGGGAGGGAGGCGCACAGGGGAGGGAGGCGCACAGTGGAGGGAGGGAGGTGCACAGGGGAGGGAGGGGCACAGGGGAGGGAGGCGCACAGTGGAGGGAGGGAGGTGCACAGGGGAGGGAGGGGCACAGGGGAGGGAGGTGCACAGTGGAGGGAGGCGCACAGGGGAGTGAGGGGCACAGGGGAGGGAGGTGCACAGTGGAGGGAGGTGCACAGGGGAGGGAGGCGCACAGTGGAGGGAGGGAGGCACACAGTAGTAGGGGGGGCAGGGAGGGAGGCGACAGTGGAGGGAGGTGCACAGTGGAGGGAGGGAGGTTCACAGGGGAGGGAGGCGCACAGGGGAGGGGGCGCACAGTGGAGGGAGGGAGGTGCACAGGGGAGGGAGGGGCACAGGGGGAGGGGGAGGTGCACAGTGGAGGGAGGCGCACAGGGGAGTGAGGGGCACAGGGGAGGGAGGTGCACAGTGGAGGGTGGTGCACAGGGGAGGGAGGCGCACAGTGGAGGGAGGGAGGCACACAGTAGAGGGAGGGGCACAGGGGAGGGAGGCGCACAGGGGAGTGAGGGGCACAGGGGAGTGAGGGGCACAGGGGAGGGAGGCGACAGTGGAGGGAGGTGCACAGTGGAGGGAGGGAGGTGCACAGGGGAGGGAGGTGCACAGTGGAGCGTTAACAGGATAGTGAAACGTGTCGTTTTTTTTTCTTTTTTAGAAATGCTTCTTTTAGAATTACTTTCAAAGCTTTAAAAATATATTTAGCTTATTTGACAGTACTTAGAATTTTTAAAAAATTATTTTTATTCATTTATATTACACCTTTCTCCAAAACAACTTGAAATAGATTACTAGTCTATTTTTAAATTCCTATGTTGAAATTTTAAAATCTTGAGAATTTGCACTTTAAGGCATTTAATGATCCCGTCTTTATTGTTATAGTTTCCCAGTAAAAGTTTAACTTTTAAGCATGCCCTTGCATGAAAATATTGCCATTGGGTCTCATAAAGTGCTTTTAATCTTTACCTTCTGAGTGCTTTCCTGAAAAGTACATTTCCTGGCAAGGTATCCTGCCCCCACCCCATTGCAGGTCCTTGGCCACCGCGGACAGTGGTGGAGGCCGGTGGGCGAGCAGGACCCGGGCTCTCCAGCCTCTCCCCGGGCATCACTCCATGCCCTCCCACCTTCGCGCTGGTGTTCTGTCCACCTGGCAGGCCGCCCTGTCCCAGGCTCAGTGCAGATTAAAGAGCAAGCCCCCGGGTGAGCAGGGGGGGAGGGCCTGCAGGGACCTCAGCCCGGAGCCCTGAGGGAGGGCGAGCCTGGCCGTGGGCGGGAAGACCTCGGGGGTCCGAAATGGAAAGCAGAACCCTGCGGGCTGCTTCCTGGATGTGGGAGGGCAAAGAGAAAACCCGGGCTGTGTCCTCGGAGGAGAGTCTGTCTACCGAGGGCTCATCAGCGCCCCCGAACCGAGCAACGGCCCTGGAGCAGGCGGGGCAAAGGAGGGTCACAGTTATTCGTATGGAAAACAATGCAATAAGCAATAAGTAATAAAAGAATAAACTGTGTTCCTGTACTCACAACTGTAAGCCTACCTTTGCCCCACCCACCCTGTGTGTGTCATTCCAATGGCCGTATTCTCAAATCCAGTTTGCTTCCCACATATGTATGTTCCTTAACTTATGTGACAAAGTAATTGACCAGAATTGCTTTTAAGACAGGAACGGATTCTTAAGCCCTGGCTGGTGGCTCAGTGGTTAGAGCGCCAGCCTGTGCACTGAAGGGTTGCATGTTCAATCTCCAGGCCCATCGGGACATGTGTGGGAGGCAACCAAGCAATCTGTCTCACACTGATGTCTCTCTCTCTCTCTCTCCCTCTCTCTCTTCCTCCTTCCCCCTCTCCCTTCCGCTCTCTAAAAATCAATGGAAAAAATGTCCTCGGGTGAGAATTAAAAACAAAAAGACTAACTTATTCTTGTTTTATAGAATGAACTTAGTTTGGTTAAATTCATTATTCTTTGATTTTTAGTATGATTCATGCAAAAAGCACTTTTGGATGCTTTTAAAGTGAACAGGACAGAATAGGGGTGTCGCGGGCCTGCGCTCACACTCAGAGCCCTGGGCTGTTCCTGGCAGCCGCTGGCCGGGCTGGAGAAACAGCCCACTGTGCAGGGCCCACGAGCAAGCGGCGGGACTCTGGGTGTCTGACCTGGCTGTCCCCAGGCTTCCCTTAAAATAGTCCAGCTGCCCGCGACGCTGAGGCCCCAGCACGGACAGGGCGGCGCTATTTCGGGCTGCCTCCGAGGACGGTCCTGGGCGGGAGGTAGGCACATCTGGCTGCTATTCTCAGGCTCCTGGATCCAGAGAGACTGGGAAGCTGGAAAGAGACCAGAAGTGTGAAAGGAAGTGATTGATGAGTGAAGCGGCCGAGCTGGGGGGGAGAACTGGGAGGTGCGGGGGGGGGGAGAACTGGGGAGGGGAGAGGAAGGGTGGGGCAGATGCCTCCACCTGGACCCGCCCATGGGAAGGGGCGGGGACCACACATTTTAATGAACCAGAGCTAAAATTATGTTAAAACACACTGGGCACATTGGTTCTGGACCCCGCCAAGACCTCAGGCCCGAGAATGAGGCATTGAGGTACCTTTGCCTGCTGTCAGCTTCCCAGGAGAGACGCAGCCGCCTCCACTGTCCAGGCTGGGAAACCGGGAAACCAGTTTTTAAACTAATAGTCAAGCCACAGATTCTTTTAAATAGCAGCGTGATATTATACATTAGTGTAAGGGAAATCTTACAGCTGGTTAACGTGGGAACTTCATTTTAATTTGGAGAGGGGTGACAGCAATGGAACAGTTTATTATGGTGCCTTTAGGAATGGTTGTCTAACAGACCTTGGAGACTGCCGTGCTCTATAGCTCGGGGTTCTGGAACGTTCCTGCGCTTGGGAAGCCCTGTGGGTCTGATGCTGTTCCGATGGGCAGGGGCCCGAGATTCAGTTCATCCAGAGCTTTCCGGGGAGGCTGACCCGGGTCAGGCACACACGGGCGCTGTATGTGACCTTCTGTCCAGGCCTCTGACCAGGAACCCGCCTGAATGGTCTCTACGTGCGATTCCAGTCCAGGAGGGTGGAGGTGGAGGAAGAAGGAATTGTTAAATGCGTCATGAATGACTCAGCGTTTACCTTAAAGGCATAGGTTGTGGAGAAAGCACCATCAGGTAAAGAAATCCCACCCTGTCGTTTCCGAACAGTCAGTGCATGCACTCCCGTCTGGAAGTCAAATGCTCAATGCCAGGGTAGCAGTGAGCACGCACACAAGCAGCACTTCCTTTCGAGCTCAGGCAGGAACCTGCTTTGAGGAATCGGGCTGGGTGTCTTGCCATGAACGCAGTGCCGGCCTGTACTCCTTGCTCCTGTGGTGGCATTCCTGGGGCCAGGAAGGTCCGGTGCCACGGGAGGGCAGCCGGAGGCCAGGAGGCAAACGTGCTTGGAGGTAACGTCGTGAGACTTGTTTCTGACCACGCTCAGCACCTCAGGACTGACAGGTGACATGCTGTCGAGGGCCAGAGCGCCTCCCGGAGGAGCCACCTGGTGCATCCTGCTCCTCGAGCC
Source organism: Ia io (assembly GCA_025583905.1). NCBI lineage: Eukaryota > Metazoa > Chordata > Mammalia > Chiroptera > Vespertilionidae > Ia > Ia io. The sequence goes on from JAJQQW010000019.1 coordinate 6,905,589, forward strand.
TCGGCACTGTTTGGACTGGGCCAGTTCGGCCGCAACTAACCACTGCCAGCCAAGGAGCAGGTCCGACCGCGAGGACGGGGGACTGCAGACCCTTCGCCGGAGACAGAGTGAACAGCCAGCCACGTGCAGCTAAGGAGGCTCTCGGCTTGCTGGCTACCATCAGTAGACACTTCCCCCCTCCTTCATGCAGTTACTCTTTTCCTCTTCTCATAAAAACTCCTTGCCTCACCCTGTCATCGCGACACTACTTGGGTCTCTGTCTGAATCTGTGCTTCCTAAATTGCAATTCTGTGATTCCAAATAAATGCGCGTTGCCTCTCATGTCAGCCTTTTAACTTCAGGTGAACGGCAGATGGCCCATATTCTAGGGAAGTGTTTTCTTTCTTTTTTTTCTTGACACAGTAAATTAAGTGATTTAAACAAATACAGATGCTTACCTTTTCAATAAGAAACATACTACCACAGGCTCAATGTCTCTTTAGGAATTTGGGTCTAAATAAGACTTTCTTTAACATTATAATTTCTTGCCAACTTTTAATTTACTTGGATCTTTCCCCTTTCAGCTTAAAATTTCTGAGCCCTTAAAATATCTATAAAGTATCTGGGTGTTATGCTCTCAAGTGCTCATCAATTTTTGGTTCAGAGAATAGACTAATTTAAAACTCATAGAATTTCATATCCATGGCTATTATGTTTATAAGTAATATTAAGATGTCCTTAGAGTGCCATTGAATAAGCGAATAAGCAAATAGGGTTGATAAAATGGTAGAAATTAAAGAAGTAATGTACTTTTCCTAATGGGTATTTTTCTTCCTGATTGTGTTCCCAAATTTCCACAGCCTTCCATGTTTCAACAAACACCTGAGGGCTATTTAAACAATAAAAGAAACTGCCCTGGATGTGGAGGTTTGGCTCCAAATTTCCCCTTAAAAAGCTGAGACATTGCCTTCCTCCCCCCGCATGCCTGCTCAGTGCTCTCCCCCGTGACCCTCGGGAATGTCTGTGTCCGTGTGGTCCTCATGGGAGCCACTGGCCTCGTGTGGCTACCGAGCAGGTGAGATGTGGCTTGTTCAAACTGAGACACCTTACAAGGATAAACATGTAAAATACCCGTTATAACTTCTATATTGACTTCGTGTTGAAGTAACATTCCAGATATTTGGGGTTAAGTAACATTATTAAAATTATTTTCACCTTTTTTTTCACTTTTTTGGTAAATGACTTAGAAAACTTTCAATCACGTATGGGCCTACACTCCGTTTCCACGGGCAGTGGTTACCTGGATTGCTCGTGTTGTTTGGAATAATATTCTATTTATGGGCCATTTGCTATCCCCAGGCTAAGCACTTTGCCTCTATTAACCCACTTAACTTAATTATCACCACTTTATAAGTGAGGATATTGAGCTTCCAGAGGTCAGGTAACTGGCTCAAGTTACACCTGGACTAAGCGGCAGAGGTGAGTCCAAACCCACATCTGAGTCCAGAGCCCCTCTCTCCGCCAGGGCGTTACCAGGCCAGGAGGAGGGTGAGGCGCGAGGCTTAGGGCACTAAAAAGCTCAGTAATCAAGATGTGTACTATTTCAATGGAATATTTATTTAGTGCAAAAGTCCATAATGAACAAAACATTAAATTTTAAACAAAGACAGAACTTGATCCAGAACCGGCAAGCTCAGCTTGCCTTCCCTCGCTCCGGCCCCACCGTCAGTCCTGGGGTGGGTGACTGCTCCTTCCCCGTGTGATCTCGTCACAGACGGTGTCGGCTCTCATCTCACAGCTGCTGTCGAGGGCCCAGGCCGAGCGAGGGGCTGAGCATGCCGGGGCCTAGCAAATGCATGGACAGCGAGAGACGGAAACGAGATAGACCACACTGTTTCGAAAGGTTTCTCTCTGCGTAGTGGGACCGGGTGCTTTCCCCACCAATTATATGACATATAAAAATTTTACAATTAAAAACAAATAGTTAAAATTAAAAAAAATATATATATGTTTTTATTGGCTTGGAGAGAGAGGAAGGAGAGGGAGGGAGATATAGAAACATTGATGAGAGAGAAACATCGATTGGCTGCCTCCTGCACGCATTCTACTGGGAATTGAGCCTGCAACCCAGGCATGTGCCCTGACAGGGAATCGAACCAGCAACTTCTTGATTTATGGGTCGAAGCTCAACCCCCGAGCCACACCATCTGGGCTAACATTTTGCTGAATAAGCTCTGACCTCGATTGAAAACCATCCACTGAGCCTATGGAGCTGAGAAAGGTCTGAAAACTATTCTCACCGAAGGAATGAAAGCTGGGGCGTTCACAGTCAAGTTCAGCAAATCGGGCAGGAGCCCGCCGGGACCGCCCAGCCTGTCCGCTCAGTGTCCATGCTCGCACGCAGAGCACCGGTGGTCCTGTCACTAGGCCACCCCACACCCGGTGCGGCGTGGGCTGCAGTCAGGCCGAGGGACCCACTTGCTGGCTGTGAGAGGCTCGCAGTCGGGGAGAGGCAGAGTTTCCTGTGGAGCCCCCCACCCCAGCCCTCCCACCGTATGCGGCCTCCCCCTCTGCCAGTCCCTCCCCAGCTGACCTGCCTCAGGTCCCACTCCTTCCCCAGCTCAGCTCCGGCCCTCTGACCACCCTCTCCCCTGGACCCACCCTGGCCGTGGCTCCCGTGGCCCTCGCTGTGGGCGCATCTAATGGAGGATTCAGTCGCATCTTTCTCGACCTCTTGGCTGCCTTGGACACAGCTGAGCGCTGCCTCCTTTGAAGACGCCCTGTCCTCCTGTTCATCCAGATATTGGGTATCCCTCCCGATTGTCCCTCAGACTTCCTGTGGAAGTAGCCCCCCCACACCCCCACTCCTGCCTCCCCTCAAGGGCCCCCTAGTGCCGTGTCCCCACCAATCTTCACCGTTGTCCCCTCACCTTCAGAAATGTAACCCCTGTTCCAGGCTTGAGTAGCTCCCCCAGGGTTCATCCAGACCCTCATCATCGCATCAGCAGCAGGTCGGACAGCTCTAGGGTTACTCTGCCGGGGCCTCTGGCTTCTTGCTCTGCCCTCCCAGCCAGCCCTTGTCTGACTTGCGGTCTCCCCCGGGGCCTCAGTGCCCGCGGGAGGACTGGCACAGACGGGCGTCCTCCGTGTGATCTGGCGGTCTAGAGGAACTCGGGGACAGTCACGCCGGGGAACTCAGAGATTCTGTTTTCTCAGAGCAGGCAGGCTTGGCGTCTGTAGTTATATCACATACGTGAAATCCGATTGGCTTCCCACGTCATCCACCAGAGCATTTTCACATCTGGGTGAAGGGGTGTCATTGCTCCCGCCTGCGCTAGGATGACTGGCCCGGTGCTGGTGTAGGGGTCTCTCATCTGCCTGCGGACCAGGGGGACAGGCAGCCCCTGCGCCCCGCCGGCCACCATGTTGGTGAAGGGACGAGCCTTCGGGTGAGGGTGACCCAGAGGGCACGGGGGCGTGACACTGGAGCACCCTGAGCTGTGGGATCGCGGGGCTGCCAGCTGTGTGCCGGGCTCTGCTTCTTTCTTATTCTTTGGGTCACTCTGAGTCTCGGGGGGAATGTAATCTCAGCAGCTCTGAGAAAACCCTATTTATTCCATAGCTCACCCTCCTAAGCACTTCAGTTTCCTCCAACTGAGCCCAGCTGCCCACACTGCAGGCACTAACCCGGGCCCGCAGAGAAGCCAGCGTCTCCCTGGGATCCCGCGAGAGCCCCCTCCCTTTGCTGCCTCCTTCCTGCGGCTGGAAATCCGTGTCCTTTCCCCTGGCGCATCTGCTATTTTAAGCCCGATGCCTGTCCTTTCCACGCGCAGTCACATTTGTCCCACATCAGACCCTTGCACTTCTCCAAGCTCCTCCTGCACGCTGCCCGGGTCCTGCTCTCCACCAGGGCTCCTGGCCCTGCCCTCCCTCCGGAGACGCCTGTGCATCAGCACCGGCTCCCGTCCCAGAGTCCTTACAGGGTGCTATGGCCCTTGGCTGTCGCAGCGGGGAGGATAGAAGTTCGGGGTTCGCTCCAGCAGCCCTGGTCCCTGTCTGCTCCTCGGCAGCTGCAGGATTCGGGCCAACGAGGATGGCTTGTGCCCAGAAATCAGGACTGAGTGACCCAGCGGGGCCTGCTGCCCTCGGGCTCCTGGTCCGAACATCGCAAGGGCCTCTTCCCAGGAGGCTGGGAAACAGTGATGATTAAGGAAACGCAACATCATTGAGACAAGAGGTGGGCAAACTGTGCAGGAGCTGGAGAGCAAATATCTAGGCCCCCTGGGCCCACAGTCTCATCGTAACTTCTTGGCTCGGCCTTTTGGGGGTGACAGTGGCCAAGGACAACATTGAGTGACATGGCTGTCTCCCGAGAAACCTGTACTGACAGGCCCGGGGGGAAGTGGGGGGGCAGGCCTGGCCCCGGCGGAAGTTTGCCCCCACGGCGTGGAGGAGCAGAGCACCGGCCGGTGAGGCTGGGCCCCAGAGCGCCAGGAGCAGGAGTAGGCATCCCTCTTGAAGGAGGCCCGTTTATCTGCTGAGACATCACATGGATCCTTCTCTGCTGGAACAACCCAGAGGGTTTACGGAGCAGAGTCCAGCCTGGGCCTGTGGAGCAGGCTTTCCAGACGCAGGTTCGAGACCGGCTGTGAGGGGACACGGGCGGGAGAGTGGGAGATGCTGAGGGAGACGCGCGCAGAACCAGGACTCCCTGGGACACTGCGTGGTCTGTCCTACCTCAGGGCCTTCGTTTCCAGGGGCGTCTGGAGCGTGGCGAGCGCCGGGCCTGGCCATCGCCTGGACACACCAAGCTTTGTACTCCTCGGGGACTTCTCCCTGGCCCTGCTGGCCAGTGGGGCTCGCAGACCCTCCAGAGTCCCCAGATGTGCCCGGCTTTGAGCACAGAGTCCTGAGGTCACCCAGTGGCCCCTCATTATTCAGACTCCGCGGGCGTGATGCCACCTGCTTGCAACAACACTCGCGATGTTTCCGTGCCGGCAGCAGCCGTGAGCAGAGCAAACATTGAGTGGCCTGACTCCAGAGTCCCCACCGAGGTCGCCCCAGTCAAGGTCGCCCCAGTCAAGGTCGCCTACACTAAGGTCACTCGTGGGGTCACCATGACGACGCTGATGGATGTCAGCTGGTTGTCCCAGGTAACTAGAGGACCAGGCAGGACGGTGGCCGTCAGTGTGTCAGGATTCAGGTGTGTCGAAGCTACCAGGTGATTCTGTTTTGTATATTAAAGCCAACCACAGCAAGGAAGAGGTAAGGGCTCACCTCTGAACTCAGACTTTCCATAAGCCCCCGTCGTGTGGAGTTTCTAATGGTCCATTAAATCTGGCGATGGCGCAGACAGTGAAGACAAGCTCAGACCGGGCAAGGAGTTTTCAGACCACATGTCCGTGAAGTTGTCTAGGATGCAAAGGCCCTGGGGTCAGAGGCCCCACTCCAACCTGCAGGCCCATCCACTCCCTGTCTCTGCCCAGCACGTCCAAATTCCTTCTGGTGATGTGAGGGAAGTGATCCTGGTCAGCGCGGCCAGAAAGGCTTCAAATGCTTCCAACAGCACCGGCCAAGGCTGAGACACAGTGGCTGCGCCGGAGCCTCACACTCAGCCTGCGCTGGAGCGGAAAACTGAGGCCACCAGGGAATCCAGGAAGCTTCTGGGTGCGAGGCCAGTTTCTCGGTGCCAGACTCGTGGCTGGGGCTGGAGAACGAGACAGAGAAAGTCTGATCTCTGACCTTTCCCGTTAGCAAGGTAGCAACTTTGGTTTGCTCAGGCAGGTGCCCAAGCAGCTAGAGATGGCAGGCACGCAGGGGCCACCCATGTGGCTGCAGAGGAACAAGGACTTCCGCTCGAAGGCAAACCTCTGAGAGCCAAGCACGAGCCTTCGGCTGGCTCCGCGGCCCCAGGTGAGCCTCCCGACTCCGCTCGCTTCACCTGCCTGATTCTTCACCAAAGGGCTGAGTTCTACACAGGAACAGAGGAGCGGCCTCCCTACTGTGCTCCCCTCCCCCCCAAACTCCACATCATCCAGACAAGCCCCGGAGGGCTGTGCGAAAGGACAGGAGGTGACCTGGAGTGGTGCGCAGGTGGATAGGCTGCAGAGATGAGGGCCTGTCCTGACCCCGGTCCAGCCCCTCCCAGAGGCACTGACAAAGGAGCAAAGAGCCAGTGAGTTCTGGGGAAGGAAAAGAGCAGAGATGAACACCAGCCTGAGCAATTAGTAAAGTGTGCGCATGTGTGTGTGCATGTGTGTGTGTGCGCATGTGCATGTGTGCGCATGTGTGCGTACAGTCTCATGTTGTCCAGGGACCATGGAGTTCTCTACATCTAGTCTTTGTGTATTGGTGTGTGTGTATGTGTGTACGTGTGTGGTGTGTGTGCATGGTATGTGGGCATGTGTGTGTGTGTGTGTGTGTGTGTGTGTGTGTGTGTGTGAATAGTGAGGCAGCATTGTATGAATAGACAGAAGAGAGAACAGGATAGAAAGTCCACAAATGAGCAGAAAGTGCAGACATACATAGAGTGTTGGATCCCAGAGGGATTTTGTGTTTGATAAAGGTGGCCTCTTTCATCGATGTGGGGAGGGGGCTATTGCTACAGATGGTGCTGGGCATCTGGGAAGCCCCAAGTGGATGTGTAACTTGTATCCAGCTAACAGGATGAATTCCACATGGATCAAACATGTAAAAGCAAAAAAGGAGGAATCCTAAAAACATTAGAAAAATGTGAAGAATTTCTTTATAACTCGAAACCAAAAATCATTATAGAAAAATTGTTAGACTAAATAAAAAATTTATTTTATAAGACTGTTTAGGGGAAAAAGTTACTGTAACCAACATCCTAAAAGAATATTAGAAAAATATTTGCCCCTCATATCACACATGTCCCTATCCTACCTAATAAAAGAATAGTATGCAAATTGACCCTAACTCCACTACACCCACAAGCCACATCCACAAGCCACGCCCACCAGCCAATCAGGAGCAAATATGCAAATAAACCCAACCAAGATGGCTACAGCCACAGAGAGCAGGAGGGAGGCTTAGGTTTCCCCGACAACAGAGGAAGCTAAGCTTTCCACCTGCCCTTACTGGCCTAAGCCTCCACTCAAGGCTACAAAGTTTCAATTATAGAAGGTAAACAAATCCAAACAGAAATGGCGGCAGCTACGGAGCTGGAAAGAGCAGGAGGCAAGGGTTGCTCCTGGCAATGGAGGAAGCAAAGCTTCTGCAGCCCTGGCCAGCCCAGGCCTCTGCTTAAGGCTACAAAGTTTCAATTATAGAAGATACATAAATCCCAAGAGAAATGGCTGCCGGCCACTGAGCGAGCAGGAGGCTTGGCTCTGCTTCAGGCTACAAAGTTTCAATTGTAGAAGATACATAAATCCCAGATACCAGGGCCTCTGCTTGGGTCGCCAGGGGGCGTGGCCGGCCTGCAAACCACCACAGGCCCTTCACCCAGGCCACCCCACACCCCAAGGGAACCCCCACCCTGATCCAGGACACCCTTCAGGGCAAACCAGCTGGCCCCCACCCGTGCACCAGGCCTCTATCCTATCTAATAAAAGAGTAATATGCAGATTGACCATCACTCCAACACACAATATGGCTGCCCCCATGTAGTCAAAGATCCTGCCTCCATGTGGACATAAGATGGCCACCACAAGATGGCCAGCAGGGGAGGGCAGTTGAGAGGGACCAGGCCTGCAAGGGAGGGCAGTTGGAGGCGATCAACCCTGCAGGGGAGGGCAGTTAGGGGTGACCAGGCTGGCAGAGGAGGAAAGTTAGGGGCAAACAGGCTGGCATGGGAGCAGTTAGGCATCAATCAGGCTGGCAGCAGAGTGGTTAGGGGGTGATCAGGCTGGCAGGCAGAAGTGGTTAGGGGCAATCAGGAAGGCAGGCAGGTGAGCAGTTGGGAGCCAGCAGTCCTGGATTGTGAGAGGGATGTCCGACTGCCCATTTAAGTGGGCAGTCGGATATCCTGGGCAGTCGGACATCCCTCGAGGGGTCCCAGATTGGAAAGGGTGCAGGTTGGGCTGAGGGACACCCCCCTCCATGCACGAATTTCGTGCACTGGGCCTCTAGCCTATATAATAAAAACCCAGTGGTCGTAACACCGTAACGACCAAAGACCAGTCACCAGGAAGGGCATTGATGGGTCCTGCAGCACTGGCGGGACTTGAAACTGGGTCCCGCAGCATGCTGGGTCTGGGTCTCATGCGATTTCGTGTGCTGGGCCTCTAGTAATATGTAAAGAGCTTTTGGAGAGAAAAAAACCAACAACCCCAAAGAAACGTGAGCAAGAAATGAACAAATAGTTTATAGAGAGTAAATTTAAATGACTCAAATATATGATGAGACAGTCAACCTCATCAATAATAAGATGCATGCACATTAAAACCACTCAGAAATACAGCTTTTAGCCAATCAGTGAAAGGGAAGCAGAGACTGATGTGGGTAGGTAGGTGCTGTCAGGCTCTGCTGGTGGGAGGCACCATGACAGCTACAGAGAACAATTTTGCAGTTTCAAAATTATAAATGCTTCTTATACTTCTTATACTGGACCATGCCATTCCGCTTCTTGACACAAACGTCCCACTACTGCACTCTCTTATAAAAGCACAGGTGTCCTCTGTGGGAGTGACTAAATAAGTGATGCTGTGCTAAGATGATGGGAGACTATCAGCTGTTTACAAGAAAGGGGCATGCTGCATAGACTGCTAGAGAGTGGGGTCGCTGGTGTGCTGATAAGGAAGAGGGGGCAGTGTAAAGTACAATGTGTCTTTTGTCCCTTTGTTGGGAAACACGTGGGAAGTGGGGACCTGTACTCACAGCTGTTGCCATCCTCAAAATGGAACTGTGGAAGGGCAACTAGGCATTTCTAGCAATAGCCACTGGGGGGGGGGGAGAGGGGGAGGCAGGAGAGGGTGGGAAGAGGATGCTAGTTCTCCGAAAGGATGGGCTTCCAAAGCTCCCGAGGCATGGGATTAGAGCCACAATCTGAGGTCGTGGACTGACCCCCTGGGTGGACCACTCAGGTTCAGACAAACGGTTCTGGCCTCATTAGTGCAGAATTCTTCCCATCTCTCGGCTGTATGAACACAGCACACTCCAGAATCAAAGACTGTCATTGGAGCACCTCAAGGCGCCATCGGACGGAGACTTGGACTTGGCCTCTGCATCTCTCCAGGACGCAAGTTGTCTTCCACTAGACCAGTGGTCAGCAAACACATTAGTCAACAGAGCCAAATATCAACAGTACAATGATTGAAATTTCTTTTGAGAGCCAAATTTTTTAAACTTAAACTTCTTCTAATGCCACTTCTTCAAAATAGACTCGCCCAGGCTGTGGTATTTTGTCGAAGAGCCAGACTCAAGGGCCCAAAGAGCCGCATGTGGCTCGCGAGCCGCAGTTTGCTGACCACGGCACTAGACCATCGTTCTCAGCTGGGGAGATGTTGCCTGAAGGGGGTGTTGTTGGTCCTCACCAGCAGGATACACAGATTTGGAGTAAAATGTCAGTGTTGAGGGTGAGAAACCTTGACCACGGAAAGGATGAACCCTCTGAGGGAAGAAAACAGAAACGAGGAATCTTCCAACAATGAGATTTACCCCCCTCAGCCCACCCACACGTTGGAGTCCTGCATCGAGGCAAGAGGTGGACAGCTCATCTCCACCCTGGCATGACAGACACTGTGAGACTTAATCTGGAGGAACACAGACAGATGCAAGGAAAGGGGCTATGTGAGGAGGCCCTGTCGGGCCGCAGGAGGCTCCTCTGTGTGAGGGTGGACAGAGGGACTGGATGCCGTCTGCATGTGGGGACCAACCACTAGAGACTTGGCGTTTTTCTGGTGGTCCTAACCCTAACCATCCCACAGAGAGCTTGGCCTGGTCCTGCTCCTGGGGTCACCTCCAAGCCCCAGAGCATCTGCTGTGAGGGTGGCTTTGCTCACCTGAGGCCTTGGCAGTGTCAGACACTTTTTGTTAACAGAGTGATTTAGGTTGGGGTCTTGGTCCATATAGTGTCAGCTTGACCTCTGGAGGGGATGGAACTAGGTCAGCCACAGGGGTGATGAGCCATGCCTATGTGATTGACCCCAAAAAAACCCTGGATCCTAAGACTTGGTGAATTTCCCTGGTTGTTACAAATCGTTGCTGGGAGAATTAAGCGCTCTCCATAGGACTCACCTGGGAGAGGACACACGGATGCTCGTGTCTGGTCTCCCTGGACCCTGTGCCATGTCTGGACCCTGACCCATGGGCCTTTACCTCGGCTGATTTTAACCTCTGTTCACTGTAACAAACAACAGCTGTGAGTAGTAAAACAAAAAGACGTGACTTTTTCAGGACCAGGGTGAAGAATGCAGTTGCCAGGGGTTGTACAGTTTGGCCTTGCAAATTCCAGGCCTATGTGTGAGGCCCTGCCAGGCGCTCTGGGCCCGGTGCTGGAGAAGCTGTCTCAGGGCAAAGGGGAATCGTAACCTGCAGAAGGCTGACATGTGCGATGGCCAGATGTGGCGGCGTCAGGGTGGGGGTGAGGAGGGTGGGGTGAGAAGGGTGGGGGTGAGAAGGGTGGGTCGAGGACCGAGTCTAGCTCCCGCCCCTGGGATGGAGAGGTCGAAGCAGAGCCCGCTGGCCGGTGCTGACTAGGGGAGCCTCCTCTTTGAGGATATTCACCCTTCCCCTGCATCCAGAAAAGGGTATGATCATCATCTTGATTCCTTAGCAAAAATGTAAGACAAACAAGACCTTTTGGGAAGAATCCATCACAATTAGTTAGGGAGCCTGTGTAATGACGCTAAGAACCCAAGAATCGAAGTGAATTTCTTCATCCTCCTGACCGATTCCTTCCACCCACAGCTCAGGATGGACCTCTGACCCTGTCACTTACATTGAACTCCAGGGCCTTTGATGCTCAGGTGATCTTTCCAAACGCAGGCGGAGGGAGCGCTGGCCTTTGCGGGTGGTGCCATCTGCACAGCAGGCCCAGACGGGCGCTTGGAGACAGAGGCCCAGGTGTCTCATTTCACTCTGTCAGGGCACCTGAGGTCTGTCCTCAATTCCAAGTCTCTTGATATTTAAGAGTTCGCAATGAAATCCCTTCAAAAGTAGAAATTCGTTCCTTGCACTCTCTGAGTCTCTGAGTCCCTGGCACACGTCTCGCTCCTGCCCGGATGCCATCCTGCCCTGGCGTAGACCGTCCGCAGGCTCAGGGCGAGCTAAACACAGCAGCAGCACCGAGCTGGCTCCCTGCTGCTCCGAGGATGCCTTTGCTTTTGCTCTCTTTCTTGTTTTTTTGTTTTTTTTTTAAATGGGGCAATGAAGCCTCATTGCACATCTGAACGGTGAGTTTGAATGGGAAGCACACATCTGAGAGTCACGGTACACGTGCCAGAGTGCTCCCACCTCGCTCTCATCCCCAAGCTTAAAGGTGCGCACACCTGCCTTTAATCCTGAGCAATGCAAGTGCCTTTTTCTAGCTCCCGATCCGAACCCTCAGCGAGAGTTCCGCGCTCGGGTCAGATTAACCCGCCGCCCCTTCACTCTAAAGCAAGTCCTCTCTTCTCAGGACTGTTTGCCCCCAGGGCTGCCATATGTGATCACGTAACAGATGTCGAGTGAAGAATCAGTGATATATCTTGTCGGCCGGGAGAGCCTGGGGTGCCCCACAGTGACGGTGACCCAGAGTTCCCTCCTCGTCCACGCGTAAGTCCACACCATCAGCTGTGGTTTATGCCGTCATCTCTTCCACTGGCCAGGCCACGTCCCAGGTCGAAGCCTCGTGTCAGCGGGTTGGGATGGTGTACTCGCTCGCAGTGACGGACATCAAATACACAAAATTCACTCTTCCCAACTGGCCCCTGCAGAACCCACTGGCCCCTCCCCACACGATGACCTACTAGGCACAGCATCAGGCCGACAGTCTAGGGGTTCGCTGGTCTGGAGATCCAGGAGCAAACCATCTGCCACCACACCACTGCGCAAGGCTGAGCAGGTGGGGAGAGCTGCCTGTCTCCTCCTTCCGAAGGGGGCGGGTGGGAGCCACGGCCGCTGGCGCCCAGGAGTCAGAGATCACACGGGAAGTTGTAAGTGGCTGCTAACCTGGGGGTGGGATGGTCCTGGATAATTCCCTGACTGCCCCCTGGGAATGGCTCTGGAGCCCCCCTTCTCCCGAGGCCCCACCCGGCCTCTGACAGGCCTTCCTTCCCGTGCTACTCCTGGCGACATCTGAAGGGGACCCGGGGGTCAGGCCCTCACAAGGCGCTGAGCTACGTTGCTTTGGGCTTGTCACTCGCAGAAGTTTAGGGGCCTGAGTCTCAGAAGTCAGACTCCTTTAGTCCATGGGGTAGTTGTTGTTTTTTTTAATATGTTTTTTTTTAATTTATTTCAGAGAGGAAGGGAGAGGGAGAGAGAATCATGGTTCGGCTGCCTCCTGCACGTCCCCTATTGGGGATGGAACCTGAAACCCAGGCCTGTGCCCTGACCGGGAATCGAACCATGACCTCCTAGTTCATGACTTGACACTCAACCACTGAGCCACACCGGCCCGGCCATGGGGTAGTTTTTTAACAATGTAGTTGGCCCCTTATCCATTTGACTTCCACAACTCTGCTGGCACACAGGCCTCCTGTGCCCTTCCGGGTGTGTCTTGAGGCTCCCACCCTCCCTCGGAAACGGGCACCCAGCAGACTGGTCCTGAGCTGTAGTCCAGTGCCAGGGGTATGAAGCATCACAGTGGTCACCTCACGGGTTTTAACGGAGGATGTGAGGGCCGTGGACTTAACTCGGACGTGGCTGGATTTTACGTGGCTCCCTTTGCCATCCGAAGGCCAGCTCTGTTTTATCATTCACAGGCTCTGGTCCAGGATGGGGCCTCTTCCCACCCAGCAGGTTCCTGCATGTCTAGCTTTCCTGCTTCCTCTCACCCCTTCCTAGACTCTGGCCCCGGGCTTTCTGCGCACCTCTCTGTCCATGACCCTGTAGTGCCATCCTGAGGCGCTCAGGACGCCGCCATCTTCTCGGCCCAGAGCCACGAGCTCATGAGCGGCTCTCCATTGCTCTCCAGGTGACTGGAGGCCACATTACATGAAATAGCTCATCACACGGATTGCCTTGGGACCAACCTTGAGTGACTGTTCCTTTCTCCCCACAGCCTGGCTTTAAAGTCATTGCCACATGTTTTAGGGGCTGTGTGTGTGTAGGCACTGATTTCTGTGTCAGTGGAGGCTAGGTCACCCCACATCTCAAAACCTCAGGGACTAGAACCACAAACTCGTGTCATTCCAGCTCCTGCTGGGTGTCCATTGTGTCCTGACCTCTGTGGACAGAGCAGCTCTTCCCTGGGCCACTGCGGCCCACGGCAGGGACCGGGTCATGGCAAACCACGTGTGGCTCTCAGAGCCACGGTTGGGAAACGGATCATTTAACTGGCCCGAGGAAACCACATGGCCACACCTGACATCAGTGAGGCCGGGAAATCAAACCTTTCCCCGGGTGTGGCACTGAATACTTAGGGACAATAATACAGTCTACCTTAATTATTGAGGACTTTGTCATGATATTTTTCTACAATGTTAAACATGATATGGGCGTTGGAATCAAATTACCTTCACATATTTGCCCTGCTGCACACTCCGAGCAGATTGCTTAATCTCTCCTGCTTAGCTCCCTCTTTGTGAAATTAGGATAAAGCTTTATGGAGCCACGTGGAGGGGGAGTGAGCCATGCACGGCATCTGTAGACGGCGGTACAGTAAAGCTTATTCAATAACAACCTACCGTGAGGATTTGGCATGGGATTCCTGTGCCTACAGTTATCCTCACAACCATTTGATAAATCAGGAATGCTCGTTCTCTCGTGTTACCTGCAGTGTGGATCACTTTTGCAATTGTTCAGTAAAATCAGTGAGAGGAAAATCCTAAAGTTAATGGAGCTCCCAAAAAGTCTGAAATATGGGAGAGGAATATTCAATAATATCCCTAAGACACAAACTCACCTTCACCATACATTTCTGATTGGGAAATTTGAATTTCAATTAAAGTCTTTTTAAATCTCATTATTAGGCCCTAGCCAGGTAGCTCAGTTGGTTAGAGTGTCATCCCTATAGGCCAAGATTGTGGGTTTGATCCCCAATCAGGGCACATACAAGAAGCAACCAAGGAGTGTATAAATAAGTGGAACAACAAATCAATGTTTCTCTCTCAGAAAAAAAGCAATCAATAAAAACAAAAATAAATTAATCTCCTTATTGAATTCTGTAGTCACAGAGAGCTATAGCTACACACAGAGTGCACTCACAAAGTTAATTCAAGAAACCAATGACACATAATTCTGTGTGATGAGACGACCTTGGATGGTGCTATCTTAGTCTAAGATGGATGGAAACTCAACTGTTTATAAAAAAATTACCCAGCCCAGCAGCCACCTTTCTGCACCAGGTGAGATATGACATCATGTTGATGAGGCGGTTGCCACGCTGTAGAAAGACCCATGGTTAGAAAGACAAAGATAATGTTCTTCGTTTGTTTCATAAAATCTCTAGCTACAGTGAAGGTATTTTAAGTGATTTTTGAGATATAATACAGTGTAATACTTGGCCTGAAGACTGCCCAGAGCCTGGTCTAGGTCAGTGCCTCACACTTGTAGCTAACAGTTCTACGGAACAGCACTGTTTGAAAAAGTGCTATAAACTTCTTACTCAGTAGGTTTCAAATTGCCTTTTATTTTGCTTTCACTTACCCCTCTCCCCTTCTCCCCCCCCGCCCCCCCCTGCTAAAATCTGTGCAGCTACTTGAATGTGGTCACTAGCAAATGCGGATAACTTTTGGCGGAGACTTCTTTCCTGAGAGCTTGTAGCAAAGCGTTTGCACTTGCCAAGCGCTCTTGTAAAGCTTTCTGACTGCTGCAGAGTTTTATTGCTGCCCAAATAAAAGTTAAGTGCCATCAAAAAAGGGCCAAGTCTTGCTTTCTATTTTTATTACATCCATAGTTCTCAGTGTATTGGGCAATAGCTAGTGAACCAACTAGATCTCCTAGTCAGTGATGAAAGAGACATTGCGAATGATTGTCCTTAAAACCTAGACCTGCCTGAAAACAGCGTATTCACAGCCCTTTGTGTTATCTGCAGCACTCTCCCCATGCCCCTGACCTGCGATTCTCTCTAGGCTGAAATGACACAACTATCTGGTTAAAATAAAAATCTCCCTCCCTCCCCTCTTAATCCCAACCGTTACCCATCAGCCCCCTGAGTGGGAGGCTGGGGCTATCCCCTCCTCACCTCTTCTCAGTCTCACAAGGAAGATTTCAGATGAGTGATAGACAGCAGTGCTGAAGCAAAGCAAGTGAATTTATTAAGTCTACACCTGGCATAAAGCACAAGCGGGCAACTCAGTCTGAGCACACGCCTGGTGCGGGTTCCCGAGGTTTTCTACCCTCCCCTCTATAGGTTTCACAGTTCCCTTCTACATTCTTATGGCTTATCTTGGAATGTTGGTACATACATCTGGCCATCTTGTTTGGCAAGTCCTAAGGCAGCTGACTTCTTTGTTTAGTGGGTGAAAGAAAACTCCCCTTTCTTTCCCTCTTCCCCTCCTCTAGCCCTAATAGCTATCTTTTGCCTAACACCCCCCAGTGATATCTGTCCTTGGGTTTAGCTGGCACAAATAGCATTAATTGTATCTTTGTTCTTTATTTTCCCAGGCCAGGGTGATTTAAGCTATGTATTTTCTGGATAAGGAGGAGGGTATAAAACATTTGCTCTCAAAGTGTCCTTGATTGGGGAAGATTAGGTCTTGCAATTCACACACTGGCTGCTAGCTGCTCAAACTGTTTGGCCTTGTTTAGTTTTCTTGTCTCAGTTTCCCCATTCCACTTGGCCAGGAATTGTCCTATCTTCTTAGTATCCTGCCACACAACCACTGAAGCCAAAATTTTATCAAAATTACAATTTGAAAGGAAAATACACTGGAAAGCAAAGCATATGCTATTGATATCGCTAAAAGCCAGACTGGCAGTTTTCTGTCCCCCACAGATTTTATTTATTTTTTATTTTGTATCTTATGTTTTTAACTTTTAAATTGATTTTTAGTGAGAGAGAGGAAGGGAGGGAGAAGAAGAAGAAGAAGAAGAGAGAGACATTGAATTGATGTTCCACATATTCATGCATTCATTGGTTGCTTCTTGTATGTGCTTTGACCCGGATCAAACCCACAACCTTGGCGTATCAGGATGATGCTCTAACCGCCTGAGCCACCAGCAGGGCTGTCTCCACAAATTTTAAATATAAATGCAGAAGGGTTCCGTGGGCCCTAGTTATTTATTGTTCAATTGACATAAAAGCTACTCCACTCAGTGCACATGTTCCAGGGCCAAACAGTCGCTAAATGTGTATTATTGTTTTACTTCAACAAATTAATTAAAACAGTTAGAATTCCATGGTGAAAAAAGAACCAAATACAGTTATAAGCAATTTATGACATCATTATGTACACATAAAATCATGCAAAAGCGAAAAGAGAAACGCAAATCTAGTCTCAAGCTTTCTGACATTGTTTTCATAAATAACTGTGACATCAACACAATTTTCTCAGATATATATACACATATATATATATATATATATATATATATATATATATATACATACACACATATATATATACTCTCTAATAAAATGGTAATATGCAAATTAACCATCACTCCGCCACATAAGCCACGCCCACCAGCCAAGCCACGCCCACCAGCCAAGCCACGCCCACCAGCCAATCAGGGTGAGTATGCAAATTAACCCAAACCAAGATGGCTACAGCCACAGAGAGCAAGGTTTCCCAGGTAACAGAGGAAGCCAAGCTTTCCATAGCTGTTGCAGGCCTAAGCCTCCACTCAAGCTACAAAGTTTCAATTATTGAAGGTAAACAAATTCAAACAGAAATGGGGGCAGAACGGAGCTTGAGAGAGCAGGCCAGGGTTGCCAGCGGCAACAGGGGAAGCAAAGCTTTCTGCACACCCTGGCCAGGCTCACCCACTTAAGGCTACAAAGTTTCAATTGTAGAAGGAGAATTAACTGCCACAGAAATGGCTGCCGCCCCGGAGGGAGCAGAAGGCTTGGCTCCGCTCCAGGCTACAAAGTTTCAATTGTAGAAGATACATAAATCCCAGATACCAGGGCCTCTGCTTGGGTCGCCAGGGGGTGTGGCCGGCCTGCAAACCACCACAGGCCCCTCACTCAGGCCACCCCACACCCCAAGGGAACCCCCATCCTGATCTAGGACACCCTTCAGGGCAAACCAGCTGGCCCCCACCCATGCACCAGGCCTCTATCCCATCTAATAAGAGAGTAATATGCATACTGACCATCACTCCAACACACAATATGGCTGCCCCCATGTGGTCAAAGATCCTGCCCCCATGTGGACACAAGATGGCCGCCACAAGATGGCCAGCAGGAGAGGGCAGTTGGGAGGCACCCGGCCTGCAAGGGAGGGCAGTTGTGAGGGACCAGACTTGCAAGGGAGGGCAGTTGGAGGTGATAAACCCTGCAGGAGAGGGCAGTTAGGGGTGACCAGGCTGGCAGAGGAGGGAAGTTGGGGCAAACAGGCTGGCAGGGGAGCAGTTAAGCATCAACCAGGCTGGCAGTGGAGTGGTTAGGGGGTGGTCAGGCTGGCAGGCAAAAGTGGTTAGGGGCAATCAGGAAGGCAGGCAGGCAAGCAGTTGGGAGCCAGCAGTCCTGGATTGTGAGAGGGATGTCCGACTGCCCGTTTAGGCCCAATCCCCCGGATCGGGCCTAAACGGGCAGTCAGACATCCCTCCAGGAGTCCCAGATTGGAGAGGGTACAGGCTGGGCTGAGGGACAACCCCCCACCGTGCATGAATTTCGTGCACCGGGCCTCTAGTATATACACACACACACACACACACACACACACACACACACACACACACACACACACACACACATATATATATATATATATATATATATATACTTTTTTTTTTTTTTTCTTGATTTCAGAAAGGAAGGGAGAGGGAGAGAGAGATAGAAACATCAATGACAAAAGAGAATCGTTGATTGACTGCCTCCTACAAACCCCCTACGGGGGACTGAGCCTGCAACCCAGGCATGTGCCCTTGACTGGAATCAAACCTGGGACCCTTCAGTCCTCAGGCTGATGCTCTATCCACTAAGCTAAATCAGCTAGAGCTCAGAAATATTTTTATGAGTATATCTCTGTATCTATAATAGTAAATTTTTTCTTCCAAATTAAAACAAATTAGAGAACACCATTATTTTGAAGAATAGAATTACTCTGCATAGAAGATTTTGCAGTTGACAAATTGGTTATATTAATGCCAAACCACAGGAGAGAGCATTTCAAAGTTTGTGGTTTTCTGGACTGGCTTTATTTTGGTAATTTTTATGTGAGAGAATCACCATTTAAAAGCTGCTGCTGCCCTGGCTGGTGTGGCTCAGTTGGTTGGGTGTCATCCCTTGCACCGAAAGGTTGCAGGCTTGATCCCTGGTGGAGGGAGGAGGGCATATGGGAGGCAGCCAATCAATGTTTCACTCTCACATTGATGTTTTTCTCTCTCCCCCTCTCCCTTCCTCTCACTCTGAAAATTCACTATTTAAAAAATGCTGCTGCTAACAGTCTCTATCTTTAGAGATGTGGAAGTTGAATCACCTTTTCATTGATTTTATTTGTTTAGTGTTAGTCATCAATGGTCCTTTTAATTAAAAAATAAGTGAGGCAGATATCCTAAGGGTCAGCTTTGCAAGGATCTGAGATATAAAGGATCTGAGGGTGAAATTAAGTACATTCTACAAACATCCGTTTGAACCTTTGGCTTTATCTTTGGCGGGAAGAGCCATTTCATAGGAAGTGGTATTGATCCCAAAGCCTGTCCCTGAAGGTTCAGAGTAGTCGGAGTAGTCGACGGACTGCTGTGTTCCTGACAGGTTAGCAGGGGCCCCTAGAAGACACGCATCACAAAAAGGGGTTTTGCCTGAGCTGACCCGAGTTCAATGTCAAGGCCTTGGGTGCCAGAGAGGAGGACTAATAGAGCAGAGGCTGCCCTTGAGTAAATGACTGTGTGTATGAGAGATGAGCACTATCAGCACTCCCACTTGGGAATTTCAACCCAGTTGCCAAGAAATACCATAGTTGAAGGGATTAAGAATCCCTGTGTACCCTGAGGAAGTATTGCAACATTAGAAGCAGATCTTGGCTAGTGGCCTGACCATACTTTCTTTAAGATTTTTTATTAACTTTTAGAGAGAGAGGAAGGGAGAGGAAGAGAGAAACATCAATATGATAGAGAAGCATGGATCATCTGCCTTCTGCATGCCCCCTGTGGGGATGGAGGCCACAACCCAGACATGTGCCCTGACTGGAAATGAAACCTACAAACTTTTGGTGCACGGGATGATGCTCAACCACTGAGCCCCACTGGCCAGGACTGACTGTACTTTCTTGTTTCCTACCCTTTGAGCCTGTTGAATTGGACTCTTTGGTCTTACTGAGCACTTTGGAGAGAGATGATATGTAAGTGGTTGCTCAGAGAGATGCCCGGGTCATACCCTAGACCACATCGGTGCAATTACCAGGCGGTGTGGATTAAAACTCATTATTTTTTTCAAAGCATGCCTGGTGCAGCCGAAGTTGAAAACCAACTTAGTTCATCAGAAACTAAGATGACATCATGGCCTTTCCTCCCTTCTGACTTCTCAACTCTCAGGTGCACTGTGAACTGGGCTCTACCTGGACTGAACATGGACTGAGAATGTAGCTTCCTTCTTCCCATGTTCCTGGCCATTGCCCCCTGCCCCCTTTGTTCTCACTGCTTGGGCATCATGAACAATTACCTTGTGCAGCCCAACTAGATGCTTAACACAGAGGGGCCCCCAGAGCTCAGTCCTGTGGCCTCCAGGGCCCGGGAGGTTCCATCAACTTACCACAATGCTGGCTGGACCCACAGCCCGTCCATGCACCTCAAACAGAGGGAATCGGGTGCCGCAGCGCTGCCTGCGGCTCTAAAACACAAAAACACGTTGTTTATTCCCAGATGTTTTCTTCTTCAGAAAAAGATCACTAGTTTCTCATGAGATTTCCTGTTTCAGTTTGAAATAACTTGAACTCGGATGACCCATGTATCCAGTGAATTTTCATTTTGTCTTAGTTTGGAAACCAGAAAGACAAACATAACGAAGAGCAGCGAGCCTATTCTCGTTTGTTCCATCTAAAGAATGCTCTTTATAAAAGCAAGGTAAGGCCGGAACGTCTTATTCAAAAGCACCGCACTGCTTTTTATTAGGTAACGGAATTACATTAATTATGCTTAAGATCCTAAAAGGGAGAACAACTGTTTCTAGAGCTTTTGGTTTGAAGGCAATTGTTAGCAGGTGATTTAAAATGTATTTTTAAAAGCCCCACCACATCTCACGAAGGACAGTTTGCATGGTTTCCATGGTGATATTCAAAATGAGTGTAGGTGCATCAAAGAGGGTGATTGCATTAATAGGTGGTTTGGCATTTCTGTTGAATGTGAAGGCTGCCCACTATTTCGGTATAATTGACTAGTCCTCCTTCCTTAATGGATACATTTATCATCAGACTGTCTCCTGATGAAATGAGTAATCAAGCCCACTGGGCTCGACATTCAAATAGTTTCCAAGGTACTGACAGTGATCCCGGCCTTCCTTGATTTATAAAGAGCATCTGAGTAACTGCCTCAGCGTCCTCAGAAAGTGCTTTTTAAGTAGCTCTTCACTGCCGAGGAGGAGGGGCGGGGAGATGCGCGAGCAGACACACCGGAAGCAGACTCTTGTCCTTCTCAGCCTATTGAAGCCCCTTGGCCAGCGGCTCTGCTTGGAATCTAACTTCCACTCTGGTAACAACCAAAGTCGGCATTTACGTACCTAATGAAATAGGGGGTAAAAAATAGTAATGTATTTTTATGGGTGCTATTACCCATGTTTAGACCTGTTTACATACATAAATACATACCAATGTGTTACCGTTGCCTACAGTATTCAGCACAGTCACCTGCATAGAGGTGTGTCACCCAGGAGCAATAGGAACCATACAGCCTAGGTGCCCATAGGCTGTACCACCCAGGTTGTAAAGGGACACTTGATGTTTGAACAACAGAATCGCCTAATGATGTCATTATGCAATACATGACTGTAATAGATGATCAATAATTAGAAATTATTCAAGTTTATTGCTATGATGTTATTCCCACTGAAAGTCATTAGTATAGATGTCTCAGTCAGCTCCAGCTGCTATAACAAATACCATAGGCTGGGTGGCTGAAACAACAGACACTTATTTCTCACCATCTGGAGGCTGGGAAGTCCAAGAGTCAGGAGCCAGCAGGTTCAGTGCTGGGGGAAGGCCCAGGTCCTGGCTTGCACATAGGCGCCTTCCTAGCCGGGATGGATGTCAGCTCTCTCATGTTTGCTTATAAGGGCACGAATCCCACTCACTATCTGCCCTCACGACACCAATTATTTCTCCAAGGCCCCATCTCTTAATCCTCCTAATTTGGGGGGTTGGGGCTTCAACATATGAATTTTGGGCAACACAAACAATCAATGCATAGCATGTATGCTTTCCTGAAAGAGTAGAGGTTGGTGGTATCTTGGTTTCACCTTGAGATTGTACATAACTATAGATCCCCTCATGTGAAGGTCTCACAAATTTGAACATCAGTCATCATACTTGTTGAGGTAGAAGAGAAGAAAGTTAAGAATCGCTGAGCAAGCCCAGCTAATAAAGTCTTGTATTAGAACACAAAAAAAGTGTCAAAGCAAAATTACTTGGAACAAAATCACAGAACACGATGAAAGGATTAGGGGAAACCAGGAGTGAAGGTCTGCTGGTTTTCACACCGTCCTGTGAGAACCCGTCAGGTCCGAGGCCCAGACTTGTGCAGAGTTCTTTACAAAAATAACTGCCCTTTGTGTTGAGAGAAGTGTTTTTGTGTTCTGAGTGACTCTTTCTGAAAACTGTACCTGGCAAAGTTTACCAAAAGTGTCAAAATTTTTCCGGGTGAGGTAAATTAAACAGAATTGTGTTTCTTAAGTTAGTTTTTCCTTTGCTTCACTCCTGACCACCCCATATACTAGTATATTTCTAGGTTCTTTCTTTGAATGAGGAATGACCATGATGATTTTGGCTGTCCATTGCTGAAGTATGGACAAAAAATGAACCTTGTGTCTGGGCAAGAATTTGGTAACATTGTTTTCAAAAGCAACTGCCAACCCTTTTCATCCCAAGGGGCTTTCTAGAGCAAATGCATCTTCTCTTCATTCAACAGCAAATCTGGGAAATGTAGGGTTCTAGGCTTTTTTCAGATGCTTGGGATGTGTCACTGGCAAACAGGTTTCTCTCCTTATGGAGTTTAAGATGAATTTTTTCCAGAGAGAATTCCAATGAAATATTACTCGCCATAAAAAAGAATAGTATCATACCATTTGGAACAACACAGTATAAATAGAGGGTATTATGCTAAGTGAAATAAGTCAGTCAGATACAGATAAATACCATGTGATTTCACTTATATGTAGAATCTAAAGAACAAAACAAACAAAATAGAAATAGACTCATAGACACAGACTGATAGACTGATGGTGGCCAGAGGGGAGTTGGGGGATGGGTGAAAAAGGGGAAGGGATTAAGATGTGCAAATCGGTAGTTACAGAACAGGCATGGGCATGTAAAGTACAGCATAGTCAGTTATATTGTAGTAACTATGTATGTGGCCAGGTGGGTACAGGAAATATTGGGGAACACTTTGTACAGTATATGATTGCCTAACCACTGTGCTGTACACCTGTAACTAATACAAAATAATAGTAAATGTAAACTGTAATTGAAAAGTAACATTAAAGATATTTAATAGCCAAACAAATGTCTCGATCTTTCATTAAGGGAGTCCACAATCTGACTCTGATATCTCCATGTTTTTCTCCTGTTTTTCATGTTCCTCGAGGTGACTTCTCTCCAGTCAAATTGGGGGAATCTGACCCGAGGTTTCCACCTGCCCAGAACCCGGATGCCTTCCAGCTCATTGTCTCCTTCAGTCTTTTCCATCTTCTTCCCTCCCTCCCCTCCCTTCCTCGCTCCTGATCTGCTGTCCTCCTCAGCAGACAGGAATCGTGCCTGCCACGTGCCGGCCCGACGGTGACGCTGGGAGGTAGACAGTCTTCTCTCGTTGAGACGTGAACAAGCAACGCTTGGCTTTGAGCACCGAATGCAAGTAGAGCTTGGAGGCAGGTGCGATGGCTCATGTCCCTCAAACGTCCCGTGCCCAGTGGCCAGGCACTGTCAAGCGGTCCATTCCAAGAGAGCAGCAGCCATGGGGCCGTTCACGTTGCCCCAGCCCCTGGCGCTTCCTGCTGTGTGGCCGATGCTCAGTTAGCCATCACTAGTGGCTGGAGGAGAAGTAGCACTAAGACCACAGAATGACTTTAGAAGAAGAGTAGCAGAAGGCAACAAGGATTTCAACTGCCCAGGCCCATGGAGAGAGGCCCTGGAAGCCTGGGAGTCCCAAGGATGGGGCCAGCTCTGCCTTGGATGCTGTGGGCCCCTCGCCGTCTCTGGGCCGTCTCTGAGCCTGTGAGGTACACGAAAGACAACATCTTTATTTCACAGGTCCGTGTTTGGAACCTGGGGCCAAGAAAAAATAAATCTCTTCAGATGCTCTCTTTATTAGGCACTGAAAACCCCATCCGTTGCCTGTTCGTACTTCTTTGCTGGGAAACAGTCAAACCGTGCTTAGCTGCCCCCCCCGCTGAGCCTCGTCCATGAGCACAGCAGCTAGTGCCTTTTCCCGGGGCGAAGGCCAAGGTGACCCTCGGTGACCAGGGCCTGCGCAGGCTCAGTGCCGCGGGAGGAGCACGTGTCTGGGGCAGGACCAGCTCCCACGGACCCAACACCCTAGTCTTGGGACGTGGTGTATCACACCATGGTCAGTGCTGAGAACTCTGGGGCTGGAGAGCGGGCTTCTATTCCTGCCTCTGTACCTGCCTCTTTGCTCCCTTCCTCATCTGTCAAAAGGGGATAATAGTAGTAGTGCCTCTTAGGTTTGTAAAAAGGATTGAGTTACTAAACGTAAAGGGTTTGCCCACCCTGGTGGCTCAGTGGTTGAGCGTCAACCCGTGCACCAGGAGGCCACGGTTTGATTCGTGGTCAAGGCACATGCCCGGGTGGCAGGCTCGATCCCCAGTAGGGGGTGCAGGAGGCAGCCGATCCATGTTGATGTTTCTCTCTCATCAATGTTTTTCTCTCTCTCCCTTTCCTTTCTTTTCTCTCTAAAAATCAATAAAAACATATTTAAAAAAAATAATAAATGTAAAGGGGCTGCTGTCCATTGCCAGCACACAGTAACCACACAGTAAACATTAACTCTTACAATATCCTCGGCCATAACCCAGAGCTTCGGAGCTGGCGCAGCACAAGATGTGAGCAGGGCCCCTGGGCTCCGGCTGCCTGGGGTCACCTCGCCGATGTCCTCGTTCCCAGCTTTCTTTGAGAAATCAGGCAGGGACGTCTCTGAGTTCCAATGTCCTTCCTGCTGAAATGAGAGAGCTAACAGTGCCCACTGTTCTAAAGCTTTATGAGGCTTAAGTTAAGCAACTGATCTGACAGTTGAACCAGAACAGGCGCAGGACTGAACGCGCATACCTTCTTACTATGGAATAGGGCGCTCACGGTGCTCCTGCCCAGTAGGAGAGAGAGAAAGGGAGATGTCGCAAAGTCCCACGTGGTGGTGAGCGCGGGCGGACAGCGGGGCACTGGGCAACCGGAGGAAAGCCAGGCTTGTTTATTAGTATGTGGACGATTAACTAAATTACCGCCCAATGGACAGAGTTACCACAGGTGCTAGTATGTACTCGGGCAATTACAATCAATTAATCACCTGGCTGGGATAGCAAATATTGATGAAGAGGAAACCCCGCCAGGGAGAATGAGCATCCTCTTACACCAGGGGTTTGTCTGGATCGTAAATGGCCCAGGTGCGTTGCCCTTATTGCAGGTTTCCTGGAGGACGGCTCACCGGAGCCCCAGCAGTGGCTCCCTCTCCAGCAGGGCGGCCTGTGCTCAGGAGGCTGCACACCACGCCGCCATCAGCCGGCCCCTCACAGCTTGCTTCCCTCCTTCCCCGCTGCACCTGCCGGCGCGCTGTGTGCTTTGTCCCCCGAGCGAAGCAGCCGTGTCTCCGGCTGTGTCTGAAGAGGCACCTGCGCCCAAGAATTCTGTGCTCTTGCTTCACACTCAGCAGCTTGGTCCTCTTGTTCTTTCCATTTTGATTTTTCCTGCGACTAAGCTGACAGAGCGAAGCGCAAAGCCACTTTGTCTGAGTACATTATTGGGACGGGACGTCAGTCGAGAACGTTCACATGGAAGTCATCAGAGGCAAAGCTGCGGGTCCACCTGGGTCTCGCAATGGCTCAGATGGTCACCACACAGGAGGCCACCACACAGGCAGCCACCACACAGGCAGCCACCACACAGGCGGCCATCACACACATGGCCATCACACAGGTGGCCACCACACAGGCAGCCACCACACAGGCAGCCACCACACAGGCAGCCACCACACAGGCGGCCATCACACAGGCGGCCATCACACAGGCGGCCACCACACAGGCGGCCACCACACAGGCGGCCATCACACAGGCGGCCATCACACAGGCGGCCATCACACAGGCGGCCACCACACAGGCGGCCACCACACACAGGGCCATCACACACATGGCCATCACACAGGCGGCCACCACACAGGCAGCCATCACACAGGCGGCCACCACACAGGCGGCCACCACACAGGCCACCACACAGGCCACCACACAGGCGGCCACCACACAGGCGGCCACCACACAGGCGGCCACCACACAGGCGGCCACCACACAGGCGGCCACCACACAGGCGGCCATCACACAGGCGGCCACCACACAGGCGGCCACCACACAGGCGGCCACCACACAGGCGGCCACCACACAGGTGGCCACCACACAGGCGGCCACCACACAGGCAGCCACCACACAGGCGGCCATCACACAGGCGGCCACCACACAGGCGGCCACCACACAGGCGGCCACCACACAGGCAGCCACCACACAGGCAGCCATCACACAGGTGGCCACCACACAGGCAGCCACCACACAGGCGGTCACCACACAGGCGGCCACCACACAGGCGGCCACCACACAGGCGGCCATCACACAGGTGGCCACCACACAGGCAGCCACCACACAGGCGGTCACCACACAGGCAGCCACCACACAGGCGGCCACCATACAGGCGGCCACCACACAGGCGGCCACTACACAGGCGGCCACCACACAGGCGGCCACCACACAGGCAGCCCTCTCTGCCCGGCTCCACAGGATGCTGATGTGGGAGGTTCTGGTTAAAGCACCCAAACATTGGAGAATATAAAAGGCCCTATTTGGTTTTTCTATTGCTCTGCTTGTGATAGGGGAACTTACAATCTGATGGATAGAGCACCTGCATTAATCTGAAAAGTAATCATATCATTTTAAATCTTAACACATACACTTATGTGAACAGGGCATTAAGTTTCTTATATGTGAAGAGGGGTTAAGTTTCCTTTCCAAGGCCTGTGAGAAGCGATGGAGGAGGTGACTCAGCTGTGAATCCAGCAAGCAGACCTGACAAGCATGGTCAGGCCAACCCACCAGGAGCCAAAACATTATCTCGTCAACATCATCTCGTCGCCAGATGACAAGGACAATAGCTGACGTCTGCGGACCCCCAGGGCTTCACGTAGCAGCATTCCGTTCCCAGCCTCACCCTTAATAATCCTGTCCCCTGCACCTGCTGGAAGACAGAACTCGAATGCTTCTAAGGGCACTGTCTTCTTGGTTGGCTGGCCTTCTCAATAAAGGCCTTATGTGATTCAACCCAGCCTTCGTTATTGGACACAGCGACAGGCAGCTCTAGCCCACCCGGACTTTCCTGGTAACACTTGCTCCTTAGCTTTCAGTTTTTAGTTCCGATAGGTTTGTAATATTTTCCTTCCTCTTGGAGAGGCTATAAAAGCTCACAGTCACTGTCCATGTACCTGGTGGAAGGCATATAACCCTAACTGAAACCCGCGGACCTTCCTTCTCTGTGAGACACCAGACTGCAGCCCTAGTCCTGGGGGTGGAAGGGACCCCGAGATGCTACCTGTCTTCCCTAGTCACAGCCCGTGTGACGGCGCTGCAGTACAGGGGTAAGCCCTCCTCCAGCTGCAGTACAGGAGGAAGTCCTCCTCCAGGTGCAGTAAGGGGGAAGTCCTCCTCCAGCTGCAGTACAGGGGGAAGCCCTCCTCCAGCTGCAGTACAGGAGGAAGTCCTCCTCCAGGTGCAGTGCAGGAGGAAGTCCTCCTCCAGGTGCAGTGCAGGAGGAAGTCCTCCTCCAGGTGCAGTACAGGAGGAAGTCCTCCTCCAGGTGCAGTACAGGGGGAAGTCCTCCTCCAGGTGCAGTGCAGGAGGAAGTCCTCCTCCAGGTGCAGTACAGGAGGAAGTCCTCCTCCAGGTGCAGTACAGGGGGAAGTCCTCCTCAGTACAGGGGGAAGTCCTCCTCAGGTGCAGTACAGGAGGAAGTCCTCCTCCAGGTGCAGTACAGGAGGAAGTCCTCCTCCAGGTGCAGTGCAGGAGGAAGTCCTCCTCCAGGTTCAGTACAGGGGGGAAGTCCTCCTCCAGGTGCAGTACAGGGGGAAGTCCTCCTCCAGGTGCAGTGCAGGAGGAAGTCCTCCTCCAGGTGCAGTACAGGAGGAAGTCCTCCTCCAGGTGCAGTGCAGGAGGAAGTCCTCCTCCAGGTGCAGTGCAGAAGGAAGTCCTCCCCCAGGTGTGGTACAGAAGGAAGTCCTCCTCCAGGTGCTGTGCAGGAGGAAGTCCTCCTCCAGGTGCGGTACAGGGGGAAGTCCTCCTCCAGGTGCAGTGCAGGAGGAAGTCCTCCTCCAGGTGCAGTACAGGAGGAAGTCCTCCTCCAGGTGCAGTACAGGGGGAAGTCCTCCTCCAGGTGCAGTACAGGGGAAGTCCTCCTCCAGGTGCAGTACAGGAGGAAGTCCTCCTCCAGGTGCAGTACAGGGGGAAGTCCTCCAGGTGCAGTACAGCAGGTCCTCCTCCAGGTGCAGTACAGGAGAAGAAGTCCTCCTCCAGGTGCAGTACAGGAGGAGGAAGTCCTCCTCCAGGTGCAGTACAGGGAGGAAGTCCTCCAGGTCCTCCTCCTCCAGGTGCAGTACAGGAGGAAGTCCTCCTCCAGGTGCAGTACAGGAGGAAGTCCTCCTCCAGGTGCAGTACAGGAGGAAAGTCCTCCTCAGGGGGAAGTCCTCCTCCAGGTGCAGTAGTACAGGAGGTAGTCCTCCTCCAGGTGCAGTACAGGGGGAAGTCCTCCAGTACAGGAGGAAGTCCTCCTCAGGTGCACAGTGCAGTAGGAGGTAGTCCTCCTCCAGATGCAGTACAGGAGGAAGTCCTCCTCCCTCCTCCAGGTGCAGTGCAGGAGGAAGTCCTCCTCCAGGTGCAGTACAGGAGGAAGTCTCCAGGTGCAGTACAGGAGGAGTACAGGGGGAAGTCCTCCCCCCTCCTCCAGGTGTACAGGTCCTCCTCCAGGTGCAGTACAGGAGGAAGTCCTCCTCCAGGTGCAGTACAGCTGTGCAGGAGGAAGTACCCTCCTCCAGGTGCGGTACAGGGGGAAGTCCTCCTCCAGGTGTAGTACAGCAGTGGTGCAGTACAGGAGGAAGTCCTCCTCCTCCAGGTGCCAGGATGCCTCCTCCAGGTGCAGTACAGGAGGAAGTCCTCCTCCAGGTGCAGTACAGGAGGGAGGAAGTCCTCCTCCAGGTGCAGTACAGGAGGAAGTCAGGAGGAAGTCCTACAGGTGCAGTGCAGGGTGCAGTACAGGAGGAAGTCCTCCTCCAGGTGCAGTACAGGAGGAAGTACAGGGGGAAGTCCTCCTCCAGGTGTGCAGTACAGGGGTAAGGAGGAAGTCCTCCTCCAGGTGCAGTAGGTGCAGTAGGAGGAAGTCCTCCTCCAGGGGCAGTACAGGAGGAAGTCCCCTCCAGGTGCAGTACAGGTGAAGTCCTCCTCCAGGTGCAGTACAGGGGGAAGTCCTCCTCCAGGTGCAGTACAGGAGGAAGTCCTCCTCCAGGTGCAGTACAGGAGGAAGTCCTCCTCCAGGTGCAGTACAGGGGGAAGTCCTCCTCCAGGTGCAGTACAGGAGGAAGTCCTCCTCCAGGTGCAGTGGAGGAGGAAGTCCTCCTCCAGGTGCAGTACAGGAGGTAGTCCAGGAGGAAGTCCTCCTCAGGTGCAGTACAGGAGGAAGTCTCTCCTCCAGGTGCAGTACAGGAGGAAGTCCTCCAGGTGTACAGTACAGGAGGAGGAGTCCTCCTCCTCCAGGTGCAGTGCAGTAAGTCCTCCTCCAGGTTGTGCAGGAGGAAGTCCTCCTCCAGGTGCAGTACAGGAGGAAGTCCTCCTCCAGGTGCAGTGCAGGAGGAAGTCCTCCTCCAGGTGCAGTGCAGGAGGAAGTCCTACAGGAGAAAGTCCAGGGGGAAGTCCTCCTCCAGGTGCAGTACAGTACAGGAGGAAAGTCCTCCTCCAGGTGCTCCTACTGCAGTAGGTAGTCCTCCTCCAGGTGCAGTGCAGGACCTCCTCCAGGGGAAAGTCCTCCTCCAGGTGCAGTGCAGGAGGAAGTCCTCCTCCAGGTGCAGTACAGGAGGTAGTCCCCCTCCAGGTACAGTACAGGAGGAAGTCCTCCTCCAAGTGTAGTACAGGGGGAAGTCCTCCAGGTGCAGTACAGGGGGAAGTCCTCCTCCAGGTGTAGTACAGGAAGAAGTCCTCCTCCAGGTGCAGTACAGGAGGAAGTCCTCCTCCAAGTGTAGTACAGGGGGAAGTCCTCCAGGTGCATAATAGGGGGAAGTCCTCCTCCAGGTGTAGTACAGGAAGAAGTCCTCCTCCAGGTGCAGTACAGGAGGTAGTCCCCCCCCAGGTACAGTACAGGAGGAAGTCCTCCTCCAAGTGCAGTACAGGAGGGGGTCCTCCTCCAGGTGCAGTACAGGGGGAAAGTCCTCCTCCAGGGAGGTAGTACTCCTCCAGGTGTAGTACAGGAGGAAGTCCTCCTCCAGGTGCAGTACAGTAGGTGCAGCAAGGAAGTCCTCCTCCAGGTCAGTACAGGAGGTCAGGGGGAAGTCCTACTCCAGGTGTAGTACAGGGAGGAAGTGGAGGTAGTAGGTGCAGGAGGAAGTCCTCCTCCCTCCTCCAGGTGCAGTACAGGAGGAAGTCCTCCTCCAGGTGCAATACAGGAGAAAGTCCTCCTCCAGGTGCAGTACAGGAGGAAGTCCTCCTCCAGGTGCTGTACTGGAGGTAGTCCTCCAGGTCCAGGTGCAGTAGGTGTATTCCTCCTCCAAGTCCTCCTCCAGGTGCAGTACAGGAGGAAGTCCTCCTCCAGGTGTAGTACAGGAGGAAGTCCTCCTCCAGGTGCAGTACAGGAGGTAGTCCCCCTCCAGGTACAGTACAGGAGGAAGTCCTCCTCCAAGTGTAGTACAGGGGGAAGTCCTCCAGGTGCAGTACAGGGGGAAGTCCTCCTCCAGGTGCAGTACAGCAAGAAGTCCTCCTCCAGGTGCAGTACAGGAGGAAGTCCTCCTCCAGGTGTACAGGGGGAAGTCCTCCTCCAGGTGCAGTGCAGGAGGAAGTCCTCCTCCAGGTGCAGTACAGCAGGAGTCCCCCTCCAGGTAAGTCCCTCCTCCAGGTGCAGTGCAGGGGGGAAGGAAGTCCTCCTCCAGGTGCAGTACAGCAAGAAGTTCTCCTCCAGGTGCAGTACAGGAGGAAGTCCTCCTCCAGGTGCAGTGCAGGAGGAAGTCCTCCTCCAGGTGCAGTGCAGGAGGAAGTCCTCCTCCAGGTGCATTGCAGGAGATAGTCCTCCTCGGGTCCGTCTGAGCTGAGGTTTCAGACGGGAGGGTCCAGAGCGCAACATTCTCATCAGCTCACCATCCCTCCCAAACACAGTAGGAGGTAGTAGCTGTGAAGCACTGGCAATTAACCTGTAATTCCACCTGCACCTCACCACCAACGCCAGCTGTTACCGTCCACATTAATGAGGCCAAGTCTCCAAACACGCATGGCACGCTTTGCAGTTTGAACGATGCATCATGTTTTGTCAAGTTTTGTAGTTCTCCTTACAGAATTGTAGTTCTCCTTACAGAACCCAGGATCTGGAATTTCCTCACCAATGTCACAGTGCTCTGTTCCGCCCACATTGTCAACCTAAATAAAGAGGTAAACTGAGGCAGGCTCAAATGCCTAGAAATGGAGCACATTCAGGAATAGGCAGAGGAAGTGCAGTTGGGAACTGCGCAATGCAGCAAGCCGCAGGGAGGCACTGAGGGTTTGGGTGCCACATGTATGGGGAGGGGTGCTGAGGGGTGCAGCCAAAGTCCCACGGGAAGGCGGCTGGCTGAGGTTGAGGAGGGTTCTTGGGGACGTTCGCCGGTCAGGGGAAGTTCCGTTTCTCTGCACTTCGGACGTTGGCTCGAAATAAGTGTCCCTGTCACACCAGACAACAAGGGGCCTCCTGGGGCCAATTCAGCAGAGACAGGGTCGAATCCTACATGAGCGTCTATTCCAATCCTGCCAGCAGCAGGGAGAGCAGCCGGCCATCCATGCAAATCTGCTCTCCCCTCCCCACAGGCCAGATGCTTCTATGGGGTAGAAGCACAGAGATTACACAGGAAAGTAGGAATTACAGGCATGGGGAAGCGGCCAGGTATACCGGTTACAGGCAATGCGGGCTGGGGGGCTGGGCTCGCAAAGGGCAGTGCCTCGGGATCAGATTGTCTCAGCCGCGAGGTTGTTATCTTTCCATGGTGGTAGGCAGTTCTCGGGACAGGAGGATGGACTGCATTCCATGAGCTCCCACGTCCTGGGGTGTACAGCTCCCAGCCAGGTTAGTGCTTTCTCTAATCAAAGAGAACGGTCACGGTTAACAGAGCATGATTAATATTTCTTATAACTATGGCTGGTCCCCATTGTTCAATTTCTGCCCCCGACACCTGTTCTCAAGTTCCGTTTCTCTGAGGGCACGTGTGCGAGTCTTCATTTCATCCCCTCTGGTTCCACTTTACATTGAAATCCTCGCAGAATGTCTGCTCTCTGCCTCCCACCTTTTCTTTCTTCTTGAGAGATATTGTTAAAGATACATCGCAGTAGTGTGACGACAAAGGGGCCACACACTGAACCCGACAAGCTCAGGGGAGGCCCACACGCAGAGGCCGAAAGTGACCACAGAGGAGGGTCTGAACATGAAACTTCCCAACTAGCAGCAAGTCAGGGCGGGTAGTCCGTCCTAGGCCTGCAGCTTCCTCCACAAAGGTCCATCTTGACAGACATTCCTTGGGAATCTCAGAGTAATCTCCTCCAGACCCTCAGGGCGCAGACTCCTGGAACAGGCGACCACAGAACCCTCGTCGTTACCGGGCCCCTGCGCCCCTTCTCTCCGTTATAAATGGTATGCTAACTATCCGGGGCCCCAGTGTGAGAAGCATGTGTGTCTCCAGCTCACTTTCTACCCAGTCCTAGCTATTTCCCCACTTTGCTTTCTCCTGCTTCCTCGAGCCGTCACCAGTGGATTTCATGTAACCCCCTTATGTCTTCTGCTTTGACTTTGCCAGTCTCTGGAGCATTTTCTCAATCTGTTGAGACTTTGCTTTCCGGCAATTGCCATCAGTTTGGCTAAAATAAACTCATAAAAATTCTTTAGAGGTTTGGATGTATCTCATAGTGACAGTGACAATGGTATATTTCTTCCCTCCTTTCCTCAAATTATCAGAGCGGGCTGTAACTCATCAACTCGCTGAAATTAACAGCCAGAGAGTCTTCATTCTGATTGCAATCTCTAGATGTTTAAAACGCTTGCTGGGAGTCAGTCACTCAATTCTGTGTGAAATCCACTTTTCAAGGTGACTTGAGACCCACTTTTCAAGGTGACTTGTGACCCGGTGTGACTTCAAGCTGGTGGCAGATAGGGTGGGATCAGTTTTTCTCTAAAGTTGTCGAAACCAAGTTGAGTCTTCACAGTTCCTTTAGGTATCGCTCATAAAGGAAGGAATATTTAAATAAAAACAGCTGTCAGAGTGTCCTAGGGAATTCTGAAGCAGCTTAATCCTGCCTAGTACAGGCAGTTCCAAAACATCTCCTAATCTGATAATGCTGCTTTTGTTTGGTGAAATGGTCGTAGGCTCCACTGGCGTGCAGCCACCAGGTTAGCTGACTGTTTTCGCTTGTCCTCCCTCCAGTTTCCTTCCAGGTTGTAATTTCTGCAGTGATTTCAAGAGGTAGGTCCTGTTGATGCCAACATTTCTCTTCGGGTCTGAGTTCATTGTCCTGCAAAGTTGAAAAATGAGTTCAAAGACGGTAAGCGGAAGCAGTGGCAGTTTATTGAGGGATAGTTGAGGGATAGATGGACTCCCTTCAGTAGGCAGGGGGCGGGTGCGAGGGGAGGGGGGGTCAAAGCAGGCTGCCGCCAAAGCCCCTTCAGCCAGTCCTAGGGAAGGGGCAGCTGGGGTTCCAGGAGAGCCGGAAGCAGGCCAGTGCTCAGAGCATCCGCTCCATGTTGCAGCCGGTGTGGCTCAGCATCCGAGCTAATTACAGTCCATTAGTCCATGTGTGGAGCCCCACGTGGCCATAAGCCCAGGGGTGCAGGGGAGCCCATCCTCCGCCACAGGAGAGCCAGGAGCCCAGTGCTCCAGCGAGAGAAGAGCATGTGCTTCTTGGTCTAGACCCTAGACTCTAGGGGTAGAGCTGTGCTTTGCTGGCTTCTGATTGGTCCTTTCAAAGAATTCTGCCTTAGCCACGTCCATACATTCTAAGGCTCAGGTCTCCTGCACGCAGTTCTTCCCTGCTCAGCCGGTTGCCTTAGCAACTACGGCCTGACTTTCCCTATTTCCTTCCCCCTCTGTGGCCCCTAGCCCTCTCCCGTCTCCTCACCGTCTGCCGGTTTTTTACAGACAGTCTCAGAAACGGGGGTTGCCTGGTGCAAGGGAGGAAAAGAATGGTCCCTCTCTTCTTCTGAGTTCTTGGTTGAAACCCCCCTTGTAATAAAAGACAGATTAACAGGAGGGAGGAACCATTTTAATTACATAGGGAGCTCCCCAAAGATCTGAGACTCAAAAGGCATCCAGACCACCAAGGCTCACGCACCCTCCTGAGCAAAGGGGTGGGGGTCTGGGCTGCAGAGGGCGAGGCAGTTTGCCTGGAGGCGAGCAGAGGGTCCCCCTCCTGCAGGTTCTCTCTCTCTGGGCAGCAATAGTTGTCTCTGATGATCCTCTCCCTGGCCAGGCCCCTTTCTAACGGAGATTCATTTAATAAATGTAGGTTTCCCTTTCAAAGGGGTAACTTTTACTCAGTTCTCAGAGTTCCTGTGTCTTAAAAATAATCAGCTGAAAAGAATCCTTTTGACCTGAGACATATTTGGGGTGAACATCCGGCCCTCCCTGTGCACCCTGCAGTGTGGCTGCGCTGGGACAGGCTGTGTGGGCTCAGCCCACAGCCACCCCCGCCCCCTACAATCTACAAACTGCAAGTGGGGCGGTAAGTCCTGCCTGCTTCCCTGTGCAGATTACTTGAGGCCAGGCTTGGTAACACCCAACACAGCGTCAGCACCTGATTCGCATGACATACAGTTCAGTCGTTTTTATTTTTCACAGGATATGGGAGGTGAGGGCCGAGACAAGGCTGGGAAAATGAATATGAGCAAAAAAGAGAAAGTTTATCATGACAAGAGGAAAAGATAGAAGTTTTTTTAAATAGTTTCATAAACACAAGAATAGATAAAAGGGTATTTGACAGTTGAGGGAAAAAAATGAATAAAAAAGACAAATCAGTTGCCAAAATGTATTCTGGGTTCAGAACCCGAGCCAGAGTCTTCTTGTCAAAACAGTCCTGTTTGGGCAAGCACAGCTAGATGTTTAGACCTTGATTTTTCTGTGTGGTCTAGAACCTTCTACAGTTTCTGGAGAGCGGGGCTTCCTGAAGCCGAGGCCTTAGCGCTCCTGGAATCTGCCGGGTCCACCCGTGGACAAAACAGCAGAAGTCCTTGCATTTGCAGAGTTTGCATTCCAGAAAGTTCAGTCAAGTTCAGCTTGTGAACAAACATGAATGGTTTAAATGATGTGCCAGTCACTGGGACTAGCCTGGCCCCACTTCTTCCCCAGTCTCTCAACAAGGCTTTGTGGATGCGCCAAATGCCGGGCCTCGGCCTGGGTGTGAGGGCAAGAGTCTGACCTCAAGAGTTCCACTCTCCAGTGGGTGACACCAGCTTGTAAATAGATGCCTGTAAGAATAAGCTGGTAAGTGATTCCTAAGAAAGACTATTCGCTAAAATTAGCGTTTATTCTAGCAGAGTGCTTGCCCTTCTTAGAAAAGCAGTGGCTTTCCAAGTTCAGCACCTGAAAAGGAAAAGTGACCCCACAGGCCACTGTACAACCTGGTCCAAGACGTGAAATGTGTCAAAGGGACCAAAGGGACTGTTGGAACAGACCCGAGCGCACTGCATTTATTTGCTCTTATGACTCAGTAGGAAACGGCTGCTTCTCCTCCTCCGCCTCCCCACCCTGCTCTGCTATTCTGCAGGCGGTTTAACACTGAGCCAGGAGTTCTCAATCCAAGGACCTGGCCGCCTGGCAGGCAGGTGCCTGTGGAGTGATGAGCCACAGGACACCCGGCGGTGGGAGCTGAGTTGACTGGACAGGCCCTCCTGCCCTGTCTTAGGCTCACATCGCCCTGGGCTGAAGTCCTGACTCAGCTTGCCTCCAACGGGCTTTTCAGCCCCGATTAAAACACCAGGCTTTGCCCGCAGTGCATGCTGGGATCTCCTGTCAGGCCCGGGAGCCTATCTAGGTGAGTGCAAAGCTGCCAGGCACCTCCCTGGCCCATGTGGGCCCTGCCCATCAGCCACCCCTCCTTCTTTTCCAGAAGTTTCACCCCTGCGGGGGGAATCTCAAAATATACTGTAAGGCCAGTAAACGTACTGTGGGCTTTGATTTTACACAAAAGTCAATGCAGTCATCATTTCACTAGGAACAATCTTTATTTAGAGGAGAGAGACAGGTCAACCTTTTTGGTTTAAAATATTGGTTACTTATTCCATAATTAAGATATACTTAATTCTCATGCGTCTTGTTTGATGTATATCTTCCAAATGTCATTCTAACTTTGAAATTAGATATGTGTTGGCGCATATTATAAAACCTAAAAAAGAAAAAGATTAGTGTTCATAAATTGCTGAAACTGGAAGGGATGTTAGTGACCATGTATCTCTAACCCCCTTTCAGATGGGTGAGCAAAGCCGGACAAATGGGCCTGCTGAGCCCCAGTTGAAAGAGACAGAATGAAATATCCCTAACATTGCTCCCAGTCAGCCTGCCAGGACATGGCAGTCATCCACAGGCGGCTATAAAGCAGTGATCCAGGAACTACTCTGACCTCCTTTAAGTTTGTTTTCCAAGTCTAAAGCCAAGCCACAAACCCAGAGACAAGCTCAGTCGCTGGTTGGGAACGTCCCTTTGTGCAGCCCATAATAAGAGCTCGCCAACCCCAGACTACTTCTCTCCCTATACCTGGACATCTGTGTCCCGAACAAGGAGGCTGCTAACCTACTGCCTGTCAGTTAACCCCAGCAACTTCCGGGCCCTCCGCCATAAAAGCCCCTGAGGCCCGCTTGGGGACACAGAGCCTGAGGCCCTGGCTCGGTGTTCTCCGCTGAGAGCCTTAGCTGTGCCAGTGCCCCTGCTCCAGCGTCTTTTACATCAGCAGGCGAGAGCCCGAATCCGTCCAGACAGTCACGAGCAGGAGCCGAGCCAAGCCCTGAGGTCCCCGTCCCGTCTACACCTCTCTGTGCTTCCTGGGGATGTCTTCTCGGGAACATGACACTGTAGAAAAACTATCTTCTTTCTTAGAATTGCTTTTAAAAATTAACGAAGTAGTATACACGTTACTAACAAACAAGGCCGAAGTCTATAGAGGGAAGCACGGGAGCCCTGGCTCCCTTTGCTCCTCGCCAGCTGTTCCCACGGCCCCTTTTCCTGCACATGTGGACAGAGAGTATAGGGATGCATATTTGATTTCTGTTCATTGTTGCAAGCGGCATTATAGTGTGCACTTTGATTTTTTCCAAGGACATCTTTCCATAGACAGACTAGCTATTCCTTTGTGTGCAGAGTGCTCACAGTGGGGTGGGCAATCCCTGACTTTCCCCAGCCTTCCTTGAGTAGCTGGTACATATGTTTCCCTGTGTTCCTACATTCTTCATCAGCTGTGCTAATATTCCTATAGTAGAGGTTCCTAAAGATGGAACTCTGGGCCAAAGGGTTCTGCCATTGCAAATGTGGGATTTAGATGCTGGTGGATACTACCAAGTTGCCATCCTATCTAATAAAGAGGGAATATGCTAATTGACTGCCTCACCTCAAAGATGGTGGCACCCGCAGCCACAAGATGGCGGCACCCACTCCCCTCAGCCCCCCAGCCACACAGGACTGGCCCGAGGTGCAGGCAAGCCTTGGATGGCACTTGCCCAGCTGCCCAGGGCCGCCCGAGGCTCAGGAAACCAGGGCTGGCCAAGGCTTGTGCTGCTGGCAGTGGCAGCAGCAGAGGTGTGATGGAGGCGTCGCCTTCTTCTGATCGCCAAGTTGCCTCCCGCCCCAGAGGGCTCCCGGACTGTGAGAGGGGGCAGGCCAGGCTGAGGGACCCCCGTCTTCCAGTGCATGAATTTTCATGCACCGGGCCTCTAGTCCACATATAAAAGAAAATGGTGATGCCCCGCAGTGGGCGCAGGCACTCTCCCCAGCAGCTCGGGTGGCACTGGCACCTACCCCTGCATGAGCAGGAGCACAGGCCCGGGTCTCAACAGGAGCTGAAATGAGCAGAAAGGGAAGGACTCCCTGAGCCAGCCACACGGGCAAGAGAGGCACGGGCCTCGGAGATGCCTGTAAATGGGGACATGGGCATCACCGGAGTGCACTCAAGTTCCCCCTCCATGTCCTCCCAGCTTCTCCAGGAGCTGCCCCTCCCCTCATGTCCAAGATCTGCAAGGTGAACATTTTTACCAACCACATGCCTGGTCACCCACCCACAGGAGGCTTAGAGTGAGGCCATTCCATCTCAGACCAAGGCCAAAGTCAGTCAGCCCCTGGCCTGGGGGAGGGAGTCAGCCCCTGGCCTGGACCTTGGAAGTCAGCCCCTGGCTTGGGGGAGGGAAGCAGAACCTTGCCAGGGAAAGGAAAGACATCAAGGAAAGATCTTGGAACCCAGTGATTCTGGCAGATGGAGGCAGTTTTCTTTGTAATCTCACCACACAGTTCAAAGAATACGCTTAGGGCTCAAATCTAGCTTCTCTTTCCTCTGTAAATGCAAATAAATGTGTTAATGTTATGGAACTCAAGGGGTCCACTTGCCTGTGTGCATGAAAGCCCAATCAGACGCAAACAGGAGTTTCCAGCTAAGCAAGTAAAGGTTTACTTTGAAGGAAATGGCACCAAGACTAGAGTCACCGGTGAGCTCCTACTCCAAGACCTGGCTCCCCGCGGGCGTCTAGAGCATGGGCTGTACCAGGGACTCTGGAGCTGAGGCTGTGGGCTCTGCTGGTCGACTGG
The DNA here is from genome assembly GCA_025583905.1 of Ia io. NCBI lineage: Eukaryota > Metazoa > Chordata > Mammalia > Chiroptera > Vespertilionidae > Ia > Ia io. The sequence goes on from JAJQQW010000019.1 coordinate 6,944,229, forward strand.
GGCCAGGGTAGGGATAGTTGACCATTGTATCAGGTCCTGATCTCAGCCACGGAGCCGCCTGTCCAGTTTGGTGAGGTTTGGTGACTAATGTCCTTTCCTCTCTCGGGCCTGGGGCTGAAACACACCTGAAGACAAGCTGTTTTTCCCAGTTTGATCCAAACCCTATTTTTGTGGTCAACAGACCTGAGGCTTTCTTCCTAGACAGTTTGATGCTGAGCAGAAGCTGAGGCCTCCTGGTTAAGGATGAGTCCGTGGACAGAAAGTGAGGCTCACCTTGAAGACATGCATTTCTGCAGTTACATTAACTTCCTTATAGGCTGTGGCGAAAATTAGACGGAAAAACAAAAGTCTTGGAAGAGTGATTTACACATATGAAACTCACTAGCAATGTTAGCTTTCTAATATTATAATTAAACTAGAAGCCCGGTGCACGAAATTCATGCATGGGTGTGTGTGTGTGTGTGTGTGTGTGTGTGTGTGTGTGTCCCTCAGCCCAGCCTGCACCCTCTCCAATCCAGCATCCCTCTCACAATTCTGGACTGCTGGCTCCTAATCACTCACCTGTCTGCCTGCCTGGTCGACCCTAACTGCCCCCCCCTCCCACCAGCCTGATCGCCCCTAACTGCCCCTGCTGCCAGCCAGGTCACTCCCAACTGCCCCTCCCTGCTGGCCTGGTAGCCCCTAACTGCCCCCCCCCGCCAGCTTAGTCACCCCTCACTGCCCCCCCCCCCGCCAGCTTAATCTCCCCCAACTGCTCCCCCTGCCAGCTAATCACCCCCAACTGCACCCCCCCTGCCAGCCTGGTCACCCCACCCAGCCTGCTGTTCAGTTGTTTGGTCGTCCCTCAGGCTGGCCCTGGGCAGCTGGGCAGCCACCACCCGAGGCTTGCCTGTGCCTCGGGCCGGCCCTGGGGGGCTGGGGGACTGACGGGGCTGGGGGACTCTGGAGGCAGGTGCCCCAACGGGGCTGAGGGGACTGGGCACCACCATCTTGTGGCTGCGGGCACCACCATCTTTGAGGGTGTAGCAGTCAATTAGCATATTCCCTCCTTATTGGCTGTGGGCACCACCATCTTTGTGAGGGCATGATGATAAATTAGCATATTCCTTCTTTATTAGATAGGATTGCATGCTTTTATACCATTGTAATATAATTTTAGTATGTTGACAATATTATTAATAATGTATTAGTGATATTATTTAATATAATTACCCAACTCCTTATTTGTTCTATTAGTTATCTGTCACAGCATAACAAATTACCCAGAACCTAGTGGTTTAAAACAGCAACATTTACTGTCTCAGCTTCTGTAGGTCCAGGACCTGGCTAAGCAGCTGCTGTCCCTCAAAGTCGCTCTCAAGGCTGAAATCAAGGTCATTCCACGGTCCCCTCCTGTGGCTCCTGTGTACTGTGGCTGAAGGCTGCCCTTAATTCTTGTCACATGGACTTTTCCAGCACGACAGCTTGCGTCGTCATCAAGGTGAGTGAGACAGGAGGGCGAGAGCCCCAGGAAGACAGATGTTTGACTTCTTTCAAAAACATATTTTTATTGATTTCAGAGAGGAAGGGAGAGGGAGAGAGCGATAGAAACATCAATGATGAGAGGGAATTGTTGATTGGCTGCCTCCTCACACCCTCCAGTGGGGATTGAGCGCAACCCTGGCATGTGCCCTCACCGGAGAATCAAACCCTGACCGCCTGGTTCATAGGTCGGTGCTCAACCACTGAGCCATGCTGGTTGGGTGACATCTGAGTTTTTAGACTTTAATCTCAGAAGGAACTTCTCATCTCTTCTGCCACATTCTGTTCATTAGAAACGAGCGGTTGGGCCTCGCCCCCACAGAAGGGGCGGGATGACCCAGGAGGGAGCACGGGAGGACCAGGAGGAGTCATTTCAGAAGCAGCCTTGCACAATAGCTGGCCCTGAGCGTCCTGGCTTGGAGACCAAGATAAAGCAAACTGAGTTAAAGACCAAACTGGTTCTAGCTCAGGTTTCAGGCGGAAAGGAAGGTAAATATCCTGCTTGGCTGGTATTCTTTGCTGTGTAAAGCACAGTTCAGGACAACAATGTCTACCTGAGCACATCGGAAAGGCCCCGGATGCCTGTGGAGACCAAGGCCGACGCCAGCTGAGCTCAGTGATAACCAAGCAATGCACAAGGGACTCCGTGAGCTGGTTAATCACCAGCATGATGTGTGGGTGGGGGGGACCATTCCCAGGAAAGGAAAGAAAACATTTTGTTAGAAGCAGAAAACGCGCTCAGTCGGGTGAATACATGGCAGCATGACTGAGTCACCTTCCCTTGACTGCCTGGCTCTCTTGCCTTCTGAAACTGCTAGGGAGACACAATCCATTTATCATGGGGACGGGGGGGCGGGGGCGGGGTGGAATCAATGAACGGCTTTGATAGAGTGAAGACTTCTGGAAAAAATAAAATAAATTCTTACTTTATGTCTTACATCAAAACAAGATTTCAAATGGTTCTAATATTTTAATGGGAATAAATAAATTCATGGTTTTCTAGTTTTGAGTAGAGAATGCCCTTTCTGTGTACAAACCACTCAGACTTCATAAAAGCATCATATGTTTTAATAGGTAAAAATTAAAAATGTCTCCATTGCCAAAAATGGTACTAGTGAACACATAATATGAAATAATGTGTACAGAACAAGCTGAAACAAATATATGCTACATATGTATAATCCTGAAAGACAAAATGTTTACCCCCCCCCACCCCCCCCACACACACACCTGCAGATTTCTCTTAGCTCACACGTGGCTACAACCTCACTGCAGTCACAGCGCTGGGCGGGCACGAACCACACAGAGCCTGGAGGAGGAGGGGTGGCCTGTGGCCAGGGCAGAAAAGTGGTCTCTCAGTGGTTAGTGTCGATGATAAACCAGCGTTAAAGGTTGACTCATCCATTTAGCAACAGACTGCAAGCTCTTCTAGGATCTGGGAGGTCGGGGGATTAGAGGGAAAAAGACTATTTTGTGATTTTGGTGGAATACCATCTAATTTGGAAGAGAAAGGTGCTCACATGACATGACTTAAGAATTAAATACAGACAATGCAGCAGGGTTCCAGCGAGGTAAAGACAGTCCAGCTCACAGAACCTTAATTAACACTCTTTTCCTTCCCCGCTGCCCTTCCAGGAGAATGAAAAGGAGAAAAGAACATGGGAGATTGGTGGTGGAGAAGGCAGAGGTGGGGGGACTGCACAGCCCTGGCCCCTGCGCCCTGGCTTGGTCCCTCCCAGGCGCTGGCCTATGGGCTCCCCCTGCCCCTCCTGCTGGCTCCCTCTCCCTCTCCCTCTCATTTACACTCAGGCCTCTGCTCCGACACCATCCCGGGCGCCCCTGGGCACCGCGGGTCAGCAGCCTGCGCCGTGGCCCTCGGTCCCACCCCTTCCACCCTGCCGTGTTGCTCTCACGCTGCTCACCGGCTGGCACAGGTGTGTCTGCTGCCCGTGGCCCGCCGCTCTGGAAAGTGCCCCCCGGAGCAGCACCCCTGCTTGCGCTGTGGGGCTGGGCCTGGAAGAGGTCCCGCTCACTGCTCCGTGCCCAGGGCTCCGTGTGTCACAGCCCCTGGCGGACGCTCTGTCTCCAGAGCCCGTTCCTCATCAGGCCTTGGACACAGGAAACAGTGAGAGAACGTATAAACTTGACCTTCGTGGCCAGTGCCTTGGAGCCTGGCGAGAGCTCCCTCCCCAAAGTAAGAATCAACCCACTTCTCCTTCCTTTATTAAGGCAAAGAAACCACCAACGAAACACCACAACCGCTTCCATATCTTAGCAAGGTTTCTCAGGGGTGGCTCGGAGGGGCTTTGCTGGGCCCTCGTGGCGCCCTGAAATCCAGGCAGCCTGCGCTATGCCTTTAAAAATTTTCTATTGATTTCATAGAGAGGGAGGGAGAGGGAAAGAGAGATGGAAACATCAATGATGAGGGAGAATCACCCATGGGCTGCCTCCTGCACACCCCACACTAGGGATCAAGCCCGTAACCCGGGCATGTGCCCTGACCAGGAATCAAACATTGACCTCCTGGTTCATAGGTCCACGCTCAACCACTGAGCCACACTGGCCGGGCTGCACAATGCCTTTTGGACATTCTGACAGCCCAGCTAAAAGCCCATCGGAAAAACAAAGGCGTCTCCCTTTCTTACAGCAGGGCGTGAAATGAGACGGAGGAATGAGCCTAAGCAGGGCGGTGGGATCCCACGGAGAAGAGGGGCACCCCTGCGGGTGGAAGTGCGGGGCTGCAAAGCTCTGAGCGCCGGGAAACGCGTGACTCATTGCACGGACTGGCGTGGGTCCTGGGCTCCAGGGCGCCGCAGGGGTGACGGGCAGTGGCCGCTGCGGGGACCAGGCCTCCGGGGCCGGGGGCAGAGCCTCGAGTGGGACCGCGCTTGCAGTGGGCAGGGGACAAGGGTGTGAGCAGCGGCCCACGGAGGCCGGAGGAGGCCAACCGCGGAGGTGACCCGAGGCCCAGAGGCCGGGCATGCACGGGGGCGGGCAGCTGCGGGGCTGGGGTTCAGCGCGTCCACACCGGCAACGGGGCTCTTCCGCAGGCGTGTTCCGACAGAGCCCAGTCACACACACTCAGCTGTGCCCAGCTGTGCCCAGCCCCCGGCATGGAGGGGAGGCGGGGGAGGGCAGGCAGGTGGGATCTGGCCACGGAGGGAAACGGAGCCAGAGCCCGTTTCCTGGTCATTGTACCTGAGGTCAAACCTGGCTCAGTGCCTCCAGGAAGGACCTGGGCTGGGGATGGAGGAGCTCTGCCCAGCAGGGGAGGGCCTGATGCCCCGCGGGGGGAGGGCCTGATGCCCCGCGGGGGGAGGGCCTGATGCCCCGCTGGGGGAGGGCCTGATGCCCCGCGGGGGGAGGGCCTGATGCCCCGCGGGGGGAGGTCCTGATGCCCCGCTGGGGGAGGGCTGGGTGCCCTGCTGGGGGAGGGCCGGGAGCCCCATGGGGGAGGGCCTGATGCCCCGCGGGGGGAGGGCTGGGTGCCCTGCTGGGGGAGGGCCGGGTGCCCCGCTGGGGGAGGGCCTGATGCCCCGAGGGGGGAGGGCTGGGTGCCCCGCTGGGGGAGGGCCTGATGCCCCGCTGGGGGAGGGCTGGGTGCCCTGCTGGGGGAGGGCCGGGTGCCCCGCTGGGGGAGGGCCTGATGCCCCGAGGGGGGAGGGCTGGGTGCCCTGCTGGGGGAGGGCCGGGTGCCCCGCTGGGGGAGGGCCTGATGCCCCGCAGTGGGAGGGCTGGGTGCCCCGCTGGGGGAGGGCCGGGAGCCCCATGGGGGAGGGCCTGATGCCCCGCGGGGGGAGGGCTGGGTGCCCTGCTGGGGGAGGGCCGGGTGTCCCGCTGGGGGAGGGCCTGATGCCCCGCGGGGGGAGGGCTGGGTGCCCTGCTGGGGGAGGGCCTGATGCCCCGCTGGGGGAGGGCTGGGTGCCCTGCTGGGGGAGGGCCGGGAGCCCCATGGGGGAGGGCCTGATGCCCCGCGGGGGGAGGGCTGGGTGCCCCGCTGGGGGAGGGCCTGATGCCCCGCTGGGGGAGGGCTGGGTGCCCTGCTGGGGGAGGGCCGGGTGCCCCGCTGGGGGAGGGCCTGATGCCCCGCGGGGGGAGGGCTGGGTGCCCTGCTGGGGGAGGGCCAGGAGCCCCATGGGGGAGGGCCGGGTGCCCCGCTGGGGGAGGGCCTGATGGCCCGCAGGGGGAGGGCTGGGTGCCCCGCTGGAGGAGGGCTGGGCGCCCCGCTGGGGGAGGTGGGGGGGAGCTGAGAGCTGCCTGGTGGCCGCCTTCCTGCCCTCTCCGATGGTGTCTCAGCACAGGCATGAGGCATGAGTGTGGGGCTCACAGGGTCTCACTGTCTCGTGTGCCGAGGAGCCGGCTGGCCTCAGGGAGAAACAGCCTGGGCCGGCAGCCCGAACACCAGGCTCCTCTTCCCCATCTGCTGTCTTGTTCTTCAGGGGGCCGGGCCAGTGTGGCGAAGGCCCTGGAAAAGGGAAGATGGGGTGAAGCTATCGCAGTGCCAGTGCTTTCGGTAAGGACTGGAGGCCCTGCTCTGCGGATCGCTGCCCACCTGACGGGACCGCCATCCACAGGAGGGACCTCCTCCCCAGAGCCGGAGGCAAACTGCTCCACGTGAGGGTCCAGGAGGGAGGGCCGGGTACTGGGTCCGAGGGAGGGAACAGGAGGCATGGTGGCAGGTTTTATTTTTAATAAAGGAAGTGTTATAAGGAACATGCTGTGTCCAGGGGAGCATAGCTGGGATTCTGCTTCTGGTCCAGGAGCAACGAAGCCTGAGGCCGGGGTGTGCTGAGAGAAAAGTTCAAGACTAGGGTGGAGGAAAGCATGGAAAAACCAACCACTGCCCCACCCTCCCCAAAGAAAGGAGGAAACCAGAAAAGCAAATCCAGGAGCGAAGGCAGGTGATCCCAGGAGACGGGAGGAGGGGCCCAGACGGAGAGCAAGCGGCTGGCGGGGCCGTGACACGAGCCAGGACGAGTCTGAGCAGGGACGGCCCGTGGCCGGAGCTCAGCCCACACAGAACAGGAGGGGAGACCTTGGCGGGAGGGAACCCCGCCTCCGGCTCTCGGGGAGCCCCTCACGCGGCCGTGCCCCCGCATGGCGGGGAGACCGTCAATGGGTGCGGGGAGACCGTCAATGGGCACGGGGAGACCGTCAATGGGCGCGGGGAGACCGTCAATGGGCGCGGGCGCTGTGCACCGGGCGTGGAATAAGGCTTCGCAGGGGATCTCGGCTGCGCAGATTACCAGCAAGAAGACTGACAACGGCTTCCAGGCGTTTGCTTCCGTCATTCCTCATGCGGCATTTTTCCTGTTCAAAGCTCTTTGGAGGGCCAGCAGGAGAGGGCCAGGAGGAATTATCCCCAAAACATCCAGCCACGTTAGCAGGTTCTGAGGCAGAATCGGTGCTTTTCTCGTTGCTTCCACGCACCCTGTCTGCTTCAGTGCTGAGCACAGCGGGGGCTTGACACATTAGCCAGAAGCAAGCTTCGTTCCGGAAACTGAGACTGTGCAGTGTCCCCGCTGCCCACCTTGTCCACTTTCTCCACACTGTCCACCTGTCCACCTGTCCACCTGCCCACCTGTCCACACTGTCCACCTGTCCACCTGTCCACACTGTCCACCTGTCCACACTGTCCACCTGTCCCCGCTGCCCACCTTATCCACTTTCTCCACACTGTCCACCTGTCCACCTGTCCACCTGCCCACCTGTCCACACTGTCCACCTGTCCACACTGTCCACCTGTCCCCGCTGCCCACCTTGTCCACTTTCTCCACACTGTCCACCTGTCCACACTGCCCACCTGTCCACACTGTCCACCTGTCCCCGCTGCCCACCTTGTCCACTTTCTCCACACTGTCCACCTGTCCACACTGTCCACCTGTCCCCGCTGCCCACCTTGTCCACTTTTTCCACACTGTCCACCTGTCCACACTGTCCACACTGTCCCCGCTGTCCACACTGTCCATGCTGTCCCTGCTGTCCCCGCTGTCCACCTGTCCATGCTGTCCACACTGTCCACCTGCCCACACTGTCCACTTTATCCACGCTGTCTACACTGTCCCCGCTGTCCATGCTGTCCACGCTGTCCACGCTGTCCACCTGTCCACATTGTCCCCGCTGTCCACACTATCCCCGCTGTCCACCTGTCCACGCTGTCCACACTATCCGTGCTGTCCATGCTGTCCCCGCTGTCCACACTGTCCCCGCTGTCCACACTGTCCCCGCTGTCCACCTGTCCATGCTGTCCACACTGTCCACCTGTCTACACTGTCCCCGCTGTCCACCTGTCCATGCTGTCCACACTGTCCACTTTATCCATGCTGTCTACACTGTCCCCGCTGTCCGTGCTGTCCACGCTGTCCACCTGTCTACACTGTCCACCTTATCCACGCTGTCTACACTGTCCCCGCTGTCCGTGCTGTGCACGCTGTGGTGGCCTCTGGGTTAGTTACTTAGAGCCATTCAAGTCCTCCAACTAGATTCACGTCACTGGGTCCACACGCTCCTCTGGTTATGACAACTGCAAATTCCGATCCTTCTACGGCTTTCAATGATCAGAGCAGTTCTAGGAATTTGAGTTATTTTACATTTAAAGCTTTCTCTTTAGTGTCTCCTGTTCCTACTAAGAAAGAGAACTAAATTCTAGCGCCTGAGTAATTTCAGGAAGCACACTGCTAACACCACGAGGAGCTGCTGCAGTTCTTCAGGCTTTCCTCTCACTCCCCTGTGCCATAAGCAGAGTCTCGATGTCTTCTGCACCAATTACCTGGCTCTGAACTCACCTCTTCCATTCAAATGTTTCTGTTTTCTAATATTTTCTATTCATTTATCTAAGACTAGTTCCTGATATTCACCATGTGCTTTTTTTCTCACTTCTATGCCATCTTTTTTCCTTCCCCAAATTAGTCTTTGGCACATCAATTAGTCATTATTTCTAACTGTTACTTTGCAGGAAAAGCCCTGCTTTTCTCACAGGTCTGGCCTCCTAGCAGTGTGACCATTAACTTCCCGATTCATGGAGCTGTTTGGTGTCCTGCCTCTTTACCAGGGGGGCATGTTTCGCAGTAGTTACTCCCGGAATCTCTTTATAAGGAGATGTGCACTCTGGTACGTGCTCGGCTCGGACCTGACTCATTGTGCTGGCTCGATGAGTGACTCGTGCTGACTCATCGTGCTGGTCTCTGCGCTTCTGAGAGTCCCTCTATTGATCAAGTCAGTATTAACCTTATGTGTTTCCACTTTAAAAGGTAAGTTTATCCTTGAAACATCAAGGCAAGGTGCCACCATACTTTGGTTTATCCTTGCAGATGGAGCACAAGAAGGGACATGGAAATGGGGAGGCACACATCGCTAATTCTCAAGGAATCATCTTCGTCGACGGAAGAGTGGGTGGGTGCTTAGCCCTGCCATAGTCCTCGCTTCGTGTCTTAAAGCAGGTGTTCAACACTGTTATCATAGCGGTGGAATTATCTCACATATATTTGCCATTTATTAGCTTCCCAACCCTTAGAATCTAATTCACAATTTTTAATTAAAAATCTGAATTCTAGACATATAAATTAAATATATATAATTGAATGATGGAAGATAAATTGTAAGTACTTGGAAAAAATTAGTACTTGATTTTTTGATATAAAAGTAGAACAGTAAACTTGATGTGATTAGGAATTTTCATGAGGCTACTTATAATTAAACTAGTGGCCTGGTGCATGAAATTCGTGTACATTAAAAGGGAATTAATTAGAGGAAATATTTTAATATTGCTTTTTGCCCTTTCTCTATAATAAAAGTGTCAGAGATGAAAGAAAATTAGTAAAATATATATGGGAATCGAACTGTGATCACCTGGTTCATAGGTCCATGCTCAACCTCTGAGCCATGCTGGCCAGGCCTGTGTGTGAGTTTTAAGAAGACAGTGGAAGACGGGAGGTTTCCCGGGTGCTCAGCTGTCTGCAGGAGTCCAGGCGAACCTCCCCCCAGTTCACAAGCTGTGCGCCTTCCCACGCTACTAGGTCTCCTTGAGTCCCCTCCTCATTCGGAAAACGACGACAGCAGGGGGACCTCACCAGGTTACGGAGGGGTTGGTGGTGAGGTGGTCGGTAATTGTCCCACATATCGGACATACAACAGAGACCTTGACGTGGCTGGTGGGTGGCCCTGTCCCTTCGTAACGAGCAGAATGTCCCATGAACATTCAGTCCAAAACAGCCTATCCCTGTATTCCTCTGAGAACAGTGATCAGCGCTCGTCCGTAACTCCCGTGTCGGCTCCTCTGCTCTTTCAGACCCTGGGAGTTGCCCTACTTCCGAGTGCGCTATTAGTTTTCACTTTAAACCCCGTTTCCTTGTGAGCCCAGGCCCTTCCTCTGCTGGAGGTCATGCAGCCATTCCCGTGAAGAGACCCCTGACCCCTGTACAGACATCTGTGTGGATTGGAGGGGGAAGGTGGGCGGGCGGATACTCAGGTGCAGGGACAGCTGTGCCTCGTGAGTATTAGCGTCAGGGTGGCGTGACCCTTGGCCCTGGTCTGGGGCGCACTCACCTCCTTCCTTCCCGAAACACTGTTCTCATAAATGGCAACATTCGACTTTTAAAATTTAAGTCTGTAATCTTACTTTCCTTTCCATGGCTTTCGCTATGAAGTCAAATAAATATGTTTTTCATAAGGGTCTTACTAATTTAAAGCATTTGAAAATGTAATGAAAACCTTTTCGGAATCCAAAGAAAGCTCTACACATGCAGTTTCTTCCAGGTTTCATTCTACACTTCCGTCATGAGAGGGAGCGGAGGGCTGGCTAGCCTGACCTTGAGGTTTCCCTTCCCCGAAAGGGAAGTGGGGGAAGTCAGAGGCCCCAAAAGTGGGCTGTGCAGTGGGGAGGAAGATCCGCAGAATAAATGGCAGTTGGAGTGTAACTGTTATTTCTTGTTTAGATAATAAGGAAAGAAAACAGAATATTCATGGTGCTGATTTCAAAGAAGAAACCCCTCCTGGGAGCCAGCTGCTCCCTGTGAGGTCTGCACTGGCAGACGGCAGGGAAGGGGGTCTCTGCCTCTGTCCCGGGGACACACGTTTGCTCACACCCCGGGGCCGAGCTCCGCGTGGCCGGGAAAGCCTGTCGGGGAAGCAGCCGGGACCTCACATGGCCCTGCACTCGGAGCGCTGGGCCCACGTGGCCTTGGGGCCTCGGTCAGTACTGAGTAATTTATAAAGGGAAACGCCTTAAAGTTCCCAGTCCCTAAACCCTTAGTAAGCAAATGTCAACACCTCTCCAATGGCCATTTCGGGTTCTGAATATAAAAGTGCACCACCGTTACCTCTGAAGGCACAGCCCTGTCCGAAGAAAGAGCCTTATTTCTGGCAGACCAGGCCCCGCCCAGCCTCGGCCACGGGAATTAAACAAAGAGAAAATGTGTGCATGCCGTGACGGAGCCGGCCAGTCATGCTAAGGCTTTGGATGAACAAAAAACTCACATTTAGAAAAGCAGGTCTATTCTCACCTCATCCTGGGAACCATTAGCCAGGCACGAACAATAAACTGCTGTTCCTGAAGCCGCTCTCGCTGCCTCCTGGCCTGGTTAGCTGTGGATTTGCATGAGGTCCTCGCGTTGATTAGACTGAGCGTTCAGCTCAATGACACCATTCAGCTAGATTCAGAGGGTCCCTCCTGCTTCTCACTAGGGATTACATCTGGGTGCTTGTGACTCAGTGGGGCCGTTTCCCCGAGGTGCCCAGACCAGGGCTCGTGCTGTGCAGGCCGGCCAGGCTGTCCCTGCAGTGCCCTCAGGGCCTGCGCTCTGCGCCTGCTCCCAGACTCCATGCTGAAATGTCTGGGTTCCAATTTAACTGAGTCATTGCTTAGCCTTGAGGCAGTTTAGTTTCCTCATCTCCAAATTAGAGCAAGTACACTTAGCAAACATCGCTCCTTTGAGATTAGAGAGATCTCAAGGTAACGTATTTTATACATGGCAGGAGCCCTGGCTGGACACGTCGCCAGGATTCAGGGCACACGGATGTGTCTGGGGAACTTGCCACCGAGGCACCTGAAATCTACCAGGTTAGCTGGAGGATCCGACGCAGGCACCCGAGTCGGTAGGGACACGTTGGGTTCAGAAAGGAGGGCTGATCAGTTCAACATGATGACATCTGTCTCTTAGAGCTCAACTCCCAACCGGCTCAGGTCTCTCTAAATACGTAGTGAGGAAGCTGGATAGTATTAAAGGTATCTCCCCTTTTGCCCCCTTCCCCCATATCTGTAATACCATCAACAATAAAAAGTTTATAAAAACAAAAGAAGCTGGTGGAATTTGAATTGTTTCTGTCAAGGTGACTCCATTTGTACCTCAGGTGGTGTGAGACTTGGGAAAATTAATTACATGTAACCATATATATCCATATATATAATATCCATATTATATCCATGTATAATATATAATGTATTGTATATATATAATGTATCCATAATATATATTTAAAATATGTATTAAATATATTCTACATTTGCCAGCCTAACAAATATAGAAGGGAAACATTTCCTGAGCTATTATTCTGTGTACTTCATGACTTTATATACAGTTTTTGGTGAGACTAATGAAAATTACAGTTTCCATTTCTTTATCTTTGATCTGGAAAAGTACAGATAAGTACCAGGTTTCGTCGGGCACCAGAAGATGGTTTGCACGTTACCACGAACAATGAATTACTACTCGGAAGCAGATCTTGAATGATGGAAATGCCCTCCCTTTTTTTGGAAGCTGGTTATCAACGAAGATGAATCACCAGGACTGTAGACTTCATCGTGAATTGGCAGGAAAACCAGAAATAGCCTCAAAGGAGATTGATGAATAAGGTCTCACAGACGTTACCACTCCTGCCTCAAACCCACAGCAACTCAAAGCCTGAAATACGGAATTCAGGATTTCAACGTTTCCTCAAACTGTGAGCGGACAAAGGGGGAAGAAGCCAGCACATTAGTCTGACTGCTCACAAAGCAACTTCAGACAGTTCCAAGTCAATAATACACCAAAATCAAGAAAGTAAAACTAGCATCTCAACAAAGAAAGGTGACAGTTAGGAATGGGCTGAATGGTGTCTCCCGGAATGGATACTGAATCCAGCACCCGTATCTCAGAATGTGACGGTGTTGGAGACAGCGCCTTTGGAGAGGTGACTGAGGTAAATGGGGTCATCCATCAGGGTGGGCAGATCCACCATGACTGGGTCCTTTTAAGAAGAGATTACGATGGGGACACACTCAGCGGAAAGACCATGTGAGGGGGAGGATGGGGGGGTGCACCTGTAAGCCAAGGAGGATGCTCAGAATGAAGCCAACCTGCGGACACCTCGGCCTGGGACGTCAGCCTCCAGGGCTGTGAAGAATGCATGTTTGTTGTTTAAGCCCCTCAGGATGGGGTTGGTGATGCCAGCCCTGGGAGACTGATAGGGTCTCCTCCACCACCCAGAGGAGGGGGACCCTCACTCTCTCTCTTGGATCCATGAACACTCTTACATTTGGATTGTGCCTGTGATTTTCAAGGCAGCTTCACCTGTGGCAGCAGCGGAGGTCTAACAGGACAGGCCCTCATGACCCCATGTCACCAGTGAGGAGAGTGAGGGGCCCTGTGATCAGTGTTCGCCAGAGCCCGCCCGGCAGGAAGCAGCCTGGCCAGCCTGATGCCAAGTCCTCAGGCTGGATCCCAGGGTTTCTGCATCTCCGAGAGGCACGCATTTCCTCCACAGCCTGGATGAGTCTGAACTTCCTTCCCCTCCTTCCTTCCTCTCTCCTTGCCAAGGAGACGTCTGCTCTCGGGACTCAGGGAGGACACCCCGTGGGGCATGGGCTTTACCACTTTGGAAAGCGGTTCGTAATTTCACAGACACAAATTTGTATTTCTAAACTTAACTTTTATTCCTAAAGAGAAAGAAAAGGACAATCTCTGTGTGACAGAACAAAAACAAGTCATTACAGCCCCTCCCTCCACCACCACTCATGCTATTAGATCCTTCTAGGGAAGGGTTAGAGAGGAAGGATTGCTCCACATATAAGGACGGTCCTCTGGAGAGGCAGGCTCTTTGTGGGGTGAGGATGTGAGGACATTTATAACCACAGAGAACTTGGGGGACAGGGAGGGTGTCTAATGAGGGAGTTAGGAAGCTGAATTGATAATGTACTATGTAAACCCCACCACGGAATTCCCACTTTGGTGTCTCCAAGAGCTTTTCAGTAGAGGTCTACATTACTGTTCAATGATCTTTGGGGCAGGAATTGTGTTTCTTTTTCTCTCTCTCTCTCTCTCTCTTCTCTCTCTCTCTCTCACATGTCATACTAAACTGAGACAGGTCTTAAAGTGGGCCAATTTTATTTGAATCACAATCGTTTCCCCTTAGGTGCATTGAGAAGTGAGCTAGAGTAAAGATTAATCATGTAAACTACAGGTAAACAGAAAGACATGGAACTCTCCAGATCTCAAAATATGACTCCATAAAACGTCTTCTGGATCAGCTAATACTTCTCAACAAAAGCCACTCTTAGGTCTAAAAAGAAATCAGCCTCTCCCTCTCTCTCATTCTTTCTATTTCTCTTTCACCATCCATCTTTCCACGCATTACCCATCCATCCATCCATCCATCCATCCATCCATCCATCCATCCATCCACCCAACCATCCACCCACCAATCCATCCATCCATCCATCCATCCATCCATCCATCCATCCATCCATCCATCCTTTTATTCCTCTATATGTCTGTTTACATATCTGTCTGTATATTATACTGAGAAGTTTCTATAATTTATCTCTAGTTTGTAAAATCTTCCTGCATGCAAGTTCTAAGTGAGAAAAACTGCCCATAACTAAAGTAAGAGAGTGTGACTATCGGAGCTCCTGCTCATTGCTCCACATCCTCACAGGCTGAGTGACTCATCTCTCACCTTCAGGACATGGAGCCAAGGGGTGAAGGAGCAAAGACACCACCTTTAACCAGGAAAGGGCCTCCTGTTGTCTCTGCTCCATGTCACTGGCCTGGGCTTCTTCGCCGTGCGGTGGCCTCAGGTCAGCCAGACTCCTCACCGGAGACTGGAATCCAAGGCAAGTGTCCCAAGAGAAGGAGCGGAAGGGCACGAGGTCTCTATGGCCTAGCTCCCAAGTCACACGGTGTCACCTCCGCCATATGCTGCGGGTTGAGGCAGGCACAGAGTCCTGCCGGTTCAAGGGGAGAGGGCAGGCCCCCTGACCTCTCAGTGGGAGGAACGTCGGCGCTCCTTGTGAGAAGAGCATGTGCGGAGACGGGCTGTGGCTGTTCTTGAAGATACAGCCCCGCAGGCAGCAGTGGGGCTGCAGGCCCTCCGCCTTCTGTGACCCTGAGGGTAGAGATAAGTCCCCACTTCGTGGCCCCGGGAGGCACAGGCCCCTCACTGCTCCCTCCCTATCAGGGCACAGGCAGGGGCAGCTGGGGAGGGGTGACAAGTGTCTCCCAGGAGCCAGGGCCGCGGCAGCCCAGCAGCAGGGAGGGAGGAGGGCCGCGCTGCCCCTGCCCCCGGAGAGGGGGAAATGTGCCGAGAGAAACCTGGGGCGGGAAGGCCTGCATACAGGAAGGGCTACTTGGTTGTGGGAGGGAATGGTTTCTCCACAGGAAAGTGGTGCCTACCTTGACCCTGAAGGAGGTGGGGTCCCCGCTTCTCAGGTGTGCGGGGTGGGGAGGGGGAGTCCAAGAGCAGGTAGGCCAGGTGGCCGGGCCTTGGGAACGGTGCCGGCCCCTCCAGGAGCTGCCATGTAGCGCACACCGAGCGACGGCCACTGCGCCCCGAGCCTGAAGCTCCCTTGGTCCTGGGGCGCACCTGGCCTTGGGGGCGACAGAACAGGGAGCGCCTGAACTGACCGGGTTTGTCTGGAAGTGGCCAGGCCACCTTGAAGCTCAACGCATAATTTTGCCCTGAGTTGTAGGAGGAACGTGGCCAGTTTTGTTTTTATACCTGGGGTCTGGCTAGCACAAATCGCACCCACTGTCCAGCTATTCCCGCCATGATGGGTACTTAACCTGTTTCCAAATTTTCACTTAGAAATTCGGCTGCATGACAACTTCCACATGTTTACTTATGCACGCGCCCACTTCTCCAGAAAAGGTACTTTCCAGTGAAAATTCCATCGGTCCCTGCTTTCCTACAAGGACCTGCCTGTGCCGTGGGACTGGAATGTGGGCTATTGTAGGCGGGGCCTGTAGGCGGGCTTTCCGTGTGGCCCGTGTGCTGTCTGCAGTCAATGTTTGTCGAACAAATAATTCACATTTATGTACAAATAACTCTGTGCTATCTTTTCTAAATTTTTATTTATTGATTGATTTTTAGAGAGAGAGGGGAAGGGAGAGAGAAAGAGAGAGACATCGATTTGTTGTTCCTTGTTTATGCATTTATTGGGAGATTTTTATATGTGCCCTGACTGGGGATTGAACCCGCAACCTTGGCGTTTGGGGATGACACTCTAACCAACTGAGCCCCCGGCCAGGGCCTGTGCTGTCTTTTCACGTGTTTGTCTTTGAGAGAATTGCATGACCAGCTTCCTGCCAAGACAGTTCCCTGGTTCCTGAATGAGACGAAAGCCGGAAGCAGCCCCCAGGCCGGCTGAGGAGCCGAGGAGCCGAGGAGCCGAGAGCCAAGGAGCCGAGAGGAGCAGGTGGCGGCCGGCTGGGGTGCCAGGAGTCAGTTCCATCCCCAGGGAAGCACCAACTTCGCAGCCTCATCGCTGGGGGTCCGGAGGGGTTGCTCTTCTAAGGAACGCGCTCAGTAGGCCTCACATCTGCTGCCCCAGCTCCCCCGGGGACTGCTGCAGGGGAGGTCCCCGGGAATGCAGACACCACCGGCAGGAAGCAGCGTGTCTGAACAAGCCTCACAGGACCAGGAGGCCGGAGGGACGAAGGCGCACCTGGGACACGGGGCACCTAACTCCGTCTTGCCTGGGGCCACCTTGCCTGAGGCCAGAGATGACGGAGTGGCACTGCAGACCTCCGGGACTTAGCGGATCTCACCTGTGACGGTCACTGTGCTCTGCTGCTCCGGCTTTCCCTCGCAGCCTGTCCGCCAGGCGCCGCAAGTTCACGGGATGAGGGCTCTGCCTGCTTCCGCGTGGCGTGGGGGCCGGCTCCTTAGCTGGCGGGGGGAGTTGACACCACGATGCCATGTGCTCGGTCTCACAGTGCTGTCAAGGCCGGTCGCCCCGGCAAGCAGACCAGCCCGAGTAGCGTCACCGTGGAAACGGACGGCTCACGCCCTCTAACAAGTCCCTGTAACAACACGAGGGAACCGCAGGCCGCGGACAGACACGAAAAGCCTAGATTCTTTTTCCGTGAGTTTAAGATTTTTGAACTCAATGTAACCAGAGTCCCAGGCCTTGTGGGGAGCAGCAGGCACGTCCCCCCCGGGCTGTCCCGGCGTCAGGAGGACGGATGCTTTGTTCTGTTTCTCTAAGTCAGCAAGCACAGCACGGGTCTGGGAGGAAACAACGCAGGTCCGAGCGGTGACACAGGGAATCTAAGGAAGCCTGGCATGGCTCTCATTCTCACTTCTCGCAGCCGCTGGTCCCCGACGGCCCGGGCGGGTTTCTTCGGGGTGTTTCCCTGAGGGAGGCCCTGGCATTGCAGAGAGACTCTGAGGACGACAGAGACCCCTCGCTCTGAGCAGACCGGGCGCCCGGTCTCAGGGCTCCTCCTCACCTCCCGCCCGCATTCGATCGCTTTCAATGGAGACTGTGGCCCAGGTGTGCCCCCCTGGGCGCTGGCTGCGTGCCCTGTGCCTTACGCGCACCGGCTCATTCTCACAGCAACGTGAGGGCGGCACCGCTGTAAGCCCATTGCAGAGAGGAGGACGCTGAGGCTCGGGTGCTGAAGGCACAGCCCCTAGCCATCACACTGATGCCTGGGATTACGTCCAGGAGGCCGGCTCCCAGGCCCCTGCCTGACCAGGGAGCAAGCCATCTCCTCAGTGACCGCCCTCCTGGGCGCCTCCTGGCCATAAACCCTTCCCCCCACCATAGCAAGGCTGCCTGGTGGCGGCCTGTTGGATCCCTGCGTGTCCTCCTAGGGGTCTCCCCCCCGCACATTGCCTGCCATGAAGTGCGTGCTCAATGAGCATTCTGAGCCAGTGATTTCCTTCTCTTGAGAACAGTAGTGAAGAGCCTTTCCAGCCAGGCCGCCCGGGTTCAGACCCCCGCGTGGGTGCTGCTGTGACTGTGACTGTGGGTGCTGCTGTGACTGTGGGTGCTGCTGTGACTGTGGGCGCTGCTGTGACTGTGACTGTGGGTGCTGCTGTGACTGTGGGTGCTGCTGTGACTGTGGGCGCTGCTGCTGTGGGTGCTGCTGTGACTGTGGGTGCTGCTGTGACTGACTGTGGGTGCTGCTGTGACTGTGACTGTGGGTGCTGCTGTGACTGTGGGTGCTGCTGTGACTGGGTGCTGCTGTGGGGTGCTGCTGCTGTGGGTGCTGCTGTGACTGTGACTGTGTGGGTCCTGCTGTGACTGTGACTGCTGCTGTGACTGTGACTGTGACTGTGGGTGCTGCTGTGTGACTGTGGGTGCTGCTGACTGTGACTGGCTGCTGCTGCTGTGACTGTGTGTGGTGCTGCTGTGGGTGCTGTGTGACTGTGCTGCTGACTGTGACTGTGGGCTGCTGCTGTGACTGTGGGTGCTGTGACTGTGACTGTGCTGTGTGACTGTGGGCTGTGCTGCTGTGACTGTGTGACTGTGGGTGCTGCTGTGACTGTGGGTGCTGATGTGACTGTGGGTGCTGATGTGACTGTGACTGTGGGTGGGGTGCTGTGTGACTGTGTGTGCTGCTGGGTGCTGTGTGGGTGCTGCTGTGACTGTGACTGTGGGTGCTGATGTGACTGTGGGTGCTGCTGTGACACTGTGCTGGTGCTGCTGTGACTGTGGGCTGCTGACTGTGACTGTGGGTGCTGCTGTGACTGTGACTGTGGGTGCTGATGTGACTGTGGGTGCTGCTGTGACTGTGGGTGCTGATGTGACTGTGGGTGCTGATGTGACTGTGGGTGCTGCTGTGACTGTGACTGTGGTGCTGCTGTGACTGTGACTCTGGGTGCTGATGTGACTGTGGGTGCTGCTGTGACTGTGGGTGCTGCTGTGACTGTGGGTGCTGCTGTGACTGTGACTGTGGGTGCTGCTGACTGTGACTGTGGGTGCTGCTGGCTGCTGTGACTGTGACTGTGTGACTGTGACTGTGGGTGCTGCTGTGACTGTGACTGTGGGTGCTGATGTGACTGTGGGTGCTGACTGCTGATGTGTGACTGCTGGGGCTGCTGTGACTGTGACTGCTGATGTGGGTGCTGATGTGACTGTGGGTGCTGCTGTGACTGTGGGTGCTGTGGGCTGCTGTGACTGTGACTGTGGGTGCTGATGTGACTGTGGGTGCTGTGATGTGGGTGCTGATGTGACTGTGGTGCTGCTGTGACTGTGGTGACTGTGGGTGCTGCTGTGACTGTGGGTGACTGTGGGTGGGGTGGGTGCTGCTGTGGGTGCTGCTGTGACTGTGACTGTGCTGTGACTGTGGGTGCTGCTGTGACTGTGATGTGACTGTGACTGTGGGTGCTGCTGTGACTGTGGGTGCTGCTGTGACTGTGGGTGCTGCTGTGACTGTGGGTGCTGATGTGACTGTGGGTGCTGACTGTGACTGTGGGTGCTGATGTGACTGTGGGTGCTGCTGTGACTGTGACTGTGACTGACTGGGGTGCTGCTGTGACTGTGACTGACTGACTGTGACTGTGGGCTGCTGTGACTGTGACTGTGGGTGCTGCTGTGTGACTGGGTGCTGCTGTGTGGGTGCTGGGTGCTGTGACTGTGGGGTGCTGCTGACTGTGGGTGCTGATGTGACTGTGGGTGCTGCTGTGACTGTGACTGTGGGTGACTGTGACTGTGGGTGCTGTGGGTGCTGCTGTGACTGTGGGTGTGACTGTGACTGTGGCTGCTGTGTGACTGTGGGTGCTGTGTGACTGTGTGACTGTGGGTGCTGCTGTGACTGTGGTGGGTGCTGATGTGACTGTGGGTGCTGCTGTGACTGTGGGTGCTGACTGTGGGTGACTGTGGGTGCTGATGTGACTGGGTGCTGCTGACTGTGGGTGGGTGCTGTGACTGTGGGCTGCTGACTGTGACTGTGGGTGCTGCTGTGACTGTGACTGTGGGTGCTGCTGTGACTGCTGGGATGTGACTGTGGGTGCTGCTGTGACTGTGGGTGCTGCTGTGACTGTGACTGTGGGTGCTGTGACTGTGGGTGCTGATGTGACTGTGGGTGCTGCTGTGACTGTGGGTGCTGCTGTGACTGTGGGTGACTGTGGGTGCTGTGACTGTGACTGTGGGTGCTGCTGTGACTGTGGGTGCTGCTGTGACTGACTGTGGGTGCTGATGTGACTGTGGGTGCTGCTGTGACTGTGGGTGCTGATGTGACTGTGGGTGCTGCTGTGACTGTGACTGTGGGTGCTGATGTGACTGTGACTGTGGGTGCTGCTGTGACTGTGGGTGCTGATGTGACTGTGGGTGCTGTTGTGACTGTGGGCGCTGCTGTGACTGTGACTGTGGGTGCTGCTGTGACTGTGACTGTGACTGCAGGCGCCTGCTTGCTCAGGCCGGTACTGCACCTGCTCCCCAGGCTGCTCAGGCTCCACTGACGGGGAACGCCCGCTGGGCCTTGGCCCCGGGAACGCATCACGAGGGCTCCAGCTCACACCCGTGTTTCTTGAGTGGAGATGGCAACACACCAACATCAAGGAAATTCAAAATCCCATTACTCGAAGCGAATTGGGATTCAAAGGAAGAACTTGTTAACAAATGACATCTTATAAAACCCCAATATTCCTCACTCCTCAGCGGCCGGCAGGATTCCCGTATTTGACGAGTGGGACCCTCACCCCTCCTGGCGTGAGAGCCATGACGCATGCCATCGGAGGACACCAGCTGTAAACCACAAAGGACTGCCCCAGTGGGCTCCTCTCCGTGGCTCGGCGAAGGACCCCCGCAGCTATTTAAAGACACAGGCACCTGGAGACCAAGCCCTCATCCCTGAGGGGACCAGGGGTCTGCACGTGGGGGGTTCAGGTGTTGGGTTTTGTCTTTCTGTGCCCCCTGCTACATGGAGCTCCTTTCCCCTGACCCCCCATTTCTGGAGAACACAAGGACAGCTGAGAGTCACGTGGACACGGCCCGCGCTGGGCTTCACCTCACAGCTGCTCAGCCCGAGGGCCTGCCACCAGCCAGCCACTCCGCCCTCCGCCGGGCCCAGTAAGTATCAATATTTAATCTCCTTGCTGACAAAAACTGTGGTTGAGGTTTTTGACTCAAAAATGTTTTAGTAAACACTGGCTTTTTAAGCAATCGAAGCAGGTGAATTATTCATGCCCAGGAAATAATGGAGCTACGAACATTATTGAGTTAGTCTTGGCCACCAGCTCATTTCTGGTTTCTCACGTGAATTCCTCCGTTTATGAAGCCAAGCCTGTGGGGAGGATCACTTCACCGTCTTGTTGATTAGAACACGGACATTGGTTTGGAGTCGCTGAGTCAGTTGTACAAGATGCTGGCCAGTCAGAGGCGGAGCTCAGGTTCAAGTCCAGCCTCTGACTCCATGCCCAGAGCTGGGTCCCCAAAAGAGTCAGGGTTTGTCTAATGCATTATCCATTTTTCACAACATTTGGGAGGCAAAGACTTTGTTGCTGGCATTACTGGCCAGTCCCACAGGGTGTGGCCGTGAGCACTGGCTGCCCGGTCAGTCCGAGTGGCTCGCACACCGTCCCTGTGACGGCCCTCGGGGAGCCAGTCCCAGTGGCTCGCACACCGTCCCTGTGACGGCCCTCGGGGAGCCAGTCCCAGTGGCTCGCACACCGTCCCTGTGACGGCCCTCGGGGAGCCAGTCCCAGTGGCTCGCACACCGTCCCTGTGACAGTCCTCAGGGAGCCAGTCCCAGTGGCTCGCACACCATTGTCCATTTCCATTCACCCATCTATTCGCTCACCCACTCCTTCCACACGTGCTCTTTAAGGGGCAGCGGTGTGCCAAGCCCCCGGGTAAGCACTGGGTAGGTTTAGCAGCTGCTGTCTGCCCTGGAGAAACCGGCTAGGTGATTTCTAAAGGCAGCCGGATAGATGTGGCCCGAGGCCCGTGCCGGGCTCCAGAGGCACGGAGCAGGGCTAGGCACGGGCTACAGGGCCAGGGAGACCTTCCTGAGATGTGCTCAGCCCATTCTGTTTTCAAGTCTACATCCTGTCCCGTACGTACAGACCAGCGAGTGCCAACCTTTTCCATCTCATGGCACATAAACTAATTACCAAAATCCTGATTTTGACTCATTCACACCAGACGGCTCTTGTGTTGGCTGCTGTCAGTTTTTAATTCGTCGGTCTAGGGGAAGAGAGGTCAGTGCCCCTGACAAACAGCCAGGTGCTGCATGTTTTAAAAGCCCTGGCGGTGCACCGGTTGAAGATTGCTGGTGGGGGCCATTTGAAGCTGTAAACCAGTTCTGACCACAGCTCCTTTTGTGTTGTGAGTGTACAGACCGGGGTGGAGATGACGTGTGTTATGGGTTGTATTTTGTCCTCCCCTAAAAGACACGTTCTAACCTCAGCATAGGGCTTTATTTGGAAACTAGTGGCCCGGTGCATGAAACTCATGCACATTAAAAGGGGATTAATTAGAGGAAATATTTTAATATCACTATTTGCCCTTCTCTATAATAGAAGTGTCAGAGATGAAAGAAAATTAGTAAAATGTATATGAAAATCTTCCTCCTGTCAGAGTCTGGGGCACACCATGGGACCCAGAGTCAAGTCCCCGCTCACCCATGTGTGCCTCAAAATCGAAGGACACCCATACCCGGCCAGCCCCACCCCCATTGGGCAAGATCCAGACCCGGCCGGCCCCAACCCCATCAAGCCCCACCGGGCAGGGGGCGCAGCCTCAGGTCCCCCGGTGTGCCTTGAGGTCCCCTGGCCTGGCACTGGGGTGGGGGGATGCCCCTTGAGGTCCCCATCAAGCCCTGCTGGGTGGGGGGTGTGGCCTGAGGTCCCCCATCAAGCCCCCCGGGAAGGGGGCATGGCCTGAGGTCCCCCGTCAAGCCCCGCCAAGCAGGGGGTGCGGCCTCAGATCCCATGGCACAGCACCAGGGTGTGGGGCATGGCTTCAGGTCCCCTGGCCTGGTGCTGGGGTGGGGGACATGGCCTGAGGTCCCCCGTCAAGCCCCACCAAGCGGGGGGGCACAACTTCAGATCCCCTACCCCAGCCCAGCACCACACAGCCTCAGGTCCCTGCTGATTGTTTGTTAAGGCTTGTTATGGGCACTCGGCCTCTGCTGTGGGCGCAGCCATCTTGTGTTACGGGATCCCTGCCTCTGCTGTGGGTGCAGCCATCTTGTTACAGTGTGACAGTCAATTTGCATATTCCCTCTTTATTAGATAGGATGGGGTATTTTCACAGGTAACCCAGTTAACCTGAGGGCATTAGCATGGTCTCTCACGGCTGTTGTCATTATAGAAAGGGGACAGTGGGACACAGAAACAGACACACTGAGGAAAGGTGACATGAAGACACGAGGAGGAAGCCATGTGGGGGTGGAGGGTTTGAGGGTGTGTCTGTGAACCAATAGTCCTAGGACACTGCCCCCCCCGCCCCCGCTGCCCAGCCGGGTGTGGGAAGGACTGTTGTTCTCTGCAGGTGTCGGCGGGGCTGGGGGGGGGGAAGGGGGGGTGCCGCCTGCCGTGTTTTGATCTTCCAGCCTCCAGAACTGAGAGGCAACATGTTTCTGTTGCTTGAAGCCCCTCGCCTGTGGTGGTGCTTGGCCTCCTGCCCTGGAAGCTGCGGCAGCATGATGGCATGTCTTTATGTCTAGTGGCTTCTTACGATGGAGCTACTGTCGACACCTGATTGCTCAAAATGCTTGTAAACATAGGGAAGCGTCACACACGTCTACTTACTAAGCACAGGCTCCAGGAGCTGCAAACGACCGAGAGCAACCTGTGTCTGAGCTTCGTGCCCGTGGCGACCACGGAAGTGCTGACGGAAACGGGGGTCAGTGGCCTCGTCCCCCGGGAAGGGACCAAGACAGACACACCGCACAGAGGACCGCAGGTGCCCCCAGTTTCCCGAGGGAGGAAGGTGGCCGTCCTCCCAAGTCAGGGCTGTCCCCAACGTTGTGGTGGTTGCTGTGCAAAGAGGAGGTGAGAGTCCTGGCCAAGACCCTGTCCCCGAGCCAGGGTGGCCCGGGGGCTGCTGGGAACGACATCTTTTCAATTGAGAAGCTTGTGGCTGAAACCCAACATGAGAGCCCATGCTTTCCTTCTTAAGGCCTGGGCACCCCAGCATCTCCTCACCCACCTTGGATGTCTCTGGAATCAACCCCAACTCATTCAACATTTCTATCTTCCAAAGAAACACAGAAGTGGCGTGTGCCGACCGCAAGCAAGATGCACAGCGGCCCAGCACGCGGCGCCTGAGGGGGCTGGGGCTGTGCTGGGGCTCAGCGGCCGGTCCCAGGGCCTCCAGAGTAGAGTCCACGGTGCCTGCTGGTGTTCTGTGGCCACGGGTACAACTGCTGTTGGAAAAACTTTCAGGTCGCATGGTTTGCAGTCATGATGTGTGGCCCGAAACTCGGGACTCGTCTCTGTTGACCTTCACACGTTTAGAGCGTGTGAGGAGCATTTTGTCCCGTCGGAGGTCCTCCTGTGGCATCTGTCAGCCAGAGTCCCCGCTCTCTGCCTCCCTCGGGAACCAGCCCCCGACCTGCAGGCAGGCTCCTGGCACAACCACAGCTTCCATCTTCTCTGGCACATCCGACTCCTCAGTGAAGCCTGGCGACGGAGCGGTGCTTCTGAAGACCCCTGCTGGACGGCTCGTCCGCTCCCGGTTCTACATGCTTCCTTTGGACTAAAAGGTGCAATAAAAATAACCACCACCAGCCATGAGCTTGCCTCGCGCCGCGCTGCTGAGACCGTCACCTAACTGTGGGTGTGCAGCCGTGCCACGGTGGCTACTGTCTTGTTTTACACAAGAGGTGGAGCTGGCACGAGGACCATCTGATGCAAGGGAGCTCCCTGCATCCTCCGGCCAGCGGTCCTTCCCAGGAGCTGCGTGCTTACGTCACGTCCTACGGCATTGGGCTCTTAGGGGTGATTTTCGCTAACATACCATGCCGGACTTTACAGGATGGCATTGCAACATGTCCCGCGAATATGCACATAAACCGGCAATGTGTGCGGAGAGGGCCCATCAGAAATTATTCCCAGGTCTCTTGGTCCAAAAGGCTGAGATTCTCCTGAGTAACTGTTGCTGGTCTCAGGCACTGGGCACTGTGCCTGCAGCTGGCCCTGCCTGCTCTGTGCTGGCCCCGCCCCTCTGCGCTGGCCCCCCCCCTCTGCATTGCCCTTGCCACCTCTGCGCTGGCCCCACCCCTCTGTGCTGGCTCCGCCCCCTCTGCGTTGCCCTTGCCACCTCTGCGCTGGCCCCGCCCCCTCTGCGCTGCTCTTGCCCCCTCTGTGCTGGCCCCGCCCCCTCTGTGCTGGTCCCGCCCCCTCTGCACTGGCCCCGCCCCCTCTGTGCTGGCCCCGCCCCTCTGTGCTGGCCCCGCCCCCTCTGCGTTGCCCTTGCCCCCTCTGCGCTGCCCTTGCCCCCTCTGCGCTGGCCCCGCCCCTCTGCACTGGCTCCGCCCCCTCTGCGTTGCCCTTGCCCCCTCTGCGCTGGCCCCGCCCCTCTGCGCTGGCCCCGCCCCCTCTGCGTTGCCCTTGCCCCCTCTGCGCTGGCCCCGCCCCCTCTGTGCTGGCCCCGCCCCCTCTGCACTGCAGCTTGTAGTGAGGAGCCAGCTGTGGGCGGCCTCCAGCTAGCGGATATTTGGATTTCTGTCTGTCAGTTTTACCATAGATTTATTACTTTCCTCCCCACACTTTCCTCTTGCCTGAATGCTCTCCTTTATTTATTTTCTTTTCTTTCCATTGTATGTATCTTTAGAACCTAACCAAATCTTTGATGAAAATTGGCAGAGTATCCTATATATTAAGAGAGGAATATGCTAATTATCCTCACCGGTAACGACCAGATCATGGATCTGCAGGAGGGTGGGGCAGCGAACTACAAGCGGGCAGCAGAGAGCTACAGGAGGGGGCAGGGCAGCAAGCTATGAGGGAGGAGGGGAGAAGGGGGCGGGGGGAACTACAGGAGGGCAGCAGCGACCTACTGGCACACGGATTCATGCGCAAGGTTACTAGTATTAAATAAGTAAGTACAATGTATTCCAGTGTGATTCTAATTAATTTGTTTGGAAAGATTCTCTCTAGGGTTTATTATATCAACAGAACGATTCTAGACACTGTACATATACTGAAACCTCCAAATTAAGAATAATAACATAACCCAAATATTCTTCTGATGTTTGAAATACATTTTTTTGTTCTATTTCTTATTCTATGGGCCAAGCAGTGTCTAACTAGAAGTATGAAATGAAGACTCAGGAATCCCGGACTCTGGTCCCTGCTTACTTCCACACACAGTGCCTTTCAACCTAGGTTTTAACTGTACTGAACAGTTCAATGCAGGAGGCTCGGCGCTCAGTTACAACCCAAGCACGTTCGCCCAGCTATGGGAGGGCATCACAGAGTTCCTTTGACATCTGTTCGTCCTTAAAACGACTTTTTCTCCTCTGAGTAATGTGCCAGAGCTCTAGGCCTGACACGTAACCCTTTGTATAACCCTTTACATCAGACGAAAATGAAATGTAATAACAGGACTCAAAAGCAAGCCAGAGTTGCCTGTTAGGACTACTAACCCAATTTCATAGAGAAGAGAAGGACCAAGCTAAGCGATTCGTCAGAATTTCTCAAATCGGCCATGTGAGTTCAGTTTCATTGTCCTGGTATTTATCTCACTCTCTTGGCACTCTGGCCTTTTCTGAGAAGGTGCATTAATTACAAAGCAACTTGCAAGGCCAGTGTGGCTCAGTGGTTGAGCATCAACCTATGAAGCAAGAGGTCAAGGTTTGATTCCTGGTCAGGGCACATGCCCGGGTTTGATCCCCAGTAGGAGGCATGCAGGAGGCAGCCGATGGATGATTCTCTCTCATCGTTGATGTTTCTATCTCTCTCCCCTCTCCTTCCTCTCTGAAATCAATAAGAATATATTTTTAAAAAATTATTAAGCAACGTCCGTAAAGCTCCTTAAGTCAGCTTTTTCTTCCTTCCCAAGAGCAATTCACAAAGTACAGGCAGTTAAAGCTTCAGCTGATCCATTATTGACAGCAGGCAAGTTAATTGAGGGGTTTAGGATTTGTTCCCACATCTTTTATTTCCTACGAAAGGGAGAGAAGATAGATGTTTTAAACTTTTTAACTATTTACTTAAAAACTTGTATTTTATTGTTGTTGTTTTCACCACAGCAGCGTATGTCCACTGTTCTAATGGAGAACTCTCCAATAGGCCTCTTCATTTTTTATAGTTATTTCCAGAGAAGATTGGTACTGAGTTTGTGAAGGCAAAACCAAATTCCTGAAAGCTATTGAGAGAGGACAGTGGAAATAATAAACTAACCTTAGAATTATTGCCCTCTGAGCACATTTTCGATCATTTTTGAAATGGTCTGACTATATCTCTGGCTTCCTGGTACAACGATTTTAACATTACATAAACTCCATCTTTTTTTAAAATATATCTTATTGATTTCAGAGAAGAAGGGAGAGGGAGAGAGAGACAGAAACATCAATGATGAGAGAGAATCATTGATTGGCCGCCTCCCACATGCCCCCCACTGGGGATTGAGCCCGAAACCCAGGCATGTGCCCTTGGCCGGAATCGAACCAGGCACCCTTCAGTCCGCAGGCCGACGCTCTATCCATTGAGCCAAACCAGCTAGGGCAAACTTCATCTTTTTATTAAAAAACCTGAGCTATACCTACAAGAGGAGCCCAGTTAAAATCCTTTTAGTGACAGACAGAATTCTGTGTCAAAGTCACCAAACATTAAATTATGACCCTGCTTGGGTCCCGCTCAAGGTAGAGCTGACCTTTTGAACCAAAGAATCTCTTTGCATGAATCATTTGTGCAGCTCCTTCTCGCCACTGTGAGTGACCAATGAAAATTACAAGGCGTCTCATAATCACCGGAATGTCGTTTTGTTTTTGCTAATCCTTACCTGAGGATATTTTCCCATTGATTTTTTTTTTTTTTAAAGAGAGTGGAAGAGAAGGGGAGAGAGAGAGAGAAACATCAATGTGAGAGAGACACATCAATTGGTTGCTCTTATACATGCCCTGACCAGGGCCGGGGATTGAGCCTGCAACCAAGGTACATGCCCTTGACTGGAATTGACCTGGGACCTGTCAGTCCCCGGGCCAACATTCTACCCACTGAGCCAAACCGACTAGGGCACCCTGAATGCTGGAGTGTTTTCTGTCGTGAGTCACTGACAACCCGCCTGAAATGGCTTGAACTTCGACAGGAGGTTGATGGGCTCATGTACCTGGGCCCTCAGGTGCCGGTGGCTTCAGAGTGTCACTCCCTTTCGTGTCCTGGTCCAGCGGCGCTTGGCTTTGTCTTCAGATGGTCCTCCCCCACGGAGCAGAATGGCTCAGCACGTCGGAGGTCACACTCAGGCACCAGGAAGAGAACAGTTTTCTTTAATTTTTCTTTATTAATTTTTAGAGAGAGAGAGATATGAAGGGAGAGAGAGAAAGGAAGGGAGAGAGAGAGAGAGAGAGAGAGCGAGAGATTGATTTGTTGTTCCACTTAGTTACGTACTCACTGGTTGATTCTTGTATGTGCCCTGACTGAGGATCTAACCCCCAACCTTGCTTTTGGGGGGACGCTCTGACCAGCTGAGCTACCCGTCCAGGGCCAGAGAGACCATTTGGTGAGTAATTCTCTGAAAAGCCAGCCCCCACCCACCTCAGCTGAAGCACCAGTACACTGGTTTGAGCTGGGCCCCGCTCCTCTTGCAGAAATAATCCTGGGGCCAGAGAAGCGCCTGCCCTCCTGGGCTCATCCCAGTCACCATAGGTGGGCTCCTGTGCCAATCACCACGGCAGGGGTGGGCCTGCCCTGACCTTGGACCCCTCAGAGCTTCTCACCAGACAGGAGAGAGGCTGACCCCCACCCCAGACCACAGGCTGTGCACCAAGCAGGGACAGAAGGGTGCCACGGGACAGCCACCGAGACACTCCAATCCCTAAACGCCTTCCGGCGTTCTTTTTTTCAACTTTACTCACAGGAAGTGGGTGGGGGTGGCATGCGGAGCCCAAACAGACACAAAAGTGGTTAAAAATAGCTGTTCGGGCGGAAGCCTAAAGGTGGTGGCCAGGTCCATCTTCCCGTTCCTGGGAGCCCACCAAAGACCTAGACCCTGAACGTGCTTGAATTCTAGATCAAAGAAATGTGGTCTTCCGCAGTATTTCCCTTAAAAGGCTGTCCTTCCAGGGTCAGCAAGCTCTGCCCGAAGGCTGCGTGGGTCACACTGATTCACGGGCATTTTCCGTTCTACTTGTGTGACACAGGTGACTGACTCAATCCCCTGGGTCGTGGTGCCCGTCTGTAAAGGAGGGTCATCACACCTCCTCGCTGTGCCATAAAGACCGAGGGAGGCATCCGACAGGCGGGGAGAGGAGAGGGAGGAAGGGACAGAGAAACTCCCTCACCGCCAGCCGGGGGCCAGGCCTTGTCTCCCCTCACACAGGCCCTGGGGTTATTATCTCCATTCCTCCCGATGGCGAACCGAGACTCAGGGGAGCTAGCTTCCTTCCAGGGCTTATCTGGGGTGAGGCCTGGTCTAACCAAGTTCCAGCGGGGGAGGGAGGGAGGGAGGGAGAGAGGCCAACCAAAGAACTTAGATGCATCTAGGCAAGGCCATGGACACAGACAGCAGGGGGTGAAGGCCTGGGGCCCAGGGGGGCGGGACCAGCTGGAAGGGGGTCATTGGGGGAAGGAAGGGACAACGTAATACTTTCAACAATAAAGATTTAATTAGAAAACAAAACAAAAAGGAGACCCGGTTAGATATAATGCCATCCAGCCGCTGGCAGAAGCCTGGTCACAGCTGGGCCTGCAGGCTGCTTCCCGCTTCCATCTGCCTGAGGCAGGAGACACAGGTGCTGCGCAGAGGTTCTTAGAGCTGCCAGCCAGCCCTGGCCGGGGCTCCGCGGACAGAGCGTCGGCCTGCGGACTGGAGGGTCCTGGGTTCGATCCCAGTCAGGGCACATGCTCAGGTTGCGGGCTCGATCCCCAGTGTGGGGCGTGCAGGAGGCAGCCGATCATGATTCTCTCTCATCCTTGTTGTTTCTCTCTCTCTCCCTCTCCCTTCCTCTCTGAAATTAATAAAAATATATTTTTAAAAAGAGCTGCCATCCACCCTAGCTGCTGGCCGCGTGTCCCGCGGGGGTCACTGCGTGAGCGCGGTCGCAGAAAGAAGCGGCCTCTGATTCGGAAGGGATTGTGGCCACTTACAGCCCCGCCACACACGGAGGTGGGACGAGGCGGTCTTGCCCATCCTGACGGAAGAGGCACAGTGAAGCGCTCTTGTTTCAGTGCTAGAAGGAGGGAGTCCTTGGTCAGCTGCCTTCCTGGGGACAGGCGGCCCGGCTCGGAGCCCCGCGTGCAGGCAGCGGCCGGGCTGCGCCGGGCGTGCGTGGCCTCTGCTCCGCCGCAGGCACTTGGGTTATCAGGAGGAGGGGACCGCTCCTGCCTTCGGAGGGGCGGCTGGGCATCTACATGCAGGGCCGAGGCCCTGCCGGCTGCTCCGCCTCCCTGGCCTCTGTCCCAGCTCTGTCCCTCCTCGGCCTGGCGGACAGCCTCCTGTATCGGGTGTCAGGCTTTGCTTCCTGTCCCCGGAGAGCAAAGGAAAGGAGAGAAAAGGAAAGGAAAGGAAAAAGAAACCTCTCTGAAGTCCGGAGCAGCCAGAACAAGGCGTTTAGGAAAGCTGGAACGTGAGTTTTTGTTTCTCCTCAGACTCAGTGTGTTAACACAAAACCAATGCCTCATTCACGCGGCGCCTTTGCAGGTCCCAGGCTCCGCTCCCTTCAGCTGGGGCTGCAGAGGCGCTGGGAGCAGGCGCTGCCCTGTGGGGCCCGAGGCTCTGGAACGACCCAGTGCTGGGGACACGTGAGCAGGAGGGCCACGGCTCCCCCCACAAGGAACGTTCCAGCGACACGTCCCAGACGCCAGGACCTGAGTGCGGCTCGATGTGTTCCTGCTGTTCCCTCTGGCATCCACACCAAGGCTCTGTGGGAGTCTGCCTCTTGTGGAGGCCACTCTATACCCGTGTGAGCACCGGGCCCCGCTGTCTCTTTCCAGATGTGCCGTGATTTTTGGCGCAGCCGTTAAGACTTCCCATATATATTCCGTCCACTACTTAAAGGACAGTGTATTCTCTACAAACACACATTGTAACAAAGGTACCTGGGGGATGGGCGAGTAAAATCTCAGCCAGTGCCCTGCAGGCCGGCTCCCAGCGCAGTGGAGAAGACGTGGGGATGCGTGGGAATGCCTCCCTCCCCCAGCTGCTCATTGAACTCAACGAGGTCAGCGGAAAACTGGCCCTGGCGCCGGCCGGCCGACAGCTCTCTGCCGTCTGATGCTCGTGTTCCCACACGCTCATCCCCGAGCCGCCATCCACAGCGGATGGCCCATCTGTCCGCGGCCTGTCCGGCCTCAGGTGTTCCTTGAGGGCACGCAGATCCCCACGTGCCCGGGGCTTGCGGCACGGGCCTGGGCTCTGCAGGGAAAGCCCCGCCGGGGGTGGGACCGGCCGCTGCTCACCTGTGGGCTGCTGCGTGGCCGAGGCCTGGGAGAGCCCACTGCCACGCACGCCACGGACCTGTGCAAGGTCGAGTCGATGAGTTCTTAACCATCTCGGCTAACGTCCCTCAGCTAACACCTCAGGGTGGTGTTAAGAGTTTTACCTGGGGTACCCCTTTAATCCTCAAAGCAACCCTAACACGCAGGAACCCTAATTATCCCCAGTGAGCGAAGAGGGAATTGAAGCGGGGGTCACAAGCCTCACCCGTCCTCTCACCGGAGGGACAGCAGCGCCCGTGCTCACACGGCAGTCTGCCGGCCTCGCGCTGAACTCCGCCTCACCCTACCTGTGCCGCCGGGCGGAGGCCGCTGCGACCTGACCCTCGGCGAGGACCTGCCTCGGTCGGAGAAAACACATCTGATTTGGAGGGTCTGCGTGAGAAGAGCTACTACTGAGCACTTCCCAAGAGCCAGACCCACTGAGCGGGTGTCCAAGGTCACACAGCTGGAGGATCCCTTCTCAGCAGGACCCTAACGACGCCGTTTCCCGCTCTAAACTTCCTTTTATTCACAGCACTCTCCTTTTTATGTGTTTCTGAGACCTTGCCTATTAACGTCTGTTGATAACAGTGGTGCATACGAAGTATCGAATACTTTTCCTCCAAACTGACATGGCGCATACTAGTAAGCTCTGCAGAGTCATCAGCAATAAGACAAGAATGTCAGCCTGACATAGAGTCGTCGTCTTCCTTTCAGAAAAATGAAAGTGAGAGCCCGGGAGGAAGGCCTGGCCGATGGGAGCTTGTCTGGGCGCCCCGGCCGGGCTGCAGCTGGCCCCGCGACCTGCGGGGAGGAGCTGTGTGGTCCCCTTGGCCAGGGAAGGGTTAAGGACACCCCTTCCATGCGTGTCACAGGAGGCAGTGCGATAGGAAGCCACTGGATTTTGCCTTCTGGTTGTATAAATGCTTTCTCGACGCGGAAGCAAATGGGGGAAATGCTTATTTTCATCCTCGGGCAGTTTTGGTTGCTATAAATAGAAAGACTCCATGGGATGGTCAGGACATACATGGATTCTGGGGGCATCACCCAGAAAGGAGACGGGGGTCCTCAGGGTGGGAGGAGTGGAGGACGGGGCACAGGGGGTGGCTGTTCAGGCAGTGCCCGTCTGCCCGGGCCAATCCTGAAGACTTCCCTTGGCGTGTCGGGGCCCTCGTGGCTGCTCTGTCGTGGCTGATACTTACTGGTGCCCCCGAGTGCGCTGGCGTTCTGTGACGGGTTCGCTCACGGGAATGGGAGGTGATTTGCTCGTATTATCCCCTCACGTTGCAGAGGAGAAGCAGGAGATTTAAGGAGATTAGAGCTCGCCCCAGTTCCTGCAGCTGAGACGCAAAGCCAGGCTTCAGTGCAGACCATCGAACTGCGGAGCCAGCACGACCTCGGCACTTGTCACCCCGAGTCCCCCTCCTGCTGGTGCCCAGGCTTGTTCAAGGCCCTTCCCATCTTTTCAGTGAGATTTGTAAGTACCTGCTTGTTTTGTGCAAAACATGCCCGTTTTCAACAGACAGAGGTGAGGAATGAAATGCTGGATAATAAGAAAGTAATTCCTATCAGGCTTCTAAAAAATTGTGATAAAACTTACTGTGTTACCCCTTGTAAGTGTACAGTTCGTAATATTAAGCACATTCCACTGCTGTGCAACCATCCCTACACCCCTGTTGTGAAACCCTGTTCCTTCTGTGTAGCTCGCTGCTCTGGCGCCCCTGCGGGGGGAGGGGGCGCGCAGGGCCGGGGCCAGGTCAGCGCTGCGGAGGAGAGGCCGGGCGGTCCCGCAGGAAGGAGGGTCAGCTTTCTGACCCAGCGTGCGAGGGGAGGGGGAGGGTTGGGGGGTGTGTGTGAGAGGAAGATGTCCCTGTCCCACCCATTTTCAGAACCAAACGTGGGTGGTGAGGGGAGCAAGGACTCACGACCTGGTCAGAAGAGGCAGCTGCCCCTGTGGGGGCTCCCCCTGTGTGGCGGGGGGTCCCTCATACCTGACCCCTGGACTATGATAGGAGTGGACGGGCCTGGCGACTGGAGGCGATGGCGGGGATACATTCGGCTACGGGTCCCGCCCAGACCAGATGAAAGATGTCAGCACACGCAGGTCGGGGCCCAGGCCAGCTGGCCTTTACCCAGATTCCCTCACAGAAAGGCCACCCCAAGAGGCCAGCAAGGACCGGGTGGCTCACAAGTCCAGGCCCGCTCCCCGTCACCCAGGCACCCCGCCGTGGCCGGAGCGGGCGAGAGAGATGGAAAACCTGCTGACACAGCGAGGCCAAGAGGCCATTCACCCCCCCGGGCAGCCGTGAATTCCGGCCGCTCCCCTCTCCCCTGGGCAGACGGGCACGGACCTTCGGGTTCCCCAGTCCCGAGTGAGCCGACATGGTCACCCCACCATGAACCGATGGAATTATAACCACACACGTCCACTCCTCCAGCATAAAACACAGCGCCCCAAGGAGAAACCGGTTTTATTAGAGGATATTCCCAAATGCAGCATTTGTGAACAGAGGACATGTTTCTGGGTGGAAGCGTACTGTGCCGCAGCCACCACGGTAGCAGCGGTTACAGATCCCGCCTCACAGACTGCGCTCAGCGTCACTGAGCCACAGCAGACGTCACAGGCACGGTGACTTTGCTACAAATACACACGGGCTTTAAACCTTCTCTTTTGTACAACATCTTGGAGTCAGAACATTGGTCCCGTCTGGTTCACTCACACAGAATCCTGAGCTTTTTACCTGATTCACGTCACAGGCTCAGCGCGCCGCACGTGCAGATCTGAGCCGCCTCGTCCTGTCTGTCACATCTCCGTGTGAGGCCACGGCCACGGCCACGCGCTGTGACAGGCAGGTTCCTCTCGGATCCCTTTAATCGCTTCTTACAGAAAGGCCACCACCCAGCAAAGCACCACCCACCGGGCCGCTGCCTCGCCCGACAGCGGCCGGCTCCTCCCACGGGAATAGCAAGCGCATGGGCGGGGGGCAGGAAGGGTGCAGTGGGGAGCCCAGCAGTCGGACGCAGAGCAGCGGTCCGCTTCGCCGTCGGGCGCTGGGGACCGCCGCGCCTCACTGGAAGGACGCCCGGACCTGGCGGCCGTGCAGGGGCTGCGGCGGGCGCCAGTTGTCCACCATGGGTTCCTCCGCCTCCCCCTCCTTGTTGAAGCTAAGCTTGCGGAACGCCGTGATCTAAAAGACACAGAGAAGATTAAAAATGAAATAGAAGCGTTTCATGGCGGTGCTGAGGCATGTGCTGGGTCACATCTGAACTGGGCTCCTCTATGTTCACAGCAGCATGTGTCCATGTGCACACCTCACGGGACCCCAAGATAACCACAGAGTGCACACGCATGCGTGCACAGACGGAAACCTTTCCATGACACATGCTGGGAATCGCTGCTGCTGCTGGGGGGGACATTTTCCATCCTTTCTGCGTTCCTTCTGACTTCATACCTCTGAGGTGTAACATAGCAACAATCCTAAGCAAAAATTAAGTTCTGCTTCTGCCTAGGGAGGGTAAACCACAGCACCTGTGCGGTTAGGTGGGGTCCAGGGTCGGCCAGCCCAGAGCCGAAAGGCAGGCCGGCGTCTCAGCTTAAATGCGCAGGACACCCGAGGGCTGTGCCGAGTGGGAGCCCAGTCCTTGTCTTGGTGGGTCTTTGTATTTTTATTTTATTTTATTTTATTTTATTTTATTTTATTTATTTATTTACTTATTTATGGTTAATCCTCACCCGAGGATATTTTTCCATTGATTTTTAGGGAGAGTGGAAGAGAGAGGGAGAGACAGAGAACATCG
The DNA here is from genome assembly GCA_025583905.1 of Ia io. Classification (NCBI taxonomy): domain Eukaryota; kingdom Metazoa; phylum Chordata; class Mammalia; order Chiroptera; family Vespertilionidae; genus Ia; species Ia io. The sequence goes on from JAJQQW010000019.1 coordinate 6,979,335, forward strand.
ATCTGAGAGAAACACATGGACTGGTTGCCTCCTGCATGAGCCCCGACCTGGGCCCGGGCCGGGGAGGAGCCTGCTGCTTGCCCTTGACCGGAATCGAACCTGAGACCTTTCGGTTCAAGGCTGATGCTCTGTCCACTGAGCCAGACTGGCTGGGGCGAATCTTTTACTTTTTAAGCAGGAAGGGAGAGGAAGAGAAAGAAACATCAGTAACGAGAGAGAATCATCGATTGGCTGCCTCCTGCACACCCCACACTGGGGATCGAGACTTGATCTGAACGAAGGAAGGAGGTCAGTGGCCACCAGTCAACAGCCTAAGCTGTCTGGTTCAGTAATAGTCCCACAGTCACCCCACAGAGTCAACTTCGATTGAAGTTGATGGCGGTGACCTGCCCCGCCCCTGCCCTGCCCTGCCCCGCTGGGACTGCAGGCATTAACCACCTGCCCGCACAGACCGCACTGCACCCAACGCACGGCGAGGGGTCTGTCTCGGCCTCTGGCCACACTGGCCGCGTGGACTGAGTTCAGTGGTTTCTGCCAGGCCCGCTCGCCTTCGTCAGCAGTCAGGGAGCTGAGGAACGTCCCGACGCCGTGTGACCTTGGACATGACATGTCATTGCCCAAGGCTTCGCTTCCTCAGTGTCACAGAAAAGCACCCGTTCGGTGACAGGCACCTCGCCCACCGCACCCTCCGTCTGTCCATGTGTACGGCCTGAGGTGATGGTTAATAGCGAGCAATGTTTATTGCGTGTTATTCGCTCAGCTCTGCGCACACTGCTCCGCGGCCAGAACACCAGGAGGATACCAGGTCGGCTGACTCCACAGCTCCCGCACCCGGCCCGCCCGCCGTCGGGAATCCCACCTGCTCGCTGCTCACGCTGATGGGCTCCCGAAGCACGATCCAGGTCACGCACTCCAGCAGCGGCGGCGTGGTCAGCGAGCCGAGGTACGTCCAGTAGTCCAGGCTCCCGGGAAGGAGCCCGCGCGGGTCGAAGCCAGGGAAGGCGGCGCTCTGACCCTGGCACAAGGTGACACTCAGGTTAGACTCGTGGCCGGGGGAGGCATACGTCACAGCCACAACGCTGCATTTTTAACGAGAGGCCCACGCCCGGGAAACAGAATGAGAGGCGCCTAACACAGACGTCTCCCCGAAACACAGCCGTGAGCAGGAGAACTGACTCCTCTCAGCCCGGCGCCCCACTAACGGCCAGTTTCATTGTTCATGGCCGAGTCATAGTCCCTCCTGATCGCAGGCCCTTTGTCCGCTCACTGGGTGTGGACACGGGGCCGCCCCGCCTGGCTGTCGGGAATAACGCTGCAGTGAGCGTGGGGTGCGGGTGTCTTTCTGAGTTAGCGCTTTCAGACCAGGCTTATTCAGGCGTCCAGGGCGTCAAGCTGAGGTGGGGGGTGAGCATTTCGGAAGTCAGAGGCTGCTGTGAGCACGAGCTTTACGGAGCCAGGGCTGCCACCGGCGATTGCTGCATTTAATTTACGCCGATGCCCACGGGCCTCAGCGCAGCTGTGCCGTAGGAAGGGTTTAACCTTGGGGTGAATCAATTCAAGGAGGCCACAGAACTGAAACCTCCGCGAGGCGGGGCCTATTCACGGTGTTCACCACGGTGTGCAGTGGCCGGCACGTGGCAGGTCCTCAGGAAATCCCGGCCAGAGGGGTGAGTGACCAGCGGACCAGGCGACCTTCTGGCCTCCTCCCAGGCACGAGCCCCTGACGCGCACATGAATGCGTGGATGGGGACGCAAGATTACATAAACACAAGTCTAACTTGGACGGGCATCAGGATCGACTTTTGGATTAAAAGAGTTAAATAAATATGTAAGCGACATTTTACCTCTACTAATTGCTCTTCCAAACAGCCCTTGTCAAGCCCAAACTATTCCATTTGAACAAAAGCGTTTCCCCAAGCCCATGGGGGTGGCGGGACACGCACGGTACCTTTGTTTTAATGGAGGCCAGCGCGTCGATGACCTTCTGGAGGCCTGGCTTAGCATCGCCGACCTAGAGACAGACACAGGACAAGGTGCTGGATGACAGGCGGTACCACACCCGCTGGATCTGGGCAGTTCTATCATAAAATTTCTCCAAAAAGTAAACCCAAAGCCCGCACTCGCTACCTGGCCCCACCAGACCTCCCCACGAACACCGGTCGTGGCCCTGGCAGCCCGAGGCGAGCTTCGCAGTCCTCTCAAGGGCAACAGCGCTCTCAGCTCAGAAGGAAGGACACTGGCCCGTGCTCGCCTGCACCTTCTCGCGGGCCTTCGCCGCCTGTCCGCCCTCGTTTTTAACACCCTCCCCCGCTCTCCTGCCCTCCTGCCTCCCCACCCCCTCGGCCCCGGGTTCATCATTTAACCAGCATCTGTCCGCGCCTCTCGTGCTCTCCTTGGATGGTTTCACAGACACGGGGCTCCCGCCTTGACACAGTCCAGCCCAGGGACTCCGCTGGCTTCACAACTGTCTGGATGGCAGCTCAACCTTCCCCCCGTTCCCTGAAATTCCGCACTATGGAGCCCCGTGCTTCAGCCCTGCAGAGCCTGCCCTTCCTTTAGCATTTGGGGGTCCCAACAAGTCCCCGGTGTGCCTCTGTGGGGTGCAGATTGTTTGGAGCTAAAGCCAACCCTAGCAAACTTCTACCTCTCCTCCCCACTTTAACTGCTTAGAAGAATTTGGTGAGAGGCTGTGCTCAGAAGAGGTGATCAGAGATAACTTCTTTTGCAGGGCAGGGAAAACTACTGATGAAGGGCGGCTCTTCTTACCCTCCTGCAGCGACCTGCGGGCCCCAGGCCCTCCCCAGCCCTAGCTCGGACGCCTCCTAGCCCAGGTTCCCTCTCCTGCACGAGGTCTCCGACGCCCGTTTGCGGGGGTCCCACACAGACGCCTGTACTCCACGGGGTGACTTTCTCTTGCCTCCTGTCTATTGGGCCGCTTGGCCGGCCAGGAGAGCCTCTTGGGCAGAGGAGAGCTTGTCCTCCCCACAGCGCCGGTCACGGAAGAGCACCATCGGCTCGAGGTGAGGAGCGAGTGGATGTGGCAGTGCACCTCGGCTCCCTGCCCCTCTCACAGGGCGCACCCCACACCCACCTGAAACAGCACCAACCCCTCTCAGCCCTGCGTGGTCCCAGCTCCACCCAGGCTCTCTGGAGAATGTCCTGTCTGGCTCACCTTTCCTGAAAACAGGGGGAAGACCTGGGCCGTCTACTAACCTTCAAAAAAACTCCCAGAACGGCCAGCCCATCGGGCTGTTTGACGGCCGTCCCGAAGTCCTTGTACTTGGTGTTCCAGTGAACCAGGTGCAGCTGCAGGGGAGACAGAGCACGCAGTGAGATGGACAGAACCCAGAACCGGGACCCAGACCCACCCCACACACACACACTGTGGTCTCTGGGCATTTTAAATGCAAACCTTCCCTTCATTTTAATTCTATTTAAACTGTCTGGCATACTAGCAAGTGATTTTATCAACAGCAAGAGTTGCCTATTCTGCGGGAAGGCGCCAGTTCGGTTTCTAGGTTTAGGTGAAAACAGGGCCCTCCCGCTTGAATTCATTCACTCCGCCAGCGCTGTCCCTGGAGAAGCGATAAGCAAGTGTGAAGGTCTTTTGTTTAAAAAGTGGTTCCCCCTATTTAAGCCGAATTTGCAAAGTTAAGCTTTTGAAATTAATGCTAAGTGTCACTGTGTTTCCCAGAGGAAAGCGAGCACAGGTCACCTCTGCGGCATATTTCTTCTGGTCCACTCTGTGCTCCGAGCCCTGCCCATCGGACGAGCCCCAGTGAAAGTGGAACTGGACCAAGCGGTAGGTGTCGGCGAGGGGTCCTCCCTTCAGCACTGAAATGTAAAAACATACGCGTGTGTGTGTGTATACACACGTGTGTACACGTGCATACTCACACATGTGCTATGAAACACACACTATAAATGTTGCATTTGAATCCCATTGCATAGGGCTGCATATGTGCCCCACAGCAACATTTTCACTCTGAAAATTCAACCCGGGCTCAGGTTTGGCCCCCAGTGCGGAGCAGAGCCGCTGCAGCTGTTCCTCACGCGTGTTGCCTAAAGGACCATGCTTTCCCATCTGTCTTCTGGGCACAGTGGCACTTCTCTTCTGGGTTTGCTTTGGGGTCATAGGGTCAGGGCAGAGAGGAGAAATATTAAGGAAGCTATCGACTCCTCTGTGAGTCACGGAGGAAGTTCGTTCCAGGCGCTGCTGGCCAGCGCAGGCCTCCGGCACATTTGCACAAATGTGGCAGCCTCTCTGCCCGGGACTGTCCCGAGGCGACTCAGCTAACCTGTCAGAACAGTCCTACAAGCCAGAATTTCTGAGATATCAGCATTCTTGATCTCAATGCTATAAAATCCTATTTTCCTCACACTGGCTTTCCAAATTCTTTAGTAGCAGTGACCATCCAAATCCAAAAGCTACTGACTAGCTTCGTCCCTTTAAAATTTTTATTTAACCTCTCTGACCTTAACTTCTTCATCTGTAAAATGGGTATATCCAATTGTTTACTCCACTAGGTACTGATCACATACTATATGCAGTGCGAGGTGCTCTATTACCTCCAAGAACTTCAAATTCTAACTTGAATAACTATCTCATGATTCTACTATTCAGGTATTAATTATAGAAAAATCAGTCCTAGAAATCAGGCTGTTAGACCACAATGTATCTGTAACCAGTTGTGTCTTAAGAGAGGATTAAAATAGTAAGAGGTCACTGCTTCTGCATTCCCTCCAAAAACTTTTTACCTGACTTATGCGTATTAATGGGACTTAACCAGTGTATTTTAAAGCCTTTAAAATTAGTTCAGTTCTACTACTTCAACTTTACTTTTTCCAGAACTGGGATTAAACATCTGTCCCCACGAGTACACTTTGTTCGCTTTGGTTTATAGCTCATGAAAGAGTGAACCCACACTTGGGCTTTGCAACCAAAGGGACCAAGTCTGGAAGGGCAGCATTCGCTGCTTCCCTTGAGCTCAGTGTGCGTTCAGGCAGCAGCACACACTCATCTACCGGGGAGAAGGGGAGTGGGCGGTCCGGGTGGTCCGGGCGGAGGCCTCTCTGTGGCTCCTGCGGGGCCTGGGCTGCGGCTCTCCTTTTCACGGGCAGGAGAGAGGAAGAATGAAAAATCCCATAAATCATAAATAGTGCTATGTTACAGAGCTGCTAAGAAACATCAATTTGCATGTTTTCTGACTAAAATCACATCTCTTGAAACTTAATAGCAATTAATTGTAAAAGCTTTTTTTAACCTCATAAGTCTATGAGAAAAGGATTAGCCTTATCACCCCAAATAGGCTTTTTCAAAAACGAGATAATTCCTATTTTTCATAACTATATAACCTTAAAACAAAATACTTGTTTATGAAATAAATTGATGTTGGAATTAATTTCTTTATAACTTTTTAAAGCTACTAACTAACTGGCTGGCTGATCATAAAAGCCATTTGTAACATCATTAATTCTCCCAAGTGGGAAAATGAGTTAAGTAAAATCTGAGCTGACTGATCTCCCTCCGGGTGAAGAATCTTGTCAGAATCTTAAACTTTAAAGATCATGCAGCTTAGAGCTAGTTCCCACTCACTCCCTGGCGGATCTTAAGATTCCGTCCTCATTGACTTCTTAGAGAGAACATTTAGAATCAGGCAAGAGCACATATGAGCGTTTATTAAATAGGACTTCCTAATACTGAAAAGGAAAAGTAAGTGAAGCTCTGGGCTCAATGATTAAACACATTCCATGCTAATCTGTCATTACCGGATACCTGTTTCCATTCCTATTAAAATAAAACTATGTTGCTACGTAAATTGTAAGCCTGTTGTAATTTTAGAAGATTATTATAGTTAATGTTTACTTGCTATTAAAAGCAGCATTTCTGGCCTTCTTCAATTAGTTGGTTATGTCTCAAAAATCCTTAACGTGAAGTCTAGTCAGTGAAGTCCCCCAAGAGCAGTGTTATGATAATAACGTGCCCTGAGCTGTAACAAAGGCAGCACCTGTCTTTTTAACTGAGAAACAGCAAAGACGGCGTGTGTTGGAAGATGGGAAGCGGATGCCTCTGGGTCTGCTTATTTACTCGCTTTACGTTGGCTGTCTCAGGTCACCGTCTAAACTTCCCCCATTTAAAATGAAACCTGCTTTTCTACTGCAAAAATAAGGTTTAAAAATAGCAGAAGTTGTTTGTGTAAAAGGCAACGAGGCCGTGGGGCGGACGAGGCATGGCCTACTGCCTGGTGGAAACGTGCTCCACGGGGGAAGGACAGACCCACGCAGCTCCCACACAACCGAAGCCCTGATCCCCCCCACACCCCACCCCGGGCGCTGCAGCCTTTCACTGTGGTGACTGCCTCGGGGGTCACAACACAGCTAAATACACAAACTGCAAAGTAAGCACCAAGTATAGTCTAGGGCAGTGGTCGGCAAACTCATCAGTCAACAGAGCCAAATATCAGCAGTACAACGATTGAAATTTCTTTGGAGAGCCAAATTTTTTAAACTTAAACTTCTTCTAATGCCACTTCTTCAAAATAGACTCACCCAGGTCGTGGTCTTTTGTGGAAGAGCCACACTCAAGGGGCCAAAGAGCCGCATGTGGCTTGCGAGCCGCAGTTTGCCGACCACGGGTCTAGACAAATCTGACTTCCTGTACAGATTACGTGGGAAAATTATGTCTAATATAGGTTGTTTGTAAAATTAAGACATTCACGCCAGTCATACTGAGATAAATCAGACCACCCATACAAATTAAAAACTGACATTTTAACGCTTTTGAATTTTTCTTCCAAATCACATGAGCCCTTAATATAAAATGCATCCAAATAACAAAGACCTCAGTGGAAGTCAATAATCTCTCTTAAATCCAAAATACCAATAAATCAACCAATGACCTTTGGTTTAAACTTAAAATTTAAGGAGTTTTCTATCAACAATGTGAAGAAATAAATCCACTAACACAGCATTTCCAACAGGTGAGCCACGTTCTCCGAGAATAATCAGAAGACACCCCTGTGGCCTTCCTGGCGGCGGCGGCCAGGCCTCCCCAGGAGAGGAGAGCGGACGTCCGGGCGGACCAGGGCGAAGGGGACGGCCCACGCTGCTGCTTCTGATGAGCGAAATGGCAGGCTGCCCCTCGCTGCAGGTGACACACGGAAATGCAAGAGGACAGTCTGTAGAGGCAGGCGGATGGCAGCTGTCCAAGAATGAAAGAGACTCCAGTGTGTGCACATACAGGGCCTGGCAGCGCTGCACAGGCGCTGCGCGGGGTGGGAGTTCGCTTCTGTCACACTCTCCGGGCACGGCCTGAGGCCTCCTGAAAGCAGACTGACCCTCTACGATATGGACTGCGGACTCGAACGCAGGCACGCACACACACACACACACAAATACGCAGACACACACACACACACACAGACACGCGCACACACACACAGACACACGCACACACACGCACACACACGCAGACACACACAGAGACACACGCACACAGACACACACACACACACACACACACACACACACACACACGCACACACGCACACACACAGAGAGACACACGCACACAGACACACACACACACGCAGACACACACACAGACACACACACAGACACACACACATGCAGACACACACGCAGACACACACACAGACACACACACAGAGACACACGCACACAGATACGCACACACATATGCAGACACACACAGACACACACACGCAGACACACACACAGACACAGACACACACACACGCAGACACACACGCAGACACACACACACACAGCCATGAACGTGATCAGTACGGTGTGCTGCCATTTTGTGGGGTTGGGTTAGGGTCGTGCTGTGCAGGACAAGCCCTCCCATTGGCTGTGGTTGCTTCCTTTCGGTCTAAGGTTGTCTGCGGCAGAAAGTTTAACAGCGTCAACAGTGAGTTCCTGAAAAGCAAGCAGGACCCAGAATGTGCCCAGAGCAGGTCTGCCTGCCTTCTTCTTTTGGAATGAATATGAACAGATGCAAACATTCCAATTTCTCAAAAAACACACGACACAGAAATAATGAGAGCTGTGTATGGATTAGCCCAATAATCCAGACATTGTTTTTCAATGATATTTGCCTCTAACTTTGCAATAAAGCAGGAGAGTTTTAAACTCATTAATAAAAGTTAATAAGTTAGCAGGAATTAGGAATTTTGACTGCTGTTCTTTTCTCTCAAATAAAGCTAGTAATAAAAGATCTCAAACAGGGGGAGTTATTTTTTAATAATTAAAAAACTCTAACAAGATTAACGATTTTCCATTAATTTAAGGTGGTTTGTTTTTAAAGGAATTTAGAAGATTGATGAGGGCTTTAACCCAAGCTTCTGGTCACAGCCCATTACCTCCACAGGCAAAAAGAATTCCTTGGGCTTAAACACAGCAATAAATTCTGCCGGCTCAGCTCCCGACTCCCAGTCATTTCAGTTGGAGATAAGATAGCATTTAGGATATATTTGAAAATCTGAGCCTCTGAGAAGTGCTAGAAGACTGAAATCTCACTGAGGGAGGGAAAAGGAAATAAATTTAAGGGTTTAAAGTATAAAATAAGTGGCAAAGGATATAAAAAATGCAAACACCATAACAATAACTCCTAACAAAAAGAGAAGTTAAACTGTCTACTTAAAGAAATTGGTGACCTGAAGGATAAATTATTCTGAGACTTACATGGACAGAAAAGCGCAGTGTGCTGGAAACGGTGCGCGCTATGTTAACCGTGGTTATTTTTTGAAGATTTCTATTCCCTTCTATTCTGAGGTCCCCAGGCAGTCCCTCCGCAGCGGGAGGCCAGCCTCTCCCTTACACCTGGCGGCCGCTTCTAACCTGAGAGTCCAGGATCTTGGAAAAAGTCTAAGACTGTTCCCCTGCCTGGTGCGATTGCTTTGGTTCTGTTTTAATTCTGTGGGTGTGTTTTCCCTTACCATCAATATTTAATACATTCTGCATTCTAGAAAAGAAAAAGCTGCCTTGTTTAACCAAAACAACTGAGGGTGTTGCAGTGTTTGGACAGTTACAAAGGAGCCTTTCACGTGCGAAGAGAGCAGGTCCTTCTGCGCCCGCCTGTCCGGTTCCCGCGCCTCCCGGCCGTGCCAGCAGGTGCTGCGCCCTCGCAGCCTCAGGCCGACCGCTTCCTGCGCCGGGAGCCCTCCAAGCCTTGGCCTGGGCCTCACCGAGCCCCGGCCGGCTCAGGCCGCCCTGTTTCCTCCGCCCTGCGAGACTTCCTGACCCAGCCCCTCACTCTCCTCTTTCTCCAGAGGTGCCCAGCCCCCGCCGGCCCTCGGTGCTGCCTGACCTTGCATCACCTTGTGTTAGTGAGGATTTTTAAAAAGAAAACTAAGTGAAGCCCATGTGTCCCCACGGCATGGATTTGAGCCCCTCCCTAAACTAAACAACTTGTGTTCTTGGTTCAATCTAAACGCGGCCGCCGCGTTCAAAATGCATGTGTGGCCCACAGAGACGGAAAGCCAGGTGGTCAGCCCCTGCCCGTGGAGAAACCCACCAGGAGCGGCAGGAGCGTGGCAGGGCGCACAGCTACCGCTTGGAGCATGGAGGAAACCAGCAGGACACCTTTCGTATGATAAATGGGACCTGCAGCTACAGTGACAAACAAGAGTGGAACCCCACCGCGTGCTGGCGGTAACCTCAGAGCTCAGCACACGCTTCCCCCTCAGGCGGGCGCCACGCTCACTCCAAGTTCCCAGGTGAGAAAGCAAACCTCTGAGGCCAGGCTGCTGCCACCAAGGCCACGGACCCCAGGCGAGGCTCACGGCGACCACCAAATGCTGCCCCTCTTCCCCGAGATACACGCCACTAACACTGCAGGGCTCCATTTGTTTTCTCATTGTTCCAAGACAGACTCTAAGCATCCAGTCGGCACGTGGCTTATAGTGGATTCTTTGTAGCATCCAGGGAGGTCTGCAACTGGGATACCCATGGAAAACAATGATTTCATTGGCAGCACTGAATGCACATTGTCTCTTTAAAAAAAAAAGCTGACAGCTGCAGACTAAAGTAGCTGACTCCTTTTGTTTTTTTTAAATAACCAAACATGAAGTGCTATAGCTCCTTTCTGTGTGTACAATACCGCCAAGACCTCGGCCTTGTCCTGTTACCATCTCCACACGCGGAAAGAACTGTCTCCCTTACATGTAACTTAGTCGCCGAGCCTCGCTGCTTGGAGTGGCGGGCGCGCTGGGGAAGGTGATGCGGCAGAAACCCACAGAAGTGTCTCCAGGGGACCCCCCGCCCCACCAACTCTAATCCTCAAAACCTAGGAAATTGTGACACTACGCCGGAATGCCTGTGTGTCCATGTGTGCATGCGTGTGCGTGTGTGTGTGCTGGGTGAGGTGACCCAGGGCACAGGGTGAACACACTTCTCAGATCATCTCTACATTACCCTCCTGTCTTCCCAAATCACTATTTAGAAAGCCAAGTGTCAAGAAAGGTTAAAATGGGGGCGGGCAGGGAAGGACTTTTTCGGAGCGGTGCCGCATGCACTGGGTGAGTGCTGGGCGGACAGGGAAGGCCCCTGAGGGCTCCGGTCACACCGACAGCGAGAGCTGCGGGCCAGCCCTGCACAGTCTGAGCGGCACCGTCGAGCGCTCCTTCTCATTCGTCCGGGGCCGCTCCACAGCGCCCGCCTGTGTGTTTGCAGCAGCGGTCACTGCCCTTCAGAGGGCAGCGCTCGGGAAAATAGGGCAATAACATCACCCAGTGGGCAAAGAGGCACGACTATGGCTGAATGGGAGGATGGGGGGGGGGGCTCTATTTCTAAACAAGAAAAAACAGCGTTCAACGAGCGCCCTGAGAACAGCTCATTACAAACAAATGACGGTAATTGGTTTTGTCAGTAATGGGCCAAGCACATCCACCGGCTCTTAACCGTCTTCATCTGTGGGACGAATTTCTCGGTAGATACCACCTTTATCGCACCAGCCCAACAGCCAGAAAAGACTCCGAATTTTGTTTCCAAGAATTTGGGGGTGGGGGGTGTTGTTGGTTTTTATCCTCACCCAAGGACATGTTTCCATTGATTTTTAGAGAGAGAGGAAGGGAGAGAAATATCGATGTGAGAGTGAAACTTATAACTTAAAAGTTCTAATTTTTAAAACTATGTTTTTGTTGATTTCAGAGAGAGAGGAATGGAGAGGGAGAGAGCAGACACTGTGAGAGAGAAACAGAACTTGAATGTTCTAATTCTGCGAAACAGCACTGTTGGTCTTTCTTGCCGGGGACCTTGCCTCGTGGAATTTTCAGAGGCAGGGCCCAGGTTCTCCATGCCCTGCAACGGACCCGGGACTGTTTCCGGGCGGAGCAGCCCAGGTCACTTCAAGGTCATCGGCCTGCCCTTCTGAGCCTGGCACCTGTGCCAGTCCCCAGCCTGGCTCTTCCGGGCTGAGAAGGGTCCCCCTTCACTGGGAAACAGCTTTTGGGTAAAAGGCACCAGTTACGCATTGACCACCGACCTGCTGTGTCCTGGGAGTCGTCAAACTCCACGTTGAAAGCGTGGCCATTGTTGAGGATCCGCTTGGATGCCGCCTGCTCGTAGGACACCGTCAGGGGCTTCAGCGCAGGGTCGTGAGCGGCCGCTTTGGTGTCAATGTCCACGGGGGACTGGCGGTTGCTCTTGGCAATGGGGAAGTCCTTGTGCCAGTGCTCGGGCCCTGGGTGGGAAGGGACGCGTGAGCCCCGTGTGGGGACAGGACCCCACTCCCCAGGAAAGGGCAGTGATGCAGGTTCCCATTGGGCGGCACCGCCAAGCCGAGTAACCTTCGGGAAAACACCCCTGCCTCAGTTTCCCCTTTGTACCGCGGGTTAATAATGCCGTCTCCCACAGGGACTGCGTGAGAATGGGCATCCATGTGAAGGGAGCAGTTGGGGCAGTTAGAGCAGCCGCAGCGCCACGCAGCTCCCAGCCATCGCATGTCCTCTGACTGACAACCCACATCCGCCGGGCAAGCCAGCTCCCGGCGACCCGCTGACATTAGGGTCAGAGGTGACGGTGAACTCCGTTCAGGGCAAGGAATTCTACCCCAGAGAAGTGCCAGGGACAAGCGGCCCTGGTGCCCTGCAGGGGCCTTAGCCACAGGTGGCGCTGAGGATGGGTGTGGGGGAGCGGGGTCCCCGATTTCTGCCACCAGCACCTAACATTTCCCCTTACAGCCTGTCTCCCTTCTCCTGGGTCCAGGTAGGGGGTGTCCGGCAGGGACCCAGGAGGGGCTGTCCTCGCGTCTCCCGCTGAGGGTACCCCCCCCCCCCCCGGGCCTGTGCGCGCCACGCGGGGACTGGGGCAGCGGAAGGGCCGGGCGGTGGGCACCCCGCGCGGGGGCCCAGGCCCGGCGGGTGCGGAGCCGGCGGCACTCACCGTTGTGCGGGCCGTACCCCCAGTGGTGGGACATGGTGGCGGCGGTCGGGCGGGGCAGGAGTTGGCGCGCGTCCAGCGGCGGCTGCTCGGCGGCACGGTGTGTCCGCGGCCGCGCCGTCCCCGGCTCTTATAGGCTCCCGCCAACTTGGTGCCTGGGCGGCCGGGGCGGGCGGCCGGGGAGGGGCCGGCGGACCTGGCGGCGGGAGGTGGGGGCGGAGGTGCGCTCCCGCCCGCAGGGGTGGGGGCGGCGGGGACAGCGCCCGCCGCGGGGAGCGTCTCCCGCGGCCGCGCCCGGGGACCTGGGCGGCCCCGGCCCCGCGCTTCCCTCCCGGCCCATTGTGACCGCAGCCCCGCCGCGCCGGGGTCTCAGCCCCGAAGGCCACCCGGACTCCCGCCCCGGCCGGCCGGCGAGCGAGCTCGCGAGCCGCGACCTTGGGCAAACGGGGATGCGGCCGGCGCCCCGTGGGAGAGCCGCGCCCCCCGCTGGCCGGCCGCGGAACGAGGCCGGGGGGCGCGGAGAGGTCGGACCGCAGCCCGCCGGGGAGGTTCCCAGGGGCCCAGCCCCTGCAGCGGCCGCCAGCGCCCACCCCACACCCACCGAGCGCGGGGCCGCTGCCCTGGGCACCCCGCTTTCCGCCCCTGAGCGACGCGGTCCCTAAAGCCGCCCTGGTTTTCTCACGTGAACCAGCAGCACTTTTCCAGAAGCAGTGAAACCCACCGGGCCTTCGGGAGTAGCCGAGCACTGAAGCCTTGTTACCCAGGTCCAAGTTCAACCCGAACAGGAACGAAAAGATTAACGGGGACAATGACACTAAAAAGGGCACATGACGCGTTTTCGACGTCGTATGTTCCCTGACGCTGCCGCAAGTGGCTCCAGCAAGCACGATCTGGTGAGAATGCAGGCCCTGCCCTACCCGGTTCTCGGCGGGGCAGTGTCGCCCGCAGAGGACGTTGACAACGCCTGGGGACCTTCTGGTTGTCACAGGAGGGGTGCTCCTGGCACCCAGGGGTGGTGCTCCACCTCTACCCTGCACAGGGCAGCCCTCCCACAAAAAGCATCCGGCCCCAAGTCCGGACTCAAGGCCCGAGCGCTGTCCCCAGTGCCTGTCTGCGGGGTCTGAAAGCCAGGCCTGTGGGGCACACGGCCCCCAGGCGTGCTGTGCCCAGGACCGGCCCGCTCTCGTCTTGTTGGTGTGCGTGGGTAGACAAGACCAAAGCTCTCCTCTGCACCGTGGGGTGACCGGCGCTTCACCTCACTGAGAGCACCCCCGGGTGGCCTTTCTGCCCCAATGGTGACCCGGGTTAGTCAGGAGCGGCCTCACCCTTGAGGAAACGTCTCTTTGCTCAGGAATCGCCACTGGGCAGGGGTTTACTTCCTTTTGGAAACGAATGAATGAGCTTCCACGCAGGGGCGTGTGGGCACCCCAGGGTCTCCTCCTGGTGAAGGACTAGAGCCAGGATTCGCCAGGCAAAGCAGGTCCTCCCCAGGTCTTCCTCTCTGCGTCCGGGGTCAGCGAGTCCCGCTTGGGGGACGGGACGGGACGGTGGGGGAGACAGTGGCCCGCGCCCGAGGGTGCTTACATTTTATTATCTGCATATATAGAAGGACACTGTGTGTCTGTCATTTCTGTTTAAGTCCTGGTCCATGCTCTAGCCCTGTGCCCTGTGGTCTGCTCCGGCCACAGGCTGGACTCATTGCTGGCCGAGGGCGCAGGAGGCCGAGGCATGTCTTGCCAGGCACCTGTGCCCTGGCTGTGCTATCTGCCCCCTTCCGCATGGCGCTGATATCACCGTTCACCACTACTTCGTGCCCAGCGTGCGGGCACGGTGCTCACGCCCGATAAGCCCTGGCCCCGCCATGGCTGCCTGCTCTACGACTTCTCTGGGGTAGTCACCCCTCCCCATCTTCCTTCTCCTTAATATTTCTTGGCAGTTCTCTGGTTTTGTTTTATTTCTTTCATACTCTACACATAAACACTTTGAAAAGCATGAAACCCTTTCAACAAGAAGGTTTGGCGTCATTTGTGTATACTCCTGCAGTCTCGGCGAACATGGAGCGCCTCCCCGCTCAGGGCGCAGGCGCTTAGCGAGCTGCAGGCGTTCTTGACGCCCAGGCTACTTCATGATTCCTCCGGGCCCTCTGCCCTCCCGGGGCTCAATCAATGTTTCAGTCAGTTAAGCTCCCAGGACAGAGGCTGAGCATGCCTCGCCATTGTGACAACAGGCCCTCTGTTAGAACAAATTAAAAGGAAGAAATTAGACCTTCCCTGATGAAATATTATTAAAATACTTGTTTAACAAAAATTATAATAGGCAGGCCGTTTAGATCATCAAGTTATGAGCTGACCCACTAGCATACCATTCCCACCACCACCACCACCAACATATCCCTCTACCACCACCACCAACAACATATCCCACTTCCACCACCAACATATCCCACTACCACCACCACCAACAACATATCCCACTTCCACCACCAACATATCCCACTACCACCACCAGCATACCATTCCCACCACCACCACCTCCAACAACAACATATCCCACCACCACCACCAACATATCCCACTACCACCACCACCACCAACATATCCCACTTCCACCACCACCACCAACATATCCCACTACCACCACCACCACCAACATATCCCACTACCACCACCACCACCAACATATCCCACTACCACCACCACCACCAACATATCCCACTACCACCACCAGCATACCATTCCCACCACCACCACCTCCAACAACAACATATCCCACCACCACCACCAACATATCCCACTTCCACCACCACCACCAACATAACCCACTACCACCACCACCACCAACATATCCCACTACCACCACCACCACCAACATATCCCACTTCCACCACCACCAACATATCCCACTACCACCACCACCACCAACATATCCCACTACCACCACCACCACCAACATATCCCACTTCCACCACCACCAACATATCCCACTACCACCACCAGCTTACCATTCCCACCACAACCATCAACCCCAACAACAATAAACCATTACCACCACCACCCCGAGTTTGATTTCTGGTAAATTCACTGAGTAAAAGCTTTTACCCCTAGGGAATTCTCAGCTATGAGTACACTCTAGATGAGTGGTCAGCAAACCGCGGCTCGCGAGCCACATGCGGCTCTTTGGCCCCTTGAGTGTTCTAACGCCACTTCTTCAAAATAGACTCGCCCAGGCCAAAAACCGACTTCTGCACATGGGCCACAAAGTTTCAGTCGCACTGTACGTGCGCACCCGCACGTGGTATTTTGTGGAAGAGCCACACTCAAGGGGCCAAAGAGCCGCATGTGACTTGCGAGACGCGGTTTGCCGACCACTGTTCTAGGTAGTGATTACAAGAGCATGAATACAAGAGCATGTAGTCTGTGTAGTCTGTGGAGGGTAGGAATTTACCTGAATGGACCACCTGGTTGGTTGGCGTGGGACAGAATATGTCAGTGGGAAATGCTTACTGAATTTTCATTATCAGCCAACTCTGTGCACCTCTGGCCATGACACACTGAGTTAGGAAGACTCATCCTTATAATGGGTGGGCGGTTACTGTGGCATCTTCGCACAACGCTCAGAACATGGAGCATGAACGTCACAAGTGGGAAAATGGAGGTGAACGCGTGGAACTTCAAGTGCTAGACTTGATCTGCTGATTCCTGCCACTGCTCCCGTGTCACAGGCTCATTGCCAACCGGCCTCTTCAGTGTGCACAGAGAAGCAGGTGCTAGAGGAGATAAGTTTCTGGGTACAGGATGTGCTTTATAGCTCCTAAACATGCCTCTCCCATACTAAGTGAAATGCATTTTTTAAATTTAAATTTGCAAAGGATAAGGTTTGACCCATATAAAGCTGCTTCCCTTTCCCATCCAAAGTCTCTTTACAGAGAGGCCTGGGTGATGGCAATAGAAACCCCTGCCCTCCTCCAAGAACTCCGGGGATGGGGACAGACCTCACACCAGCTCCTAGTTGTACAGTGTCATTCAGTATTTTAGGATTCTCATTGCCTCATCCATCCATACCCACCCACCCTTTCATCCATCCATCCATTCATCCATCCATCCATCCATTCACCCTTTCACCCTTTCACCCACCCTTTCATCCATCCATACACCCACCCACCCTTCCATCTATCCATCCACCCACCCAACCCACCCACCTACCCTTCCATTCATCCATCCACCCACCCACCCTTCCATCAATCCATCCATTCATCCATCCATCCACCCACCCACTCTTCCATTCATCCATCCACCCATCCACCCACCCACCCTTTCATCCATCCATCCATCCATCCATCCATCCATCCATCCATCCACCCACCCTTCCAACGATCCTTTCTTCCTTCTTTCCTTCCATTCTTCCCTCCTTCCACCCATCTGTCTGTCCATCTGCCCATTCCTCCATTCAACAAATACATTTTGAGCACTGACTAGGTTTCAGATGCTGTTAGGTACTAGGGCCTCAGTAGTATAACAAGACAGGTGGAGTCCTCCCTTTTCTATAGCCTTCCACCCCCCATTACTCATCACACACACCAAGTTACATCACAGATGAGATTCAAATGGACTTGTTGCTCCAAAAATTGGTTCCCAGTGCAAGAACCCACCCTACGTCTTCCCTGAAGAGCAGCCTCTTTATGGCTGTCTGCCTGCACCTTCCTGCTTAGTTCTCAGTTCTTCCCCAATGGCCCTGCTCTCTGCCTGCTTTGCTCGGTTCCGGTCTCCCTCCCTATCCAAGCCCTCTCCCTGGGCCCCCAAACACCCACATGTCCCCGCCTGCCTCAGGGCCTCCATTAGGCCGACTCCCCCCAGGAGCAGAGGTGGGAGTTCTAGGACCAGATTGCACAGTGAGTTCCAAGGCTGCCTTTCTAATGTACTTTCATGGGAGTTAAGTGTCCCCGGGGGGAAGAAGTCCCTTGATCACATGTGTTAGGAACCATTCAAATTTTAAATGAGTCAAGTGAGTATGACAGAAATTTATGGACATGTTGAAACAAAGAATATGCACATTTAAGGGCCAAAATATTTCCCTTGAGCTCCCAGGCCCCTCCTGTACCCGGGGATGATTTAAATACAAGGGAGAATCCGATGCTGTTTACTGCAGAGTCGAGTCTCACCGGCTAAAATTAGCTCTCAAATCGCTGGGTTTTGTGCCGCTGCTCTGCACTCGGTCCCTGGTGACCTCACTGTTAACGCTCTCGCCCCAGCTGATTACCTGTGATCATCACCTGGTCCAGCTGTCAGGTGGCTGCCACCAGGCACCTTCAAATCCAAAGGGGTTCATTAGCTCCCAGTCATCTCCTCGATCCTGGATTTCACGCCTCATCTCTCTCATTTCCTTTTGTGCAATAAGATGGTCATCCCCAAATGTATACACTTGTCTCCCAGGTTGACGTGGCGACTCACCCAGGGTTCTGATTCTGCGATGTGCTCAGACAAGCCCAAATTAATTTCACTGCAGGAGACCTTCTGTACTCACCACGAAGGTGGCTTTCCCCTGCGTGCAGAGCCCCAAATCTCTGCCCGCTGACACTGAAAGGTCAGTGAAGCGGGGCACACCTCACCCACCTCTCTCCTTGTTAATTTCCTGGGTGTTTGCCCACAGTACCTGTTATCAGGGCAGGTGCCGAGCTGTGGAGCAAGGCCTTCCCCAGGAGAGTCCCCGGGCTCCTGCCACCCCCCCTAGCGTTGTGCTGGTTTCTGGTGTGGCCATATTGTATGGGACAGGGGCCATTGACTTGTGTCTAAATTCCATTTCCCCAATACCAATCGCAGAGGGGGCCTGTCAGAGGGGCGTGCTGTGGCAACTCCTGTAGTATTAGTCTAATTGACTAGAGGCCCGGTGCATGAAAATTCATGCAATGGAGGGTGGGTCCCTCAGCCTGGCCTGCCCCCTCTCAGTCCGGGAGCCCTCAGGGGCAGGAGGCAACCCGGTGATCAGGGGAAGGCGACACCCCATCACACCTCTGCTGCTGCCACTGCCGGTCCTGGTTACCTGAGCCTCAGGGGGGACTGGGCGCCACCATCTTGTGGCTGTGGGTGCCGCCATCTTTGAGGGCGTGGTAGTCAATTAGCATATTCCCTCCTTATTGGCTGTGGGCACCACCATCTTTGAGGGCGGGGCAGTCAATTAGCATGTGCCCTCCTTATTGGCTGTGGGTGCCACGATCTCTGCGACGGCATGAGGGTCAATTGGCATATTCCCTCTTTATTAGATAGGATGGCATATGGTCATGATGCTGATAGAGACATGAACATGACCTCAGGTACTGAATATTCCATTAGAACTGTTCTTGGTTGAAGTATAATCAGTGTACAGAAGGTAAATTGTTACCCTTTACTGAGTTTATTACGTGCTAAAGTAACTAACCCAAGAGGTTTATATTAACTCAACTCATTTAATACTTAAAACAACCCTCCTATTCACGGGGGAAACTGAGGCACGGAGAAATGAACTTGCCTGAGGCCACACAGCCAGCAAGCATTGTGTGACTTGAATTGAGGCCTCTGGGCAGGGCTGTGGAATGTTTCTTTCTCATTTATTTACATTTCAGTTCAATAACTATTGTCTAATCCCCCAGGCCTCATTTTTGGCTCCTAAAATTTTCAAAAATATGCAACAATGCCTCACCGTCTTTTCTTTGTAGATGGACATTAATGGTTCATTAAGCATTTGAGAGGAGCAGAAAGGGTGTTCAGGAATAAAACAACAAATCTCATAGCTCTGAAACACAGGCTGGCTTTTTGTCATTTTTATAATTGTTGTGCTGCCATCTAGTGGCCTAGATGAAAAATAACATACAAACATGGCTTTATTTTTGCATTTTAAGTCTGCTGCCTTAGGGTAGTTTTAAAAAATCATTAAATTTACTTGCATTAAATCTGAAAAAAAATTAACCTGACATTCACAGTTATCATTATTTTTTCTTTCCTTTCTCACTTATTCTTCCTCTGCTATAATATGTTATGCTTACATCCAGAATTACTCTTTAATCCTATCTAATAAAGAGGGAATATGCTAATTGACCATCATGCCCTCAAAAAGATGGCAATGCCCACAGCCAATAAGGAGGGAATATGCTAATTGACTACCATGCCTTCAAAGATGGTGGCACCCACGGCCACAAGATGGTGGCGCCCAGTCCCCTCAGCAACACTGGGGCAGCAGGTGCCCAGCATGACTGGGCCCACCCCCAGGTGGGTCCGGCCACTCTGCGTGCCTGCCTCCGGAGTCCCCCAGTCCCCTCAGCCCCCCAGCCGCCCAGGGCTGGCCTGAGGCACAGGCAAGCCTCAGATGGTGGCTGCCCAGCCACCCAGGGCCGGCCTGAGGGACAACCAATTGACTGAACAAGCAGGCTGTGTGGGGCGACCAGGCCGGCAGGGGGGTTAGTGAGGGATGACCAAATGA
The DNA here is from genome assembly GCA_025583905.1 of Ia io. Taxonomy (NCBI): domain Eukaryota; kingdom Metazoa; phylum Chordata; class Mammalia; order Chiroptera; family Vespertilionidae; genus Ia; species Ia io. Next base: position 6,999,186 of record JAJQQW010000019.1, read on the forward strand.
CTGAACAGCAGACTGCGTGGGGCAACCAGGCTGGTGGGGGGGCTGTGAGGGGTGACCAGGCTGGCAGGGGGGGCAGTAGGGGGTGACCAGGCCAGCAGGGGGGGCTGTTGGGGGTGACCAGGCTGGCAGGGGAGGAAGTTGGAGGGAAGCAGGCTGGCAGGGGGGCAGCAAGAGGTGATCAGGCTGGCGGGGGTGGGGGGCAGTGAGGGGTGACTGGGCCGGTGGGGGTGGTCAGCTGGGGGCAACCAGGCTGGCAGGGGTCGGCAGTTAGGGGCAACCAGGCCAGCAGAGGGGGGTAGTTGGGGGCAACCAGGTTGGCAGCAGGGGGCAGTTGGGGGTGACCAGGCCGGCACGGGGGGGCAGTTAGGAGCAACCAGGCCGGCAGGGGGCAGTTGGGGGCGACCAGGCCGGCGGGGGCGGGAGGCAGTTAGGGGTGACCAGGCAGACAGGCAGGTGAGCGATTAGGAGCCAGAGGTCTCAGATTGTGAGAGGGATGTCTGACTGCTGGTCTAGACCAGCAGTTGGACATACTCCGAGGGGTCCTGGATTGGAGAGGGTGCAGGCTGGGCTGAGGGGACCGGGCCTCTAGTATCAAATAAGAAGACTTAGAAGAGAAACTGTTATCTAATTAATCTAATGTGTGGTTTTGAACCTATGAATTTCTTTTAGACCAATTTTGTTTTTGCCAATTCTTACTTGAATGACTGGCATACTCATTTTTCACACTTAACTAGCTTGTTTATAGTTCATACCAACGGTATTTATTTAGTGATCACAGGTAGACACTGACACCTGCAGTCTGACATGTTCTGTGTAGAACACATCTGCTCATCTGCACCAGCACCCACTGACCCACATAAAGAGCTTCGGGCCCGCAGTACTGCATAATCATTTATTGCTTCATAGACATACTGTCAGCCCTTAGAGGGATTATAGCACAGGCTCACCCTGGAGACCTAGCAGTGCTCAAATTCAGCAAATTCTTGATTCTGATGCCCATTCACAGACTTCTCAGGATATAATCATCTGAATATTACGACTCAGTTTCTGCCCTGTGTTGATTCTGCTCTGCAGAACAGAAGGCAGCCCGCGCTGTCCCTCCTCCCACAGCTCCTGGCCCGCTCCCTCTCCGGCGTGGGCCTGAAAGGCTCTTGTCTGGAGGTCTGTGCACCACCAGGGAAATGGCCCCCCATGGAATAAGGTCCCGGTGTGGTTTCTATGTTCATGTGGACATTTATAATAACTCAGCACTGTGAGCCCAGGGAGAAGTTGGAGGAAAGGTTAAGTTGGATGATAATTGTGAGCAATGACCCAGACTAGGGGTCTGGGGTGGGCAGGGGGGAGGGAGGGAGTAATGTTTTACTGTAAAGCTACCACCTGAAGCTAAAGGAATCATTTTCCCAAGGAGATCTAAATGAAATAAGATGAGCAAAAACCAGTACTAATTTGGACCCTGCCAAGTAAAGTATTGTTCAAGAAGGTGCGTATTGTCCTGTGTTCATCATTTATTCACTGAATATTTGTTGGACATGTGCTAAGTACCAGGCACAGTACCAGGCAACCTGGGGAATGTCAGTGTCCAGACTCATATCTGTGCCTGACGGAGCTCACAGCCCAGGGAGCTTGCTCCCCTGATCAGACAGTTTCTCTTTGGACAGTTCTTGCCATGGAGCTGCGTACTTGTAGCCTTGTGGCTGGCACGGATATGCGTGTCCGTGTGGAGTGTGCCCTGGACACATTCCACGGCGCTCCTGAGAGGACTACCTGAGAGGATGCGCTGTGCATCTCCGCTAATTGGACCTCCAGGCCTCCTAATTTCAGGGGATTTAATTAACACATCCAGTTTGCACTGACCAACCTGGGTTCCCTTCACCCAAGTGGCCATCCATTAAATTACTTGCCCTCCCAGGGCTCTTGGCCCAGCACCACTTCACTTTCTAAAGTCAGTTAACATGAGCCAGGGAGGTGATGAAACGCACATCGAAGTTTATGTCTAAAGACAGTAAATGGTTTGAAGGTCTAAGTGGATGGACTTTTAAATATATATATACTAGAGGCCCGATGCATGAAATGCATGCATGGGAGGGGGTCCCCTCAGCCCAGCCTGCACTCGCTCCAATCCAGGACCACTCAGTGGATGCCCGACTGCTGGTTTAGTCCCAATCCCGGGGATCGGGCCTAAACCGGCAGGTGGACATCCCTCTCACAATCTGGGATCTAACTGCTCACCTGCCTGCCTGCTTGATTGCTCCTAACTGCCCCCCCACCACCTGCCAGCCTGATCACCCCTAACTGCCTCTGCCTGCCGGCCTGGTTGCCCCCAACTGCCCCCCCCCACTGGCCTGGTCGCCCTTCACTGCCCCCCCTGCTCACCTGGTCGCCCCTAACTGCCCCCCTTGCTGTCTGGTCACCCCTCACTGCTCCCCTCTGCTGGTCTGGTCACCCCCAACTACCCCCCCCCCCGCTGGCCTGGTTGCCCCTCACTGCCCCCCTGCCAGCCTCATCACCCCCAACTGCCCCCATGCCGGCCTGGTCACTTCCAACTCCCCCCACCGCTGGCCTGGTCGGCCCTCACTGCCCGCCCCCCCGCCGGCCTGGTCACCCCACGCAGCCTGCTGTTCAGTCGTTACTGTGAGGGCATCCTGATCAATTTGCATATTACCCTTTTATTAGTATAGATACTAGGGCCCAGTGCACAAAATTCATGCACTCGGGGTGGGGTCCCTCAGCCTGGCCTGCACCCTCTCGCAGTCTGGGAGCCCTTGGGAGATGTTCAACAGTCAGACATCCTTAGTGCTGCCACATAGGCAGGAGAGGCTCCCGCCACCGCCGCTGCGCTCACCAGCTGTAAGCCCGGCTTAGCATATTGTGCTTTGAATGATTGAACATCGACCTGCAGACCAGACATGTAGCATATTAGGCTTTTCTTATATAGGATTGATTTCAGGGAGGAAAGGGGAGAGAGAAACATCAATGATAAGAGGGAATCATTGATCGGCTGCCTCCTGCACACCCTGCAGTGGGGATCGAGCCTGCAACCGGGGCATGTGCCCTGACCTGGAATTGAACCGAGACCTCCTGGTTCATAGGCTGATGATGCTCAACCACTGAGCCATGCTGGCCAGGCTAAGTAGATGGACTTTTGATGTGTTGGACCAGGGTCATTCCTTGTCCCTCAGGAACACCTATGGTATGAACCCCAAATTCTGAACCAGCCTTCAGACCTCTGGAGACGACTCTCAAATTGATGGCTATGTGGTCCTTTTGTGGCTTCCTCAGAGGCTCCCACTAACTGTCTTCGCCACTCCCAGGGGGCGTAGCATCCAACCAAACCCAGCACGTGGGCTGTTATCACTGCCCCTCAGTCATCAACACAGACCGTTCTTAGTTTCACTCTGTTTTGTTGTGTGCAACCCTTCATTAAAAATAAACAAAAAAAGCACACACACCACAGCACGGAACTCTTCGCGTTCATGGCTTTATTATTTTGCTGATCAGCCGCCCGCCTCACTGCACGTCAGACATCGCCCTGCCTGTGCCAGGAGTGGTGAATCCCACCCGCAACTCAGAGGGCCGGGCCGTTTAGTTAACAAGCATGCAAAAATCAAAGGAGCGAAATTAAAATAAGTGGTCCTCCTTCCGGGAAAGAAAAGTATTAGGCCACAGTCAACCACCTTTAGGAAGAAAAAATTCAAATACCAGGTCATATTTTCTTAAAACTCCTGGTCGAATGTGTCTTTGTTTCATTGATAATCAAAACCAGGTCACCTTTATAGGAGCTAGCATTTTAACACATCATGGGCCTCTGTTGGTTTTAGTTAAGGGTTAAACACATTCTCATCTCAATTTGGGTCTGGTCAAGTTTAAGTGCTATATGACTTACACACACCTCCACACCTCAGATAGAATTACTCACTCAGCTGCTAAGATGGACAATGGATAATGTGAAAATTGTAAAACTGCAGTTCTGTGAAATTTATGACAGAAAACTGGTGCCCAATAGTCCTTTTTCCATATCTTTTCTCCTCCATCTTTTCTGAAGCTGCACTACAACTGCTACTTTTCTAGGAGAGGGGATCGTTACAAAGGCCGGGTGCTTTCCGGCTCATCCTGCCGTCAGTGATTGCATCGCTCATCGCTGGTGTGGAGACTGAAGTACACGTGGCACAAGGGGCACGGAAGGAGGCAGGGCCCGAGCTCTGGGGGCGGGTCCCTTCCGGGGAGGGCTCACTTGAAGGAGGCTCTCACCACCCTGCCCTTGATGGGCTGTGGTGGGCGCCAGTTTCCCACGAGGGGCACCGGCGGCTCGTTCTCGGCGCTGGACAGGAGGCTGCGCAGCTTGGCCATCTGCGGGGCAAAGGAAGGCGGTCAGCTCCACGTCGGACCAAGTGGACACACAATGCGTGCAACAGCGTTAGAAACCCACGACTTTTAAACAAGACCAGCAAACGCAGCACCTGCTCCCACGCTCAGTCCCGAGCTGCTGGGTGACCAGTTCCTGGTAGGACAGGCCTTTTCTTCACGTGTGAAAACTATTTCGTGCAGGACCGCGTGCCCCCGGTCAGAACTCTGCCGGGTTCTGAAACAGTTCGTTTCACGGAGGAGGGGACCACGTTGGTGCAAAGTCTACCTGTAAGTCGTCTTCGCTGGGTACATGCAGGAGCCCATTGTTTAAAGGGCAGAAGGAACTAACAGTCGCGCTACATTTAAAATTCTCAGAACGGATTCCTTTTCTTTAGGGAGAGGAGTTTAGGAAATTCTTGTCAGTGATGCTCTATTTCTATATGAAAATATTTTTAGCTTTTCTCCTTTAAGAAAATTTCCTCTTTCAAAATATTTGTACCAGAGAACCTGATAGTTAAACCCGATCTGTTGATGAAGACGACCACGGGAACCTGAGTCCACGAGGCAGAAAAGAGAAGCGGCTGCGTTAGGGACGGGAGACACAGGGACGCCCACGATCCACCCCCGCCCCCGGGGTACCCACTCCTCTCCGCGAGCCTGGCCTCCAGGCTCCGCCCTGACTGTTGCCGCACGTTCTTCAGAGGAGCAGTAAGGAGGGAGTCAGGGTGTTGGAGCAGACAGGCGGAGGTGGAATCTCGGCTCCTGTACTTGGCTGTGTGATCACCAGCTAATTACTTGCCTTTTCTGAGCCTCAACTTACCTGTACGACGCCTCACAGGTGACACCGCCTCCCCAGGGTCAGCACCTCCTCCCCAGGCCTGGAGCAAGCCTCCTGCCTCCTACCCTGCACTTGGTGCCTCCCGTGAACAAAGTGCTGTTCATCGAAACCCATAAGTGTTTCCAAAGCACAAACTCGGTCACCGTCTAGCATCACAGCCGCCTGGAAATGGTGTGTGTTTTCCTGATGCCGAGGAAGTCACGCTGTGGGGGTGGGACAGGCTGACTGTGGCTGTACCTGCCGGGCCCCCTGTGACCTCACGCTGCGGAGGTGGGACAGGCTGACTGTGGCTGTACCTGCCGGGCCGGCCCCCTGTGACCTCACGCTGGGGAGGTGGGACAGGCTGACTGTGGCTGTACCTGCCGGGCCCCCTGTGACCTCACGCTGGGGAGGTGGGACAGGCTGACTGTGGCTGTACCTGCCGGGCCCCCTGTGACCTCACGCTGGGGAGGTGGGACAGGCTGACTGTGGCTGTACCTGCCGGGCCCCCCGTGAACCCCTGGTGTAGGGCAGCTCTGAGCTTCCACGGAGCAGCTGGACACTTTCAATTTAGCATCACTTCCAGGGAGCCAGCCAGCGCCGCGTCCGTGCTACGGCTCACCTGCTCAGAGCTCACGGTCATGGGCTCCTTGAGCAGCAGCCACACGATGCACTCCTCACAGGGCGGTGTGGTGAAGGAGCCGTGGTAGGTCCAGTAGTCACGGCAGGCGGGGAACAGGCAGGATGGGTCGAAGTGGGTGAAGGGCACCTCCTTGCCCTGCAGGGGGTACAGTGGGCAGGTGAGATGGGCAGGTGAGGAGGCAGGTGCACTAAGCGTGCACACCGCTCTCCCCAGGCCCTCACCACTATGTTTGTCAGAACAAATTTAAGGCCGTAGAGATAATGGAGCTTTTAAACAAAGCGCATGCCTTCAGAAATAAAGGGCAAAGGGCAAAGGGCAGCGGGTCGGTGAGGTCTGACTGTCCCAGAGCCAGCCAATATGTTATTCCTTATCCGCTGCGGGTAGAGCTGTAGTTCTATCACTTCTCAACAAGAGAAACCTCGCTGAACTGCGACAGAAACCATTCACGTCAGTTACTCTTTGGGTCTTAATGGTTTAAGAGGCGCAGGTTCTGCTGAACACGGAATGGCTCCTGTGGCGGCAAAGCGACCCGCATTCGATGGAGCAGCCGCAGACAACTCCAACGGTTCATTAGGGGTTTCCTGTGAAGGTGACCATATGTGGGTGCTACCAGCAGCCACACATGGCACTCTGCAAATGTGTGTGTGCGTGTAGCATGTGTGTAGGTGCTGTGCATTATGTGTATGCATGTTACATGTGGGCGCACGTGCTGTGTTGCATGTGTGTACATGTGGTGTGTGGCATGTGTTGTGTGATGCATGTGCATGCATGTGTGTGCGTTTCGTGTGTGCATGACATGTTTGTGTGCATGTGGTATGTGTTCAATATGTGTACACATATGGGGGGTGCCTGTGGTGTGTGTGTATATGGTGTATGCATGTGGTTGTGTGTATGTAGTGTGTGTGCATATGGTGTGAGTGTGTGTGTGTGCATGTGTTTGGGGGTGGCCGTGCTCATCCACTCATTGAGGAAGCAGTTATGTGACAGACCAACTGTGAGCATTACATAAGCGAATGCATGTGAAAGTGCTTTAAAGCTGTAAACATACAGATATAATGGTACCTATTTGCTTATATGTGTTTAGCATACTCATCAAACTTGGCAACAGGATTCAGGTGGAAGAAATATACTGGAAATGTAGAAGGAGAAAGCTGACAGAGCTCCTTCTCTGTTCTCGGAGGAAAAGGAGAGTTTTTACCTTTGTCTTCACTTTGTCCAGTGCATCGAGAACCAGCTGGAACTCGCCTTTCTCACGTCCTATCTGCAAGAAAATAGAAAACCAGCAATTACACTTTCCCTTCTCCATAATTTAGGACTGTCTTAAAAAACAATTTTGACCTTCTCCATAATTTAGGACTGTCTTAAAAAACAATTTTGACCCATCCATCTGCAACCAGTACTCGTAACTCTGCCAGGAGTCCATGCAAAGAAAACAAATTTCTTTCTCCCCCCCAAATTTCAGCGTTTGCATTTTCTGAACTAAACTTGGACTCCAGGCCTCTGAAGGACAGAACCGCAAAATTGCATGTTGATCTGCTTCTGTGACCTTGACGTTCTTTGCAAAGTCATTCCATGTTTTTCTTTTTTTAAATAGAATTAGAACTGGGATGGACTCAATATACCTAAAACTAGACTCCCATCTGTCTTTCCGCCCCGCTTCCTGTGGAGCTGTATCCAAGCGGGACACGACCGGTGAAGGAAGAACATGAGACGAATCAGGTCATTCGAAAAGAAAGAAGGCAGGTTTCCACTCCTGGCTTCGAGTCTAGATTATGTTGCCACTAAAGTCTTGTGTTAATGACACTAAGGCCTCTTTAAACCGAGGCTGGCTCAACAACACACACATTCCCTGCGCTGTCTCTGCTGAGACCAGGAGCATGTGGCCTCCCTGAGCCTGAGGATGTGTGGCCGGGCCCGGGCGTCACAGCGTCCCCAGCACCGGCTTTGCTGGTGTGCAGGCCGGGGGGTGAGTAGTGGGCAAGGGTAACGGGCCACGCTGCCCGCCCACCCACCCGCCCTCCACGCCACACTCATCTATAGACCCACATCTTGAGGAATATGGCAAAAGGTACACTTTTAAGGGAAAGCAGCATCTGAGCTGGTCTTAGCAGAAACACCTGCATTAGTTGAATGAATACTGAATTCATTCTGCTCCCCGTTAAGCAAAAGGAGGGAGTGAGTGTGTGCCATCCTAAGCATGGGTAAGAAGTCAGCTTGGAAATAACATGTGGTGGTGCTGCTCCTCACCTTCAGGAAGATGCCCACCACGGCGATGCCGTCCGGCTGCTTCAGAGCTTCTCCGAAGGTGTTGTACTTCGGGTTCCAGTGCACCAGATGCAGCTGGAAGCAGAGAGGCTGTGAGCTCACCCCCGGCGCCAGGAAACCGCGTCAAAACCCACAGGACACCCGGCGGCTCTCCGGCCTGAGGCCGCTGAGAGCGCAGAGAAGCTGGTGGGATTCTAATCGTAACAGCACCATTTGGGTGACATGTCGGATGTTCAAATGTGTATAAAATGAGGACAAGAAGATTTAGGACTTTGAGATAAACCATGAATAAAAATTGAACTATGCATTCAGAGATCTGCTCCCTCCTCTGACTGAGACAGAGCTTGGTCTGCTGGCACCCTGCAGTCACAGGGAATTGGGAAGTAGGGGGGCAGCAGGGGACGTGAGCATCTTCATATCTCCCTCCTGTTCACAGCCGGGGTAACCTCATCCTAGTGCGGAACATAGGCACCAGGTAAGTTAGTCCAAGGCCCATACTGAGCTACATAGAATGGCAAGGGAATACAATAGTTCCTAGCTGTTGACACTGTTTTATTCAATGTCAAACAAGAGAGATGACCCCATGCACAGAGGTCAGATTTGCAAAGAGTACACGGAGCTTGGGGGAGATGTCTAGAGGCATTGGCAGTAGTGAGCATCTCACGCCCTTAGGGGGGCTGTGGGCAGATGGCCACGGCGAGGGCCTGTGGGTCTCCCAGAGTCAGTTCACCCAACAGCCCAACTGCCTGAGAGTGTCCCCGGCGCCCTCGCTTCCTGCGCTGCCCGAGCTGCCGGGAGCGGGGAGGGGCGGGAAGATGCTGGTCTCCGGCACCCGTTGCCTCCAACACTCTTGTCTTCATGGAGAGGATGTGCAGGACGCTTGTCCTAGTTCCTTGTAATTCGGGGCCCTGATCTGAGCTACAAATCGTGCTTTTTAAAAATGGACTCACTGAGACAAGGAGTAGCATTTGCTCATATTAAGTGTTGTGTGTGTGAACGTATGTGCATATGTAATCACACATGTATGCACAGCCTTCACTAGGAGACGGGCAGGAGTGCTGGCAGAATTACGGAACGCCGTTCTTAAAGCACTGCGTTCTTTCCAGAGGCGCTCAGGGCGCAGGACAGGCTGCCGGCCGCGGAGCCGGTCTGAGGCCGAGCCCCGCACTCCGCCCTGGAGACTTCTCGCGGCCTGCCTGTGCCTCGGTTTCCTCGCCTGTCCTGCCTCGTGGGGCTGCGAGAGGGCACAGCTGTGCTCACCGGCAGGCACCGTGCTGGTGACCGTTACCTTTCCAGTCCCATCGGCCGGGACTTCTCTCTATTCAGCTGCTGTCCGAGTTCTTCAAGCCACCTGGGAACTCTTCCCTCGGGCGCCCACCCGCCCCCTTAACTGTTGGCCGCTAGCCCAGAAGGTTGGCAGCCTCGGCTCAGGCGAAAGGACCGCAGCTCTTTGCTCAGCTACAACTGGGCACAGGGCGGTGGGCGCGGCCTGGCTGTTTCCGGGGTGGCGGCTCCTACCTCGGCGGCGTACTGCACCCCGTCCACAGTGTGCTCGGAGCCATGGTCGTCGGCGGCGCCCCAGTGCAGGTGGAACTGGCGCAGGCGGTAGGGCCCGCTGAGAGGGCCGCCCCTCAGCACTGCGAGGAGAAGCTGGTCAGCGGGGAGCTGGCCCCTCTGCGCCCCACCAGATGCTGCCCTGATGCCCGGCCGGGGGCACCCGGGCCACACGGGCCCCCTCTTCCAAGACAGTCTTGGCATCTATCAAAGCCAGCGCTGTTTCCGTCCTGTCTTGCTTGTTTGCTCCTATTATTATTTTTAATGTCATTTTAACATTTATGAAAATAAAAGCAAAGCAACAGGGTGAGCCTTGGGGTTGTAGACAAGCAGAGTGTGGGTGGGCGTATGGAGCAGTGGGAAGTGACTGACGGCTGACAGCCAGACAGATACCTGACCCTCCCCCTGCCCTGTGCCCTCCCCCCGCCCTGTACCCTCCCCCCTGGCCCTGCGCCCTTCCTCCTCTGCCCTGTGCCCTCCCCCTGTCCTGTGCCCTCCCCCCGGCCCTATACCCTCCCCCTGGCCCTGTGCCCTCCCTCCCCCTGTCCTGTGCCCTCCCCCCGGCCCTGTACCCTCCCCCCACCCTGTGCCATCCCCCCTGGCCCTGCGGCCACCCCCTCCCCCTGCCCTGTGCCCTCCCCCCTTGGCCCTGTGCCCTCCCCCACCCCCCTGGCCCTGTGCCCTCCCCGCTGGCCCTGTGTCCTCAGGCAAGTTGCTGAACTTCTCGGGAAGGTGCTAATAACCCCAGCATTTGGGGCTGCTGGGAGGATGAAAGGAGATTAAGGGCTGAATTGCTCATCATGGTGCCCAGTGGGGCAACCACTGAGCAAAGTGAGTTCTTTTCTCCAACTACTTTCCTATTCCAAGCCAGGGCTGCCTGTTCCAACGAGAGGAAGTGGGAACAGGTCTCCCAGGGGAGCGGTCAGTGCGCACAGTGAAACCAGAGCGCTCCCAGGCAGGACTTGGAGCGGGCTGTCCAAATGCCTCAGTCCTGTCACTTCATTTGGTTTCATGTCACTCAGCCTGGGGAGTGAGTTAGAGGCTGAACTATTCCTTAGAGAATATTGGGAACTATGCAGAGACCTTCAAATCAAGATTTAGGCCCTAGCTGGTGTGGTTCAGTGGATAGAGCATCGCCCTGCAGACTGAAGGGTCCCGGGTTTGATTCCGTCAAGGGCACACATGCCTGGGTTGTGGGCTCAGTTCCCACTGGAAGCAGAGAACCGAGGGGTGACGGCCCTGGAACCCGGAGAGCTCTGTCACTCCCCTGTGCGCACTGCCCTGCCTCCCCACCCAGCTCCCTCTGGGCGGACCCGGGCCTGGCCATGCAGAGTGAGCGGGCAGGGGCATTCCCCTCCCGTCCCCCAGTGCTCCAGGACCAGAGCAAAGGCGTGTCATCTCCATCTTCAGGGACGAGTGTCCCTCTCCCACTAACGCTGTGCCGGTCCTAAGTGTTGCCAACGCCACTGCGGCACCACCATGAGCTCTAGCTGAGGGTCATACTCACTGGAGCGATCATAAGTGTCATCAAACACGACCCTGCAGGTCTTGCCGTTGTTCAGGATGCTCTTGCATGAGCCGGGGTCGTAGGAGGCCGACCAGGGCTGCAGGGAAGAGTCGTACTTAATGTCCTTCGTGTGCAGCTCAATGGGCGACTGGTTGTCTCCCTTGGCGATTGGGTAAAGCTCGTGCCAGTGGTCAGGACCTGGGCAGGCAAGGGGGGATCTGTTAACTCGGGGCACGACGCAGACCCTCGTGCTAGTGACTAACACAGAGTGGCTGCCCAGGGGCTTGGATGGCAGCCTGGGACCCCGGCCCGAGCAGGTGGGCTCCTCCTGCACCTGGAGCCTGAGCAGCCCGCCCTCCGGTCCAGGGACCAGCCTCAGGCTGCTTGGTGCAATGGCCTCAGGGCCACCTCCTGCCGCTGTTGGACTGAAAGACTGGCCACAGGTGGTGTTCAGAGCCCGCCCTGTCCCTGCACCTGGCTGAGAGGTGAGTGTCTGCCTGGCCCGGACTTGGGGAACTCAGAGCTGGACCTGCGAGGTCTGGCTCCTGGAAGGTGGCAGTCTTGGGAAGGGAGCCAGCCCTGCCCCCAGGGAGTGACACCGCTGCAGGGAGCTGCCGAGATGAGGGCAGAGGCCGGTTGGGCGCTGGGCAGTGTCCCCATCCGACCCTCCACCGCGGCTTCGGGAGCTGCCAGCGCCCGGACCGTCCTTCGGGGACTCACCATTGTGGCTGGCGTAGCCCCACTCCTTGGCCATGGTTGGTCTTCTTCCTGGATGGCTGCTGCCCGCTGTCTGCAGAGTCCGCTGTCTGCAGAGTCCCCGGGAGCTGAGCGCCTTTTATCCAGCTCCCCACACCCTGCATGGCCTTATTAGGTCAGCAAGGAGGGGGCGGGGGGCTAGGCTGGCTGGGGGGGTATTCAGGAGGCGGGGTGGGGGGAGCCAATGAATGCCAAGGGCTGACAGCTGTCGGGTGGGGTGGGCGGAGGTCCCCGTGCCACCCCCTCTCCCGTCCCATCCCCTGGAGCTGCGAGGCTGCCCCACCCGCGGTCCTGGGCACAGATGCGGCGCCTTTCGCCTGGTGCCCCCTCCCCCGGCACCATGCATTATTTTGGGGGTAAACAGGGTGTTGCAGTCGTGCTCAGCCGCCACCCAAGACACCCCCCTCGGGCGCTGGCGGCTGTGCGCTGCGGACCCCGTGACGCGCTGGAAGGAAGCGCCTGTTGGCGGGGTGCGCGCTCCCTCGCAGGGACTTGAAAAGTTCTAGGAGCGCGGGCGGGAGAACGGGCCGGGGCGGGCAGGTCCCCCCTCCGCTATCCTGGAGCCTGAGGAAGCGATCTGTCCTGGAGCCCAGCGGCGTCCCGCAGACCGGGGTCCCCTGGGCCGGGCCCTGGGGACCACAGAGCTGCAGCGCCTGCGCCCCCAGCCCCGCGCTGCGCCCCCAGCCCCGCGCTGCGCCCCCAGCCCCGCGCTGCGCCCCCAGCCCCGCGCTGCGCCCCCAGCCCCGCGCTGCGCCCCCGCCAGGGGAAGTGAGAGCTCTGCAGGCTGCAGGCGTGCACACAGTGCGCCCGCTGCTCAAACCACGACCCCGCCTCCAGGACAAGCTGGGAAATTAGGAGAAAAGGCGCCGCGGAGGGTTTCCAGCATCGCGCTGCGCTCCTCCCTCTCCAAGTTGTTTTTAACGAGACGATCCAGGCGAAAGGAGAGGGAGCCGGCCACGCAGGGCCACGTGCCAGGGAGATTAATGCCTCTTGTGCTGCACAGGGAAGGAGTCAGTGCGGCCGATACTTATATTCTCAATGTCTCCTTGGTTCCAGGCAGTGGTGATGCAAAAAGGCGGTCCTGAGAGGCAGCTAGCCCCGCTCAGAGCCTGCCCAGGGCTGCAGCCCGCGGGTCCTCGGCTCACCCAGCTCCTAGCAGGCCGCTGTCTGCCTGTGGGATTAGGAAGCTGGAAGAGGAACTCGCACGGGGCTAGCTCATCCCCCAGGCATGTGGAAAGACTGAGCCGCTCATAACCTGGACACCAGGGGAGTCACTCCCCGGGTATTTTTGTGCCGGGATTACTGGATCCACACAATAGCCCTGTGGAATCAAGAACCCAGATAGTTCGGAAAATTCAAGCAAACGCAGCAAAGCTAGTGCCCTCAGACTCAGCTCAATGTCAGGCTGGTGAGAAAGTCCATGGCGCTGGGCTGTCTGGGCCGTGTTCTGCTTTTGCTGGGAGGGTGTGTTGTCTGTGGTTGATGAAGGTTTTGTACTTGTTGAGGGCATCATTATTTCTCTTAGTAAACTATAACCTTGTTCAATTCATTAAATTGTTACAATCACTCTTTCTGGTACGTGTGGCTAGAAGATTGGTAACTGAATTTCATGCTATTTGACATAATTGTAATACAGATAAAGTCTTTAATATGATAAAGTCTTTATACCAGGCAAAGCCAACAATCTAGGTATTCTTCATATTGTTACTGTTTAGGCATAGAAGGAGTTTTAAAAATGATTTTCATTAATTAAAGTTAAAAGAATGCACAATGAATAAATAATAAAAAGACTTGCACAATAGCACATTATTTCAAATAAACACTAGGTAAATTTTGCAAAGTGAAATATTTAATAGTTTTCGGTGTGCCATCTTGAAAAATGGTGATTGGTGTTTTCATTGTACTTATAAGAAAGTTAATAAAATTTGAAATTTCAAGACAATTTATATCAAATCATGTCAGTTCTGGCCACTATACACTTTTCAGAAACCACAAATTAATCATCTGCATCTTAATTGATTTATTCCAGCATGTTTGTCTACAAAAATTTCAAAATTCCCCGTTGACAGAGCAAAGAGATCATTCTAAATTGTATCCAAGATTTGAAGTTTCTGGAATGGCTTAAAAAAGAAAACTGTTAGGTACACACTGAGATGAATAGTGCCAGCGAAGGCAGAGGAATGATTAACTACAAATATCTCCCAGCATCCTGACCGCTTCTCCCAGCACTGCCACCGGAAAGCTGACACATTGGGCAATTTGTAGGCTCCCCCCTCCCCAATGAATATGTTCATACAGAGGAAGGAGGGAGGGAGGGAGGGAGGGAGGGAGGGAGGGAAGAGAGGGGGGTGGAATATGAAAAGAACAACCCGAAGGGTAATGTGGGTAAACAGAAGTTTGGGGGGAGTCTCTGATTGTGGAAGTTACAACGAGGCTATATGTCAAATTTATAAACTTGAAGACCTAAGGTGATAACATTTAAATATATTTTTACTCTTGATTTGGTATTTTATTTTGCAAGATATCAGGCAATAAAACTCAGTGAAATCTTCTGCAAGTTGACAGCATTTAGTGCTTCTAGTGCATCAGGAAAAAAAGGGGGGAGAACCTGCCTCTGTATTCACCTTTGCTATCAAAACATAAATTAGGATTTGAAGTAATTGCATAATTGTGCTCAAATATTTTATATGCTACAGGGGCCTATATTTTTTTTACCACATTTTTATTTTTAGAGAATGAGTTCTGTGATCTACATATAAAAATAAAGCTCAATCACTAATCATAAAGTAAAAATATTTAAAATTAAAATCAAAGAAATATAATAAAAATGAAATATATTTGATAAAAATCAAATATTTTACATCTAAAACACCAAATCTAATTAAAAAAACCAAATTTTTAAATTAATCTATTTAGCTGTCATATATAACACTAGAGGCCCAGTGCACAAATTTCGTGCACGGGGAGGTGTGTGTCCCTCAGCCCAGCCTGCACCCTCTACAATCTGGGATCCCTCTCACAATCCAGGACTGCGGGCTCCCAACCACTTGCCTGCCTGCCTGCCTGATTGCCCCTAACCACTTCTGCCTACCAGCCTGATCGATGCTTAACTGCTCCCCTGCCAGCCCAATTGCCCCCAACTGCCCTCCCCTGCTGGCCCAGTTGCCCCCAACTGCCCTCCCCTGCAGGCCTGGGTCCCCTGCAACTGTCCTCCCCTGCAGCCCTGGTCTCGCCCAACTGCCCTCCTCTGCCAGCCCGATCACCCCTAACTGCCCTCCCTTGAGGCCTGATCGCCCCCAACTGCCCTCCCTTGCAGGCCTGGTCCCCTCCCAACTGCCCTTCCCTGCAGGCCTGGTCTCCCCCAACTGCCCTCCTCTGCTGGCCCAGTCACCCCTAACTGCCCTCCCCTAATGTCCTGATTGCCTACAACTCCCCTCCCCTGCAGGCCTGGTTGCCCCCAACTGCCTTCCCCTGCTGGCCTGGTCACCCCCTACTGCCCTACCCTGCAGACCTTGTCCCCCCAACTGCCCTCCCCTGCAGGCCTGGTCCCCCCCCAATTGCCCTCCACTGCCGGCCCGGTCACTCCTAACTTCCCTCCCCTGCTGGCTCAGTTACCCCTAACTGCTCTCTCCTGCAGGCCTGGTCCCCTCCACTTGCCCTCCCCTGAGGCCTGATCACCCCCAACTGCCCTCCCTTGCAGGCCTGGTCTCCCCCAACTTCTCTCCTCTGCCAGCCTGGTCACCCCTAACTGCCCTTCCCTGCTGGCCTGATAGCCCACAAATGCCCTCCCCTGCAGGCCTGGTCCCTCCCAACTGCCCTCCCCTGCCAGCCATTTTGTGGTGGCCATCTTGTGTCCACATGGGGGCAGCCATCTTGTGTGTTGGAGTGACAGTCAATTTGCATATTACTCTTTTATTAGATAGGATAACTTTTACCTTCCTCCCTGAAAACGTCAGGTTTTTTTTTTGTTTTTTTGTTTTGCTTTTTATTTCTTCCCAAGAACATTTTCAGGAAGCTTGGCTCCCCACCTTCTATGTGAAGGTGGCAGGCCCAGCTCGAGTGTGACCCCAGTGGCAGCTGAGCCATTTGATGGGCCTTCCATTTTGGCTCTGTTCAGGGCAAGTTCACCGTGAGCACCGAGGCCTGGCCTGGATGTCCCTGGCTCACTGCACCCCCTGGCACAGGCTTCCTCTGAGGCTGGGAGCAGGCAGTGACGGGGGACCCCAAGCTCTGCACTGAGATCTAATCCTCAGGACTCACAAACTCAAACTCTTCTCTTTTCTTCTTTTAGAATGTAGCATTTGCACGTTACACGGAGGACAGCTCATGCATTAAACGCTAGGATACCTTTGCTTAGGATCAAAGTTAGATGACAGAGTCTCGTTTCCAATAATGTAGGATCAGTTTTGCTTGTAAGATGAACCAGTGGGATTGTGTTTAGTTTCCATGTTTCATAGCCGGTAGATGGCCATTTGCCTCAATTTCTCTGGGGCCTCAGAAGTGTCCTCTGAGCAATGGGGTGCAGCGCCTGTCTCCCAGAGGTTGGTGCGCTTACCGAGAGAAGGCAGGGCGACCTGGGCACCGCCATTCAGCACTCTTAGTGCCTTCTCTGGCCTCGGCCCCTTTTTCTAGAATATGAACTGTGATAAGAACTAAAAAGAATATGATTCCAACAAAGCATAGCACTTCTCCGGTATATTATTTGATTAAACAAGCTGTTAAAAGTGAGATTCAATCTTCTTTAGACGTCATTTGGGGTCTTCAGACGTCTGCCCTCCCTGCTTTCCAGCGGCCTCAGCCTCCCTCTCCGAACCCAGCCTTAGCTCCATTGTCCTTCCCATTCCACCTGGGAAGGCCAACCTGTTCACACCACAGGTGAGGAGGCGGTGTGCCTGTAAGGTCTCACAGCAGGTGTTCCTGCGCCTTTAAGATCAGTGGTCTGGGAAGCCTGCCTCATCCTCCCCAAAGACAGTCTAACTCAAGGCCGAGCCATGTTGGAGTTGCAGTGGCTTTTTTATGTGTGATTTTAACCTTTTTTTGGTGGGGACACTGTTTCCGATGTGACGTGAATTATTTTGCTTCACTGAGAAAAACCAGGCACCAACCTCACTTCCATAGAAGCTGGAAAAACCCCAAGCCCCTGCTTCCTGTGGAGGCTGCTGCCTGGGCTGCTCAGGTGGCTGCTCAGGGCTGTCGGAACTGCCCGACCCTCCACTGTGTGCAAGCACTTGGTCATTGGTCATTATTCTCACTTTACACATTTAACTGAATAAACGTTCAAGAGCTGGGAGTTTTTAAAGCATCATTTAAAAAACTATAAGGGCTATTTTGCAAAGCACAAGCCTGGTAAATCTAAAACCAGGGCCCCTTTGCCGAAGGCTAAGACCAACAGTAGTTAACATATTAATGCGATATTCAGCAGGGCTGAAAATCAGCATAATATTTCCCTGCTGTTGGCCAAATGGCTCAAGGCAATACCCTAACCTGATAATCCTTTTACTGTTTACCAAACTTTACCTTTGATATGCTTGTATGCATTCCTAAAGGGCAGGTGTGTATTGAAGTGAATAAAAGCATATCACTAGATAATAATAAAATAATAGAATAAAAGCATATCACTTCTCCACTAGAGGGTAGTTTTCTGCCTGTCCCCCCGTGTCTTCTAAATTCATATTTCTTGTCTAGTGCATTCGTTTGTGCACGGCCCCTTCTCTAGATCCGGAATCCTCACTGCAAAAGATTGTGGTGCCCCTTAAGACATTAAGAGACAGTAGAGATGACTTTTC
This sequence comes from Ia io, assembly GCA_025583905.1. Classification (NCBI taxonomy): domain Eukaryota; kingdom Metazoa; phylum Chordata; class Mammalia; order Chiroptera; family Vespertilionidae; genus Ia; species Ia io. The sequence goes on from JAJQQW010000019.1 coordinate 7,016,858, forward strand.
ATCAAATTTCTGAAGAACATAGCAGAAAAATATCTGTATTGTTTGAATTTTTATAGCCTTTACCATCACTGAGTATTTCTTTATTTTTCCAAAGTAATCAAGACTAACAGAAGTCTTAGAATTAGTGGGATACACCACATAGCTATTTTATCCTATTTATTCCAAATGAATAATAAAGTTTAAGTAATCTATTTTTTTAAATATTTTATGTTGATATAATTGCAAAATTTTCATTATTTTTTTCAGTCTAATTGAGGTATAATGGACAAAATTGTAAGCTATTTAAATCCAATTTATTCATTGTTTGTTTTGTATAAATTTATTAAAATATGAGATAAATTATTTAAAAAGTAAAGTATGCATCCCGATTAATTGTTCTGCATATACACTGTGCAAGGATTCCTGCCGTCTATTTAACACACTATCACTCGCCTATTTACCCCTGTGTGTGGTGAACACTTAAGTTCTGCTCTCAGCAGATGTCAATTATATAACAGCATTGGCGCCTCGATCTTATCCATCTTGTAGCTGAAAGTCTGTGCCCTTTTCTCAGGCCCTCCCTTGTGGGGAAGCATGGGACTGGAGTTGGCTGAAGGCGGCTGCCCCTGCCTTGACTTTTCCAAACAAGTCTGATCCCCCGGGTGTTTTACTAGAATCTTTATGTTTAGACTTCAAAACGTTTTGTTTGAAAGACACTACAGATGCAGGTGCTTTCTCAAGGATGCTCACCCTGCTGATTGTGTCTAGAGGTTAATTTTAGTTCAATCTGTTGTAACAATAAAAGCCTAAGGAGGCAGGCGAACAGGGCTTTTTTGGCTCCTATGCCACCTAGCGCGTTAGCTTCTCTTTCAGAAACGTGTCGGAGTACTCATTCATCTGTCGTTCAGGGTCTGCCGGTCAGCCCTGGCAGACTTCTTATTTCCAATTTTCAGTATTTCAAAAGTAAAACTTTTTCTCCATAACATGCTGCTTAAAATCTTCATTTCCTCTGATGTAGGTGCTATAAAGCCTGGGATAAGCTATTATTTCATGCCCCAATAAGAAAAGAAGATGTTGCCAATTAAACCACCTTACACCTCCTTTTAACAATCCCATCAGTAGTGGGTCAGCCTGCCTTATACACAATGTAAGACCCAGCTAGGGTTCATTATTTGTTGTCTTTAGAAAATTTTATTTGGACACTTCTGATTTTTCCTGTAAATGATAAAGATTACCTTATTATTGAAAAAACAACCCACATAATTCCTGCTCAGTTATGATTCTATAATATTGTTTGTTACTTTGTTTTACTCAACCAACTCACACCACATTTTAAAAAATCCCATCAGCAGTGGGAAATCAATACATCTTCTTGATTTGTAATGTTTTTGGGGAAAAAAATATTTAATGTGATGTAATGTTAATTTCTCTTATAAATTACAGTCAACAGAAAATCCTGGCATATAGTTTGGTCTTTGGTATTAAAATCACTGAAAAGTAGCATAAAACTTGGAGGTAAATTTTCTCCAGCCAGAAGCTTCCTTAGTTGACAATTATCACCATAAAGAACAACACGAGAATAATGTGGTGAAGTCCCGGGCCTCAAGGTGGTTATGATAGGTCCTCCTTCCAGGGAGTCACCTCGGGGGGAGTCTTTCTGGGGTTGAGAATGCCTTGAGCTATGGATTGATTTATCTGGGAGGTGGCCATCACCTTGTTTGAGCACAGGAGTGTTTATAAACTTTTTCATATGTCCTCTCTGAAATGCCTGCTCTCTCTCTCTCTCTCTCTCTCTCTCTCTCTCTCTCTCTCTCTCTCTCTCAAAAATCGGCACCATCTTTTTACTCTGTGACCCTGAGACAGAAGGCAGTGTGCATGCTGACCATATGGTCCCCACAGAGCTAACAGTGCTGAATGAGATCTGTGTGAGATTGAGGTCTAGAACACACATGTTTTGTTACATGCTAGCACACGTGTTTTCCTGGAGCTAATTCAGTGCGTAACTAGAACTGAAGCTTTCGGAGTGATAGTTTTGTGTCAGAATTAGTTTTTCTTTTTCTTTTTGAAATGTATATATATATATATATATATATATATATATATATATATATATATATATATATTATTTCAGAGAGGAAGAGAGAGGAAGGGAGAGAGAGCGACAGAAACATCAATGATGAGAGAGAATCACTGATCAGCTGTCTATTGCACGCCACCTACTGGGGATTGAGCCTGCAATCTGGGCATGTGCCCTGACGAGGAACTAAACTGTGACCTCCTGGATCATAGGTGGACGCTCCACCACTGAGCCACGCAACCCGACCAACCTGCCTTTCTTCATGCATCAGAAGTATCGTGTGAATTCAAAAGACCTTAAGGAATTATAGTCAACACTAAAGCAGATTCTTTTGCAGGATCTGATCTATTTTAACCTTAAAATAAGATATTACTGGAAAGAAGCGGGAGTCCATAATTTGAGTTTTCAGACTACCCATTGACGTGGAGTGTAAGTGGGTGGCGTAGAGTGAACTCAGCCTGGGAAGTCAGGGCTTCCTTCTCAGGGCAATGAAAGCTCACGTCTCCCTCTTTAACCAGGACCTGGTCATTGTGAGCTACCATTGGCGAATGTCAACAACAGGGACAGACTGGGAAGCACACCCACGTTTCAGGGCCAACAAAGTTCCAATCTAGGCTGATACGGAAGGGCAGCTGGGAGCTGGGGGGCCGCGGGGCCGGTGAGAACATAGGGTCAGTGTCCAGCTCCTGCCCCGACCAGATCTGTTGGGCCGCCTCCCCCGGTTAATCCCCGTTAAACCGCCTGCCAATTTATCCGCTGTCCGGTCACAGCGTGAGTCCCTCAGGCTGTCCACGGGGACCAGTTTCTGGTTTTCAGTTTCACATACGGTCGTAATCATGTATGATTGACTTTAAAGACATTCTTCTTTTCAGAAGGTGCCAAGGAGGCTTAGAGAAGACAGACAGTTTGCACAGAGAAATCCCCTCTCAGAGGGGACACTGCGCCTCGTCGGGTGCCCGACAGGAGGGCACAGGGCAGCCCAGGGCCGGGCCACGCGCCCTCCCACACGGACAGGCCCAGGCGCGTCCTGGCGCGGACTCGCTTCTTTTTGCGGGATTCTTTGCTCACCCAGGTCAGAACTGACCCTGAGGGAGGAGCCCTCAGATCCTTTCACCATTGGCCAAGGGCACAACCTCTGCAGATTGGTATTTGATTGACAGGGCAAGCCAGGAACATAGTTCGGGGCTCAGTGCTCAGGTGGCAACCAGCAGCCCCGCCCCTGGACACCAGGAGAGCCAAGGGCAGCCGCTGGCAGCGCACGTGTCCCTGGGCCTGTGGCCCAGGCCCGAACGAATTAACAACGTAACCCATCGGCTGTGGCTCAGGAACAGCCATTTCTTCACACTGCCCATCACTTAAGGAAACAAAAGAGAATCTCTCTTTGGCCCTGATAAACTAGAAAGAGCTGTTCATCATTAACTTGTCCTGTAAACAATTTAATTGTTCTTTTAATAAGGATACAGTAATAAAAACATTTCAGAAATGTAAGTATTGAATTGTATGGAAATATAAGTAATAATTTATTTCATACATTTAATATACTTTGAGCATCTGTATTTCAATTTAGATTTTACTACAGGTGTCAATAAATGACATGTCACAAATTTTAGCACCAATTTTCTCTCTCAGAGATGGTTTCTTTCAGCCAACAGACAGAAACTTCTGTGGCCACTAATTCCATTTCATGCTTTTCAAGCCATTGACGTGCGAAGCCCACTGGCCTAGCCAGAGACCTTCAGCCGCTGCCCGCCTGCGGTGCGGGGGCGCCGGGTCTGGTCACTGGCCCGTGGCGAGCTCCTTTGCATGGAATGCACCAATTCCGTGAACGCCAAATGGAATTCTATTTTAGCCAAACCCAATAGCATCTGCCAAATGCCCTGTAAGTGAAAGAATCTCACCTAGTCACGCACTTGATGTTGTTACTTAACGCCTCCCGCGTGCCCAGCTCCATTCCGGGCCCTGAGAGGCGTTTGGGAGCCAGAGAGGGAGTGGGCCTCACCGTGCCCGCATTCCAGGGGAGTGGTACTGACTAAAGGCCAGTGGACAGAATCCCCACCGAGGCCGATAGGAGAGATTCGGGGAGCGGGGCTGGCAAAGTGGGGCCTTATACGTGGTCCTTATGGGAGATCTTCCTGAGGAGGTGAGTGGAAGAACTACATGTGGGAGGCACCCGCCATTGGAAGAGTTCAGGGAAGAGAGTGTGAGGTGCAGGGAACCTCAAGAACACTGTGGCTGGAGAGCCTGGATCCGGGAGGGCGGTGGGAAAGGATGGCGGAGGCCAGGCCAGGCAGGACCACTGTAGGTCCCGGTGAAGAGGTGGCCTTAGCTCTGGCCAGGTAGCTCAGCCGTTAGAGTGTCATCCCGATGCACCAAGACTGTGGGCTCCATCTTCAGTCCCCGGTCAGAGCACATATAGAACTGACTGGTGAATGCATAAATAAGTGGAACAACAAATTGATGATTCTCTCTCTCGCTCTCAAACCAATAAATTTTTAAAAATGTTTTTAACAAGTTAGCCTTTACTTTGGGACACTGACAAGGTGGGGTGGGTGTAATGCTGATGAGAAACACGGCCGTTCCCCTCTGGAATCACTCTGACCACATGGGGATCAGGTGGGGGCAGCGAAGGGAGGAAGCGGGTGGGGGGGGCAAGGGTAATTTGCATGCTTATGACTCTAGTAAGTCACGTCCTTCATTGGATGAAGCCATGGATCTCACATAGAATTAGCGGCTCCATGTGCAGAGTGGGCATGGCTGCACCTGGAGGAAGAAGCGAGGACGCAGCTCACTTCTGTGTTTCAACGTGGTTGCCACTGAGCACGGGGATGCAAATGCAGAAAACGCCCTGTCTCTCTTCACATCCGGAGATTGGAATAGTGATCAGATTTAGGGTATCGCCCCTGGTGGTCTCCACTTCTGACTAGAATGGGAGAGGCCCCAAAACATCGTAACTAAGGGCTAGGACTCAGGCTTCCAGGCCCTGGGCACCAACCCAGCTCAGCCACTGACATAGGGCCAGCTCTCGTAGTAGAAGGATGTGTTTAAGGATGAAGCTGACGCATGTAAGGTGCTTAGATTGCTGTCAGGAATTTATAAGCATTTAATCCAGTGGTTCTCAGCCTTTCTAATGCTGCGACCCTTTAATACAGTTCCTCATGTTGTGGTGACCCCCAACCATAACATTATTTTTGTTGCTACTTCATAACTGTAATTTTGCTGCTGTTATGAATCGTAACGTAAATATCTGTGTTTTTCACTGGTCTTAGGCTCTACAGCAGCGGTTCTCAACCTGTGGGTCGTGACCCACAGGTTGAGAACCAATAGCAGGGTCACCTAAGACCATCGGAAGACACAGATATTTACATTATGATTGAGAACCGCTGCTGTTGAGCCTAAGACCATCGGAAAACACAGATATTTACATTACTATTCATAACAGTAGCAAAATTACAGTTATGAAGTAGCAACAAAAATAATTTTATGGTTGGGGGTCACCACAACATGAGGAACTGTATTAAAGGATCGCAGCATTAGAAAGGTTGAGAACCACTGATTTAGTCAGTTCCCACTTAAAACATGGAAATGTAAAACAGATGCATTTTTGTCTTGGGTTAATCAGCACCCAAGGAAATGAAAACTGCTGGAGGCAGAAGCCAGGGCTGTCTTGTTCTAACCACGTGCCTAATACCCAGCCCAGGGCTCGATATCGAGTGGCTACATAGGTAATAGCGTTGAAGGAGGACAGGCAATAGGAAGGAATGAGGGGAGAAAGACAGAAAGAGAGAGAGAGAGAGAAAAAGAATATTTCTAACCAACAGAAGGGAATCATCAAGGACAATTCCCTTGTGTCCCATTAAGGAAAATGAATTGCTTTTGTTCAAAAGGTTTGACTCTATGCTGTATATTACATCCCCACGACGTATTTATATTGTAACTGGTAGCTTGTATCAAATCACTACGACGTAGACCTAAAACTAATAGAACATAGTATGTCAATCACATGTCAACAAAAAATAGCCATAATGCTAGTATTTGACATAAACCGAGACATTTAAAGTATTCAGAAGATCATAGAGAACTGGGATAGGGAGTCTAGATTCTTTTGTACGCGTGTGTGGTGTACTTGGGCGATTGCATGTATGCATAGAGTCCATGCTAGTGTTTGATTTCAACTTCCAAATATGCCCCCCCTTGTCTCCGTCCCCTCTGCTGGCACCCCAGTCCACCCACAGGTATCCCTCACCTGGGCTTTGGCCCTCTCTCCTGTTCCTCTGTCTGCCTGCTGCAGCCTCTCCCTCGAGAGCCCTTCCTGGCCTGTGCTCAGGGCAGTTTTCTTCCCATCCTTCAGGCTTCAGCTAACAGCCACCAGCTTACAGTGGCCTTGGTTGGCCAATCCATCAAAGCAGACCTTCCTTCTTAGGTTTTATGAGAGCATCATTTGCATATCCTTCCTCCTACTTATCAAAATGGACAGTTACTTCACTTATCTGTTTGTCTCCTACAATAAGTAAGTGAATGAAGAATTTATTTCTGATTTGATGTCCCAAAGTTACTCTGAAGTAGACAAGAATTTAGTAAAGCAAAGCATCACACTGCCTGTCCTCTTTTCCCAAAGACTTAGCTTCGTGGTGGGCCTACACATTGAAGTTCAACATATTTTCCCCCCAAACAACATATCAGAGAGCACCTGTCAGTTGCTGGTTCACTATTTATAGGAAAATAAAATCATCAAGTTGCCGGAAAGTCATCTGCCCAGCACATGGGTCAATACGGTAATTTCCACCCCTCGGTCCTTCCATTCTCTGGAAGGCGCCTGCTCCCCTGGCCTGGCTACTGAAGTCCTACTTTAGGAATGAAAACTTGAAACCAAGCGATCTGCTTTTATGTCCTCTGGCAATGCCTCATTCAAAATAATCCAAGAATGGAGATGTGAGCTTAGCCCTTTGCTTATTTAAACACTGAACGTGTCAATGCTGAGATTCCACTGCACAGGCATTTATTGTCCACAAAGATGAAAGTTCCTGCTGACCTTGACTTCTTCAGACACCTAACAGCACAACAGCCTCTGGTAAGTGTTCACTCTGCACCGGTGGAATCTGATCCAATTGCCTCACAACCACATCAGCCTATGATCACACATTAAATAACATAGCTTTTAGGGAGAGCGTTTAAGACCCGAGGCTCTGAGCTCTGGGCGGGTAGCTCAGTTGGTCAGAGCGTCATTCCAATGCGCCAAGGTTATGGGTCTCAGGTCAGGGCACATACAAGAATCGACCAAGGAATGCATAAATTACGTGGAACAACAGATCGATGTTTCTCTCCCCTACTATCTTCCTTTCCCTAAACATCTAAAATCTATCAATCAAAGTTTGTGTTCTTGGGATAATAAGACACTTCATCAAGTTCTTGTGAGAGTTAAATATGCTATTCCATGTACAATATTTACCATGATAGCTCTCTCAATACATAGTAGCTGATACAATGGCTATTGTTAAGTTCAAACAGATCTTATGGGTCCTTGAATCCAGCCTTCAAGGAAGTTATTCACAAATGCTCACCCCGACTTTCATTCTCGAATGATCCTGTGGATCACTGCCCCCACATCGCAAAGAAGACGATTGCATTTCCCACAGCTCCAATTTTTGGGAAATAATTTTGTGAGCATAAACCTGTCTTCCTGTCTCAGGTAGGTCCTGGTTCTGTCTGTTAAACAGAATTGGATTAAACCATCAGCTATCCCTACAAATATTTGCAAATAGCCATGTTCCTCCCCTCCTCCCAATGCCTGCTGCACTGCCGAGTCTTCATATTGAGCTAACCACCGAGGTCCAGCCTGACTGGTTCCCTCCTGACACTCCCCTGGACAACAGCTGAACGAGGCCCGTCAGCATGTGCACAGAGGGACCAGAAGGCTGTGACCTGCCTTTTCCCGGACTCCGAGTTTCTTTCATGCGGGATAAGGAGCCACGTCTTTCTGGCTCACACCTTGGGATCAGCCTGAGCCTGCCCTCAATTAAAACGCCCAGGTCTTTTTCATGTAAATGCCTGTTAAGCCGGCTCCCTGTGCCTGCCTGCCTGCCTGTCAGCCCAGAGCTCCGGCTGATGACATCTTTTTGAATCCCGACGCTTGCTTTGAGCACATGAACACTCACATCCAGCTTTGTGTCAGCAGCAGATGTGGCCAGCTGCCCTTTGTGTCTTCATTGAAGGTGTTGATGAGACTGTCAAATAGGATCCGGCCTGGGCAGAAGCCTGGACCGCGCTGGGGTCACCCTCAGGGCTAAGAGGAGTCCAGGAATTAACATCTCTGCCTGTAGAGATTCAACTCTCTGTGCGTCTCCCTAATTGCATGGTCACCTCGCTCCCACTCTCACCGCAAACATGCTGCTGTTGGAAGTGGGGTGTGATGGAGCGTTACAGGTTCTCGACAAACATAACTGGATTCAAATCCTTGCTTTCCTCTTACTGCCTGTGTGATGTTGGGCCCAATATTCAACCTCTCTGAGCTCCTCTTTCTTAATTGACAAGACAGCTTTTGATCATAGCCTACTTCCACGAAGAAGTGTGTTGTGTTGATCTAAATATCCAGTATAAGTCCTGGTAGATTTGCAGCAGCAACAACAACAAAAGAATTAATAAATAAATGAACAATGATTGGGCCAAATTACTTATTAAATCAAGAGCTATTGCCTACATCTATATCATATCTCTTATCCATTTTTCTAGTTCATTTAAGGAAAAATGGTAGTAAGTGAGATTATTAAAGTACTATTTACTTTACTAGCTACTAACAATCACTAAATCCACTTTCTATTGAGATATGATTCACATATCATAAAAGTCACTCTTTTCAAGTGTTCAATCTAGTGGCTTTAATATATTCACAGAGTTGTGTACACATCCCCAGAATCTATTTCAGAACATTTTCATCACCCAGAAAAGCAGTCCTGTACCCATCAATGTAGACATGTGTTTTCATTTCTCTTGGATGTGCCCATAGTGGAATTAGTCAGTCACGTGGGTTCTCGATGTTTAACCTTTTGAGGAACTATTTTCAAAAGGAGTGGCACCATTTTTCTATTCCCACCAGCAGTGGAAGAGGCTCACTTACTGTTGTTCAACTTTTTGACAGCAGCCACCCTCGTGGGTGTGTAATAGTTCCTCACTATGGTGTGTTTTTATTTTAACTCCCACCTGAAGATATATTTTTTCTTTTTGATTTTTTAGAGAGAGAAAGGAAGAGAGGGAGAGAGGAAGGGGGAGAGAGAGAGAGATCATTGCCTCTTGTACATGCCTTGACTGGGCATTGAACCCACAACCTAGGTATGTGCCCTGACCAGGAATTGAATCCACAACATTTTGGTGTACGGGACCACACTCCAACCAACTGAGCTACTGGCCAGGGCATCTCACTACGGTTTTTATTTGTATTTCCATAATGACTAATGCTACAAGCATCTTTTCACGTGCTGATTGGACATTTGTGGATCTTCTTTAAAGAAATGTCTGTACAAAGTATTTGCCCATTTTTCAATTGCATTTTTGTCTTTTTATTCTTGAGTTGCAAATGGTCTTTTATATTCTAAATACTAGTCCCTTATCAGATGTATGATTTGCAAATATTTGCTACCATTCTGTGAGTTGTCTTTTAACTTTCTTGATAGTGTCTTTTGCAGCACACAAAAAATTTCTTTGATTAAGTCCTTTTTATTTCTTTATGTTTTTTATTTTGGTGTCAGAAACTTTGCCTAATTCAAAGTCACAAAGGCTTGTGTCTATGTTTTCTTCTAAGAGATTTATAGTTTTTGCTCTTAAATGTAGGTCTTGGATCCATTTGGAGCTAATTTTTGTCTGCAGTGTGAGATAGGAGTCAACCTTCGTTTTCTGCATCCAGTTGTCCCAGCACCGTGATTGACAAGGCTCTTCTTTCTGCAATGAGTATCCTTGGAATTCGTGTGGAAAATCACCGCCTGCAAAGGCGAGGGCTGTTTCTGCACCTCCCGTTCTCTCCCAGCGCTCTGCCCACTGGTGGAATGCAGAGCTCTGTAGTATGTTCCGTAATTGGTCAGCGTGAGTCTGCCAACTTTGTTCTTCCTCCAGATTGTTTAGGCTGCCGGGGTCCCTCACGTGTCTATGTGAATGTTAGGGTCAGCTTGCCCATTTCTGCAAAAAGAAAAATGCAGCTGGGATTTCAACGGGAATTGCATTTACTATGTAGATCATGTCGGGAAGCACTGCTATTGTAACAATAGCAGGTCTTTCAGTAAATAAACATGCGATGTCTTTCCATTTAATTATATATTTAATTTCTTTACATGATGTCTAACAGTTTTCAGAGTACAAGCCTTGAACACTTTTTGATAATTTTCTTTGCAATTATTTTATTCTTATTTATGTTATTACAAATGGAATTTTTAAAAGTTTTTTCAGATGGTTCATTGCTAGTGTATAGAGATATTACTAATTTTTTTCATAATTATCTTGTATCCTGAAACCTTGTTGAACTTGTTTATTAGCTCTAATAATTTTTTTCTATCTTCCTGGTATTTTCTGTATATAAAATGGTGCCATCTGCAAGTAAAGATAGTTTCATTCTTACTTTGCAATTTGGATAGCCTTTATTTCCCTTTTTAAAAGTTTATCCCCTCTATGCCCTCTTCACCTCTCCCCATCCTCCTCTGCCCTCCCCCTGCAATCACCACACTGTTGTTCATGTCCATGAGTTAGTTCTCTCTCTCTCTCTCTCTCTCTCTCCATTTTTTTTTTTTTTTGCTCAATCTCTCCACCCCATCTCCCCCTGCCCCCCCTTCCCCCAGTTGTCTGCCTGCTCTCTATCTATGAGTCTCTCTCTGTTTTGCTTGGTAGTTCATTTTGTTCATTAGATTCCACATATGAGTGAGGTCATGTGACACTTGTCTTTCTCTGACCAGCTTATTTCACTCAGCATGAGACTCTCCGGTCCCTTGTGCTGGCTGCATCTCCAGGACTGAAGGTTGCGGTGGTGAGAGCAGACATCCTTGCCCTGTTCCTGGTTTGAGGAGGAAACTCAAACTGTCTTTCCCTTTAAGTTTCATGTTAGCTGTGGGTTTTTGCAGATGCTCTCTATCAACTTGGGGAGGTTTCCTCTATTCCAGACAATTTTGAAAACTACCTAAGTTAATTGACCAATGTTAAATTCAATACTTTATATGTAAACATAGAAAGCAGCCTTACCACAGGCACCTCGAATTAGCAAAGGAGGCTCCCAAGTCTGAAGCCTGGAGAGGCACTGGTGCCATTCCTCCATTTGTCTTGTCTGAGGATGCGCACAGGCAAAGAATTGCTTGTCACAGGGAGCTCCATGGTGGTAAGATCGAATCCCTGGAACTGGAAGGCTGGGGCGACATTTTCTTTAGCAGGACAGAGAAAGACAGGAATGAGCATTTGCTGAGCATCCACTAGATACAAAGACCTACCATGGGCCTCACGCCAACACGAAGACCAGACCCCACTATCCCATGTGACAAATGATGCTCTGACTTCGCACAGCTCCAGACGGACAGAGCTCAGGTGCCCAACTGTCCGAGGGCCGGGTCTGTCTCTCCCGCCGTTCAAGTAATAACAGAACTCAGACTAGTCCCATCCCAAGCAGTGGTGATTGTAGAAACCCAAACCATGAAAGCCGACCAGCCAAGCAAAGAACACTTGAGTCACATCCAATTTGCAAATTACACAAGGAGGGTTAATTTTAAAAATATCAATTTATATAAAAGATCGGTGTTTGGGTTGTGACAGGAAGAGAGAACAGAGTCCCAAATTCCTGCCCCTCCCTGTCATACACAAAACAGAAGAGGTTTTGTCCTAGTACCTTATACAATTCTCTTTAAAACTTTTATTTTCATGCCTGGCCCGTGTGGCTCATTGTTGAGCATCGACCTATGAACCAGGTCAGGGTTCAATTCCTGGTCAGGGCACATGCCTGGGTTGTGGGCTTGATCCCCAGTAGGGTGCATGCAGGAGGCAGCTGAATAGTGATTCTCATCATTGATGTTTCTCTCTCTCTCTCTCCCTCTCCCTTCCTCTCTGAAATCAATAAAAATATATTTTAAAAACCACATAAAAACTTTCATTTTCAGCGTCTTTCAGGAAGCATGACAAGTTTTTAACAAATATGCACGAGTGGAATAACAGCGTACGAGAGGGGAAGTGAGGAGGGAGCGAGGGGGTAAGAGAGGGGGTAAGAGGAGGGAGTGTCTCTCCTCCCTTTGGCGAGGCTGTGACACCAGCCGCTCCTGAGGCCCAGCCCTCCTGGTCAGTGCCCAGCAGTGGGTCCCCAAGGGCCCGATCTCCAGCAGCGCAGTCAGCTCTGCCCTGAGCGAAACTTGGTTGCACAACCACCAACAACACTTCATCTTGGCCAAACCGTTGTGAAAGTTCGCCTCCCTGGTCAATGTGGGGATTGTGTAAGGGCCGAGGCTGGCCTGGGACCCACACAAAACATCCTGATGGAAAAGAACAGCTCAGCTGCCCAGTTTAACCGGGGAGCTGTTATTGGCATCAGCACAGGAACCCTATAATTTATCATCCAAACCAGCTCTTTGCAGGGGTGTTGATAAATACGCCAGGATAACACATGAACCAGGGTCGCACCGGGCAATGGAAGACATAGACCCTAGTGACAGGCATCGTCTTTGTCCTGAGAAGACGACAAAGTCTACAATCTACGGGCCCCAGGCAGTGCCCCTGGGCTCTGTGGCTTTTCTGGACCAAGGGGTTGCACGTTGGGACGAGCTAGTAGCATAGCCCATCACCTGCTAACAGAGGTGTCTGTGTGCAGCAAGCAAGAACTCGGTTCTGTTTCGCCTTTTGTGTCAAGGATGTAAGCTGAGACAAAGGGCAGCCACACGGAGGAACCAAGGCTCAGCCCTCTTTCCCGTGGTCCCCAGCACTGGGTTCCTAGCTAGGTTCGAGCACCTAGCATGATCTGTGGCCCTTTGTCTGGTTCGGTGTCTCTGTGAGCGACTCAAGAGCAAGGACCAGCTCTGTGGCCCAGTACTGAGCACGACCTGCACGTATGTCTTCAGGGAGTAAACGTGTTACTGGTGGAAATGGGGTCCTTGTCCCCACCTGTTGGTGTTGAGAGTGGATTCTTGAGATAACCCAAGAGAAAGAATTTTCTGAGACTCCGTTGGGAGATCAAGTGAGTTTCATTTGCATGGAATTGAATTCTGAGTTCCCAAGGTCCCTTGTCCCTGTCCACCATGAAAGGAGTGTAGCTGTGGCTTTAAAGGGGCTAAAGTCAGAGCCGGTGTCGAGTGCCGGTTCCATGTTAGGGGGTAGACCAGTCCAGCTCCAGGCTGCCTTAGCGTGTGTTCCCCTGCAGTCTATCAGTCCACTGCATGTGGGGTCCGCAGGGCCACGTGGCTCTGGAGGAAACACGAGCAAATACAAGGAAGCAGGAACGAGAGGGCCCTCGAGCCAAGAGCCAAGCCTTCCACGCCAGAGAATGAGAGAATTCCTTTGTTGAGGGGGTTACGTATTCCCAAATGTCCAGGGGCTTGCAGTGGCCACACCCATCTGGCCAATGATCTGTTCTCAGGTGTGAACCGTCTCAGGCACCGTCCCCAACTTCACTGTGTCACCCCAACTTCACTGTGCACGCATCCTGCTCTCCTTCGATGGGCCCCTTCCGCAGTGTCTGCCGGGAATGGGCCGCTTCACCCTGGTGAAGCTGCCCAAAGGACCTGCCTACAGTGTCTGCCTTCCTCGGGCTCCTGTCCTGTTATTAACAACCAGCTAATTAAATGGCATCGGACCCCTCGGCCAGTGCGAATGGTGGGAGTCAGCTCTTAGTTCTGAAAGCAGGGGCTCCACCGCGCACTGACACGGCGCTTCAGAAACCAGTGTCCCTCTGGGTCCCTACAAACACACCTGCCTGCGTCTCGGGGAGAACCTCCGGGCCTGAGCTCTCGCCCTCCCTTCCTGCTTCCGGAGCAAGTGCCAGGGTGGACAGAGCAGCCTCCCAGGTCTGCTCCCCGCAACAACCGGTGAGCGTCCACTTCTCGCCGCAGCGGCCTGCTCCAGGTCGGCAGGCCTTCTTGGTACTTGCGCTCCATCCCGCGGGACCGGTGCCACCAGCCCATTTCTGCGTCTACTGAGCAGATGGAGGCATGTTTCCAGGGTGCCCGGGCGGTCCGGGTCTTTCTGAAGTCACCCTCCGCCATAACTTCCTTGCTTCTCAGCCGCCATGGAACCCGAGTGCCAAGTAAAGCGCTGACATGCGTCTCCCAGCAGCCAAATTCACCTCCTCTGAGCTCACCTCCAGGAATACTCGCTGGCGGGCCCCGGGTAGCGCTGGCGGCCCAGCGGAGACAGACAGTGACAGACTTCCAAGAGGGCCTTTGGGCAGAAGTCCCTGGGGCTGCGCCAACGCCGTTTTGGTCGCGGTGATGGAAGAGTTGCGGCATCATACCGTTCGGAATGAGGTGGGATATAAATAAATGGAAACGATGCACAGTTCTATCTCAGGTATTTGTTTACAAGGAAAATGTCTGATCCCTCCCCGCCCTCCGTGCAGCTGCCGGTGGCATCTCCCTAAGTGAGAAGCTGGTCCTGTCACAGTTCTCCTGCAGCCCTCCACGCCTGTCCTGACTCACCAGTTCACATCTCTTCCCTCCACTTGCCAGGCCTGGGAGCCGTAAGCCTCCCTGTTCACCGCCCACCACTCTGTGACATGCCCCTTCCGTCCCTGCACGGTGACACAGACTGGTGGCGGACATGGCCCCGTTCCCTGCCCTGCCACCTTTTCTGTTCCCTCCGTCTGGGCCGGCCTGGAGACCCGCTTTGCTCAGACATGATGCGTGCTGGTCTCACGTGTGGTCCTCAGGAGGCTGACATGCCTCTGCTCTGCCTTCGAACCCCGCCTCTGCCGCAGAAACCAGCCCGGCCAGGCTGGGGGAGCGCGAGCTTTTGCATGGAGCAGGAGCCAGTCATCCTGGGGGCCATCGGGGCGGGCCAGCCCCACACCAGGGGGACCCCAGCTGTCCCCAGACCCATGAGTGACCCCTGCTTAGATGGGCAGAAGGCAGCAGACCGTGCACCCTCCCAGCTACCTATAGCCCAGTAAATGCTGGTCGTTTAAATCACTGGATTTGGGGTGACCCATCACACAGCGTGGCGGTATGTGGCCAAAGATGACTGACACAACCAAGCGCCCCCAGTCCCTGCAGCCAGGGTTCTCTCGTGCCTTTAGCGTTCAAGATGCTGCTTCCTGAGCTTAGAAGAAGTCTCCATTCAGGATGGACTCTAACAAGTCACCATATCGCTCAGCGCTCAGCGCTCAGCTCCCGGGCCTGTCCGTGCACTCCGCGCCCCTGCCGCCTGGGACACGCTGCGATGCCGAGGCCTCACTGCTCTCTCCGCAGACCGCTCTCCTCCCACTGCTCAGCACTCCCAGGTTGTCACATGCTGCCCAGTCTAGTTTGCTTCCTGTCTCCCCACTGGACTATGATCCCGGGAGGAAAGCCCGCCTTGGAGCAGCCGGCCGCAAGGCAAGGAGAAACATTCTGGCTACAGGACCACACCCGTTTTCTACGGAGTTTGTCGCTTACTCACCGAGTAAGGACATGCCAATGCGACAGTACAAGTGGGGGCAGCAGTTTAGTTACGTTTAGGTCCTGTGTTAGCACGAGGCCGGCCTGGAGGCAAGAAAGCAGGTGCTGAGTAAGCCTATGAAAGAGAGGGGCTGAGGCCCTTGCAAAGATGTGTGGGCGAGGTAGCCCCCACATGATCAGATTTATCAAGTCCTTACTTCATGCAGAAACCAGAAGGCATTGTCCTATGGGAACGAATACCAGAAGGCAGGAAAGGGTTTTATTGTAAGTGATTCTGTCTTGGTAGATGTGTTTGGTTACTATATACAATTCCTGCACAGAGGGTGTGTTTTCTGACCAGAATCAATGACTTGACAAGTTCGTGAACTGGACTGAATGGGTCTTATGTTGTGCTGTGTCCTCCCCTTCCTGGCGCCTGGGTCAGGCACGCACGTTGTGCGCATGGAGTAAGGATCCATCCAGATAGCTCAAGTGATGCGGGCAATTGTCAAGACGCCAAGATAAGGCCAACAGACCCTTCCTGGAGAACTCCGAGGAGGAACCCAGCACAGCGTGCTACAGAGAAGGGAACGGGAGGTCACAGCCTGTGACCTGTCCCGCAATCCCTGCCCACCCCACGCACCACGCTCCAGAGTGCGCCTGCCTCCCTCCCAGCCTCTCAGCCTCCCGGTCTGGCCCACCAGCTTCTGCTCCTTGGAAAACTGTTCTGCTTCACGTTTCTGAACTTGCATGGCCAAGAGGACTGATCCCCACGGGCTCGAGCTGGCCCTGCAGGCCTCGGAGCTGGGCCGCCTGGCCCTCCGGGAAGAAGTCCGCCTCAGCCCAGGAGTGGGAACGAGGCCCACACGTCTTCTGGGGCCTTAACCTCTCAGCATTAGCTCAGATGTGGTTTCCAAGAGAAGAACACGATGACATGTTGTTTGATTTGTTTAAAAAATAGACTTTCTATTTTACAGCGGTTTTAGGTTCATGACAGAACTGAGCAGAAGGTACAGAGGTCCCATGAGCCCTCTGCCCCCACGTGCTCGGCCTCTCCCACTCTCAGCCTCCCTCCCAGAGGGGACAGGCGTGTAACCATGAACCCGCACCGACACATCATCAGCATCCAAGCGCCAGGCTTTACACTAGGGTTCACGGTTAGTGTTGCGTTGTCTTTGGGCTTTGACACATGCACGACATGCGTCCCCCATTACAGCGTCAGCCAGAGCCGTGTCACTGCCCCCAAGGCCCTCCACGCCGCAGTCCTCCCTGCTTCCTCCCGACCCCTGACAGCACGGAGCCTCCCGCGGCCTCGCTCTGCCTTTCCCAGAAGGCGGTAGAGTTGGAATCACACGGAGTGTAGCCCTTTCAGGTTGGCTTCTTCACTTACTGACATGCCCTTGCAGTCCTCACGTCTCCTTAACGCTTGATCACGCATTTCTTTCCAGCGCTGAATGGTACGCCATTGTGGGATGGGCCACAGTCCATGTATCCATTCACCAAGGGAAGACGTCTTGGTTGCTTCCCAGTCTGGCAGTGATGAATGCAGCTGCGTTAACACCCAGGTGCAGGCTGTTGTGTGGATGTGAGTTTTTATCTCAAGGGATGCTGGGTCGCATGGCAAGAGCATGCTGACTTGACCAAACGGTCTGCTAACTGGTGGACTTGAAGCTTTCAGCTCTCAAAATCTTAAAGCTTTCTTCTCTGGAGCCTGGACCTCCTGCTTGCGTGGCACGGCCGAGCTGTGCGCTGCCTTGTCTGATCTCTGGCCTGGTCCTCTCGCTGCTCACAGCAACTCACTTTCCCGGCCTCGCCCACCACCTACCTCGCGAGACTGTGACCTCAAACAGAATGAGGTGACCAGGCCTGGCTCTCTTTGACTACAAAGTCACCTGCCCCTTCCCATCCTTCTGTCTTGCACACAAACACCTCCCTCCCCTCTTGGCCTTTTGTTGGATGCCAGGCACTCTGTTCTTACTTTAAAACACGATCTTAGCCCTAGCCAATGTGGCTCAGTGGATAGAGCATTGGCCTTCGGACTGAAGGGTCCCCAGTTCGATTCCGGTCAAGGGCACATGCCCAGGTTGTGGGCTCGATCCATTGTTGGGGGCCTGCAGGAGGCAGCTGATCAATGAGTCTCTCTCATCATTGATGTTTCTATTTCTCTCTCCCTCTCCCTTCCTCTCTGAAATCAATAAAAATATATTTTAAAAAAAACAAAACAAAAAACACGATCTATTTAAGCCTCACAAGCACCCTGTGCAATTGGTACTTACAACCACTTTTACAGATGAGGAAACAAAATCTGAGAAACGTTGGGAACTTCGTCAACAGCCCACCTTCGTGACTAGTTCATGGTGGAGCCCGTCCCTCCTGCAGGCGAGTTGCCTTCACACGGCGGGGCCTAATAACACCTGCCAACATGGTGTCAGTTCACCGTGAATAAACTAACAACAAAACCATATCCAGAAAAGAGGGACCTTGTTAGGACAATATTTACCTTCGATTGCTTTGGGTTCATCATTGATCTTCTAATAGGTTTGGTGGGCCTTTTGTCCGCCTGTCTGCTTTGTCAGAAGCAAACCCAGCGCTATGTAAGTGAGTGATCGCATCCCATGAGCCTAGGCGGCTGGGGAGGGGAGTGGCGGGCATTAAGCAGGCCTGGAGCCAGGCGAGGCCGCAGATGGAGTTGGTTGTCTTCTGAGATGTCATCGGTGCCGATACGGGCTTTTAGGTTCTGGCTTCCGAGTTCTGGGCCGTCAGTGACAGTTCCAAACAGCCAATTAAAATCCAGGGTGGGAAGGAGCCACGTCCAAGTCCCACGGGGTGGCCCTGGGCCCAGGGCGGGGCTGACGGGTGGTGGGCCTGCTGGCTCTGCAGCTTTTGCAACGCAGATTATGGGGATCAACTTTCCCCTCACCCTGTCCCCTGAGACTTAGGGAGAATAGCTTTTTTTGGAGAATTGTCTTAAAGAGAGATGATGTTCAGCTTTAATGCCCCTGTGACTTCAGGACTAATTCAGAGAAGCACTCCCAAGTGTTCAATATTTTTCCATAATAATCATATTAAAAATATTAAAAACAAAAATGTACCATAAATTGCCCCTAAGATATTCATCATCAATTCTAAAGAAAATCTAAACACAGAATTTATAAATTGTCTACGTCTGCGTCTCTCCTGTCATTTCTGCCTGGCTGTTGTCCAGTTACTAACACTGCACAGAGAATGAGGAAATAGGGAAATGACTTTGTGTTCTCAAATTTAGATAGTTACATAAAGATGGATTTTAGTGGACACACAGTTTCTCTTTAAGAAATAAAAACTATTGACTACAGAAAAATTAGGATAAAAAAGCATTGGAATGACTCAGAGTTCTCTTTTTTCGATTTTGGTAATAAGTCGACCAGTAATCCAGTCTGTCACAAGGAGGGTTCAGGCTGCAGCGGAGCTAAGGAAATCTGGAACTGTTTTTCACCCTCCCACTGAGGCCCGTGTTCTGGCCTTGGACCCTTCCCCTTTTTTGAGTGCTTGCCTCAATTCTGGCTCAATGCGTGCCTTCACCCCTGAGTAGAGCGTTTCTATGGCTTTCAAATACTGCCCAGGTCTGATGCCATCTGCCTAGCCACAGGTCCCATCCGGTGACTATCACTAGCCTGGTCCTGGCATTGACGTAAGAACAGGCTATCAAATCTCACTCATATGTGGGATATAATGATCAACATAAACTGATGAACAAAAATAGATCCAGAGACAAATGTCAGGGGAGAGGGGTTAGAGATCAACCAAAGGACTTGTGTGCATGTATATTAGTATAACCAATGGACACAGACACTGGGGCAGTGGGGGCTTGCCCTCACGGGTGGGAGTGGCTGCGGGGGGGGCGGTCAATCAGGAAAAAAGGAGACATATGTTAAACTTAAAAAAAATAAAAGGAACAGGCTATCAAAACATCCCTTTACACGTTTGAAGTTGATACTCACTGCCTGTCTTAAAGGGTCTCCAGACAGGTGTCACAGATGGACCACTCAGGGGTGTCAGGTGTCACGGATGGACCACCCAGGGGTGTCAGGTGTCACAGATGGACCACCCAGGGGTGTCAGGTGTCACAGATGGACCACCCAGGGGTGTCAGGAGCCATCAAGCAATACAGTATCTGCAAAGTCAAGGCACTTTCGTGATGGTATTCATGGATACAACCCCAAAGCTTGCAGGTCATCAGGTCCAACTCTATCTAATTCAGGAATTTCTTCATTCTGTCATTCATGGGTGAAGGCAAGATAGGGAAGAGCATGGAATCGTGGAATGGGAACGTTGGGGCCTGAATCCTGGCTCTGGCTCATCCAACTGTGATGTTTTCTTTGACCTTGGAAAAATGCCAACCATCGCAGCCGCAAGGGCACGTGCCAGTGCTGGGTGCATGCTTCGTAACCAGTCCTGAGTGCAGGACACGGCCCCCGAGCTGCACGCAGCTTCCAGACCCTTCTCTCCGTCTCCGCCTTGCTCTTGGGCGCCGCGGCTCGGGCTGGGGTTATCTTTGCTGTCTCACTATCTCACTCGGTGAACTTGTACCTGGCTGAGGGAGTCTCAGTGAGAGCCCCAGCCCGGCCACCTGCCGTCCCAGCGACCACCTGCACGCAGCCTGAGATTATGCCCATCCTTGAGCTAGTCGTGGGACGAGCGTGTCTCCACCGATGTCTCCTGCTAGGCTGTGACAGCCTGAGGACGGGGCTGTGTTCACCCCTTAGTTACGGAGGAAATTATGTGACTAAGGATTCTGCTGAGTCCTGTTTTAAGAAGCGGGAGCCACCAGGCTGGAGTGGCTTTGCTTGCTGTGGTCTCAGTTCTGCTCTGTGATACCGGCAGAACCTAAGTTCTGCCCCACGACTGTAATTCAGCCCTACACCACGGTAAGCCCCTATGGGACCGAGCCCAATGTCTCCACATGCTTCCAAGATCCAAGATGCCGCTAATATCGCCACCTCTGCTGCTTACAGGGTCACCTTACGGAAGTATCCACCCTGCGTGCCGTCCTAGCGATGACAGGAGACTTCTGCTGACCTCCCAGTGCTCAAACCATCACCTCCTCCCTCTCCCCAAGGTCAGCACGCACCCCACACCTGTCCCTCTGTCCCCCGGTGCTGCCCCTCGTGCCCGCCAAACGACTACCAGCAGGTAGACACCTAGCCTACACGTACATCGGCTGGAGTGGCTCCTGCGTTGGACTCTCCGGCACTCTTGCACTTACTCAAGCTGCTCGCACACACCCCACACCACACATTTCTCCGGCCGGTGTCTGGCAGAGAAGGAAAATATTGGGAAATTCACACCTTTTCCAAATTGCCATCTCCCGGGGGGATGGGGAGCGAGCAGCATGTTTAATTTAGATTCCCACAGCAATGCACAAGGGTTCCAGTTTCTCCACACCACTGCCAACACTTGCTAGTTTCTGTTTTGATTTTTGTTTTGTTGTGCTTTGTTTTAATAACCGCCATCTACCGGGTGTGAAGTATATTTTCCCAAAGAGGGCTCCCAGGTCTGGCCCCCCCGGCGTTCTAAAGTGCCTTCGTGCGGAGCTGAGAGTCCCTCTCGGAGCCTGGGTGCGGGTAAGGCCTCATCCATGCGGAAAAACCTCTCTCTTCTCCAGCGCTCACTCCCGCAGGGCAAGCGACTTTATTGTCTCACAACGTTGTAAATCAAAGGATGGCTCTGGGTTTTGCTTTAGACAAATATTTGTGCTGAGCGGACTCTGTCTGACTTTGCTGCCCAGATTTTGGTGCCGGTGCCCGACAGGGCAGGACAGGGTCAGGCACGTGTTTCGGGTGACACGAGCCTTCACGGGGCTCACTTCTGCTGTGTGCACTACGTGGCACACCCAAGCCTCACTCTTCTGGGATCCCACCGACGTGGACCTGGGGATTCATAAAAACCCTGAAATCGTACCCGGATTTGGGGGGGTGTCTGGGAACGCATGCATGCACCAGTCCACGACGTTCCATGGGGGGAAACGCACCCCTTTTTCTACAGCTCTGTGAGTTTGAACTCACCGTGGAAAGCACCCGTGTGACTGCAGAAACACACTGGTGTGAATTGTTTTGAAGACAAATTTGGATTCGGGGCTTGTTGGGTCACAACGTCCTTGGTTACACACAAAGGCAGTTGCTCTGCACATCACTTTCCACACTTACAACACCCCACAGGCAGGTGCCCAGCATCGCGATTTCACCCTTCACATTATTTTGAAATGTCTGCTCTTATAAACTCAGATTCAATGGTGCCCTTGTACATATTTCAAATAATTCTTGTTAATTTTTCAGTAGCACTAAGTTCTAAAAATGATATTTTGGGACCCAACTCTATGTCCATTTTTAATTCAAATAAATATTATAAACTAGTGATTATAGCACGTTATATTTCCACGAACAGTATTGTCCATGTTGTCAGTTTAGCCTCCCCTCCCCCCATCCTGTGTTTTCCGTTGTTTGGATTTTCATTTCCGACAGGGTGGTCCCACAGAGCGCGTGTTCACTCACTGCTGCCCCGGCGAGCAGAGGGGCAGAGGCAACCTCTCTCTGTTCCTGATGAGAACAGCCCAGTGGCCTTCTTTTTCCTCACCCATGTGGATTAACCAGTTCTGCTCAAGGTGGCCATTGCTCCCCAGCAGAAGAATTGCTGGAAGCCAGCTGTCCCTGGACAGGGGCCCTGTTCACTCTACTGGAAATCCCTGGAATCTTACAATCCACTGAAGACACCTAGCCAGGGGGATGTTGGCAAGGAGATGGGTCCTGGATGTGCAATCAGACCACCGACCTCCCCAGCTCCTTGGACTGTGTCCATGTGCCCTGAGACCATGGCCACAGCCATTCTCCATGAACACAGAAGTAAGTGAGCAAGTCCAGGCTACACTGAAGGCAAAAGGGAGAGAATTGTTTAACTGTCAAAAGTGTATCAACCTTTTGTAAATTTATTTAGAATAAAACATGAGGAAAACCTACTGAGTGATCTGCAATTCCTCCCACATTAATCCCGTGCCGAAGCTTCGTGGGGGGTGTGCAGAGCCCTGTGGCATGAAGACCGCACTGGGCTTGCCGGCCTGCGATGGAGCAGTCCTCTTAGCATGATCATATTAGGGAGCCCGTCCAGCCAGCAGGGCCCACTTTCTTGAGTCACAGAGGGTTAACGGGTCAGGTGAAGTTTCAGAATCATTTGCCTCACCTGTCACGTCCACTGTGGGGCCAAAGCCTGTGATTGCTTTATGTTGTTCTGAAATGAGGTCCCTATACATTGGCTCCCAGGTAATCCTGAGCTTGTGGAATATGGAAGTTACTCTTTATCATGCTGATGTAACCTCGTCTTTCAAGCAGCTACTAACTCAGTTCAGATGCCTTCACCAGGACAGGGTGATGGAAATCCAACCAAGTATCCTGCTTCCAGCCCAGTGTAGCCCTGACCCCAGACTCTTCCTCTGAAACCATTGGCCCCCTGCTCCCTCCTCACCCTCGATCCCTGAGCTGTTGGACTTCCCAACCCCTGTAGCAGCTGCTGCTGCTGGGACCAGGCCGGAGCCAAAAAAATGTAAAGTCATTACTAGTCTGAGAAATGCTAAGTATTTAACTTGCCAGCTAAAATTTGAGGCTTCTAAGAGTTTAAAGTTAAAATTAAGTTAGGAGAAATCATATAGCTGTGATAACAAAATACATAAACTATAGAAATTTATTTTTGAGAAAATAATTCTTGTATTTTCTCTGGAGAATTTAATAGTTCAAAATATATTTTAGTACTACATATGGTAAAATTTCAACCTAGGTCTAATTAAAAAAAGGATTAATTCTGTGGTCTCAACCAAATTTTTAATATAAAAACTAGTTTAAATTTAATTGATATCTTTTAGAATAATTATAAAAAGTATATAATATAATCTTTGGGATATATATATATATCTACACTATTAAAAGAGAAAGATGCAAATTGACTGTACCTTCACGATGCCCACCAGCCAATCAGGAGTGAGTATGCAAATTAACCCAACAAAGATGGCAGGTTAATTTGCATACACAGGCACCCAGCGGCTGGGGGCAGGATGCTTGCATCGTCGCCATGGCGACAACACAGGTCTTTTGCACCGCCCCAGCTGCTCCGGGCCTCTGGGCAGCATGGGAAGATGGAAAGGCGGCTCTGGGTGGAGCGAAGGCAGAAAGGCGGCTCCAGGCCAGAGCAAAGGCTGTGCCGGCAGCCAGGGTAAAGAAGGCCCATTCTGCATGAATCTTCATGCATCAGGCATCTAGTATGTATGTGTGTGTGTGTGTGTGTGTGTGTGTGTGTGTGTGTGTGTGTGTATATTTGATGATCTTTCCAAGTTAAATTTCAAAAATTTAAATGAGAGATAATTTTAGGACACTCCAAGGGCCCTGGAGTTGTTCAAGAATTTATTCTCTCTTTTAAAAGAAATAATTTTGAAATAGGCTGATCTAATATACTTGAAATCACGTAGAAAGCTTTATCAAATAAAAATTAATAACTATATTTTATTTATATACATATATTTTAAATGTTACAAAGGTTTCAACCTCTAAGGGAAGGCAAGGCAAAGTTGCTAAATATTTCTTCAGCAATGGAATTTTAAAAACAAAAGCAAGCAATAGCCCTCGGTTGGCCTGCCTTTTAAATAGGCTGGGGGTTGGGATGGCATTTATACTTCATAGGTCAAATGTATAAGTTTGCTTACTTAACTTTTTCAATAGAGATGCCTACTTTAATTGCTTAATAAATTCTTTTTACAATACAATCAAGGTCTCATATAAATTAAGTTATATGAGAAGCCAAAATGTTAAACAATTAACTGGAGTAAAGTCCTATGAAATAGTTACTGAGACCTCCCATAATCCCTCTGTGTATGCAAATGAGCACTAGCCAAAAAGAATGCTGTTTAAAAGTAAATTTTAAGCTTAATATAAAGGAGAAATTTTTAAATCTCTTCCACTAATATTTACAGGGTAAACTGAAGGTTATTATTCAAGCATTAAATATGATCATTAGTAAATAAAAAGAAACTTACTTAAAATGTAGGCATGGGAATATTGGTCAGCATTTCAAAAGCAACCACATTTGTTGCTCAGTGTAAAAGAAAGAAAAAGATTTTTTAAAGAAATTGCCTAAATGTGGCCTAGAGATTACTCTGGGAGGAAATGAAAGGAGATTCCCTTCAAATATCCAGAAAACTATAATTAAAAGTCAATGTATTAGGCCTCAAAAAGAAAAGTAATTAATTTGCATTTTGTCTCCCTAAACAAAGCTTATGTAGATACTAGAGTCCCAGTGCACAAAAATTTGTGCACTCGCAGGGGTCCCTCTGCCTGGCCTGTGCCCTCTTGCAGTCCGGGAGCCCTCAGGGGATATCTGACTTATGCCCGGTCCCCGCAGGAAGTGGGCCTAAGCTGGCAGTCAGACATCCTTAGCACTGCTGCGGAGGCAGAAGAGGCAGGAGCCCAGCTCAGGGCTTCTGGCTGAGTGGCACTCCTCCTGTGGAAGCACACTGACCACCAGGGGGCAGCTCCTGCATTGAGCGTCTGCTCCCTGGTGGTCAATGTGCATCATAGCAACTGGTTGTTCCATAGTTTGGTCAATTTGCATATTAGCCTTTTATTATATAGGAGACTCAAAGACTAGTAGCAGAAATTCAGTTAGTGTCATTTACTGTCCACACCTAAGGACAAGTTAGAAAATAAGACTTATTTCTGACTAATTTAAATTGGCAAATTGAAATAAGTGAATATTCAGGGGAACTTAGTTGTACTAGGCAGGAACCTATTCCTGGAGCATTAACTATTTTTTACTGATGGTTCATCTCATAGTAAAAGCTGATTATCATGCGATGAATTCAGACCAGTCATACTTCTGTGCTAAGAATTGAATTAAAAAACTATCAAGGCTGCATTGCAAGATTTCCTAAAGCCTCTTAATATTATTTAAAACAAAAAAGGGGGGTATAGTGGAGTAATCTCCTGTAAGTAAACTACATCAAGCCTTAATTACTTAAATTTTTTCACTTTAAAAATTTTTCACTTGTAATGCTGATTAGAGACCCAGTGCATGAAATCCATGCACTGGGGCGGGGGGGGTCTCCCTCAGTCCAGGCTGCACCTTCTCCAATGTGGGACCCCTCGGGGTATGTCCCACAGGGATCGGGCCTGACCCAGCAGTCGGACATTCCTCTCACAATCCAGGACTGATGGCTCCCAACCACCTGCCTGCCTGATTGCCACTAACTGCTTCTGCCTTCCAGCATGATCACCCCCTAACCCATCCCCTGCCAGCCCGATTGCCCCCAACTGCCCCCCCCCCTGCAGACCTGGTCACCCCTAACTGCCCTCTCCTGCTGGCCTGGTCTCCCCCAACTGCCCTCCCCTACAGGCCTGTTCACCCCTAACTGCCCTCCCCTGCAGGCCTGGTTGCCCCCAACTGCCCTCCCCTGCAGGCCTGGTTTTCCCCAACTGCCCTCCCCTGCAGGCCTGGTTGCCCCCAACTGCCCTTCCTCCCCTGCAGGCACAGTCACTCCTAACTGCCCTCCCCTGCTGGCCTGGTTGCCCCTAATGGCCCTCACCCTGCTGGCCTGATCACCCACAACTCACAACTGCCCTCCCCTGCCAGCCATCTTGTGGCGGCCATCTTGTGTGAGGGTGTGATGGTCAATTTGCATATTACCTCTTTATTATATAGGATGGCAAGACACCCATGAAATTACACTGGTGTCAGAATAAGTCAAAGGAAAATGTTTTGGCAGAATTTTAGTTTATAGAAGGATTCCTTTATTAACCTTTGGTCGAGAATATGCTTATATATTTCCAGAAAACTCCTACAAGCCTGTGTGGATTCCTGCAACAATGGATCTGAGAGAGGAACTCCAGACTACTCCAGCCACAGATGGTGGTGGCCCCAAGCAACACACTGAGGAGAAACAGTCCAGAGATGGGGGATGGTGAAGATGCCTTGCCATGCTAGCAGTCAGCAGCTGTGCGTCATTGCAGGTTGCCCTGGACAAAGCCAAAGAAGGTTGGATCTGCATTGCTGTTGCTCACTGTTTGTCCACCATCCAACTGTTTGTCCAACTGGGATATCATCGCTGTCATGTCACAGGGGACAGTGATTGGGAAGGGAACCCATAAAACCTGTTGGACAGTGATTGGAAAGGGGACTCAAAGAACTGTTGGCCCAGAAAGGAGCTTTCTAAAGACTGATTCCTTTGATGTCTGCCAGCAATTTAAAAGGACATGAAAAAACTCAATCCTTTCCATTGAATTTAAAAACCTGATCATCTTTTCCTATTTATCAAACATTACCTGTTTGCATTCTTAAAGGGCCAATGTGTTTTCCAGTAAATAAAAAGCCCTGGGTCCGGATATTCGGGGAGCCCACTTCACTAGAAAGTGGAACTTCCCCTGGCTCCCCCATGCCTCTCAAATTTATATTTCTTGTCTAGTGTCTAGTTTATTCATTTATACGCAGCCCCTTCTCCAGATTCCCGAACCCTTGCAGCGAAAAAGACTGTGGCACTCTGCCTCCTCCAGCAGCTGCCCCTCGTGGCCCTGCAGGTGGCCACTGTGCAGGCTAATCTGACGCTCCCAGCTCTGGCGCAGTTTACAAGCTTTTAGAAATGGAAACGTATTTATTCTCCAGTTAGGCAGGCTCGGGTTTCTGGTACTAAGATTAGACCAAGTCTTAGGTGAAGGGCTGGAAATGGTGAACTAAAGTTCTGGTTCATTTCCCACTGAAGAGACAGTCCCTGGCTTGCTGTGCATTGCAGCATCTAACTGGACTGAAAATTCTATTATTCCACTTCCAGGGAGACCTTATTCTCATGGGTTCAAATGGCTCATTCAGAGCATCACAAACTTCCCATGGAAATAGGTTAGCAAACACAATTCAGTGGTTTACCCATCTCAACATTTAACAAACGTTTATTGTGTGCTAAGGATAGTTGGAAATTCCTGGGATCTTACAATCTACCAAAGAGACAAGTGTATGCATAATTAAACCAAGGTTTGAATCTGAGAACTGTCGTAAGAAGATACAAAGCACATTCTATGGCCATTCAGGGGTCTCTCTCAACTTGGGAGAGTATGGATTTCAGGAAAGACTCGTTGAAGAGATGCGCTCAACAGAGACGCACTTTGAATGACAGGCTGGCTTTTCACAGGTGGGTGTGCATGCCCAGGACAGGGAGCTGTGGCCCAGGTAGTGGAGAGAGACACAGAGTGAGTGCAGATAACATGCAGCCCTGCTTTCCTTAAACATAAACCCTACACAGGGACCAGCAAGAGCTGAGCTGGAAAGGTTGGCCCGAGGCCCTGCGTGCCAGGCGGCGGTTTCACCTGCACCAGCAGCGGGAAGTTGTTCAAGTTCAGGGACCAATGAGGTTGAAGATGGCGGCATAAGAAGACCCTGAGCTCACTGCCCCCATGGGTGCAGCAGTCGTACAGCAGTGTCTGAAATCACTTCCTCCGAAAAGGACCTGAGAGCTAGACTAACAACAACTCAACAGCAAACGATAAAAGAGACGCAGGGAGATGGGCCAGAGAGACGGGCCTTGCCAGGCGCCCCGCCCAGCCACCGGGCCCCACCACAGGCAGCGATAAAAAATGTGGGTTCTCCTCTGAGGAGGAAAGGGGTTGTGCCACGTCAGGCAGCCTGACTCTTGGATTTGGCACTAGGAAGGTGAGCCCCCAAATGTCTGGGTTTGGAAATGAATGGGGACTAAGCTCTGGAGAACCAGAGAACTGTAGGGAATGAGGAAGCTGCTCTGAAAGAGCTCGCGCCCAACCCCTGCACCCTGAGGCCCAGTGCCAACACAGCAGGTTAAACCGTCTCGACGCTGAGTGATGACACCTTAAGGGACTTCTGGGAAAGCATCCAGCAGAGTGACATTTGCATTGTACAGGCCCCCTAAGGTGAAGACAGAGAAGATCAGAAAAATTTTTTGAAGAAATAAAGGCTGAAAATTTCCCTAATCTGGGAAAAGAAACAGACATCCAGTCCCAGGAAGCCCAGAGTGCCAGATAAGATAAACCCAAACTGAACCACATCAAGATACTCATAATTAAATTGGTAACAGCTAAAGATAAAGAATCTTAGGTGTTAAAAGACAAAAGAAGTAAAATTATAATAATTATTAAGGAAAGTATAAAATAGAAAGATGTAAAATGTTATCATCAAAAATAAAAAACTTAAGAAAAGAATAAAAGTGTAAAGTTTTGGAATGTGTTAAGTTGTTATCAACTTAATAGACTGTTATATATAGGATATTATATGTCAACCTCACAGTAACTACAAAGAAAAAATTTACAGTAAACACAAAAAGAAAGAGAGAAAGGAATGTAAACATAACACTACGTATACTCATTAAGCCACAAGGAGAGGAGGAGGGGAAGGGAGGAATTACGAAAATAGCCAGACAGCAATGACCAGCATGGCAATAAGTACATACTTATCAATAATTACTTTAAATGTAAATGGACTAAACTTGCCAATCAAAAGGAAGGGAGTGGCTGAATGGGTTAACAACAACAACAACACAAGATCTATATGCTGCCTATAAAAGTCTCTATGCATGAGAACCGTCACAGACTAAAAGTAAAGGGATGGGAAAAGAATCTCCATGCAAATGGACAGAGAACGAAATCCAGGGTAGCTATCCTCATATCAGACAAAATAAACTTTAAGACAAACACTGTAATAAAAGACAAAGAAGGGCATTACATAATGATAAAGGGGACAATCCAGCAAGACGATTTAATGTTTATAAATATACTAGAGGCCTAGTGCACAATTGAAATTGTGCAAGGAGGCACCCTGCAGGGGGCCAGGACCTGTGCCTGACTCGCAGCATCCCCTGGCCCCCCTGCCTGTGTCCACTCCGGGGCCGCCTGAGCCACTGTGCCGGCTCAGGCAGGCCCCCCTGCCTCTGTCTCTGTCTTTGCTCTAGGCCTTACCTGCACACGCAACCTCCTCCTGTCTGGTCATGACCAGTTATGGAGTCCCGGCCTAATTTGCATATTACCTCTCTCTCTCTCTCTCTCTCTCTCTCTCTCTCTCTCTCTCTATATATATATATATATATATATATATATAGACTAGAGGCCCAGTGCATGAAATTTGTCCACTCAAGGGGTCCCTCAGCCCAGCCTGTGCCCTCTCGCAGTCCGGGAGCCCTTGACAGTCTGGGAGCCCAGTCCTGGATGCCCAACTGACCACTTAGGCCCACTCCCTGTGGGGAGCGGCCCTAAGCCATCAGTCAAGCCGTCAGTTGGACATCCTTAGCCGCAGAGGTGGGAGATACTCCCGCCACCACTGCTGCACTTGCCAGCCTGTGAGCCTGGCTTCTGGCTGAGCGAAGCTCCCCCTGTGGAGTGCACTGACCACTAGGGGGCAGCCCCTCCACTGAGTGTCTGCCCTCTGGTGGTCAGTGCGCGTCATAATGACTGGTAGGTCTGCAATTTGCATATTAGCCTTTTATTATATAGGATAAGCACTCAAAATAGGAGCACCAAAATATAGAAAGCAAATATTAATGAACTAAATGGAGAAATTGAAAGCAATGCAACAGTAGGGAACTTTAACACCCCACTCACAGCAATGGATAGACTGTCCAAATAGGAAAGCAATAAGGAAGCATGAGCAGAAAATTATCCTGAGTTCATCTGCAGGCAGGCCACTCAGAGAGAGGGCCAGCCGCTCAGCGCTGACCCTTTTGCAGAAATAGTAAGGATATGATATTTTAGTAAAAGGGAGACATTGCCACAGGTATGCCTTGGAAATACGTACGTCTGCATTTCGTAAATGATCAGCGCATAGAGAGCTTGCAGCATTCACCACCCGTATGGACAGAGATATTCACTGCACGGGGCACCTCCCAGGGCTGGAAAGGTGTGGACAAAGGTTAGTTTTAAAATTAACTATTAAAAAGCTGGAGTTTCTCTCAGTTGTAGTAAAACCCAACAAGGGGGTACCTGAAGCAAAGGTAGAGCGGGAACAATGCTCCCTTGACCTGACCCTTAAACTGTGAGTGGTGGGACATGCCACACAACACCAACCAGGACCACCAAGCAAACCTGGGCAGACTGAGTGACCATCGCGAGCCCCACTGTGCTTCAGGCGTGTGCCAATGCTTACCTATGTTATTGCTCGCTTTTCCTACGGGTTACCTTTTGTGAATCTGAGCTACACAAGTGCTGTCTTCTTGAGTCACTGGAGCTCTCTGATTGTGAGCTCGTGTGTTGATTATTATTTGTGGGAGTCCTGGGTTCTGAGTTGGGCCATCTTCCCTTTAGAGGGGCCAGTAGCAAGTGGCCATCACCTCCCATGAGCCAGCTCGGTCCCGTAGGAGTCTGAGTCTGAACTCAGCCTCCAGGGGCCCCAGCCTCAGAGCAGCTGTTGGTACCCACTCCCAGGGCCTCCTCACCTGCCTCCAAGGCCCAGCTCTGTTTCGGGGGGGGGGGGGGGGATTCTGTTTTAGTTTTGATAGGAGAGGGTGCATTTCCTGGAGAAATTGATTACCTCTTGCATGACCAACATTTTCTCCAAAAGTGTGATTTCTCCAAAACTGGTGGTTCCAGGAAAGAGAAACAAAGGTGGACGAGGGTGTTGCTGTGAAACTGAGCAAAGCAGATGAGTGTAATGTATATTTTGCTGGAAGAAACTGTGAAATATGCTGGTGGTTTGATACGCAGGTTTCATGAAAGGAGCTCTTCTGAGGACATCCCGAGTTCCTCCCCAAGAAGCAGGGAGGCGCCGGTGCATGGCAGAGGGCGGCCTGGGAGGGGCTGGTGGGTCAGGAGGAAAGGGTTGCGTCTGGGACGTGTTCACTTTGCCAGCTCCTGCCTTTATGCTCAAAAGCTTTAAAGTTGAGTTCCCAGACCAACTTTGATGTTTAATTTTTTTACCTCGTAGGTTGACAAGAAAATGCCAGTAGTGTCTCAGGGAATGCTGGCATTTCATCGAATAAATAAAACCTGGTTGACTTGATTTCCTACTTAAGATATGAAGTTAGTGACTATTTCAAGCAAGTAGGGTTCAAGGAGATAAAATAATTCAAAATCTCGTATTTTTTAATCTTTCTGGAAGGATTTACAGAAGGGGGGCTGTGAAATTTGTCCCCAAAGACAGGCTGACAAGGATTTAATGGGGTTTAAACTGTTCTTTTGTATTTTTATTTCTTGTTTTGTTTTTTTAATTTCTTTTTTTAACCGTAGGCTGCGGCCAGGAAACATGATCCAGGAAACGGATCAGTGCTCACTCTCTGCTTCCTCCCAGGAACCCGGTCTCCACATTGGCGTGTCAAATGTGGGCCAGCGAAGGCGTCCCAGCCAGCTGTGTTCCCTGAGGACTTGTTCTCGGAACCTGGGTGCTCCAGGGTGAGAGGGGGGTCCGTGCCCAGAGGTCACAGGTGCCCACATCACCATGGGCCTGGCGGGATGAGCTGTGCGTGACCGCCACGGAGTTGCCAATAAGATGTGAGGTGCCTTTGCAGGCAGCTCCCACTGGGTTCTTGCACAGACGGAGAGAAGCAGATTAACCCTGACAAAGTGGCCTCCCTTCTGCCACTGCGGAGTGGCGTGGGGGCGCGAGGGTGTCCTCCTGGTGTTTCCTGGACTCATTCATGCTGCGTATTTCACCAAAATGTGGTCGGGGTGGCTCACCTGGCCTCTGGGATAGCAGCCTGGCTCTCCGAGTGCGATTTCCTTTGAAGGAGGCCGGGCTTTCTCACGCGGCTCA
Source organism: Ia io (assembly GCA_025583905.1). Taxonomy (NCBI): domain Eukaryota; kingdom Metazoa; phylum Chordata; class Mammalia; order Chiroptera; family Vespertilionidae; genus Ia; species Ia io. Next base: position 7,049,249 of record JAJQQW010000019.1, read on the forward strand.
TCTGTGTTCTGGACTTGCACTGATCAAGCCTGTGCACGTGTTATTTGCTGATGTCCCATCAGCCAAGAAAGTCATGTGATGGGGCTCCAGGAGGACATGGGTTCCAGGAGCCAGTGTTCCCTGGGGGCCAAACCCAAGGCCTGATTCATCTCCCAGAATGCACCAGGCTCTTTGTGACCTCAGGGCCGTTGCACAGCCTCTTCCTTTATTCTTACAGCCCATGTTAGAAACTCACCGACGGGAACCAAGTGCTCAGGCGCCGGCGCAGCTCTCCTTCTGCAGGGGTGGCTGCGGATAGCAAGAGCAGAAATAGACAGGTAACTGTAGCTGGTGAGAAGAGCGCTGAAGAAATAAATCAGGGTAGGGGGTAGGGAGTGCCTGGCGAGGGGTGTGGAGTGAAGTGAGGTCAGGAAGGCCTTCTGAGGAGACGGCACTGAGGTCTGCGTGCATTCCGGACCGACCCGCTGCTGCCCCTGTGCTGCGGCCCTCGCCGACCTGCCCTCCCCGTCCTCTTTGCACCGCGGTGGCATCTGGTCTCTGCTTCGGTCTCTTCCTCCCACAGGCTTTCTATGCCTGCCCCGTGGGAAGTGGAAAGTTTAAATCCCAGGACTCTCCTGACTCCTATGCCAGTGCCCCCTCTTCCTCCTGCTCCCTTCAAATTCTTCACTAAGAGACAGACTTCATGCTGTTTCCTTCGAGGCCTCTGCCCGTGAACAGTGGCCGCAGTCTCAGTCACCGGTGCTCAGCAGGGAGCGGCGGGGAAGCACGCTCTCCCACCCCACCCGACCCTCACCACCGCCCTGCCCGGCAGGTGAGTCGGTGAGGGCCAGGTCCTCTCTGGTCATGAGCCTCTCCTGAGACCCACGCTCTCCGTGGGTGGACTTCATTCTTTCAGAGGAACAAGCACAGGCTGACAGAGGTCAAGGACGTCCCCCAGGTCACCGCCGGAGTCCAGATCTGCCGGTCTCCCTGCCACCCCCGCCACATAGGAAATGGAAACCCAGGACCCCTGTGCCTGGCTCCCAACTTGAAATCCAAAACTTCGTAAAAACCAAAAGTTTCCCTGCAAAAACCTCACTGAGTTGACCTGAACTCAGTTGTCAGCAAAACCCGAGCAGGTGCAAATCTCTTTATAGTCCAGGTTTACTCCACTGAGCATGACTGTTCACACTGTTCGCCTCTGAAACAGGATGTGCTGCATTACAGCCGCTCTCTGGGCCCGCCGACGGCTTCCTCAAAAGCCGTCCGCAGAGCTTTCGCACGGCCTGCCTTCGGAAGCACAGGTCGCCGCAGGGGTCAGACAGTCGGGAATCCCTAATGGTCCTATTTGTGAGTGACGTTTAGATCACAAAACTTTTAAGAGCAAGAGGGGTTTCTTTTCTCTCCCTCTAGTGCACAGAGAAGAGCTAGGGGATTTCTTTGCCTTCGTCCTTCCCTGACATGCAGCCCATCCCGTTCCGGTGCGCGCCATGTGGCGCCCAGGGACGTTCGGCCATTGGTTCAGGCAGAAGACTTTCGGTTTTAAAAGTAACTAGAACGAAAAAAGAGAAAAGCACTTTTAAGAAGCGTTGATATTTATTTCAGTTAAATTAACTTTTAAATTTTAATTTCCCAAGGTAATGGTTAGAACTTCAACACTAAAGTGAATGTACTCACTGTATCTATTAAAATGAACACAAAATAGTGGTTAAATATTGGAAAACGTAAGAAAATAGTTATTATGAGAGCACCTTGCATTCACAGAGCAATCTGCTTATAAAGTATTCCCATCTACTGATCTCGTATGTTGTTATAAGAAAATGAGTATTTAGTGAGTTCCTCCTTTCACCAGACACTTTATATATGTCCTTAGTCACCCTTACCGCTCTGTAAGGTTGATTTTATTAATTGTTTTATGGGGAGAGAACCAAGATGGCAGCATAAGTAAACACCTATACTTGCTGCCTCTCATAACCACATCAAAACCACAACTAAATGGCAGAACAACTAGCACCCAGAACCACGGGAAGGCTGGCTGAGTGGAAGTTCCACAACTAGAGAGGTGAAGAAAGCGCATTGAGACTGGAAAGAGGTGTGGAGGTGTGGAAAGTGCTGGCACCTGGATGTGCTGCTCTTTTAATCGGGAGGGAGATACAAGCTCCCACTTGCTCTGAACTCCAGTTCCAGGGGAGACTCTGGGGGACCCAGACTCATACGGGGAGAAACTGGACTGTCTGGCATTTGGCTGGAACGTGAGAGCGGCTTTCTCTCAGAGGTGCTTGCAGCGATCATTGTTCCTGCATGGGGGCACGGGACACGGAGACCCAGGGACTTTTCCGGTGCAGGGCTGACTGGCAGCCATTGCTGTTTGCTCCACCCTGGTGATTCCCAGAGACCCCACCCCACCCAATTTACAACCCCACCCAAGCTATGCACATCGGCTTTTACATATGAGTGGCCTGTCCTTTTTCCACCTAAAACCTGTCAAACTGCAGCTGGGTCAGAGCCCCAGAGCTTCCAAAAGAAGGTCCAAGGCCTGGCAGCAGCAGCAGCCTTGCTTCACAGCTGGGCCTCATCAGGGCACTTCCAAACCCCATACAAAGAAGAGGAATCTGCAGATCTCTCTGCAGCTCCTGCTGGGCGGCCCCAGACAGTGGCTGTCCTTGCACCTCCTTGGAGATCCAAGAGCCAGTGTACCCAGGGGTCAGAGTGAGACCAAACTAGATTACAACTCCTCACATCCATAAGTGACACACTCAAGGGGCAGACTCAGCACCAAAGCCCCACTGAAGCAAGTCCTGCCCCATAAGTGTGTCTCCAGCACAACAGATCTTCCAGTGTAGACACAGCCGATCCTCACAGCCAATTGGCCTGGAGGTCAGTTCCTCCCAGTGATACCAGCAGCAATCAAGGCTTGACTACAACAAGACTGTGCACACAGCCCACAAAGGGGTGCACCAAGAGCATCCCTCAGGTGACTGGGGAGGCTGAGCCACTGGGCCCTATAGGACACCTACCACACAAGGCCACTCTACCAACTCAAGGAGACTTAGCAGCTACCCAGCACATAGAAACAAACACAGGGAAGCAGCCAAAATGTGGAGACAAAGAAACAAGTCACAAATGAAAAAAATGAATGAAAGCAAAATACTGGATACAGAGTTCAAAACCACAGTTATAAGGTTACTCAAGAATCTTCTAGAAACCTCCGAGAAATTTAGTGAGAACCTCAAGGATATGAAAAAGGACCAATCAGAAATTAAGCATGCACTGACTGAAATAAAGAATAATATACAGAGATCCAACAGCAGACTAGAGGATCCCAAGAATCAAGTCAAAGATTTGAAATACAAAGAAGCAAAACACGCCCAACTGGAAAAGAAAAGAGAATCCAAAAATATGAAGATAGTGTAAGGAGCCTCTGGGACAACTTCAAGCAAACAAACATCCGAATTATGGGGGTTCCAGAAGAAGAGAGAGAGCAAGATATTGAAAACCTAGTTGAAGAAATAATGACAGAAAATTTCCCCTACCTGGTGAAAGAAATAGACTTACAAGTCCAGGAAGCGCAGAGAACTCCAAACAAAAGGAATCCAATGAGGACCACACCAAGACACATCATAATTAAAATGCCAAGGGCAAAGACAGAGAATATTAAAAGCAAGAGAAAAACAGTTAGTTACCTACAAGGGAGTACCCATACGATTGTCAGCTGATTTCTCAACAGAAACTATGCAGGCCAGACGGGAGTGGCAAGTAATATACAAAGTGATGAATAGCAAGAACCTACAACCAAGAGTACTCTACCCAGCAAAGCTATCATTCAGAATTGAAGATCAGAGAAAAAGCTTCACAAAAAGCTAAAGGAGTTCATCACCACCAAACCAGAATTATATGAAATGCTGAAGGGTGTTCTCTAAGAAGAGGAAGAAGAAGAAAAAAGGTAATGACAAAAACTATGAACAACAAAGTGACAACAAATACATATCTATCAATAAGTGAACCTAAAAATCAAAGGAATAAAAAACCTGATGAACAGAACAGACAGGTGAATGTAATAGAATCAGGGGCATGGAAAGGGAGCAGACCGACAATTCTCGGGGGGAAGGGGTTGTGGAGGGTGCGGGAAGAGATTGGACAAAGAGCTTACACCTATGGATGAGGTCAGTGGTGGTGGGGAGGCCTGGAGTGGGGTGGGAACCGGCTGGAGGAGAGCTGGGGGGGGGGGCGCGAAAGAGGAACATCTGTAATAATCTGAACAATAAAGATTTTTTAAAAATTGTTTTACACATAGGGACGCTGAGGCTCAGGGAGCTAACACATCTGCTCCTGCCTGTGCCCACTGTGGGTCAGGTGGGTAAACGCAGGCCACGTCCTCTCAGTCACAGAGCTGCACCCGACACCCACGCCCTCCGTGGTGGACTTCATTCTTTCTGGTCTTCTCTTCTTGCTGACATTTGGTGATAACATTGTGTGGTTTTTAAAAAAATATGTTTGTATTGATTTTAGAGAAAAAGGAAGGGAAAGGAGGAGAGAACCATGGATCAGCTGCCTTCTGCGCGTCGCCTACTGGGGACCGAGCCCGTGAACCTGTGACCTCCTGGTGCATGGGATGGCGCTCAACTAGCTGAGCCACACGCCAGGCACATTAAGTGTGTTTCTAATCTTAACGCGCCTGAAAGTGGTAGGAAGGGCCCCTGGCCTGTGGGGATCAAGCACCGATACCAGCACCCTGCAGTGTGACTTCAGACAAGTGACAAAGTATTTGAGCCTCAATCTCTTCATTTGTGAAAAGATCATTATAGTCGGTCCCTGTGTTTTCCTGGGAATGACACCAAATGAGAGAAAGACTCAGTGCACATGCCAGCGTTTCCCTCCATGCACGGGTCACGATTAGAATCTAGTAACACGTGGGTGAGAGGACACTGAAAAGAACAAAGACCTACCTGTATAAGGTTTCGACGTCATCACTCCTCCTTCACCCAGTACTCCTTCGCTCAGTGCCAGCGACACATGCCACTAACCCAACATTGTTCACAAGGACTAGAAGTACCTAAGTCCCCAGTGGGGCTGGCTGACTAATGAGCAGCAGTCCATACAGAAGAGTCTCATGAAGTCCCCCAGAACGCCTTCCCTATGTAGTGATACGGCCACATTTCAACTTGCTAAGGGGAAAAGAAAAGGGCCAAAAAGCATTCACAGTATTTGTACTTTTAAAACGAGAGGCTGCATGCATTTATGGTCATCAGATATCTCTAGGAGAGTATGAAAGGGATGGGTGGCTTGGTCCCCTGGGATGGAGGCAGGAGGGAGAGGTGTTTATTCGGTAGCTTTTCATTCTTTTCCATTTAGAACACCATGAACATATCACCCCTTGAGAAATTAAAGCGACACATGAAAATACCGTCAATGCCTTGTCAGGATACGGAGAACTCCAAGCTCAGATGCCACCAGGGGCGCACGCAGGCCCACCTCATCCTGTGTCGTTCGGGGTCACAGTGAACGGCTCCTGTTCCCCTAGTTTCACTGCTTCTCCTTCCGGTTGGACTTTTCCTCGCAGTGTGACCCCTGAGGAGTGGGCACTGCTCTTCTGCTGGCTCAGGCGGTCTGCCCGCCCCCTCCTGCTTGGGACCCACGCAGTGTCCTTCCCCAGCGAACTCTCAGCCTCCGGCCCAAGTCATCTGGGCCTGGGCTCCACTGATGGTCAGTGTCAGGTCACAGAGCAGGAGGGATGAGAGGAGATGGACTGGAAACTGGCTGGGCTGGCGGGCAGGAGCCTGCTGTGCTGGAAGTCAACCCCAAATCAAAGGCAAGGCCAGAGTCGGGGGTTGGGGGGCCATAAGACTGGGTGAGGGCCAGAGAGCAAAGCTGCCAGGTGACATCGGCCACACCGACCCCGGCACACAGGTATGGGTGTGCCATTCAAGCTGGCGCCAGGAACAGAGGTCAATTTCCAGCAAATTCAGGCTCACAGGTGTCCCGCCAGAGAGGGCCGCACCTGCACTGGCTTTAGCACTCTCCCGGCTGAGGCCCGGGAAGCCGGGGCTCCACAAGCCCCTCCCAAACCCAGGGCCTGCCCAAGTGTACCCCTGGAAGCCATGGTCACAGCAACCCCCCCGCCCCTGCACACTTTCTCCACCGGGTTCCCGGGACTCGGGCTGAGGATCGGTCAGCCCTGGGTGCTCAGGAGGCAGCTGGGACTCCAGTGGCTCCGAGTGAGTAATTGTGTCACAGGTAGAGCCACCGTCCATTCCTGCAGCCGACGCTGCGGGCCAAAGGGTCTGCCCTCGCTCCCATTGTGATGAAGGGGCTGAGCCGTGCCCACGTAGCTCCCTGTGGACATGAGCTCCCCGTTGGGGCCGCAGTCCAACCTCCTGGCTCAATAGCGGTCTCGGCCCCTGCACGGCGCGCCTGTCGGTCATCGATCACTGCGTTGGTTCCACAGCGGCCTTGCCAGTGACACGCTCCATATCGCTGCCCCCCGCCCCCCGTAGGCTCTGCAGAGGATGGACAGGCTCAGGTTCAAGAGGCAGGAAGGAGGCTGAATATAGATGGTCATAAATCAGTCACTTTAGGCAGGACACCTGCCCCGTCAGTCTCGGCAACATCCAAATGAGAACTCGGTGATCTAGGGTTACCCTCGGCGGTGCCAGGCCCACAGCCCGAAAGGTCGGCGCTGTTGCCGTGGGCATTTCTCTGCCCGGCTGTTTCTGAGTGGATGCCAGTCATGCTTCTGTCATGCAGGAAGCATGTCACCCCATCACAGCTCTGCTGCTCGCCGTCCAATGAAGGACCCGTTTCTGTTCGCCCAGCGTTGCCGCCAGCTGCTGCCAGAGATGCCTTTCTCCCTCCCCACGGCTTCATGTTTTAAGGACTCAAATCCTTAAGCCAAGCTGTATTCGCCTCCTCTTACTTAATTTAAAAGCAATTCTTTTAAAAATAGTGTAGTAACCAGAACACGGCCCTGTCCGCCCCGGCGAGGGGTGGCCGTTCCAGGAAGGAGCCGGCCTTGCTGGGCATATCGGGCTCGGCAGCAAACACTGTGGTGCTCCCTGTGCAATCGGCAGTCCAAACACAGCTTCACAAAAAAACAAATCAAGGCAGAAAAGCGGAGGGCCCTGGTGCCAGCGGCAAGCACCACCAGCAGAGCCTCCAGCTCCGGGGTCTGTGCGGGAGCCAGCCAGGCACAAAGGCCCCACTGTGCAGAGCTGGGCCGGGGACCAGCAGCACCCCAGGAGTGACCAACGGGAGGATCAGGGCTGCCCGGAATCCTCCTCCCCCCGCAGGTCCCGCACAAAAGCAGCCCCTTTGTTCTGGGGAGCTCAGCCCTTCCCCCTGGAGCTGGCTCAGCTCGCTCGGCTCCACTTTAAATGCATTGTTGACAGGGGCCGGGGGTGTTTTTCCTGGAGCCCTTCCTCACCAGACTGTTCCGGCCGCCTGGCGATGATGGAAACCCGGGCACCTGCCAGCACCCCCTCCCTGGTCAGGCCGGGGCGCACAGAGGGTACATGGAACTTTCCCTGGCAGTGAAAGGCCGCGCGAGGGGAATAGTGCCGGTCTGGGAATATTACTGCAATGCCCAAGGGCTGCCTGTTGGGAAACCCCTCCCGGGCCAGATGAACTGGGTGTAAGGGGACCTGGTCAGGAGGCTTGCACGTGGCTCTCCACTCGCAACCCGCTCACAGGGGAGAGCCGTTGCCCAAGCAGCCTCCCCAGGATCCTCGAGGAGCCACACTCGCTCTCGGTCAGAGATCTCCAAGTCCCTACAACTCTTCACTCACCCCATCCCGTCCGGGAGGACTGTGCACACAGCTTCTGTCTGCAGGCAGCTTGTGCTTGCTCGGAGCGGCCTGGAAGCAACACTGAGAACCAGGACAAACAGAATAACACACATGGCCTCCACCAGCTAACGGCCTCGTCATCTTTTGTGTAAGGGGCAGGACCAGGAGGGCCTGGACCCCACATCTGTGTCGACGGGGTGGGAGACGACAAATGGCTGTTGGGGGTAACAGCTCCCCAGGGCCCTGAACTCTGGTAGCAATGAAGGAACACGTGGTGCTGAATGACCATGTCAGTCGGATGTTATAATTGCTGCAGAGGGAAGAACGCTCGGTACCGTCTGAAGACCTGACGTTCTCACTTGCCCCTGACCGTGGGCAAGAGACTTCCGTCTTCGTCTGTGAGAGCCTCTCTTTTCATGTAGAAATAGGGACGCTGAGCCCTGGTCGGCGTGGCTCGGTGGTTAGCATGTCAGCCTGCACACCGGAGGGTCATGGGTCCGAACTTCGGTTGCAGGCTTGATCCCCGGCCCCAGATAGGCGTGTGCAGGAAGCAACCAATTGATGTGTCTCTCTCACATGGATGTTTTTCTCTCTCTCTCCCCTCCCTCCCTTTCCCTCTCTCTGGAAAAAAAAAAAATCAATGGAAAAAATATCCTCACTCCTCAAGTGAGGATAAAAAAAAAAAGGAATGCCGATTCCTGTTCTCAGACTCCTCAAAGCCGTCGGTAAGGCCACCTGAGTAAAAGGACAGAGCAAAGGCCCCAGTCGACGGGCCGCTCCGAAACAAAGAAGGCCCTGAAGTCACACTCACTGCTCACCGCTTCGCAGAAAAGGCCCAGGAGGCTCGCTCGCCCAGGGCTCCAGGCTGATTAGGCAATTGCTTCACCCGCCAAGTCCTGGGAGTCCTGACAGCCCACGTCCTCCTCAACGCCCTCCCACCGAGTGACCCGCTCCACGCACTGCCCCGTTGTTACCAGTACACTCAGAAAAACAGCACTCTCCACCTGGACAGCTGCTCTTTGCCTTTCTCTCTCCTCTTCATAAAAACTTTTCAAGGCGAGTATTCTTACAACTCAGCTCACGGTAGAGAAATCGCGTTACTCATAGAATAGGGCAGACAGATGATGCCAGCACCTGGAAACAGCTGTGAGCAAAGAGCTTAGAGATGCACCGGCATTCCCACCTCCAACGGCAGGCGGCCCGCGGGCTGCCTAAGCAATCCGGCCTGACAGCACGCTCCAGCCCCGCAGAGCGAGCCGCACCACATAGCACGCTGGCCCGCAGGGCTGAGGGCACCGCGAAAATAAATGCAAAGAAGAATTTCTTCTCAGCAGTGGTGCTCATGAAAGCATCGAAGGCGTAAAGAATGTTATGGGGAAAGGTGAATGTGGTAAAGCAGCGAGTGCTTGTTGAAGTGGCAGTGAACAGTCTGTGTTCGCCTGAAGGAGGCCTGTGAGAGGGTGGCGTTCAAGGCCTTTACTAGGACCAACATCTGTAAAAGTGCCAGATGTGCTCTTAACATGTCACCTGAGGATGTTTGCTAAGATGCAGGCTCCCAGGCCTCCCTGCAGAGATTGGGCTACAATAGGTGCTGCGTTTATACATCACTTCGGTATAAATGAGGCTCTTGTTCGTATAAGCTAATGCATAACTGGAATGCTTAATGTCGTCCTAACAGGACCTCCGCCGTCAGAGGCGGCCGTGAAGCACATTTGCCTCTAAATTAACACAGGAAGGCATGTAATTGACTATAGAGGACATGAGAAATAATTTATGCTCATTAAATTAGTGGTGACAAGAGTGGTGCCTGACTAGGAAGAATTTGCTCTTGAACAAGACCCGTGAGTGGACAAGGCCAGCCTGTGAGTGCTGTCACAGAGCACGCCCATCTAGGCCCCGGGACTGCTGCCTGACCGGTGCCCGGTCACGGTCACCAGCCCTAAGGTCATGCAAGGCAGCTTGGAGCGAGTCCGTCCCGCCAGGTGCCCGTGGCCTTCCTGCCACAGACAAGCCCAATGACGAGCTTGCACCTGTTTGCTAAAGCAAAGATACGTGTAGGGAGGCTGGTCAAACGCATGGGTGCCGGCCTTCACTGAACATGCCTGTGGGATCAGACGCCGAGGTGGGTGCATGGGGGCCCGGACGCACCTAAAGGTGCCAACACGTACAAAAGGAGCTCGATCCTTGCCCGCCATCCACATTGGCTTACGTCGCTTTCACAAATGTGAAGGATCGATGAGACACACATGTGCACTTTAATTCTCACACATGTGAGTCAGACAGGCGGTCTACACACTGGACATTAGGAAATGCTGGTCTAAGAAATCATATTCCATTACAAACGCGTTTTAGAAGTCTAGTCATTGATAAGAGAGTTTGAGAGCGAACAAAATTACTAGGGGAGTCAAGCAGAAAGTTTTCTTAAACCTTCCGATAACTTTTAGGTATGTGGACCCCAAAAACGTTGCATGAAAGATGGTATGTCGAGGTGACGGATGCGGGCGGCCTGCCCCGCCCCTCCCCTCATATTTACACTGGAGAACTTATCTCCTTTCGTAGTTACACAGAAGATTCGGTTTAATCTGTGGCAAGCAGACTTCTGTTATGCAATTGTTTGAATTTCTGGCCACATGCAATCACTTGAACTATTTTATTTTATTAAATCATGTATTTACCTGAGAGTTAAAATCGAACCATTTTTGAGGGCAACAGAGGCTACGGTTGATCATTTACATGCAGTGTTCTGTGGTTTACAAAGTATTAGGCTATTTTTTTTAGATGAAAATGGTGCTTAATCATGTCATCTGTTATAGAGGGATCATCAGTCCCCCCGGCAGTCACAGGAGAGAAGATACAAGTAGTATTTTGGTCAGTGTTAAAAACACATGCAAGAATGCTACACGACCAATTCACCCGGTAGGGTAGAGTCCTAGCCACTCGCTTAAGAGTTTACCGCCGCTGTTCCCAGTCTGTCGGTGTGTCTTTCGAACAGTAATTCCAATAAGCCCCCAGATGGATGTAAAATGGAATGTTTTCAAGAGCGTGAAACTGTCAGAAACTGAGGATGCCTCTGTGCTGACTTGGTTGTTAATAAAAAATACTCATTCGTGGATTTAAAAACTTGCCTTCAAAATAAAAATAAGAAGTTCCAACACAGGAAATGTAATGGTTGAAAGTCTCTCTTTAATTACAGGTAACGATAAAAGCCATCGAGTGGTGGCGTTTTAGAATTCATGTCCAACATGCGGCCAGACTGCAGGTGGAGGACCGACTTGCCAAGCCCAGGTCCCGGCTCCGCCCACAGTGACGGCCGGTGCAGGAGCCACTGCATTCCGCCCAGAACTAGAACTGAGCGGGGAGCCTGTCCTGAGTCCCAAAGACAAGCCTGAGTCCACCGCCAGCAAGTCTCAACAGCAGCGCCCCAGCACCAGCGCACGCGTCCCAGCTCGGCCCGTGCATTGGGCCGTGGCAGGCCTGGGAGCATTGTGCCTAAAAGTACAATCATCAGATTAAAAATGACTCATCAAGAAAGACAGGTGTCACGTGCTCTCACTCATATGTGGAATCTAATGAACGAAATAAACTGATGAACAAAATAGATCTAGAGACAGAAGCATGGAATGGACTGAGGAACTTCAGAGGGAAGGCGGGTGGGGGAGTGGGTGGGGAGAGGTTCTCTGCGTATGTGCATCTCCCATGGACACAGACCATCAGGCGGTGAAGGCCCGGGAGGGGTGGGTGCGGGGTGGAGGGGGTCAGTGGGAAGAAAAAACCAACAAAGGGGACATCTGTAAGACTTTCAACAATAAAAAAAAAACACCTAAACACAAAAAAATAACAACTGATCATTCTCTTCACAAGTATTTATTGGGCACCACTGTTTCCCAGGCATATTATAAATCAAGTAAAAATTTATTTTAAAAAATAGTCCATGTCTATCATCATGGAGGTGTCATTTTAGAGACGGCTACAGGCATTCAGCAAGTAAACAGATTAACCTTCCATGCGAGGAGCGCGACGGAAGGAACAAGACAGACAGGCAGATACATGGGGAGGCGGGGAGGGTGGCCAGCCCCGTGCAGAGAGCGAATGCAGAGCGACCAAAGGAGAGGCCAGTGCCGGGTCCGAACGGGGGAGGAGCTCGGTGCGGCCGGAGACAGGCCCAGGCCGGCCGCCAAGGGCGAAGTCGGGAGACATCGCCTCTGAGTGAAGAGAAGGACCAGCTGGGAGGAACCGGGCTGTGAACGCAGTGCTCAGCGCCTCCCGTGGGCTGCCAGCTCACGTGGAAGGCTGGTCCTCACCCACTTCTCCCCCAGAAACCATCACCCCGCCTCAGAGCACACGGAGGAGGGCAGGCGGTACCCCGCGCCCCCAGCATAGTGCACAGTGAGATAATTGCAATATTACTACTATTAATAATAATGGTGAGCTGAACTGCCCAGCAAAGAGGCAGGCTCATAGATGGAGCGCAGGCAGACCGCTGGAGGGAAGGGGGTGGAGAGAAAGGGGGTGGTGGAGGGATTGAGCAACAAAACAAAAGAAGAAAGAGAACGCATGGTGTGGGGATTGCAAGGGGGAGTGGAAGAGGGCACAGAGGGGATAAAAGGTGATGGAAATATAAAATGTAAAAGGAATAATAATAAAGGTTAGCACTCTCCATACCTCTTTTTCTTTTAATTTTTTGCAATAATTTTATTTATTGGGAAGGAAGAGAGAAAATTGTGGCATATGGTTTAAGGGTGGGTCTCCTCATGGTCAGATCAACAATTTACCTTGAAAAGGTTTTCACTGATATTTAGCCTCTGAAATTCCTTTTCCTGGGTAAGGGAAGAAATCTTCCTCTTTTTTCCCCCTTCAGTCCATTAGGACAGTTTCATCAAATGTCAAAATTAAACCAATGTAATTACTAAAACTAAACCTTCCATGCACTATTCTTTCAACACTTGAAATTTGCTATTTACAGTGCTAAACTCTTTGTTTTCCCCCAGTTTTATTGAGATATAATTGACACGTTATTCATTGGGCAGCTCTGTACCCATAGATGGATGGAACTCTGCATCACGTTTTTGAAAATGTAATTCCCCCCAAACAGCCCAGGTGGTCTTGCTTCGGCCCAAGTGCACGTGGCTCTCCTTGGCCTGCTCTGCCCGAAGAGCGACGCCTTCCTCCTACTCCCGGCTCCTGCTCGAGGCCTCAGGCAGGCACAGCCCAGGGCAGGACCCGAGGCCACGGTGAGGTGGAGGGATTGCAACCTGAGACATTTAAGTTTGTACAGATTTTACACTGAGAGAGGCAAGATTTATAAGCAGAAAAAGAGGTACAAGAAGAAATGGGTGGGGTGTGAGGACTCCAATCCTAGGTGCTCATTAAATTCTACTTCCTCGCTCTGGAGTTTCCTGCTGGTGGGGACACAGACACACGCTGGGTAGATAACGCAGTAAAGGGTCATGGTGGTTCAGGTTCAAAGTACTGGTGCCTCGCCCCGGCCGGTTGCTCAGTGGTGAGAGCATCGCCTGTGAACTGAAGGGTCGGAGGTTAGACTCTGGTCAAGGGCACATACCTCGGTTGCAGGCTCGATCCCGGCCCAGGTCTGGGCGCATGGGCTTTGGGATCAGGCTGGTCCAGCTTTAAGCCCCGGCTCCCGGGATGTCAGCGCTGCCTCCACGCCTTGTCACCCGAGGCGGGTCTTCACCTCCTAAGGCCTCCATGGCTTCCTATGTGGAATACAAATGTACATGCCCAACCTGGCTGCTGTGAGAATGAGATGAATTAATGCATGCAAGCCTTGAGCAAGCCTGTGAGGCTGATGGGCCCTCGATAAATGGAGCCTTTCAAAAACCTTCCCTTTTACATCTAAGAGCTCCTTCTGCGCTGAGCGGAGAAAGAAAGCGCTCGCTTCTGCGCTGTTCACGGGCCACAGTCACTCTGACCCCAGGCAGTGGCCACCATTCGCTAAGAAGGGACCCACGGCGTGCCCTGGCAGCTGCTAAAGACGGCACGCCTCATCCTTCAGACAATTCCCGCCCGCGTGGGAGAGGGGGCCACGTGGGCATGGGGGCGTCACCGTGGGAGCGTAGTCTGTGGTCCCCAGTGCTCTGGGCCCCAGGGGAGCCTGGGAGTGAGGGCCCAGCCCGGCTGCACACAGAAAGGTCATCCCGGCTCGCTGTTTTAGAAGGGAAAGATTGACACCGGAAGGAACAGAGAGCATTCTGTAAAGCTGCCGTTGGTTTGGAAAACCCAACAAGGATTCCGAGGGCTTCCCGCTGGGCAACGCGGACCCCGTCTCCCCACAGGGGCCTGCGGGCGCGGCCAGCCTGAGACGCCGCGTGGGCAGCCTGCGTTGTGACCCACTTTCCCGGGACCTGACGCACCTGTGAGCGAACCCCGAGACTCAGGAGACAGCGGCCAGGACGCTGCGCAGACTGGGAGCGCACCGTGCGACCGTCGGCCCAGCTCCCCGGGGACGTCTCCGTGGCCCGTCAGTCTTTCCCGGTTAAGAATGCACCCACTTTACAGTTCAAAGTGTTACAAAGGTATCTTCAAATTAATTCACACGGAAACAAAGGCATGGGACGGGTCATTACGATGCTGTGGGCGAACATTTACTCAACAACCATAACGTGCTGGGCACCCCTGTGCCGCCTCCCAGGCCCCCACCCACCCTCGCTCATCATGTCCACACCCGCAGCTTTGCCAAGGCCGTCATTGCTCCTTCCTGGGATCATGGCCGCCTGCTTGGGTCTCTGCCTGTCCCTATCCTTCTCCATGTCAGGGGGTGACAGGAACAATTCCTCCCCTGAAAACCCTGTGAGGTTCCTCCTTGTTTCACGATAAACTCCAAGTGGCTCCTAAGACCTCCGTGTCCAACGTCTCTCTCCTGCTCCCTCCCGCCGCTGCCGGAGCCTCCTGTGCCCCAGACGTGTGTGGTGCTCCCTCGACAGGCTGCCCTGAACCGCGGCGCCTGGCGTCTGCCATCAGCCACAGGCCCACGCCGCTCTTTCCACAAGACTCCGCCGAGCACCCGCCTCATCTGGGACATCCCTCCGTCCTGGGGGCCTGCTTACAGAGCACACCCCTCCCGCCCGAGCACGGACCCTGCATTGTGGAGGGTCTCGTACCTCACAAACAAGACCAAGTTTGCAAAAGGACAGATGGACACTTCTTTCAGGAGCAGGTGCTCAGCCCTGGGTGAGACACGGGACCCTGCACGTCCGCTCTCGGGACTCAACAGCTCAGGCTCCAAGGAAACCCGGCTCCCGTGTCCGCGGCCTGGCGCAGGGGCACTGCAGCTGAAGGCCGCGGGTCCCAGGCCCCGCTGCCGGCCTTGGAGGAACCCGCTGAGTGTGGGGCATCGGGCGCAGCGAGCAGCGCAGAGTCCCGCGGCCAGGGCCAGCTTCTTGTCCCTGAGCTCAAGTTTACGGTTCCCCAGCTGCTCACGAACCAGCGAGAATCCACGAGCGCTGTACAGGGAACTAAGGAACGTTTTGCAACTTTAAACAGTTCCCGTGACTCAGATTTGTGTGTAAATAGATGTAATGTGTGAGGCTCATCTGTCCAGTTAGCAACTACGTGGACACTGATTTCTAGAAGAATTGGGAATCATTTTATTTTTGTAAGAATATTTAATAAATTGATTTAAATTTTCAAAAAATTAATTTAGAAATTTCAGCTTCAGCTGATTAAAATGTTTAATTAATGTCTTATTTTTAACATATAACAAACACATTTTATGAAAAATAAATTTTTGAAAAATTATAAAAATAATTTAAATTTTGTGCAGTTGTTTTAATTTACAATTTGATGATTATATGTTCAAAAGCTATACACTTTGAACATGAGTATATACTTAGTTTTATTATTGCTAATAGTATACTAGTATGTGACAGTTTTGATGATAAAATTATTAGTTATTTTGATAAAATTAAAGTCAGAAAATTTGTTTTCAAGATAGGTGAATTTTATTTATGAATTATGTTTATTACTCAAACATCACCAGCACTTCAACAGAATACACACACATACCCACTAATATTGAAATAAATTCAGTTGTTTTTTATATTCTGCCAATTGTTAGTAATGAAAAATTCATAGATTTGCACATCCTCCAGTTTTGTGGCTAAAAAGGCAGCTTGTGACACTGACTGAATGCTCCCATGTTCGGACATGTGGGTCATGCTCCCCGCCTGCCCTTCCCCGGCCCCGCCCACGGTGAGAGCAGCCTTCGCTGAGCTGCGTCTCCACTCTGAGTCCACAGCCACTGTGTGTGTCTTCTTGGTCAGACAATGCTGTTATAATTACTCATTGACAAACCTTTCTTCACCACCTGACTGAGACTCTATCTCTGGAACCCAGTGCCCAGACAATTCCTAACACGAGGTCGGAGCTAAGGAACTGGTTGAATTCACACAGAGGTGAAACAAGGCGGCACTGGCTGAGACCAGGAATTCTTGCCTAATCACCCAGGGAGGAACCCCGCTCTGATTCTCTCTCTTCATTGGAGCAGGTACCTTCACCTCCAGCCGCGTGGTTTCCTCCTCTATAAACACAAATAATAAGAGTGTTGTTATTAGCTTGTGATAAGGAGGAAACCAGTAAGTGAGATAATAAATGAGTTAATATTTGCAAAGACTTAGAGCTGTGGCTGCATGTTTTTGGCTAAATAAATGCCTAAGTCCGATCACATGTGCTTAGGTTCCTCCAGAAACCTTACTTTTTGTTTTTTTTAATTGTCATAAACATTTCAAAGGAAAAAAGCATTTTGAATCTAAACAACAGTAGACGCTTAGTAGGCAATACATAAAAAAAAAAAGTAATTTTATTGCTCAATGTGACTGAAAGCAAGGAGCTTAGACATCAGCCCTTAGAAACACTGCAGGCCCCTGACTGGCCGTGGAGTTGAAGCGTTTTGTGGGTGCTGCTGTGCTTACTGCGTGGTCACGGACGCGCAGGAGACTGAGGAGTGGCTTCCTGGTGACGAAGGAAGTGAGTTGCTTCTGTCAGGTCATGTTTGGGGCTTGGACAGCGGCTTCACGCTCCTTCCCAGAGCGAACCAGCCTCCTGGCACCCTGGTGTATGGCTGAGGCACTCTCACTGGCTTCTGTGCCATTTCGTTCATAAACTTGGCATGAGACCTTCTCTACCCGCAAAGATTTTATAATCTAACAGGACAATAAGATTGACAGGCGCAGATTTCATAAAAGATCCTTGTTAACAGGGCCAGGAGGGGAGGGATTGATGTTTATAAACCCGGGGTGTTGCATAATTCTGTGTCCAGCCTGGCAGGCTGAGCTGGACCGTGTAGTTAGAAAAACAGTGAGAAGTGGAGGAAATGTCACCAGAGGAGCCATGCGTGGAGGAAAGGACCAGCCGCTTCCCTGGAGGCAAGAACACTGCGCAGGAGTCGACTTGGTCAAGTGGGTGGACATCCTACCAGGAATGCCATAGACTTGCACGAAGTCCTTACACTGGTCGTTTACCTACAGAACAATGGAGAAGGGCTGCCGGAGTTGAAGGAAGGACTGCCGGATGAGAGGAATAGAGATCCCCAAGATCAGTGCACCCTGAGATGCAATGTCTGTGCTGAGAGCTCGCCCTGTCCTGGGCATACATGCTCTCTTCCTCCTCTAAGGATTCTCTGCTGCACAGGGCAGACCCAGACCCTGGAGGCTCCGGCAGCAGGAGCTCTTAGAGAAGCCATTCTAGAAAGAGAAAGCGAAGCCACAGAGGTCCCCACGGAGCCCTCCCCCAGCACGAACACTCATAATGACTGCCGGGGTGTGGCCTCCCAGAGGTCAGGAACCTTATCATCTCAGGGCCACATCCCACTGCCTGGCCCACAGGAGGGCCCCTAACTATGTACTCATTGACGAGGTCAGCTCCTTTGTCAATAGGCAAGTTTCTTTTGTTTCCATTCTGAGTGAAGTTTAGTTGTTTTTGGGGGGAGGGATAAAGAAAACAGATTTTTGGAAATGAACAGAAAATGCCTGCCAGAATTCTCGTGGGAGAGTAGCAAGTCTTACACAGAAAACGCACTGGTTTTCCTATGAACTTCTACAATCTTCCATCTCCTAAACTCCACGGAGGGAACAGGTCCACTTACAGGAACATGACCCGCGAGAAGGACGGGCTGGAGTTAGCCAATCGGGAGGAGGGGAACAGGTTAGCAGGCGGCACGTGTGTCAGAGGCACTGAAGCAGCCCCTTGGGAGCAGAGGTGAAGGTGTCTCTCCTGGGATTGTCCAGGATGCGTGGCCGGGGGGCATGGGGCCGTAAACTGGTTCATGGCATAAAACTTATGAAATCCAAATCACCCCAATGAATGAGTAAAAGTTCTCCACAATCCTAGTACTCAAAGACTATTATTAAGATTTTGGTATGTAATCTTCCAGATATTCAAACCTGTGGGTGGTGGGGAAGAGAGAGAAAGAGAGAGGAGAGGAGAAATAGATAAACTACAAAATGAGACTTCATTCCTATTTCATTTGTTAACAATTTTTTAATATTCTTCCCTGTCAATTAATATATGTCTATAAGATCACCTTTAGTGACAGACTAGTGCTCAGTGAGCGTGCAGGCTCTGAGTTATTTAACAGCCCCTTACAGTTAGGCATTTGCGTTGTCAGTCACTTTATGACAGGCAGCTTTGAGCTGATCATCTTGAAACCAAGAGCATCAATATCTGCACGCTGCCTTGACCCCTTTCCTTGGTATAAGTTTGATGCATATCTTCGAGCCTCTGGTGTGTAAGTTCATCTGAAAGGCCGAGCTGGTGTCACAGGGACGGTGAGGAGGGACGTCGCCATTGCTCAGAAGCAGTTGCCCAGGTACGGGCCCGCGTATTTTGAGAAGAGAGCCTCCTTAGGCAACGTGACGGGAGGGCTTTCTTTCCTTGGCTTTCCTAAGCCTCGCAGACTGGCCTTCGCACCCACAGGATCCGTGGGTGATGAGTGGTGCGTGTCCGACCGCCTGTGCCTGCTGATGGCGGCTTGGAGAAATGGGTTTCCAGCTTCAACAGGGTGTCAGGAGCTCCCTCCCTGTCCCAGGGGTCCATCCTCCTGCCTCACATGGGGTTTACTGAGCCCAGGGCCACCTCTCCTTCCACAATGAAGCCCGAGCCACAGACACGACAGCTTTGAGCCAAGGCGCTGCAGGTGAGGCCATGGCCACAGAGGGCACCGGCTGTGGCTGGTCACTCCCCTCCTCTCCTTGAATTCCCAGGCGTTCTCTCTCCTGCATAATTGTTATAATCCTTCATAAAACACCTCCCTCCCTACATCCACTCCTTTCTCTTTCTTTCATCACCACACACGTTTTCCCTGCTGTACAAAGTTCTCCCTCTACAGCTCATTCTCAGTTCCTGCGCCTTCCAGAGCCCCAGGATCTTCCTAAGAAAGGCCAGAGCCAGAACACTGGAGACATGGGGGTGACTGGGGGAGCCTTAGTAAACACTAAAAATGATTGAAGGTGCACAAACTGAGGGAAATTGAAGAGAAGGAATCCAATCTTAATATCATGGAAAGACAACCTGAATAGTTTCCATTCATGGTAGTGAAAAATTTCACCCACTGCTCGAAGTTTCAAAGCTCATTGGCAAAAAAAACCACAGTGAGATATCACATCACACACCTGCCAGGAGGGCGTTGGGAGGATGTGGAGAAATTGGAACCCCTGTGCATTGCTGGTGTGGGTGTAAAAAGGTGCAGACACTGTGGAAAACAGTTATGCCGAATATAAAATTGCCATATGGCCCAGCAACTCACCCCTAGTACATGTATACCCAACAGAATTGAAAGCAAGGACTTGAGCAGATGCTTGAAGACTCATGTCCACAGCGGCATCATTCATAACAGCAGAAGGTGGAAACAACCCAAGTGTCCATCCACAGTGAGGGGGTAAGCACAGTGGGTTATATACATGCAATGAAATGTTGTTTAGCCATGAAAAGGAATGAAGTTCTGATACATGTTGCAACATGAATAAGCCTTAAAAACACAGAAAGTAAATGAAGCAGACACAAGAGGATAAACACTGTATGACTCTACTTACATGAAGTCTCTAAAGTAGATAATTTCATAAAAACAGAAAGTAGAGGAGAGGTTACCGGGGCCGGGAGGAGGGTTATTGCTTCATGGTGCAGAGCTCCGATTGGGCTGATGAAAATGTTTTGGAAATAGTGGTTATGGTTGCACAACATTGGAAATGTAATGAAGGCCACTGAATTTTACACATAAAAATGGTTCAAAACAGCAAATTTTTGTTACATATATTTTATCACAATTTTTAAAAATCAATAATGCAATATATCAAAAGGCATTAAATTGTATTCCTTCAGAGGGTGAATTGTATGGTATGGGAATTATATCTCAATAAAGCTGTTTATTTTAAAGTTTATTTATGAAAATTCTCGCCTCTGCATCTGCATTACTAAGGTTAGAAGAAGACATAAGTAAATTTGAAACATAATACTTTTTTAAAATTTAATAAATCTTTATTGTTCAGATTATTACAATTGTTTCTCCTTTTTCCCCCCAATAGCTCCCCTCCACCCGGTTCCCACCCCACCCTCTGCCCTTACCTCCCCCCATTGTCCTCATCCATAGGTGTATGATTTTAGTCCAGTCTCTTCCTGCACCCCCCACACCCCTTTCCCCCTGATAATCATCAATCCACTCCCTTTCTTTGCCCCTGATTCTATTATATTCACCAGTTTACTCTGTTCCTCAAATTTTTAATTCACTTGATTTTTAGGTTCACTTGTTGATAGATATGTATTTGTTGTTCATAATTTTTATCTTTACTTTTCTCTTCTTCCTCTTCTTAAAGAATACCTTTCAGCATTTCATACAATACTGGTTGGTGGTGATGAACTCCTTTAGCTTTTTCTTATCTGTGAAGCTCTTTATCTGCCCTTCAATTCTGAATGATAGCTTTGCTGGGTAGAGTAATCTTGGTTGTAGGTTCTTGCTATTCATCACTTTGAATATTTCTTGCCACTCCCTTCTGGCCTGCATAGTTTCTGTTGAGAAATCAGCTGACAGTCGTATGGGTGCTCCCTTGTAGGTAACTAACTGTTTTTCTCTTGCTGCTTTTAATATTCTCTCTTTATCTTTTGCCCTTGGCATTTTAATTATGATGTGTCTTGGTGTGGTCCTCTTTGGATTCCTTTTGTTTGGGGTTCTGTGTGCTTCCTAGACTTATAAGTCTATTTCTTTCACCAGGTAGGGGAAGTTTCCAGTCATTATTTCTTCAAATAGGTTTTCAGTATCTTGCTCTCTCTCTTCTTCTGGCACCCCCATAATTCAGATGTTGGTACGCTTGAAATTGTCCCAGAGGCTTCTTACACTATCTTCAACTTTTTGGATTCTTTTTTCTTTTTGCTTTTCCGGTTGAGTGTTGCTTCTTTGTATTTCAAATCTTTGATTTGATTCTTGCATTCCTCTAGTCTGCTGTTAGATCTCTATATAATATTTTTTATTTCAGTCAGTGTATGTTTAATTTCTTGTTGGTCCTTTTTCATATCCTCGAGGGTCTCGCTAAATTTATCGGCCTTTTCTAGGAAATTCTTGAAAAACCTTATAACTGTAGTTTTGTATTCTATATCCAGTCGTTTGTTCTCCTCCATTTCTTTCATTTGTGGTCTGTTTCTTTGACTCCGCATTTTCGCTGCTTCCCTGAGTTGGTAGAGTAGCTTTGTGTGCTAGGTTTCCTATATGGCCTGGTGGGTCAGCCTCCCCAGTTACCTGAGGTGGACACTCTTGGTGCTCCCCTTTGTGAACTGTGTGTACAGCCTTGTTGTAGTTAAGTTTTAGTTGTAGTTGGTATCGCTGGGAGGACTTGACCTCCAGGCCAATTGGCTGTGAGTATCAGCTGTGTCTACACCGGGATACCTTCTTTATTGGAGACAGCCTTATAGGACCAGACTTGCAAAATTGCAAAAGCCTCTGTACTCAGCTTGGATGGGGCGGAGTCTCAGGGCTGAGCAGACAGTCTTGGCTTCCCATCAGCCATGCCCTTGTGCTCGCGCCTCCAGACCTCTGCCTTGCACGGATCCCCTGAGTTTCCGCCTGACAGTCCAGATTCCCCCTCTAAGAGCATGGGTCCCCCAGGCTCGCCCGGAACTGGGGTTCAGTGCAGTCGGAACTGGGATTCAGTGCAGTCAGGAGCTTCTGACTCCTTCCGCTATGGAAAGCCTGCGGCAACCTCCGCAGTCAGACCTCTCTGCATGCACTCATGCGCGCGTGCCTCCAGACCCCTGCCTGCTGCGGCTCCCCCGAGTCTCCGAGTCTCCAAGCCTCCGTGTGCCTTTCTCTACAGTCCAGACTCCACCCGTATAAACCTGGGTCCACGGGGTTTCGGCTGGAGCTGGGGTTCAGTGCAGTCAGAACTGGGGTTCAGTGCAGTCGGGGGCTTCCTTTCCCCTCCCGCCAGCCAGGCACCCGGCCGCCCTTCCTCTCTGTGCGCACATCTCAGTACCTCAGCGCTTTGTGGCTCCTCTGATCCGTGAGCTCTTTTCTTTCCTTCTAGTTGTAGAATTTCCACTCAGCCAGCTTTCCTGTGGTTCTGGATGATGTCCATTCTGTCTTTTAGTTGTTGGTTTGAAATTGTTGTGCAAGGCAGCAGTTTAGGTGCTTACCTAGGCCGCCATCTTGGTTTCTCCTGAAACATAATGCTTTTGATACACTCAGTTCATACACTCAGTTCCTGGGAGTATGGAAAAATGCCTGACCTGCATGTGCTCAAATTCAACTATATTTTACTAGAGTGCACATTCCTGTACATAGCAGCATAGCTCATATGATTTGACTAAAACAATAGCTGATTCTCCTAGTTTCCATCAGTGCTGAGCTCCGTGTGGTGGGAAGAGTAAAAACCACTCTCAATGAAGTTAAACAAAAGCCAGCTAACCTGAGGCTGAGATAACTCCAGTTTTTAAAAATGTTAAACATGTTAAAACCAGGTCTGGGAAATGCTATAGATTCGTTTCTGCTCCCTATGTGAGAAGCAAGACCTCACTGTGGGAGGAACTCTTTCTTATGCTTCAATACTTGAGGATCCGGAATAAGTCAGGAAGGAGAATGACCTGTCTTATGGTCCAAAGTTATGCTGGAGGATGCGAGAACCTGTCTGGTATGTGTTGGCTTTGAGCCCTTCCTCCCCCACCTGACGGTTGGGCCACTCAACATCTTACCTGTAGTTTCTGTTAACTTCTTGCCTGGAGTTCCTCCTATGTAAAGTAGGAACTGTACAAACCAGGACACAGGTGAAGATCACGTGGAAAGTGTTGTAAAGTGATCAGCAAGCGTTAGTTCTCAGTGGTGGACTAGAAACACAGAGCGGATCGGCCCATGAGAAACCACGTGGTCCTCCCAGGCTTCCCGGCAGGGGCTGAGGCCCCATCGCCTCCTCATCCCAGCAGAACCACAAATCCCTCCCCGAGCCGCAGGGCTGAGTGGGCGCTGCCCACCGCATCCTTCTACGTGTCAGACTCAACTCGCCTTGTCAGAAAATAATTATGATTATTTTCATAATTCCTGTACAAGGCTTCTGTCGCTGCCGTAACAAATCACCAACTCTTAGTGGCTTAAAACAATACAGATGTATTATCTTATGATTTCCTAGGTCAGAAATTCCACGTGGCTCTCCTTGAGCTAAAACCAACTTATTAATGGGCTGGGTTCCTCTTTGGGCAGCTCCAGGAGTGAGTCTGTTTACTTCACTTCTGCAGCTCACAGAGGCATCTGGGTTCCTTGGGAACACCCTTCCCACCATCCTTAAAGCAACAGACATGCAAATGGATCAACATCACTAGTCATCAGGGAAATGCAAATAAAGGCACCATGCGACATCACTTCACCCCAGTTAGAAAGGCCATCATCAAAAAGACAAGAAATGGCAAGTGCTGGCGAGGACGTGGAGCAAACAGAGCTCTAATGCACTGCTGTGGAGATGGATGCCGACTGGGGCAGCCACTGTGGAGAACAGTATGGAGGTTCCTCAAAAGATTAAAAATGGAGCTGCCATTTGACCCAGCGATCCCACTTCTTGGTATATATTCATGGTAATGAAATCAGGATCTCAAAGAGATATCTGTACTCCCATATTCATTGCAGAAATTATTCATAATCCCCAGGATATGGGAACAACTTAAATGTTCAGCAATGGATACGTAAATAAAGAAAATGCATACATACGGTATGCATGTGTATATGATCCATACGTAGGAGGGCAAAAGTAGGTTTACAGTTGTTCATATGGAAAATAATACAGTAATTAATAAATAATAATACAAGAATAAACTCACCACTGTAAAACTACTTTTGCCCACCCCAATACAGGTCATCCATACTAATAAAAGAGTAATATGCTAATTAGACCAGGTGACCAGACATCTTCCAGACAGTTAGGGGGTGACCAGGCCAGCAGGGAGGCAGTTGGAGGGTGACCAGGCTGGCAGGGGACAGTTGGGAACAATCAGGCCAGAAGGGGGGGGAGTTGGGGGTAAGCAGGCCGGCAGGCAGGTAAGCTGTTAGGAGCCAGTGGTCCCGGATTATGAGAGGGATGTCTGACATCCCCCAAGGAGTCCCAGATTGGAGATGGTGCAAGCCGGACTGAGGGACAAACCGCCCCACTGCACAAATTTTGTGCACTGGGCCACTAGTTAATAAATAGTAATACAAGAATAAACTCACCACTGTAAAACTATTTTTGCCCACCCCAATACAGATTATCTATACTAATAAAAGGGTAATACGCTAATTAGACTGGGTGACCGGACATCTTCTGGATGTCCGACTTTCTTCCGGACAGTTAGGGGGGGACCAGGCCGGCAGGGAGGAAGTTAGGGGGTGACCAGGCCAGGAGGGGGACAACTGGGGGGTGACCAGGCTGGCAGGGGGGCAGTTTGGGGGTGACCAGGTTGGCAGGCAGGCAAGTGGTTAGGAGCCAGCAGTCCCTGATTGCGAGAGGGATGTCTGACTGCCGGTTTAGGTCCGATCCCACAGGGGTCCAGGCTGAGGGACCCCCCATGCACAAATTTCATGCACTGGGCCTCTAGTATATAATAATGTGATATATTCAACCACAAATAAAAAGAAATTCTGCTGTTTGTGACAACACAGGTGAATCCGAAGGATGTTATGCTAAGTGAAATAGGCAGATGCAGGAAGACAAATGACACATGATCTCACTTTCATATGAAATCTACAAAGTTGAACTCACAGAAGCAGAGTTGAATAGGGGTCACCAGGGGTGACAGGGCGGGAAATGGGGGAGGTGCTGGTCAAAGAGTACATGCTTCCAATTAGAGATGAGTTAAGTTCTGGGGATCTAAAACACAGCTCTATTAATAGTCATTAATATCATTAATAATACTGTATTACTCCCTTGACATTTGCTGACAGTAGCAATGTTCTCACCACACACAGAAAGGCAGCCAAGTGGGGCAACAGACATCTCAATTATGGCAATCATTTCCCAATGTCAATCATACCCCAATAAAGCTGGGGGGAAGTTAATTTAATTAGTTAGCATCGCTCTGCCCAGCTTCTGTGAACACATCTTTCTCTGCCACACAGGAACGGCCCTCCACTTTCCCGGTGCCGTGACCAGACTGTCCCCACTGATGACTGGGCCGCCCACCTCCAAGTCGGTACCTTCATCCACGTTTGTAAGTCCCTGTTGCCATCTGAGGTAGCTGAGCCACAGCTTCCGGGGAGTAGGATGTGTGCCCTGAAAGGACCATTATTCTGCCAACTAGAACTGTGAGCAATTCAAGGATTTTTAACAAAAAGGAGTATATACACCGCCACGCGACACCCCTGAGCATGCGTCTCCCTACACCCAGGCCATGCAGCTCGCGGATCCCAGACCCAGGGCCTGGGCCACGAAGCCTTGGTGCAAGTCACAGCCTAACTGTTAAGCCCGACTTGGCTTTCCTGTCTTGCCGGACAGTTTTACAGGCTCCCACACGCGGGTGGCAGCCTGCACTTCCAGCACGCCTGTGACGCTCTTCTGGAAAGTGGCAGCCGAAGGCCCGGCCCTGGACGCAGCCCTTCTCTTGGGGCCACTCCCCGGCCCCTGCTCTGGCCCCATCCAGGGCGGCCTGTGGGAGCCCAGGGGCCCTCCGAACCCAGCACATGGACGGGCACAGGGCGCTGTCCTTGCTGATGAAGGGAAGAGGAATTACTCTTCAGCACACCTTTTCTGAGAAGCACAGACCACACGTTAGGTGTCATTTATATATTTTTGCACTTATACTCTTAACATGCCCCATCCACTCAAATTTCATGATGAAACCATCCAAATTTAAGAGCATTTCTCTATTACAGAATAAATGAGTGGCCCTAATTCACCCTTCTAGGTCCATCTCTCTCATAAGCCCGTGGCCCTTCAGCTCAGGAACAAATGTCCGTTCACCTCTGTTACCAGCACCCACCACGGTGCCTGCTCAGAGGGGGGACCCTGGAAAGGATGGCCGAGGACAAAATAACAAACATGGTGAACAGCCATTGTTTGCTTTTTATTAACTTACCAGTGGCTATAACCTACTTATAAATAGACTAGAGGCCCAGTGCATAAAAATTCATGCACTGGACGGGGAGTCCCTCAGCCCAGCCTGCCCCCTCTCACAGTCCAGGAGCCCTCATGGGCAGGAGGCGACCCGGCGATCAGGGGAAGGTGACGCCCCCATCACACCTCTGCTGCTGCCACTGCCGGCAGCACAAGCCTCGGCCGGCCCTGGTTACCTGAGCCTCGGGCGGCCCTGGGCAGCTGGGCAACCACCATCTGAGGCTTGCCTGCACCTCAGGTGCTGACTGGGCACCCACCATCCAAGGCTTGTCTGGGCCTCAGGCCAGCCCTGGGTGGCTGGGGGGCTGAGGGCAGGTCTGGCTGCACTGCGCACCTGCCACCCCCCTGGCAGGGCTGAAAGGATTGAGGGACTCAGGCAGGGCTGAGGGGACTGGACACCTCCATCTTGTGGCTATGGGTCCATGTGATGGTCAATTAGCATATTCCCTCTTTATTAGATAGGATGAGTCTGTTCAGTAACATTAAACAAGCATCTACTACGTGCCTGCCAGTGCCCTCGTTCTGGGCATGAAAACAGAACACGGACTCGCCCAGCTGGAGAGGCAGCCACAGTCGCCTGCACTCCGGACGGTGGTGCTGGGAGCGGTGTGGCTGAGATGAGCAGCTTCCAGCAGAGACAGTCAACCTGGACCGCAAGAGGAGGCGCTGGTTTCCAGGGTGAGGGAACAAAAGCAGGATCCCTGGGAGAAGGAAGCATGCGTGAGGAGAGAGAGGAGGAGCAGGGCTGTGCAGAGAAGGCTGGGGTGTCTGGACCCAGCACGGGGCACTGGGGAGTCTGGACACAGCACGGGGCCTGGGGTGTCTGGACCCAGCATCGGGCACTGGGGAGTTTGGACACAGCTCAGGGGCCTGGGGTGTCTGGACACAGCACAGCAGCTGGGCCCTGCAGGCAGCACCTCTGAGGGCTGGACTCCGCACTGGGGCCAGGAGCACCACCAGCCCGAGTCTCAGAGAGATGACACGTTCAGCGGTGAGGCAATGACTGAAGGCAAGAGAGTGGGTGGGGAGGCCCAGCCCCTGCTCCAAGGAGACCTCCTGGTGCACAGGGTTCTGGGACCCGAGGGAACATGTGAGGTCAGGATTCTGTGGCCCCATTAGTCCACTCCGCTCTGCACCCCACAGAGCCAAACTTAAAATAAAATTTTCTATGAGGAAGACAGACATGACTCCTCAGTTAAAATCCAGGCATCTCCTCGAACACACATTCAACACAGACATTCTTTCCGTGTTTGCTCCATCCTCAGTGCTGGCCCCTGGGTGACACCCGAGACCCAATGTCTCTGCTTTAGGAGAAGAGAGATTAGCACCAGCGGGGGGTGTGACATTCCCCAGCCTGTGCCACCGCCCTGCCCGCTGATGCCCTGCCCGTTGATGTCGCCCGGAGGGGACGGAAAGGGACAGCTGTTCCCTGCTCTGCTGAGCTTGCAGGCAGAAAGGCCAGTGGGAGGGTTTCCGTGCTCGAGGGAGGGAAATAAACCCGCACTCGGGGTGGAAATCAGCCCTCGCCCTTCCCGTGATCAAGTGCATCGGAAATTACTGCAAATGTAGGATTCCCAGGCCCGGAGTCACATCTGACAGCTGGGCCCCCAGTTTTCCACTGCATTACCCGGTCCATAGGAAGAAAAACACACGATTAGACTTTGTAGGAGCAGCACACCAGGGGCTCCCCTCTCAACCCCCGAGAGGCAGCGCAGTCAGCGTGGCCATTCGTGTGGAAGTGGGACTCTGAGCGCTGTTTTCTTACCTTTGATGTGATGTTTTACGTCCGCTCCCTGGTGGGAGGGGAGACAGAAGGTAAAGGGGGATAAACGGTGATGGAAGGATACGTGGCTTGGGGCGGTGAACTCACAATACAGTGTACGGATGGTGTGTTGTAGAATTGTACACCTGAAACCTATAATCTTATTAACCAGTGGCACCCAGTGAATTCAATGAAAAATAATGACTCCGCCGTCTGTGTGAGTGACATACATGAACACCGCCTCGCTCAGCGCCCGTCTGTGAAATGGCAATGACACGGTGCCCCTGCCCCAAGCCTGCGAGGAGCTGATGTGTGCCCAGAGCAGCGCTCAGCAGGTCTTACCTGTTCATAGTAATGTCAGGTGTGCAGAAAGAGAAAAATCCCTTCTCTTCCGCTCAGGGCGGCAGCCTGCCCGGCTCCCCAGGACTCAGTGGTGGGTGCCTCCCCAGCCCACCCCGTGGTGCTGGAGAAAATAGCATTTTCCTCCGCAGACCGCCACCGCGATGAGCACTCAGGGCAGGGACAAAGCTCCGCCACGCAGCCGAGCCCAGTCCCTTAGACCAGTGGTTCCCAACATGGGCACACGCCCCACAGGGGGGTGATTTGATGTTTAAGGGGGGCAATTCGAGAATGAGTTATTAACAGTGAATTTTTTGCATTTTTTGTGGTTCTAGGGGCCTAATACACACTATATAAATATATATTGTGGCATATTTATGCATTTCTGTTCTCTATTATGTTTTGAAACTTCATTTGCTATTTTTTCACATCACTTCATATTATTATTTTTTAAACACTTTCTTAGTGATTTCTTCCTCAGTACTTCAACTATTCTTTCGTTCTTTTATTGTTCTCTTTCACGGATGCCATGTTCTCTGGAAGCTTGTTTAGACCAAGTTAACGGCCTTCAAGGCTTCCTCCACGTGAATAGGAGTCACTTTTTGAATAACAGGAATTCTATGTCACGGTGGGGGCGGGGAGGGCGGGCATCAGGATTTTAGAGACCCGTAGGTGGTGCGTGGCCAAGAAATGGCTGGGAACCACTGCTCTAGACAGACGTTCCACACAGGACCAGGGAAGGGACTTACAACAGGGCTGTGTGTAAGGGCCAGGACTGGACGTTGAGTGGGACCATCACATGTAGATATTGTTACCGTCATTTGAACATGGTCACATGCCTCATAAGGACTTTGGGTCAAGTTGGACCACACACTCCCATAAGATGGTCATGGAGTAGGGAACTCCTACAGACGCGCTGACGTCACAGCCGTCCGTGGTAGAGCC
Organism: Ia io; assembly: GCA_025583905.1. Taxonomy (NCBI): domain Eukaryota; kingdom Metazoa; phylum Chordata; class Mammalia; order Chiroptera; family Vespertilionidae; genus Ia; species Ia io. Next base: position 7,078,621 of record JAJQQW010000019.1, read on the forward strand.
ATTACCCACGTGTGTGTACAGTAACGTGCCACCCAGCTTGCTGCCCAGGCGCAGTGCCCACCCCGGGAGCCAGGGGCGGGACGTCTAGGTGCGTGTCGAAGCCTCTGATGTTCACGCAATGACGAAATGGCCTCAGGACGCGTTTCTGTGGCCACATCCCTGCCTTAAGCCGCGTGTGCCAGTGCAGGGGCAGCAGGATGCTCATCTGGACCGTGTTTCTTCCTCCCCTTAGTCAGCTGTTTGCTGCTGTCTCCTCCACGTCCCCATCGAGCCTCCAAGTTCAGGGTCGCAGCAGAAGCAGCTGCTGACACAGCTCAGCATCGTTTTTGTATCGGCCTCAGTCGCTTACTCTGCAAACCGCACTGGCTTCCTTGATGGCCAGATCGGGGGTCAAGGCCTTACTGTACCATCTGACTTGCCTCTAATGCACGTTTAGAGGAATGCCTCCAAGCTGTGTCCCACGAAAGCAATCTCCCCACCTCTTTTTTAACGCTCCCTTTGAGCAGCAACATCAGCAGGGACACCTGGCGCTGCATCTAAATGGCGCTGGGACTACGCGATGGTTAGTGTGTCTCCCTCGGGGACAGATGGTCTCATTCATGGGTGCCAGGCCCTGGGACACCTCCTGTGAGCGCCTGGACTGGTCTAAGAGGCACGGCCCGTTTGCTATGTTGATGCTGTTCTCCGTTTGCTGTGAGTCAGGAACGTGAGGCCCGGCGCAGTGCGGAGACTCCCCCGGCTCACAGCCACCCCTTCCTCTCCGCCCTCCCCATGACACTCGGCACTTTCTCCTCGGCCTCTGCCCTGAACCTCAGATCCAAAACAGCGTTGGCCTCACGGAGTCTCTGGGGCAGAGACACCAGAGCAGGTGGCAGGATGCTCCCAGCGGGGATCAGGGACCGTGGCCTGCAGGGCCCCTGGGGGAGGGGAGAGAGGATTACAGGCACCAGCTGGGAGCTGACTTGACTTTGCCTGGAGCTGCAATGAGACACGTAGCATGAAGGAGAGGGACCCCTGGGGGCTGGAACCCAGCGCCAGCAGATGGGGTCACATGGAAAGGCCACTGTGTCCAGTCTCCGGCCAGCCGTCCACTCCCCTCCCTCAGAGCAAACCAGCTTTTCTTTTCCAACAGCACCTCCTGGTGGTTAACAAGGAATAACCCTAACACCTGCCCTTTTCACCCTCTGGGGGTTTCTGCTCATTTTTCCTCTTTGAGTGTCTTTAATTCCTGTTAAAATACTCTTTCTTATGCTGCATAGTCCCCCTCCCAAATACTGACCATTTACTGTGAGGGATCCCCGTCTCCCCCCCTCACCCTCCCCTCCTGAGCTTCCCCCGGGAGTGTTAGGGTCCAGGGCAGAGCCGCCACCTGAGTCTGGAAACAGGTCCACGGAGTTGTGAGCGAGGGTCCTCGAGTGAGAGACAGTGACTTATGCCTTCGAACATTCATGGAAACTTCCGGAAGCCTTTCACGCTACTGAAGCGCTGCTGAAAATAAGGTGTGAGCATGTACGTATGTGCATTGTTGCACTGACTCACATTTAGAGACTGCAATCCCTCTCCGAAGCGCAGCAGGGAGCGAGGCACACCCACACCGTGCCAGTGCTGACAGAGACTTCCCGAAGCACAGCCCAGACCAGGGAGTTAAAGGTTACACTGTGCGTCTCTGTGACCTCATTTTTGGTTGATATGTCATTGACGTGTAACACGGTATAAGTCTCAGGTGTGCAATGTGTTGACCTGGTAGTTTTACATACGGCATGTGATTCCTACCGCAGGCTTAGCCACCACCTCTCCCATGTCATGTAACTGTCATTTCCTTCCTGTGGTGAGAACAGCCATGATCTCTCTCTCAGCAGCTCGGAGGGATACAGTACAGCATTGCCACTAATCATGTTACAGCAAATGTGCATGAAAAATATGCATTTGCTCATTAAATACTCATTGATACCTATCATAGCCAGGCCTTGCTTAGATGTTGGGAACATTGGTTCACAAAGTAAAACCCGTGTTCTTAAGAAGTTACGTTCTGGTGGCAGAGACAGAGAGATGGCATAAGAAACTGATAAGTTAGTGTGGAGTCTTTAAGTGCTGTGAAGGAACATACAGCAAGGTCAGGAACCTTGACTAACGGTGCAACTTGAGAGCAGTCAGGGAAGGCCTCTTTGAGGAGGCGGCATTGGGAGGCACGGGGACAGGCCATGTGGAGATTCAGGAGAGGGCTTCCAGCACAGAATGTCAGATATGAAGGCCGGGAGGCCTTTGGAGGGAAAGGAGTGTGGGGGCTGGAGAGCGGAGCGTGGAACAGCAGCCGGGAGTGGGGACAGCGGGTGTGCAGACCACTCAGAGGACATGCGGGTTTCTTCTGAGTGACAGGAGGCTGCTGAAAGGAGGAGCTGTGCGGGGAAGACTGGAGAGCCGAGGGTGGCGGGAGCCAGCAGGAGAGTCCTCAGGCCTGGCTCACAGATGATGTGGTTCAGAGACTGGGGTGCACGTGGCTTTGAGTCTGGAGCACCTGCTGGTGCCATTTGCTGAGACAACCCTCCCATGAGAGGGCAGTGGCAGGGACACCGTGTGTAATGTGGGCAGGTGTTGTCAGGTATCTGTCACACGTTCCGGGCTGTCCCAGAGGCAACTGGGCAGTTACAGGTCAGGGAGAGGGCTGGGCTGAGATATGAATGTGGCGTTATCTGTAGTGAAGATTACTTAGTTGTGGGGCGAGAAAGAATCACCCGGAGATGGAAAGAAGTGGAGAGAGAACAGACTAGAAGGAAGCTAGAGAGGGGGAGGTGCAGTCTCAGGGACAGGGAGAGGCGCAGGCACACCCACCACCCGGGGCCAGGACTGAGGGCAGTACTTCATTTAGTATTCAAACGTGAGCTCACCTGTATGAAATTAGCCCAAAGAACAGCACGTGGTTAAGGTTTTCCAAGTCACTTGAAAGATACTATCTGACCTGCTGGTAAACTGACACATCTATACTAATAAAAGGGTAATATGCTAATTAGACCAACATCTTCCAGACATCCTTCTGGACAAAGCCACGGTGGTGGGGGCCAAGGCAGAGGCAGTTAGGGGTGATCAGGCTGGCAGGGGAGAGCAGTTAGGGGCAATCAGGCAGGCAGGCAGGTGAGCAGTTAGGAGCCAGCAGTTCTGGATTGTGAGAATGATGTCTGACTGTCGGTTTAAACCAGCAGTTGGACATCCCCTGAGTGGTCCTGGATTGGAGAGGGTGCAGGCCGGGTGAGGAACCCTCCCCACCCCACCCCCGCTCCCCTTTGCACAAATTTCATTGCTATGCACTGACCACCAGCAAAGACTGGTTGCTATGATGCACACTGACCACCAGAGGGCAGATGCTCAGTTCAGGAGTTGCTGAGCTGCGGTGACTTGGCAGCTGCAGTTCTTGGGTGACTCACCCAGAACCAGAGAGGAGGGAGCCCAATTCCAGGGTATATCACCCAAGAACCGCCCTCTTGCAATCCGGGACCCCTCAGAGGATGTCAGAGAGTCAGATTTGACCTGATCCCTGCAGACCAGGCAGAGGGACCCCACCAGTGCACAAATCCATGCACTGGGCCTCTAGTTTAAAAATAAACGGCACCATGGACCTGGTGCTGACAAACCAACACTCAGATTTCCCCAAGTGGGTCACAGGCCCTGTCACCACCCCAGAGCAACACCCCACCAAATCGCAGCCAACACTGCCAAGACCCCATGGCGCAAAATGTGGCCCACAGCCCAGCCCAGCTTGGAAACGGTGGCTGTGGGTGCCGGGTAATGACATCACATAGCAATGCCTGGCTTCCTCTCCCTAGCAACTAGCCTCCTTGGAGTTTCTTCAGCTCAGGAACATGACTTCCTTTATAGCCAGGTGGAAATGTTTTACACTTTAACCAAATGTCTGTGAAGTGGTTTCCCATGCCTCATCTCATTTGATCCTCACAGAAGTCCTGGAGTAGGTAGAAAGGAAACTTGGTGGAATCCTATTTTCTTTTCATTAGCCAGAAAACGAAGATTTAGAAAGCTTAGAAACTTTATCCGACTGAAAAGAAGTAAGAAATGCTAGAACTTGAAAATGACTTCAGGTTTCCTCACTGCACAGAATATAGTCAAACACTGCTGCAGTTAAATATTTCACCCTTTGTTCTCCCTGTGTGATCCACAATAATAATCTGCTTAGTGTTGATACTTACTGCTGTGTTGCTGATAATTACCTGAAAGAGAAGTTGGGGTTCTTCACTGGACTGGAAAAAGTTTAGCTAAATCAGAAAGCAGGTCTAATTAAGCAAGTTTATTCTATATCTATATCTAAGATATTCTATATCTAAGGCTAAGTTGACTCATGCATGTGCGAATCATATAAAGCTCTTGCTGGCGTCAATTGCATGCATGTGTTTCAATCTGTCATTGTTGATTGTGAATTTGGTTGACACTTATTATAGAGAAAGGGCAAATAGTGATATTAAAATATTTCTTCTAATTAATTTCCTTTCAATGTGCACAAATCCGTGCACCAGGCCACTAGTTTACTATAAACATTAATCAGTTATAGGGAGTATTTCAAGCATTAATCTGTTATTGAGCATTAGAAAGTAAGAGATATATGTCAGTCCTTTCTTTTATTAAAAAGTTCAAGTGGAATGCGTCATCATAACCTTTTCATCTCACTAATTGTTAACACGATGCATTTCATTACCTATGACAAGGAGACTTCACTTGTCATAAGAAGTGTATCCTCAGAATTAAGAAAACAGAGTTCTCTGCTTCCTCTTTTCCTTAATATTGGCCAGGAAGCCAGATTCAGCTCTGCTTTTTCTTAGCAAAATCCATGAAGGAGAATCTTTGGGGCTCAAGCTTCAGACTCTGGTGGTGAGTGGGCGGCGCAGCTACCCATGCGCTCCTGGGAAGCCCCAAGGCCGCGATGCTCTCCTGGGCCCGGAGGGAGCACTTCAGGCACCTGGTCCAGCTCCGGTTTAAAGGGAAAACTCAGAAAGCGCAGCGACTAAACGCAAACAAAGGAGCAGCAGCCTTGGGCTGGCGACTGTTTTGTTGCCTGGCCTCAGGCTGTCCCAGCAGCATGGTCAGGTCCCTCGGAGAGAAGGGCCCAGGGAGGGAGGGGCCCATGGAGAGAAGGGCTCAGGGAGGGAGGGACCCATGGAGAGAAGGGCTCAGGGAGGGAGGGACCCATGGAGAGAAGGGCTCAGGGAGGAGGGACCCATGGAGAGAAGGGCTCAGGGAGGGAGGGGCCCATGGAGAGAAGGGCTCAGGGAGGGAGGGGCCCATGGAGAGAAGGGCTCAGGGAGGGAGGGACCCATGGAGAGAAGGGCTCAGGGAGGGAGGGACCCATGGAGAGAAGGGCTCAGGGAGGGAGGGGCCCATGGAGAGAAGGGCTCAGGGAGGGAGGGGCCCATGGAGAGAAGGGCTCAGGGAGGGAGGGGCCCATGGAGAGAAGGGCTCAGGGAGGAGGGACCCATGGAGAGAAGGGCTCAGGGAGGGAGGGACCCATGGAGAGAAGGGCTCAGGAAGGCGAGCCACATCGGGGACCTTGCGATCAGGCCTGCAGGAGTTGTGTGGATCCCAACGATTCTTACTGTGTCACAACCTGAAAATCTCTTCTAGAGTCTTCAGACCTGCAGAACGGCGATGTGGTCACGGAACTGGACCAGCCTCATATTATGGGTCCGTGCCTCTCATCCCCTCTGTACCCCTGATTTCATCTATGCTTCTCGTTTGCATCAGAGCTGTTTTCCCGGAAGAGCATTCCTACAGAAATAAGACGGTGACAGGAAGAAACAGGCTGCACTGAACTCCTTCAGGTGCGCTAGCGTTCTGTTTTATCCGCTCACTAAGCAGATGACAACAATGCCATTGTGTTCTTGGGGACTCTACTGGGACTTTCCAAAAACACTTGAGACTAAGAAAAAAAGTTTAAAAGTCTATACATTTCTTATAGAAAAATTTTTAAAAGAGAAAAAAAGGAAAGGAAAAAGTCTGTGCATCAGCCAAAGCTCTAACAGCTGGGCTTTCTAACCGGTGCCGTGTGGGTGGGAGCAGACACCAGCGCTCTCCACACAGGGCAGGCCCAGTGGCCTGCAGGCTGGGAGCTACTATTGGCAGGGCCAGGGAAACATGATTCATCCCCAAATAGAAGCTGAAACCACAGATTATCCAACAAGATGCAACACTGAGAAAACATCCACAGACCCAGTATTTTAGTCCTCTTGGAAGAAGTATCTGTGTTTTGTAGATAGTGCTGGGAGGTACAGCCAACACAATTCTATTTTTCTGAACTCATTTTGAAAATCCCCGTTGGGTGAGCTGGAGGTTTCGGACGATTCGAGGTCTGATCATACAAAGGGCTGACTTCTCTCTGTATCCTGGGTTCTGAGTTCCACACTCACCACGCCGTCTGCTTCTGGTTGGGTTTCCTGTCTATGCGGCCTTCCCAGTGGAAGGCGACAAACGCCCCTCGGATGATGGTGCTGATCGGAGTGGAAAGCCAGCTAATGCAGGACTCGCGTCACCACGGGCATGAGGACCCAGACTTGCTCTCCAGCAGGCGCGGCGCAGGTGTGCGGGGCCTGCCCCTGAGAGGAATTCGCGTGCTGACCCGTCAGGTCTGACCTGGCTGCGCTACGGGCTTCGCTCCACACCTGAAGGGCTTTACCAGGTGCATCGGTTCATGAGACTCCAGGGAAGCAGCCCCTGGCCTGCCGGCCGCATTGCTGTGCCCTAGCAAGAAAGCGGAATCGTCACCCACCTGCTCTTTCTGGGAGAAGATGGCAGAAGGCAGAGCCCCGGAGAGGGAACTCTGAGGGCAGAGGAGAGGGTGGGGGGGACAATGAAATAAGAGGTGAGGCTGGGAAAGGATGTGGCAAAGCAGCGTGGAGTCTGCGGGCAGACCATTCAGAAAGGCAGGGCCAGAACCAGAAAAGGGGCCGGGAAGGAGTTTTCCAAAATGAGTGCTTAGAACGAAGGGGCGACCACCAGCAGACGCAAACGGCAGGCGGGCCATTCTGCAGGCAGAGCCCAGGGACGCTCGGCCCGGAGCTCCAGTGGCTGCACTGAGCGGTTTGGACTGGAATCCAAGGACTTAACCCAAACTGGGAGAAACTGGCATCACTCCCAGCACCTCGACAGGATGGGTGCAATGCCTGGCATTGGTGCTGATGTTGGGACATAAAGTGGCAAGAAAGCTGGGAGTCGCCGTGAGGAAGGCCGTGAGGGAGAGGGGCCCGGAGTCTCTGAAACAGTTAGTCCTGTGCCCAGGCCTGAGGTGACCCACCGGAGTCACGCGTCCCAGCCAGCGGCTGCGGCGGGCGGGGAGGGACGTGCTCGAGGGCCAGCGCGAAGGCTCCTGCTGGCCAAAGCGCAGCCGTGTGCCGGTGAGGACAGGCAGCAGTGGTGCCGGCAGACCAGAGCCACTGGATGAAGGGACCCGCCCAGGGCACTCTGGGAGTCACTGAATAAATGAGGTTCACTAGGCTATTGCCCTGTCTGAGCGCACACCCCACACAAGCGCGCTCCCACGGAGGGCACAGTGGTCCCTGCACGGCTGCTGCCTCGTGGCAGCTGTGGCAGTGAGTGCATCCAGCAGAGTGTAAGTGAACAACATGGGGCCAGAGGCATGGACGCCTGGACAGATGGACGATCTGAGGGGCAGGTGAGGAGGCGGGAGGAGATAAACCGAAGAGCTGTGTGCCTGTGTGCACAGCCCACGGACACAGAAGACAGTGTGGTGAGGAACTGGGGGGGGGGGGGGGGGGGGGGGGGGGGGGGGGGGGGGGGGGGGACAGGGATGCAGGATAGAAAGAGTTAAATTGGGGGAAATGGGGAACACCTGTAACAGGATCAACACTAAAGACAAGTGGAAACTGGTTTCCTGGCCGCGTGCAGTGCCGAGGGCCGAGCTTTCGGCATTGCTTTGGGGCTATTCCTGCCAACCACGCATAACCCGAATCTGATCGCCAGGAAACAGGGAGCAGACCCAAATCGAGGGCCACTCTGTGCAATGACGGGCCTGTCCCCTTCAGGAGAGTAAGGTCATGAGCAGCAAAGGCAGACGGGAGGGGTGCCCAGTCTCGGGGAGGGTGGGCTCTCCCAGCTCCCAGGACAGGGGCACTCAAGTTTGTAGCAGCAGGTGGGCAACTTACTGTCTGATAATTCAGAACAAAAATGGTTTCTGCTCTGTTGGCAGTTTTTCCGTGAGTTGGAGATTATTCTCTAAGTAAGAAGTGTAAAAATGTCATCTCATTCCGTGTCTCTCAGGTACAGATCCCTGGTACAATTCAAAGTTTGTCTCATTTTCTTTATTGTGGTTGAATCCAATTTAATGAAAATTCAAAGTGCCTGACAAGATCCATCCAGCCTGCTAGTTTATAGCTCTTTAATATGCTCAGATGAGGACCCTTGAGCACACGCTGAGACCCTTCCTCTGAGAGAAATAAGTGCAGACAGTCCTCAAGGAAGTCTGTGCTGTGTAAACAGTTTCAGGCCACAGAAGTCCAATTTGCAGCACGAACCCACCCAGGACGAGAGAGGAAGCCAAGTTACCCAGGGTGAGTCCCACCCAGGGGTTGGAACCCACCCACAGGCCAGGTGCAGCAGCTGGCCTCCGAGGGGAAACACACCCCTTTCTCAGATGGGGACCCTCCCCAGTGTCTTTCCGAACGCAAGCCACGCCTTCCCCTGGTGTTTTCAAAGCGGTTAGAACCCCGGGCCCACAGGTGGAGCTGATAAGTATTCCTTAAGAAGAAACCATTTTCAAGAGACATCTTACCTTTCCCTTGTTACATTAACTTGGGGTGCATTTGATCCCAAGGAGCAAAAGAATTGGCAAAAATAAAATAAAAATTGTAAAAATATTTGATTCGTTATACATTTACTAAGTGTGAATCTCCTGCAAGGCCTCAGGCTGGGTCCTGGGGGGACCAGTGACAGCCGTCAGCTTCAGCCCAGAAACCCGTCTCCGCAGCCGCGTGTCTTACTCCACAGCTCACCGACACGCAGGCCCCACCAGGGAGACATCTCAGAACAACTCCTGTAGCAAAACCCATGGGGGGGGAGGCGCTAACAAATCATCAGAATCAAGAGAACTCAGTTTAAGTCTCTCAACGTCAGCATGAGGTCCACTCTTTAATGCACAGTCAGTCCTTGTACCAGACAGAGCCCCAGCCCCACCCTCCTTCACCAAAAACACCTACAAATGCACCAGGACAATAGGTTGAAGTGAATATCAATTTTGCCAGGCCACCTTGCAAAATCACTTACCGACTGAGGGACATGGCCCAGGGGCGAGGGGCTTTGCCCGGAAATGGGCAGGGTTGGTGGAGGGCTTGCACCTTTATCTGAGGCTCAGGAACTTGCTCCACCAGCGGACAGAACAGGCAGCAGGACTCCCTGCTCTTCGGGGAAACCAGGGCCGAGGTGGGCCCGGCCTCCCCAGCCCTCGGCAGCCTGCCTGGCTGGGCGCTGGGCTCCGGGCTCCTGGCCGGCACTGCATCTGCTGAATGTTACCCAGTTTATCAATGACGCCCCCGTGGGTGGACACAGAGCACCAGCCACGGACGTTTAAATAGCGTTTATATCCCAGTGAATTTCTCACCCAAACTGGCGGTTCTGAGCTGTGGAGTGGAGGCCGCGAGGAGCCACATCCCTCCCCCACCCCACCAGCTCCCCTATTGCTCGTTTTTCAAAGGCATCATGAATCAGCGACACAATCAAAACCAAAATTCACTTTAAAATTGGAAATATGACCAACTTTTAATGAACTGGAATGTACCAACACGTTAAGCAGAATCACTGGTTTCCCCACAGAAAGAGGTATCCCCATCCTATCATTCTGGAAACGAACTCAGGATTTTACTAAACATCGAGGAGACCATGACTGGCTCGGTCTCTACGACAAGGGACAACGCTTAGCATGAGCTGAGGTTCGCGATGCTGCCGTGTCCCTGCAGGTGCGGTGGGCGCATGCCGTGGCTCTGCACACGTGGCGGTGTCCTGCTCCGGGGCCGCGGGTGCGAATCCCAGGCCGGGAGCGAGGTCCGTCCGTGGTCACAGGGATGGTACATTCTGCTGCTGCGGCTGACAGCACAGGGCACAGGGACCCCCGACCGGAACTCAGGGGACCGTGGTAGGGAGTCTGTGTCCTGCTTGGTCTTGTTTTCTCTCCGCAGACACACGTGGGCTGGTCCCCGGCCACGGCTGTCAGTGGAAGGAGGCCCTCACCTGGCGGCCCTTCAGGGGCTGCGGGGGCCGGTGGTTGCTCAGCAGGAAGGCGGCCGCGTGGCCCTCGGGGGTGCACAGGAGCCTGCGGAAGGCGGCCAGCTGTGGGGGGAGGAGGCAGCGTCAGCGAGGTGCCAGTGTGAGCGCGGCGCCGGCATGAGCTGAGGAACGGGTGCCCTGAGCCAGCAGCTGCAGGCAGGTCTCCCCGGGCCTGGCTCAGCCTGCAAGGCCGCCCCGGCTGACAGCTCAGCATCTGGAGGTGCCTCTGGCTTCCGAACGCAGGCCATGGGCCCTCCTTACCTGACGGGATTGGGGGCAGGGCCTGAGGGGGGGCACGGGCCTTCCTAGCGGGGACCCAGGCCAGCTCTGCCCCACCCGGGACCTCGGCTTCAGTGTCCTCGGCTCCCAGTGAAGCCTTGGATGGGTCCCCTCAGGAGCCACGGACCACGGGGCTCCCCAGCGTTGCAGGCCCGCTGCTCACGGCAGCCACGCTCAGCCTGCAAGTACTGTCCTCCTGGAACCACAGAAAGCTGCTGCTTTCCCCATCCTTGTGCCTTGTAAACAGCTCTATGGAAAAGCCTAAGGCCTTCAACCTCTGGTCATGCTTAAATACAACTTAAGTGGCACACGTTTCTCTCCAAAAGGGCTTAATTTTGCTCATTACAAGAAAGCCTACGTGTCTTACAAACTTCACGCAGTAGACAGTATCAAGAAGAAAACAGAGGCTGCTAGTCACCACATCACACGACACTTGACACTATAAAATGCTTCTGTTTTTTCTAAGTATAGTTTTTTTATATATATTTAGAGAGAGGGGATGGGAGAGGGAGAGAGAGAAACATCGATTTGATAGAGAAACATTGACCAGCTGCCTCCCACAATCCCCCTACCGGGGATATAGCCCACGACCCAGGCATGTGCCCTGACCAGGAATCGAACCTGAGACCTCTTGGTGTACAGGACTATGCTCAACCAACTGAGCCAACTGGCCAAGGTGAACATTCTTCTATGTGTAAGCATACACACATGCCTGAGATGTTTTATTACAAAGATGAGCGTAACTAAAATGCTCTTCTGAAACATATGTATTTCCATATACAGGGTGGAGCAAAAGTAGGTTTACAGTTGTGATATGAGAAACTGAGTTTATTCTTGTATTATTATTTACTAAAGGCCCGGTGCATGAATTCATGAACAGGGGGAGGGGTGTCCCTCAGCCCAGCCTGCATGCTCTCCAATCTGGGACCCCTAAAGGGATGGCCAACTGCCTGTTTAGGCCCGATGCCCCCAGGATCCAGGGACTGCTGGCTCCCAACTGCTTGCCTGCCTGCCTGATTGCCCCTAACCGCTTCTGCCTGCCAGCCTGATCGATGCCTAACTGCTCCCCTGCTGGCCCAATTGCCTCTAACTGCCCTCCCCTGCCGGCCTGGTCACCCCTAACTGCCCTCCCCTGCCAACCTGGCCACCCCTAACTGTCTCCTGCAGGCCTGGTCCCTGGCAACTGCCCTCCCCTGCAGGCCTGGTTCCCCACAACTGCCCTCCCCTGCAAGCCTGGTCCCCCCCAACTGCTCTAGCCAGTTTTGCTCAATGATTAGAGCATCATCCCTTGGATTAGAAGGGTCCTGGGTTTGATACTGGTCAAGGGCACGTACCTCGGTTGCAGGCTCAATCCCTGCTCTGGTTGGGGCATGTGTGGGAGGCAACCAATCAATGTGTCTCTCTCACATCGATGTTTCTCTCTGTCTCTCCTCCTGCCTTCCACCCTGTTTAAAAATCAATGGAAAAAATATCCTCCAGCCCTAACCGGTTTGGCTCAGTGGATAGAGCGTCGGCCTGCAGACTGAAGGGTCCCACGTTCGATTCCAGTCAAGGGCACGTAATTTGGTTGCAGGCACATCCCCAGTAGGGGGTGTGCAGGAGGCAGCTGACCAATGTTTCCCTCTCATCGATGTTTCTCTCTATCCCTCTCCCTTCCTCTCTGTAAAAAAATCAATAAAATATATTTTTTTAAAAATATATCCTCCAGTGAGGATTAACAACAAAAAACCTGAAAACAACAAAAAAGAAAGAATCATACAAAAAAAAAAAAAAAAGACATTAGAGTTTTACTTCCAGATATGCTGGACTAAGACCCTACAGACAACCTCCGTGTAGAAAAAACTCTAACACAGACATAATGCAAAAACAACCAGCCGCAGGCACTGGAGGCTGAGCATGCAGCAGGGCCAGAGGGCTTTCACACTCGCGGAGGGAGAGCTGGGCCCTCTAGAGTGCGTTCCATCTCTCCAGTTTGTCACCTGGAGCTGGGTGTGCCCGAAACCAATCATTGTTACTAATAGAGAAATGTGAAAAGGGAATCCAGAAGGCTGGTCAACCTTAATTGCTCTGAATGGTCCGACTTAATCACTCATTGTTTAGTTGAGACATTGGTAGTTAAAGCAACCTCCACCTGTTAGTCATATGTAAATTCTTGCTGATTGTCTATTATTGGAATTTCCTGCCTAAATGATATGGGTGTATCTCATAACCTTAATAAAAGGGATACCAAAGCCAGAGCAGGGGTAGTCCTCCCCCTAGAAGTGGACTCCCGCCTGGCCCCCCATTTCCCAAATTAATTCTTTTCTAGTCTCTCTTCATTTTGTGTGTGGCCTTCTCCAGAACCCGAACCCTGAACAGGAACCCTGAACCACGCAGGACATGAAAGGGGCTCCCACATGGTGGAGTCTGCCATGGGGACACCTGTCTTGCAAGAAATGAGCTGGAGAGAAGATCCACCAACTCTATACCTACAAACCACGCCTGGCTAAATGGAGACCAGAGCTGCAGCACAAGAAAAAAAAAAAGTACAATTCAAGCCCAGCCAGGAAGACTACCTACTAGCACCAAAGAAACAATACTTATCAGAGAAAGATAACAGAATCCAGAATCACCACAACTTAATGTGCACAACAATTAGAATAGGATAAAAACATCACTCAACATACCAAGAATCAATAAAATGGAACACATTCTCAAAGAAAGAAAAACCGTCAGGCCCAAGAGGAATCAAATTCGGAACTTATAAGGATGTTCAATTGGCCACATGAAATGAAACAAAGCATCCTCTTTAATGCATAAGAAATCTCAGTACTCTTAATGGGCAGGCTCAGTGGAGAAACAGAAATAATAAAAGAGAGCCAAGTAGAAATTTTAGAACTGAAAATATAAATTCTAAAGCACAAAGTTCAATGGATAGATTTAACAGTCATGCTGACATAACAGGAAAGAGTAAATTAACTTTAATATAGATAAATAGAAATTACCCACAGTGAAGAACAGAGATAAATTTTTTAAAATAAAGCTTCATGGATGATATTAAAAGATCAAATCTATGTGTAATTAGAATATCAGAAGGAAAAGAAAAAGAGAATGGGGCACAGCATACATAAAGTGTAACTCGTAAGTAATCAAAGACTTAAATGTAAAAGCTAAAACTATTAAAGAAAAAGAAAATATTTTGTAGCACATAGTTAGGCAAAGATTTCTTAATCAGATTTCTTTTGCACAAACTATAAAAGATAAATTTATAAAATGGACTTCATTAACATTAAGAACTTTTCCTCTTCAAAAGACATAGCAAAAAAATAAAAAGCAAGCCATAGATTGTGAGAAAACTTTTGCAAAAACATGTACTGAAAAAGGGCATTTATCCAGATTGTACTGGATAAGAGCTCTCGCAGCTCAATGAGAAGACATACAACCCAATTCTAACATGGGCAAATGATTTGAACAGATACTTCACAAAAGATATACACAGAGACAGCAAGCATACGAAAAAATGCTCAACGTCACTAGTCATCAGATCAGTGCACAGTAAAATTGCACAGACCCACTAGAATGGCTAACGGTAAAGGATGACAACACCAAGTGCCAACAGGATGTGGAGCAACTAGAAACCTCATTGCTGCTGGGACTAAAAGAAGGAACAGCCCTTATTTATTTATTTATTTTCACTTTTAAATATATTTTTATTGTTGATAGTATTACAGATATCTCCCATTTCCCCCCATCCAAGACCATACCCATCCCCCCAGGTCTTCACTACCCTACTGCCCGTGTCCACGGCTATGCATATCTATACTAATAAAAGGGCAATATGCTAATTAGACTGAGAGACCAGACATCTTCCTACCGTCCGACTTCCTTCCTGACAAAGCCACGGTGGTGGGGGCCAAGGAAGAGGCGGTTAGGGGCAATCAGGCCAGTAGGGGAGGGCAGTTGGGGGCCATGAGGCTGGCAGGGGAGTGGTTAGGCAGCGATCAAGCCAATAGGCAGGCAAGTGGTTAGGATTGTGAGAGGGATGTCTGACTGCTGGGTTAGGCCCCATGTGGGATTGGGCCTAAACTGGCAGTTGGACATCCCCCAAGGGGTCCCGCATTAGAGAGGGTGCAGCCCGGGCTGAGGGACCCTCTCTCTGTGCACGAATTTCATGCACTGGGCCTCAGCCCAGTGACCCTTATGGCAGAATGAACAGAACGACTGATTGCTATGATGCACACTGACCACCAGGGGGCAGACGCTCAACAGAGAAGCTGCCCCATGGCGGTCAGTGCACTCCCACAGCAGGAGTGCCCTCAGGGCTCACGATGGCTGGTGAGCACTGCAATGGTGGCACGAGCCTCTCCTGCCTCAGTGGCAGTGCTAAAGAGCAGCAAGCCCAGTGGTAAGGAGCGAGCAGGCAGGCAGTTAGGAGTGAGGGGTCCTGGATTGGGAGAGGGCGCAGGCTGGGCTGAGGGACCCCGCCCCCCACACACACAAATTTCGTGCCTCAGGCCTCTGTTAAGTATATAAGTTCTTTGGTTTATCTCTTCTTATCTCCCTCAACCCCACATAGAGTTATGTTAGTCTGAGGAACAGACCTTTAGAAGACGACATGGCAGTACCTTATAAAATTAAACATGAGTTTACCACTTGGCCTAGTAATGCCAGTCCTAGTCATTGCCACAAGACGTGAAAATGTGTCCACAGAAAAGTGTGTATGTCAATTATTTCTAACATCCAAATATGGATAGCCACATTCATACATCTCCAAACTAGAAGCAATCCAAATGTCTATCAATTGGTCAATAGATTTTTTTTCAATAGTGGTATATCCAAAGGACTTGTGTGCACGAATATTAGCATAACCAATGCGCACAGACACTGGGGCGGTGGGGCTTGCCCTTGGGGGTGGGAGTGGCGGGGGGTGTCAATCAGGGAAAAAGGAGACATATGCAATACTTTAAACAATAAAAAATAAAATAGTGGTGTATCCATACCATAGAATACTACTCTGTAACAAAAATAAATAAAATGTGTGAATCTTCAGAACATTGTGCTGAGCAAAAGAAATCAAACACAGAAGTGCATGTCTGTGTAATTCCACTTGAATAAAGTCTAGTGACTCTCAGTGGTGTCCTGAGGCCGTGGGTGAGTGGAGGGCAAAGGGCACGAGAAAACCTCTGGCAGGGATCCCTCTCCTGGACTGCGTGCGAGTGGCTTGCTGCAGCGCATGGTGATACACAACAACCAAGGCCATCACTGCACACTGAGATCCGTGAATGCTGTGTACGCACACAACGGCATAACAAAGGGAGTGTTTGAAAAGGAGCCTAGGCGGTGTCCTGCAGGTCGGATTTCAGCAGCTGAGTGAGCCGATGTAGAACACCCAGAATAACCCAGAGAGACTTGGCAGGAAAAGTCCGCCTGCCCAAGACAATGACGCATCTGTTATCCAGATATCAGGATCGCAGTTTCTGATCTCGGCCTGGAGGTAAACCAAGCATTTCAGTCAGTGACTCGGGGGAGAAAAATGGACTTGAATCAAGAAAAAGAAAATGAAAACCCTCAGACAGTGACTTGGCAAGAAAGAGCAGCGGGGAAAACTGGCCCCAACCGACTAAAAGAGGTTTATGGTGGGACTGAAAAATAAATAAATAACGCTTCCCAGCGACTTCAAACATAGAGCTGTCATCACTGAGATACCATCTTCTGGAAAGTAATTCTTAAGCCGGTGGCTTACACAAAAGACGTTATATAAAAGAGGTCGGCAACCGAGTGATCTTATCAACCCTCTTGTGTTTTGGGTTTTTAATAACCTTTTTGGTTTAGAACGGTTCGGATTTACAGAATGATTACAAAGAGTTCTCTGTACCCGCATCAGCTTCCTCTAGAGTTACCACCTTCCATGGAGTGCATTCGCACAAATAACGAACCAAAATGTACCTGTCCTTACGTGTTTGTGCCTGATGTCTCTCTCTGCCCAGGATCCCACCAGGACACGCATTTCACTGAGTCGCCGTCTCCGGAGCACTTCCTGATGGTGCGTTCCCAGACGCCCTTGCTCTTGGTGCACGGACAGTCTGAGGAGCGCCATCAGGTGTTTTGCAGGATGTCCCTGAGTTGGGCTTTGTCTGATGTTTTTCTCGCGGTTAAGACTGGGATTGGACTTTTAAAATACCTTTTGCTTCATTCTTAAGTCTTAAAATCGCGATAGCACTGTCTTATACTTTGGATTATTACTCAGATAATCACTTCAACCTGGTTGCAAATGAGGGGTCTGAAAGGGTTTCCGCGCCTGTAGATTCAGTGAACGCTTCCCAGTGAACTGTGGGTCACACCAACGCCCTGAGACTCAGCCTCTATTTTATGTGCAAAAAGCCAAAATCATAATCAGCATTAATTAATCGCGCCTGAAATAAGATACAGTAATGAACCCACAGCTAGTCAGTCATATCCCAAAACTGGCAGAAAGTTTCCTTGATTGGGTTAACTTTATGCACTTTAAGGGTCTAATATATATTTTGATATAATCTCTTACCGATCACAGGTAGATTTTTTAAAAGTTACTTTCCAAGTGGCTCTAAGGAATAAAGATACCCTTGAAATATGAGGGAAAACATGCCTTGATGCTATAATGTGTCACTTTTCAAATTTAATCAGGAACTGTGAAAGGAAGCACATGGGCACAGGAAGGGGAGAAAGTGAGATCCATTAGTGAGGCCCTGACCCAGGGGCAGGTCCGAATTCTCATGACACAATTCACCTTGTTTCTAATGGAAAAATTCACAGCAAATTTCATGTCAGGCAAGCTCTAGATGTCTATGCAGATCTTTGTAAAAGTATTAATAAGTAGGCCCCAGGCATTATTGGTGTTTCGTCCTAAAGACAAGGCCACCAGAAGTGGCACATGAGCCTCACAGCAAGGGGAAATGCCCCCGACATGGCCTTGGCAGAGGTCAACCAGCTCTAGTCTTTGACCTTGACCGTGGTGGAGGTCAACCAGCTCTAGTCTTTGGGGAATAAACAGCTAGGCAGGGGGGCCAGCCCAGAACAGAAGTGCTTTATTAGCTGCAAAAATTATTAGACTGCGTTCTTGCTAAGGTTCTGCAGCACGTAATTCAAAAAGGAAAGACAAAACAAAACCCATTAAGCGCACGCAGCCTTGGGGACACACAGCATCCACCTGGCAGATGGTGGGCCGAAGGTCCCAGCCCAGCAGGGTTCTGGCAGACTCCTGAGCCTGCAGACTTCTGTCTCAAGAAGAGCCTCTTAGTAAACGCTACAGCCCTCAGACGCCCCACAGCAGCTCTGCCAACAAAAGCCACGGCCGCAGATTTCTTCTCAAACTCAGCAGGCACTGGTCTGAGGCTCCGGCCGCTTCCTGAAGGTGGAGCCTGGGGGAGGGGCGTCCAGGGACCGAGGCAGGAAAGGTGAAGGCCACCTTTTAAGAGCAGCCTCTCCTGACTTTCCCTTTGACTCCCAGCCCCTTCCTGTCTCAGTCCGAACTCGAGGCAGAAGCAAGCAGTGCTGCCTTCCCAGGGGCCTCGCTGCCCCCGCATTGCTAAGAGGTGGGGAGGAAACCACCAACCAGAGGGCAAACGGGAAGGGACAGACATCTCTTCGGAGGGAGAACACGGGCTCTTAGCACAGCGGGAGGCACAGAGGGGTGAAAACCATTCCGCCCAGTTTCCTCTGGGAGGGGACGGGCTGGAGCAGGCCTACCTGCTGAGAGCTGACGCTGATAGGCTGCTTTAAGATGATCCACGTGACACTCTCCAGGAGGGGCGGCACGGTGAGAGACCCGGGGTAGGTCCAGTAATCCCAGGACGGAGGAAGCAGCCACAAGGGGTCAAAATTCGTGAATCGAGTTTGTTTACCCTGGGGCAGGAGAGAGAGCCTTACAAGGGGGAAGCTGTCACAGACTTGGAAAAACACGCATGCAGTGACCTCAGATGTCCCTGGAACTGCCCCAGTCACGCAGTTATTTAGTGCCTGCTGTTTGTATTTTAAAAAGAGGACCTGCCTTCATCTAAACATGTTAGAGGAAGTCAGGCATTGCTAAGATTCATTTGAAAGGACAAGATTTGTTTTCATATAAGTGGTCTTTAAAATGTGTTGCAGCCAAAGGCTTATTCTGTAAAACCCCGACAACAGAAACTAATTATGCATAAATAGATTTATGCGATTATTTTGGGTGACTGAAGACTCCTTCAGAAACTTCAGGAGTGAGTGGTGACAGGTTGTGCCGGCTCTATCGGTCAAGGACACGCCGGCTGTTCCAGGAGCAGCACTCGGCCTGGCTCAGCCCGTGTTTGTAAGAGAAGACAAGAGAATTCAGCAGAAAACGGGACTATATTAGTCACCAGTCAACAGGAATTAGCTTTACCTTTTCTTTAATGGAATCCAGGATGTCAGTAATCTTTTGCAGTTGGGGATTACATTCGCCAATCTGAAAACATGAAATTTCGTGAGAAGTAGTTACTGTTGCAGAACAGGTCTGAATTGCTCCATTTCAGTCACGATTTTAAATTCTTTGAAAACAAAACAAACAAAACGTAGGCCAGCCCACAGCAAACAGCGATTGTTCTGTAGCGCAGCTCTCCGGCCTGAAGAATCTGAAGGAGGCAGAACACTGCAGGCCCCTGGGCTGAATTACAAGTTTGACCCCCGAAATGGCAGTGGCAGCTCCCTGCTTCTCCGCTTTAGGGGTGCTGCAGAAGCAGGTGAACTTGAGGAAAGCTTGGCTTAGGAAACCTCCATCACACCTGCACTCCCACACCAGGTGTGACTTTAGACCCTCTCTCCACACAGACTACTATGACATTAAAACATTAGCGGAAAAACGTCCCCCAGGTTCGGCCTAAAACAACCGGAGGTTGCAGATCAAGGCAATAGACCAGGGGTCCTCAAACTTTTTAAACAGGGGGCCAGTTCACTGTCCCTCAGACCGTTGGAGGGCCGGACTATAGTTTAAAAAAAAACTATGAACAAATTCCTATGCACACTGCACATATCTTATTTTGAAGTAAAAAAACAAAACGGCAAAAACACCCGCATGTGGCCCGCGGGCCGTATTTTGAGGACGCCTGCAATAGATCGTCCTGAGCAGAGTCCTCAGGAACACGTGTGCACCTCCTCCCCATTCCAGTGGGTGTCGCAACAAGGAGGAGCGCCCTGCAAGAATGTGGTCCCAGTGGGAGTGGGGGGCCCCACCCACCCAGGTGCGGCCACAGCGACACCTGTCTGACCACTCGTGCAGAAGACACAGACAACAATGAGAAGTGGTCAGTGCATTTGGGACAACAGCCACTGTGGTGCCACCAGTGCTTCCAGAGCAGGACGGCGGCTCCGCTCCGCGTACCCTCTGAGCGCTGTGCAGCCCATCACAGGCCAGCCCTGCCCAGGGCCTTTCTGGGTCTCGCGTGTCACCTCCGCGCTGCTGTTGTTGCTAATTGATGACCATGATCAACAGACACAGGAGGGTTTGGAAGGCAAAGCTCCCAGGCCCTGAGATGAACCATAAGCATGGCGTTTTGATATCGGTTTCAAAAGGAAAACATTAGGCCTGTAACTGATTTGCTATTAAAAAATGGTAGAGCCCAGCCTGCATGGCTCAGTCCACGCACCAAAAGGTCGCGGGTTTAATTCCCAGTCAGGGTGGCGGGCTCGATCCCCCATAGGGGGCGTGCAGGAGGCAGCCGCTCAAAGCTTCTCTTTCACTGATGCTTCTTTCTCCCTCGCTCGCTCTCTCTCTCGCTCTAAAGATCAATAGGCTATTTTTTTTAAAATATATTTTATTGATTTTTTACAGAGAGGAAGAGAGAGGGATAGAGAGTCAGAAACATCAATGAGAAACATCGATCAGCTGCCTCTTGCACACCCCCTACTGGGGATGTGCCCGCAACCAAGGTACATGCCCTTGACCGGAATCAAACCCGGGACGCTTGAGTCTGCAGGCCGACGCTCTATCCACTGAGCCAAACTGGTTTCGGCCAATAGGCTATTTTTAAAAAATGGTAGGATATCCACTCGGCGACTGAAACCCTGCCCCACGGCCGAGTAGCTGTTTTCGTGAAGCCAGAGGCCTCACCTGTAAAAACACTCCCAGGACCGCGAGTCCGTCAGGCGCATGAGCCGCCTCCACAAAGCTGGGGTACTTGTCCGCGTTCCAGTGGACGACGTGGAGCTGGAAGGGAGGGACACAGTGTAACTCAGCATCATGTTTACATCCACCCTCAGACACATGGACCCAGGGAAGCCGTGTGCAGAGGCTGGCCTGCACCTCCATGCACGGTCCTGCAGCCACGTCCACAGAGCTCTTGGAGGCCCCAGAAAGTCCTGCCACACCCCTAGAGCCCCAACAATCTCCAGCCACTGTTCCCAGTGACGTAGGGCCCCCACGCTCCCGCACCCGGGACTGCAGTCCACAGCCGGGGTCAGGCCCCACTGGCGGCAGATCCAGGCTGGGGGGTGTGGGCGTAGGTGGGCCCCAGGGGGGACCCTGCCGCGGATGGGGCGGTGGTTCTGGACGCAGTCAGAGGCTCACTCCTGCACCGAGGCCTTCCATGGTGAACATGGATTCTCCGGAAGAGTCACTGTGTTCGCGGAGTCCCCTCACCTGTCAGCTTCTAGGCCGAGTCCAGGCCCCGCGTGGGGAGCAAGAGTGAACTGGACAGAGAGGCTGGGCTGGAGGCAGAGGGTCGAAGGAGGGTCAGCATGCTGAGGGGAGGGAGGGGGCCGGGCCGGGACCAGAGGGGCTTCCCCCACGTCCCACTCTGCCCAAGAGCAATGGCCCCTCCAAACCCTAGGACGCCCGTGTCCAGCACACGGCCACCCCGAGCACAGACCGGTGCACGGACGCGGCACGCACAGTCCGGCAGAGACCGCTCCTGGGGCTCCTTACCGGCTGGGGGGTGCGCTGCGACGGCAGCCATAGGAAGCCCAGGCCACGTGACACCCAGATGGCGTGGCCCAGATCCTGACGGCGGGAGAGGGGCCGGCTTTGGGTTCGACCTCCTCAAGGGACTCCTGTGGTCCCTCAGGGAGGAAACGTGGGGGTTCCCCGCACGAACCCCCTTCCGGATGACAGCTCAGGGAGGATTAGTCTGCTTGAGGTTGTATCCCATCCTTTCAGTGGAACTGCACGTCTACAGGGAACTCCTGGGGGATTCTGGGTAAAGAAGAATGACCGTGCCTGGCTGGCGTGGCTCCGTGGTTGAACATCGACCCACGAGCCAGGAGGTCACGGCTCGATTCCCGGTCAGGGCACGTGCCCGGGTTGTGGGCTCCATCCCCAGTGGGGGGCGTGCAGAGGGCAGCCGATCAACGATTCTCTCTTATCACTGATGTTTCTATCTCTCCCCCTCCCTTACTCTCTGAAATCAATAAAAACATATTTTTTAAGAAAATAAAAGAATGACCATAAACAGTGAACTAGAAACAGTGCACCCCACCCCCAACAGCGGGGAGAGCTGGTTCTGGCGGCCCGTGTTCCGCGCCGTGTGGCGTGAGAAAGCGGGGAAGGAACCCTGGGCGGACGGTGCTCGCTGGGCCCTCAGGAAAGCACTTGGATGTTGTCCCAAAGCCCAGCGCCCACGCACCAGAGCACCTGGTAAGAGATGACGCCACAGACACCGAAACCTGGGGAGTGACTCCTTGGTTCACGCCCACGGGCACTCAGGAAACAAACGTGGAGCCAGAGCGAGAGGCCCTGAGTCCTCCCAGTGGATACAGAGCGACCAGGACACTGTGGGAGCAGAGCAAGAAGGCCGGGTGTTGTCACAAGTCCTCCCTCTCCCGCCTCTGCTGAGCACGCACCTCCTGCAGCTGTGCGCACAGCCCAGGCATCTGAGTGGGACCCGGGGCTGAGGGCACGGCCCAGGCGTCTGAGTGGGATCCGGGGCTGAGGGCACGGCCCAGGCGTCTGAGTGGGATCCGGGGCTAAGGGCATGGCCCAGGCGTCTGAGTGGGATCCGGGGCTGAGGGCACGGCCCAGGCGTCTGAGTGGGATCCGGGGCTGAGGGCACGGCCCAGGCGTCTGAGTGGGATCCGGGGCTGAGGGCACGGCCCAGGCGTCTGAGTGGGACCCGGGGCTGAGGGCACGGCCCAGGCGTCTGAGTGGGACCCGGGGCTGAGGGCACAGCCCAGGTGTCTGAGTGGGACCCGGGACTGAGGGCACAGCCCAGGCGTCTGAGTGGGACCCAGGGCTGAGGGCCTCCTGTTCACAGGGACAGCCCAGTGACGAGTGAATGACAGGAAGCGACTGCAGCGGCTGCAAAGGGAAGGACCAGATTCCCCCGTGGAAAACAATGTCTGAACAACAGCATTCGTCAGCCTCAGTGTTCCCCTGCCTACTGTGGACACACAGAAGACCTTAGTGCAAAGGGCACCATTCCTATTGAAATCGCAGCTGCCCGCTCAGCTCCGCATTCCTTCCTCTCTGTGCGTTGAGCATCGGTGCGCTCCGAGTTCCAGGCAGCTCCAGCGCTCTCCTCACAGACGCGGCCCTCGGGGAAGCTTCGCGAAGCGGCGGTCAGTGTGGCTGTACTGTCCACGCCCACAGTTTCAGGCCTGAATTAAATTCCCGTGTCACCGCTCTCCGGGGCCTTTTCCTTTATCTTCCTTTCCTTCACTCTCTGATGTATGAGGAGGACACAGCATGGTGATGCCCCTGACGTCAGGACACAGTAGCTGGAAAGCCACTTCTAGGCCCGGAGCCGCCTCCGGCCTCACCTCTCCCCAGACAGCGAGCGGTTTCCTAAGACACAGAGCACCCGCGCCCCGCGGCACCGCCTCTGTCCTCATCCCGCACACGCACACGATGGAGGACCCTGACCTGCTCAGGCCCACACGCCCGCCCCACGGGGCTCAGCCCCTGCCTCTCTGGGATGCGGCGCGGCCTCTCATGGAGTCCAATGCCTTTGCCTTCCCAGCACAACACCCTCCTACCCGAGCTGTCCTGCTGCCCCGCTTCCTGGAAAGCGCTCTCTGGATTTTCTCCGAGCGGCTTCTGGTCATTCGGTCTCAATTCACGTGGCACCTCCAAGGGCCCCTCCTGACCACTCAGCCCTCAACACGACCACGTGGCATTGCTCCATCACTCAGGCTTCGACACGAGCACGTGGCATTGCTCCATCACTCAGGCTTCGACACGAGCACGTGGCATTGCTCTGTCACTCAGCCCTCGACACAATCACGTGGCATTGCTCTGTCACTCAGCCCTCGATGCGACCACGTGGCATTGCTCTGTCACTCAGGCTTCGACACGAGCACGTGGCATTGCTCCATCACTCAGGCTTCAACATGAGCACGTGGCATTGCTCCGTCACTCAGCCCTTGACGCAACCATGTGGCATTGCTCTGTCACTCAGCCCTCGACGCGACCACGTGGCATTGCTCTGTCACTCAGGCTTCGACACAAGCACGTGGCATTGCTCCATCACTCAGGCTTCGATGCGACCACGTGGCATTGCCCCGTCACTCAGCCCTCGACACGACCACATGGCATTGCTCTGTCACTCAGCCCTCGAGGCGACCACGTGGCATTGCTCTGTCACTCAGCCCTCGAGGCGACCACGTGGCATTGCTCTGTCACTCAGCCCTCGAGGCGACCACGTGGCATTGCTCCGTCAGAGAACTCACCCATCCGTCTGCATGCTTACCGTCTGCCTGTGACAGCACACCCACCTGCAAGGCCAGACTTCCTCTCCGCAGCACCCCTGTCGCAGCAGCAGACATCTGCCTGCCCCCCCGACCCGCTGGGCAGCCAGCCACCTGCACTGTCGCCTGCCACCAGGATCCCCCAGGATCCTCACTGACCCTTATCCCCTCCGGCGTCACCCCAATCTCTCCTCTAGTTGTAGCGTGAATGGTATTTTTTAAATGTAAAAAATTATCACTTTCTAATTCAAAGCCAGTCAATGACATCCGGCTCTTAGAAAACAGCTCAGCCCCCCAGCCTCCGCCACGTGCCGTTGTCCACGCTCCAATCACACGGGCTCTCCTGCCGGTGTGGGGCTCTCGCCCACCGAGGCACACGCGCCGTTCCGAGCAGGCCCGCCGGGGCCTGTCCTGCTGCCTCTTCTCCTCAGGGACATGTCCCCTGGACGTCCCCTGGTCCCCGCACCGCCCCCCCCGCCCCCCGTTCCCCGCACGGTGAGCCAGGGAAGGCGGAGGAAGAGGTGGCCCCGACGCGTTCCTAGTGAATGAGGCCTTGCTTCTCGGGACAAACGAACCTACGAAACGGGAAAGACCCCTGATCCGCAGCGAGCCCGGGAGGCCCCACCGCGTCAAGGACCGTCCGCAGTCCGGCGGCCAGACTCGGAGCCCAACACGGAGGACAGCGCCACCCGTCGCCTTCAGGGCCACGCTCGGGCGTGTGGAGGGTGGGCCACTGTCCCCAGCTGCTTTGGGACATGACAGAGCCCGCCCCAGCCCCAGAGCTTCTGAGACTCAGAATGCGTTACGTTCAGACACAGAACTGCACAAAACAAGCATGGACAATACTGGGCGGTCAAGCTGAGCACAGGCGGCTGTGGCGCCCCCCCCCCGCCCCCCCCCCCCGTGCCCCCCCCCCCCTGCAGCCTGGGCATCTGTCATTGTCTCGGATTCGGGGCCCCACCCCCGCAGCCTGGGAGCCCCTGCTCTCGCACAAAGCGCTCAGGAGGTGTAATAGCCCCGAACAGCAGATGTACAAGTGATGGAAGAATAAAACCGGCAGCAAGTCCTTCTGCCGTCTGCTGGGCTTCTCCACACAGCGGGGTACCCAGGGGGGCCTGGCCGGCTCTAAGCCTGAGGGCGGATGAGCACGGGCCACCTGCAAGGTCCTCCGTCTGCCCAGGGCACATGGAAGTAGCGTTGGCCGAGTTGCAGGATAATTCCCTCCCATTTTATGATAAAGTCGGGGGTCAGCAGTATTTAATTGTATTATGCTTTGTGCTTTAAGCCAGGGGATTAGAAAAAGTAAGCTTTTAAAAAATATATTTTTATTGATTTCAGAGAGGAAGGGGGAGGGAGAGATAGAAACATCAGTGATGAGAGAGAATCATCCATCAGTTGCCTCCTACACGCCCCGCACTGGGGATCAAGCTCACAACCCGGGCATGTACCCTGACCGGAATTGAACCGTGACCTCCTGGCTCATAGGTTGACGCTCAACCACTGAGCCACGCCGGCCGGGCAGAGGTAGGGTATTCTTAAAGGCCAGCACCCTAAAGAGAAGGAGTGACCCGGTGAAGAAGCCAGGACGTCAGGTCCTGCTCACGGCCTGACGGGTGCACAGCTGCAGGCGAGCGGAGAGGAGGGTTGAGGAGGGCTGTGGCTTTGTCCCCCACGGGCCCTGTGCCGTTGCCTCTCTCCTCTGTACTAGGGGTTTTACATGATCTGAGTGGGTAGCTGTGTCTGGACCAAACGTGCAGAGCTGAGCCGACCACGAATGTTTCTTTCTCCCCCTCTCGCTGGCCTCTCAGGAGCGAGCTGTGACTTGGTGTCCCACATTCCTGATGCTTCCTGGGCCAGTTTCCCACCCTCCCCGAGTCCGGGTGCTCAAGTTTACACAGGCTCTGTGACCCGAACCCTCGGGGTCGCTCTGAGGCTCCCACCGTTCGCAGCTCGCTGATAAGCTCCTGCGCTGATGGAACGAGGCAAGGTCACAGACTGAGACCCTAATAGGCTCGGGACCTGTTTGGGGTCAAAGACGCCTCCCCGGGTCCCTTCCCTCCCACCAGAGAGGACAGCTCTGTCAGGAGCCTGGCCGATGGCTTACCTCGGCGGCGTACCTCACTCCGTCCACCACGTGCTCAGAGCCGTGGTCGTCCGTGGACCCCCAGTGCAGGTGAAACTGCCGCAGCCGGTATCTTCCCGTGAGCGGCCCCCCTCGCAGAACTAAACAGCAACACAGTGGACACTGTTAGCAAGAAGAGTGTTTCCGCGCGGCCCACAGCGTCTCCCGGGATCCACGGCACGAGGAAGGGGCTACAAAGGTGCCTGGCGTTCGCGGGCAGGGACCCAGCTTCCAGGCGGGCGAGGAGTGGAAACACACTGTGAAGGGTGAGCGCGTCCACAGGACAGCGGCGCGGGGCGCGTGGGGAGCCCAGCAGGCACTCTGGTGCAGCACAGGGAGCCCGAAGGCTGCCTGTCCCCGGAGGCCGCCAGGCCCAGGAGCCAGCAGGCGGCGCAGGAGCGCCTTCAGCACTTTGAAGACCTGGGCTCGCCTTGGCTTCACCACCCGTGACCTTGCACAAACTCTCTGACCTTGAGCTTCAGCTGTCAGGCCATGGCCCCGGAGAGCAACAACGCCTGCCCCCAATGACATGGGGAACGAGAAAAACTGAGCACACAGCCCTTGCCCCTGCCCCGCAGACAGACAGCTGGCCCCGCGGGCTATGATTACTGCGATACCGCTGTTGCTTCTACAAATGCGGGCAGAGTGAGCGCATCTCCTTAGGGAAATAGGAAACACAGCACAGAATTAACTCTTTTTAAAAACCCATCAGATGTTGCCACTTGGGCAGAGTATATTTTTAGCACTTTGCCTCCACAGATATGCTCTCTAAAACCTTGGCAATAGAGCCCAGCCAGTAGGGCTCAGTGGTTGAGTGTCGACCTATGAACCAGGAGGTCTTGGTTCAATTCCTAGTCAGGGCCCGTGCATGGGCTAGATCCCCAGTGTGGGGCGTGCAGGAGGCAGCCGGTCGATGATTCTCTCTCATCGTTGATGTTTCTATCTCCCTCTCTCTTTCCTTTCTTCTCTTGGCTCAATAAAAATATATTTAAAAAAACAAAATTATGGCAATGGAATCATTCTTAAGAAGACAGAAAAGCGTCTCCTGGCGATTAATCTCTGCTGGGCAGACCCGGAGGCCCGGAGGCTGGGCTCAGCACCCCACACCGACAGGGTGCATCTCCATCACACAGCAGCAGGGAGTGCCGGCGGGCCAGCGCAGCCTCAACAGCAGCTGGATGTCAGTGGCCTCCGCCCTAGTTACTTTATGTGCACACAATTACATGCAGTTACAAGATTTGTCAAGAATGCCCCACCTTACCTCAGCAGGAAAGATGGGGAGAATTTCATATGCCGTTTTCGATGAACAGCAAGAAACAAAAGGACAAGGTAATGCGCTTGCCCGTGCCCTCTGGGCTGCACTGCGGGGGACCAGACCGCTGTGGGGGGACCAGCACCGGGGGTGCCCTTCTCCCCGACCTGGCGCCGAACCGCAGCTCAGAGCTGGTCAGGGGTCCGATCAGCAGCCGGCACAGTCCCCGCGCAGCGAGGTGACAGCTCCTCCCGCACGCACCCACCCCCTGTGGGCGTCGCTGTCCTGTCCGCACTGGCGTTAGTCTCCCTGTTTCTGACTAGGAGATTGAGGGATGTCCCTTCACGTCTACCTGCCCAAGGAGAAAACTGGGAGCACATGCAACCAAGTCTTTGGAAGGCGGAATGGCTGGGGCCCCTCTAGGTTCCTCCAGATCCAGACTGCTCTGTGGTAAGAAGCTGCCTATCTCCAGCGCCCCTGGAAGCGAACGGGGAGGGGAGCACCACCCAGCAGGCCGCAAGGCCACTCTGGGCCCCTGTCCGGGACAGCGCGGTGCGCTGCTTCTGCCGGCCCTGGACGCGCTCCGGCGGACTCCGCTGGCGTCCCTGCGGCACCACCCCGCCGCAGTCCCCGAGGAGATGCGCGATGGAGAGGATCCTAGGTTTGGCTCTAAACAGCCTCCACGACGTTTCACAGAGAAATGACTGGAAAGGCACATGCCCTGGGCGGCGGCCTGTTCCAGGTGCCACGGCCTCCGCGTGCACCCAGCCTGGCGCCCCGCCTTCCCTCTTCTGTGCACAACTGAGCCCAGCAGGTCACCCGCACAGCGCCACGCCGCGGAGGGCTCAGGACTCACCCCTTATTCCAGAACTGGGACGCACTGTGGGAGGAAACCAAAGCAGCTGGCCCAGGAGAAAGACGGAGATCCCCAAAAGGCCCGGCATCCTGGCTGCTCTGGGAAGCCTGACCGAGCCCGGGGCTTCACCCAGATTAGCGCAGCCCCGCCCGGTGGAGCGCGACGCTGGCCTCCCTCTACCTCGCTGGGCTCCACACGGGAGCGTCTGTGCTAACGTGTCCCACCGCGACCATGACCCCGGGGCCGTGTGCTGACCGCCCGCCGGAGCAGGGCTCCGCACGGGGGAGGGCAGGCAGAGGGTCACAGTGGCCTCGCCCGCCTGTGAGATGGTCTCTGACAAAACAGTCAGGCTGTGGGATACGGTGAAGAACGGCGGCAAAACACTTTTAATGAGAATGATTTCGTGTTTTCAAGCATCAAATTATTCACCTCACTTTCCAGCCTAGATGAGTAGGTAGACATTATTGTCTCCATCTTAACTCTGAAAATAAGTGATCATTTCTCCAAAATCATACCTGGCATACATAGAGAGTCCATTTATCACTTCATCCAGAATTTTAAAAACATCTCCTCCAAATAACGCGCTCATACAAGAAGGAGGTCTGCAGAGGGTAAGACGCCAGAGGTAAGTGCCCTAGACGTGGGGAACGTGTGCTACCTCAGCAAAAGGGTCTTTGCTAGCTGCTCTCTGCCGCCAAGTCCCACCGCGTTGTGGGACTAGAAGCACACTGGTATGTGCTGCGGTACTGCACCTGCCTTGAACCTTGTCCGTAACGTGCCAGGCCTGCACGTTTCTGACACGGCACTGTGACAGTGAGCACAGCTGCGCGCACACCCAGAAAAAGGCGCTTCAGACAGTCACTGTCCAGCCCAGCAGGACGCAGCTCCTCTAAGAGGACCCGCCTTGTCCCCCTGTGTCCCCGGGACCTAGGACGGTGCCTGACAATGACTACGCAGAAGCAAGTGCCAGGTGGCTGCCGGCGTGACCTGGGCGTCACCACAGCGGGATGCCGGGCCAGCGAGTGGAGCAGGAGGTGCTGTCTAGTCACTGCTTATTCTGGAACCGGGACTGTAGCCTCAGTTTCCTTTAATACTTGAGATATTATAACCAGCATCCAACCACGATCGTGGGTGGTGTAGACTTTGGGTTTGGAAGCCTCGGATTTCTACATGACCACATCACATACATGATCCATGTGCCCATTACATCAACCTCCCCTGTTGCCTCACCCTTCCCACCCTCACAGGGCTGAGGGGTGAAGAAAACACATGAAAAGCAAGGTCCCTCCTTTCCCCACAAGCTGAAAATACCACGTGTTAGCCTCCCTTTGTGCACGTTTACAATGCTCTGAATAAATAATACGAATCACTTTTACGAATTTGACAAGTATGAGGGAGGAATTTTATGGGCTTATAACTCTAGCTAACAATATAGCATTACATAAACACGGGGAACTGCGACTAAACCAAAGCTGAGCTTAATGAGTAAGTGAAAGCTTTCTTCCAATGAAGGGTTTTTAAAATTTAACTATATGTATCATTAATAGAGCAAATACAGCATCATCCTAATATTAGACTAAAAGTAAAAATAATTTGTCAGCAGCCTTAAAACATGAGTCTCCTAACCTTCTCTGTCACCTAACTTTCAAACTTGATACTGATCTACTTCTGGGGCCGTAGCTGTGCTGGAAGGTGAAGGAAACACGCTTTCTATTCATTTGGCTCCTGTGTTACGTATAAATGATACGGCTCCATTTGGTTGGCCATCGTTTACTGATAGTGTGAAAGACACTGTCCCTGAACTAATCAAACACAACTTTCATTACAGGTCCCAGCAAAGTACGAACAGGGACATACAATGGGTAGGCGTTTCAAATAAGAGAGAAAAGAAGTTACCGTCCAATTGTCCGAGCCCCTCACCTCACCCCCCCGCCCCCCGCAATAGAAAGCCCACCTGATTTGTCCTCCGTGTCATCAAAGTCAACGTTGAAGGAATGGCCACTGTTACTGATGATTTTGGCAGAGCTCGAGTCATACGTGATGCTAAGGGGTCGGAGGGAAGAGTCGAACTTCGCTTCCTTGGTTTTAATCTCAATCGGCGACTGCTGATCCCCATCAGCGATGGGGAAGAGTTGGTTCCAGTGAACAGGACCTAGACAGAGCACACAGGACCAGAGAGAAGGACTAAACAGGGGTTTCGTTCAACGAGTCCTCCTTGAGCGCAACACGCTGTGCTTGAGTCTGAGAGAGGGCGGGTTAGTAAAAGGTCTCCACCCTCAGGGCCTTCACACCTAACCGTGTGCTGCCGTTTTACAGACTCCTTGCTCTTATTAGAGGCATGGAGACTTCCTGGTTTGCATTCACTCATTTTCAGAATCAAACAAACAATGGTGGACAAAGGAGCATGTTTGTTTTATAAGGTACTTTCCAAAGGCACTTTCCTGCCAGGCGGAAAACAACGGCGCGATTCATCCTGAGACAGAGATCCCGTCTCAGCCCAGGAGTGAGGGGAGCTGCAGGCTCAGTTCCCGCTGGGAGAGGGACAGCGGGTCTCAGCCCAGGAGTGAGGGGAGCTGCAGGCTCAGTTCCCGCTGGGAGAGGGACAACGGGTCTCAGCCCAGGAGTGAGGGGAGCTGCAGGCTCAGTTCCCGCTGGGAGAGGGACAGCGGGTCTCAGCCCAGGAGTGAGGGGAGCTGCAGGCTCAGTTCCCGCTGGGAGAGGGACAGCGGGTCTCAGCCCAGGAGTGAGGGGAGCTGCAGGCTCAATTCCCGCTGGGAGAGGGACAGCGGGTCTCAGCCCAGGAGTGAGGGGAGCTGCAGGCTCAGTTCCCGCTGGGAGAGGGACAGCGGGTCTCAGCCCAGGAGTGAGGGGAGCTGCAGGCTCAGTTCCCGCTGGGAGAGGGACAGCGGGTCTCAGCCCAGGAGTGGGGGGAGCTGCAGGCTCAGTTCCCGCTGGGAGAGGGACAGCGGGTCTCAGCCCAGGAGTGAGGGGAGCTGCAGGCTCAGTTCCCGCTGGGAGAGGGACAGCGGGTCTCAGCCCAGGAGTGAGGGGAGCTGCAGGCTCAGTTCCCGCTGGGAGAGGGACAGCGGGTCTCAGCCCAGGAGTGAGGGGAGCTGCAGGCTCAGTTCCCGCTGGGAGAGGGACAGCGGGTCTCAGCCCAGGAGTGAGGGGAGCTGCAGGCTCAGTTCCCGCTGGGAGAGGGGACAGCGGGTCTCAGCCCAGGAGTGAGGGGAGCTGCAGGCTCAGTTCCCGCTGGGAGAGGGACAGCGGGTCTCAGCCCAGGAGTGGGGGGAGCTGCAGGCTCAGTTCCCGCTGGGAGAGGGACAGCGGAGTGAGCCTGCTGGCCGGCGGAGTGAGCAGGTAATCACACTCTCACCGGGCAATCCCAGCGCCACGCTGCTCCATGGCCATGTCAGGAAGGCCTGTTGGGGTCACCTGCGTGGAGTCAGGGCACAGTTTGTTTCTCCTTTCTGCACGTCAGGGGGCCTCTGTGTTTGCTTTGCCAACGCCGCATTTGCATTCCAAAGCCGGGGACCATGGTCACCCTGATCCTCTACTCAAAAAGCCGAAAGGGCGCCAAGCTCCCAAGTCGGACACATTTGGTAAATGATGCGAGCCCGCAGCCAGCAGTGCCCTGGGGGGCCTCGGACTTCCTCTAGAGCAGGCGTCCTCACACTACGGCCCGCGGGCCACAGGCGGGTGTTTTTGCCGTTTTGTTTTTGTTTTGTTTTTTTTTGTTTTTAAATATATATTTTATTGATTTTTTACAGAGAGGAAGGGAGAAGGATAAAGAGTTAGAAACATCGATGAGAGAGAAACATCGATCAGCTGCCTCCTGCACACCTCCTACTGGGGATGTGCCCGCAACCAAGGTACATGCCCTTGACCGGAATCGAACCTGGAACCTTTCAGTCCTCAGGCCGACGCTCTATCCACTGAGCCAAACTGGTTAGGGCGCCATTTTGTTTTTTTACTTCAAAATAAGATATGTGCAGTGTGCATAGGAATTTGTTCATAGTTTTTTTTTAAACTATAGTCCGGCCCTCCAACGGTCTGAGGGACAGTGAACTGGCCCCTGTTTAAAAAGTTTGAGGACCCCTGCTCTAGAGACCGGACTCAAGTTCTGCTTCTCAGAACCAACGGCAGCGGCAGCTCCAAGTGAGCAGCACGTCCGTGGACAGGGACACCCGTGGCCTCTCCATCTCCCCCTCTCCCCCCCCCCCCCCCCCCTGCTCCTGCCCCAGGGCCCCACAGCTGGGAGAGCTCTTCCCTCCCCACCCGCGGGCCTGGCTTCTCCAAACTCAGGCTCTTATTCCACGGATGGCGCAGCGTGACCACGAACGCCACGCTGGTACTGGCGACACGAGCATTTCTAAAGGTAAGGTTTAGAATACATTCTTCAAGAAATGCAAAGATGCCACCGTGGGCAACAGCTGCCATCTCTAAATCGCATTCCCCCGATGACTCCTCCTTTTGTCAGAAAAGAAGGAGTACTGTTTCCCTCGCATCAGCTTCAGGAGGACCATCACCGGGGAGCGCACACCGCACACTCAGCTCCAGCTCCCCGGGACCTGACGCTTTGGGCTGGAAGGCACTTGAGCACGCAAGTCCTCGCCTTCAGCTTTTACAGAAAAGCGCCCGCTCCTCGGTGACTAGGTCCCGCACTCACCTTGCTGCACTCGCTGGCACAGGCTAGTCCTGCGCTGCTCTCTCTCTCTCTCTCTCTCTCTCTCTCTCTCTCTCTCTCTCAGTCACCAGGCGTGACCGCCTAAAGCACATTAGACTTCAGATCTGCCGACTCTTTCATCCGGAGTGCCCTTCTCCTAACCACTCTGTCCGGTTTCCAGTCTTTACAACAGAACCATTTTGAAATACTCAACGTTAAATATTAACTACTAGGGTAGGTTCATTCCCTGCCTCTTAAGAGGACTCCCCCTTGTAAAAATTGTCCAAACCTCCAACTTTAACCCCACTTACACATGGTGCTTAGGAGAGGTGTGTGGTGTGCCTTCCACTGACTCGGGAGCTTTGGAATATCAGGGTGACGGGGGTTTGCAGTGACCGCGCCTTTCTGAGCTGGGCCAATAGCACCACGGAAGGTGCGTGATGGAGGAGCTCTACGTTGCTGGGGAAGGTGCCCCCTCCAAGGCTCCTGCCAGCTGCTCGCCCACAGTCTAACCAGAAAGCATCACCCTGCCAGCCGGATGCATCGTTTCCAGTGGGACTTGGCCACAGGTGACCGACTTCAAGGTGTCCCCTCATCGCTATTGCTTCTGAAGCAGGGCACACACCCTCCCCATTCGTAGAAAGCTACGGAATCACTCATTGCTAACAGCTCTCCTAAGAAGATTCCAAAACTTCCTGCAGACAGCTTCAATGTTTCCTAACATATTACAGAGTCATCACTACTCCTTGATCCAAAACACACTCTTCCTGACCAGTTAGGGCCCTGCTGGCCTGGAGTAACCACTAACTACAATGCTCAGGGCTATTCCAGCAGAGAGGGAATTAAAGAAAATTGATTTTGTGCTCCCCCCCCCCAAACATATATTGGAAATTAGTGAAATGTAAGATGATAATTATAGCCTCCATCAGAAAGAAATCCACTGAAGTTATTCTTCATGTTTTAAAGTCCTAAATTTTATCTGCTACCATTTTTATAGGCAAATTAATTATAACGTCAAAAGGCTACAGTTAAAAGTGAAACTTTTCTGTTTCTTTGTCAAAGTAAAGTTTCTATAAAAATCAACTACACAATACTATTCAATAATATATGTTTGTCCAATAATAATAGTAATAATAATAATTATTAGTCACAGGCCTAATTTTTTCTATTTCTTTTTTCTAAATAAATCTTTATTGTTACAAGTGTTACAGGTGTCCCCTTTTTTCCCCTTTGACCCCCTCTCCCTGCACCCTCCCCACCCCCACCTTCACCCACTGTTGTGTGTGTCCGTAGGTTCCGCATGTATGTGTAAGTTCTTTGATTAATCTTCCTTCCTTCCCCCGCCTAATTTTGACAGTGATTCACTATAAGGCTTTCCAGGTGTCACTTTGCAATTAGTTTAAATAATCAGTATTTGAAAGAATAAGCTGAAAACGTTGTTTAGTAGAAAAATGAGAAAATGGCTTACTTTTGATAGTTTGGAATGGCCATCAGTGACTGCATTCTGCCCGCTGCTTTAATTTCAGTCCCTTCGCTGCCCGCAGTGTCTGCAGGGTGCGCTGGGGGGCTGGGGGGCGGGGGAAGGAGCCGCACTCCACCTTCACCTTCCAGAAAGAACCCACGCCCCTGGAGCCAGCAGGACGCGGTGCTGGCCCGGCCAAGGTTACCAGAAACCCGCATCCGGGTGCCCCAGGGGGCACCTGCCTTCTCAGAGCTGCCATTCCAGTGACTCCAGTTTCTTAAATTCAGTTTCAGCGTTTTCCAGGATTTATTCCGGGAGGAGTCACCATTCACTCAATGTGTCCTCAGACTGCCTCTAACCCAGGAGAGCTGTCACCAGGGGAAGTCCCCCCCCCCCCCCCGGCTTCCAAAGGGCAGTGATGTCTGCACCCTGGCACGTTGTCACCCCTGAACCGACACCCCGAGGGCGGTCCCGCAGGGGTCCCCGATGGCCCCAGGGCAGGGGACCTAGGTGTCCAGGTGGCCCCACGAGCCCCGCCCCCAGAACCCCCATCCCCTGGCTCCCCCGCCCGGTCCTCCCGGGCGCTCACCGTTGTGCTCCGCGTACCCCCAGCTGAGCCGCGACATGGTTGGGAGGCGGGAGGGAGGGACAGCAGGGACCGGCAGCAGCCAGCCAGTCGGGGGGCACGGCCCGGGGCCTGCGGGGCCGGCCGTCGGGGGCGCTGCTCGGGCCGGGAACGTGGGCGGCGGCGGGGCGGGCCGGGCAGGCTCGGGCTTCCCGCCGCTGCGCGCGTTTCCGAGTCTGGAGGCAGAGGCGCTGCCCTGGGCTGTCCCGGGACAGTGAGTCACGGCGGTGGGCGGCGCGGAGCCGGCGGCCAAGCCCAGCAGTGACTGAGCCCAGCAGGAAGGGCGCGCCGGGCGGGCCCACGCGTACACCCCCTTTTCCCGGACGTCCCCGCAGCGCTGCGCCCAGGAGGATGCTCCCAGCGCCCCAGCCAGAGGGCTCACCACACCTGGCCGCGCGGACAGGGCTGAGGGCCCCCACCCCTCATCCCGCGCTCTCCGCCGCCCTCTGCAGGTTGTGGCCGGTGCCTTGGTCCCCAAGTTCTGCAGCCCTTTGCCCGCCCCCCCCCCCCCTCTCCCGCAAGAGGGTGAGGAGTCCCCTGGGTGCTGGTGGCCTGCTGGCCTGGCTCCAGGGCTCCTTTCTGCCCCGGAGGGCGGCTGTGCCCACAGGATTGTAATCCCTGTCCCAGCTGAGGCTGAGCGGCGGGTCCATTTGAAATCTCACCCTGAATGTGCAGTGTCACTTGAGGACAGACTAGTGCTAAGAGCTTTTTGATGGCAGGAACCTTCCGGAAGACGGAGGAGCGGATGCCTGAAGATCATCTTTGCCTTCCTCCTGCCGGCCATTGGGGAGCTGCAAACGCCATGCCTGCAGGTCCCAGAAGGCCCCTCTGGCCGCCTGCGTGGGTTAGACACCACCCCGTGGGGAGGGCTGGGTGTTCTGGAGAGCCACCTGACCGCAGGCCGCCTGGCCCCGCCGTCCGGTCCTGCTCAGGGTGCCAGCAGCCTGGCCCCGCCGTCCGGCCCTGCTCAGGGTGCCAGCAGCCTGGCCCCGCCGTCCGGTCCTGCTCAGGGTGCCAGCAGCCTGGCCCTGCCGTCCGGTCCTGCTCAGGGTGCCAGCAGCCTGGCCCCGCCGTCCGGTCCTGCTCAGGGTGGCCAGCAGAGCAGGTTTCCCAGGCGCTGAGCGCGGTAAACTGGGTGCTCCTCCTGCATCAGGAGCCGGGCTCCCCTCGCCCACGCTCCGTGGCACAGTGGGGTGTATTTGTGCCAATATCACCAGAGCCAATAGATCTGATTTATATTCACTTTCACCACAGACGACAATGTGTGTGTGTGTGTGTGTGTGTGTGTGTGTGTATTTAAATACACATGTACAAAAGGACTGTTACCAAAATACACAAAAAACTCTTTTTTAAAAAAAATATATTTTATTGATTTTTTACAGAGAGGAAGAGAGAAGGATAGAGAGTTAGAAACATCGATCAGCTGCCTCCTGCACACCCCCTACTGGGGATGTGCCCGCAACCAAGGTACATGCCCTTGACCGGAATCGAACCTGGGACCCTTGAGTCCGCAGGCCGACGCTCTATCCACTGAGGCAAACCAGTTTCGGCAAAACTCTTAAAACTTATCAATATGAAAGCAAACAACCTGATTTAAAAATGGGTTGAAAACTCGGCAGAGATGTACAAATGGCCAAGAAGCACCTGAAAGATGCTTCACACCTGTGTCCTCAGAGCAAGGAACTGGAACAGCACACCACCCCACACCGAGTCGTGGCGAAAACCCGGAACACGGACAACACCAAGTGCAGGCGCGGATGTGGAGCAACAAGAACTCTCGCTCACTGCTGGTGGGAATGCAAAATGGCGCAGCCTCCTCGGAAGATCGTTTGGTGGTTTCTTACAAAATTAAACATACTCTTCCCATAGGATACAGTAGGCATGTTCCTTGGTATTTACCCAAAGGAGCTAAAAACTTATGTCCACACAAAAGCCTGCACTTGATGTTTATACCAGCTTTATTCATAACTGCCACATCTTCGAAACAACCAAGACGCCCTTCAGTAGGTGAATGGATAAGCAAACGGTGGGAAAATAAATATCCAGACAATGGGATATTGCTCAGCATTAAAAAGAAATGAGCTGTCAAGCCCTGAAAGACATGGAAAAAACGTCAATGCATATCACTAAGTGAAATAAGCCCATCTGAAAAGGCCACTCTATGATTCCACCTCTATGACCCTCTGGAAAAGGCAAAGCCATGGAGACAGAAAGAGATCAGTGGTTGTCAGGGGCCGGGGGGTCAGGAACAGATGGAACACAGGATTTCAGAGCAGAGAAAATAGTCTGTATGATACTGTAATGATGGAGGCATGTCATTATACATTTTCTAAGCCCATAAATGTACAGACCCTGAGAGTGAGCCCTGAGGTAAACTGGACTTTGGTTGATAACGAGGTGTCAATGTAAGTTAATCATTTGTAACTAATGTACCCTTTGGTGAGTGTTGATAATGGAGGAGGCTCTGCGTTCGTAGGGGCAGGAGGTATATGGGAAATGCCTAACACTTTCCACTCAATTTTGGTGTGAACCTAAAGTTACTCTTTAAAAAAAAAAGGTTTGAGAAAAAAACAAAATAAACTCACAAAAAACTAACTGGGTCATATAAAATACACAGCACACACAGGACCTAGCTTGTAGGAGGTCCTATGCCAAATTTGGGACAATTGGCCATCAGAAAGAATCATGCTCGTAGATTATAATCTCCTTCCCTCAAATTACCCATGGGGGCAGGGGGAGAAAGAGCGAGAGAAAAATGCTTCTCTCTGAGAGAATGCTAGCTACTAACTACAAATGGGATGGCAGAATTTTAAAGCCATTTTTGCAAGGCCAATGTAATATCTGGTTCAGGCAAAGATCAGTCATGGGAGCTAGAAGTTCTGGACAAAAGGTGATGGGGGAACAGGATATTTACACAGCCTAGGATTCAGAGACAAAAGATACGTAAAAACCCAACACCATGGGTAAGTCTGAGGTCCTACATTGGGAAAAACAGCGGAAATAGAATCTTCCAGGCAATAGGACACATGTGG
Source organism: Ia io (assembly GCA_025583905.1). Lineage (NCBI taxonomy): Eukaryota > Metazoa > Chordata > Mammalia > Chiroptera > Vespertilionidae > Ia > Ia io. The sequence goes on from JAJQQW010000019.1 coordinate 7,116,825, forward strand.
ACACGACAGCATGTAGGTGGTCTCCCGGAACAGATGTTAATGTTTGTCTGTGCGGTGATGTGGTGGGAAGACTGAAGATGAAGGCTGATGCCGTGGGGCTAAAGCCCCTGCTGCCTGCAACGGACTCTCACATGTCTTGGTCAGTAATTGGTGGATCCAGCTGAAGGATGTGTGGGTGCTCATGAGACTATTCTTTCCATTTTTCTGTACGTGCTAAAATTAAAAAAAAAATTGGAGTCAATGAACCCATTAACTTGCTAATTAACCCTTTACAATGATTTGTGGATGTTTTCCTTAATAAAGAGCCTCTGTCTCCAGGTTCACGACCGTCAAGTACAAATAAGTGGAAGATTAATACTGACCAGTAAACCCAGGAATCCTGACCAAGGCCATGGTCATCATCTCCACCTCACTCTTGAACCAACTGGATCCAGTCTAGCCTTCCCTGCAGCAACCACTCTTAGTAGGCTCTTCAAGGCGTCAACACCTTATGTTCCGAGCAGCACTCGGAAGTGATAACCCTAGCCATAGAGATACTTAGGGAAGTGTAGTAACATACCAAGGGAAAATCAAAATGATGTTGTCGGCACTGGATGAATTGATACTATTTTATTAGGACATATGCACAGACTCTCTGAGATACACATTTTCCCACGCACTCTTTTTAGAAAGCCTAAATGTGAACCCAAGTGGCTGTTTCCATCTGGTTTTACTGGGCAGGAAAGCCAGGAGCAAGATTCCTGTTACAAAGAGGCCAGCTCCCAGTGGGACACAGCCCCAGCGTGCAGTCCCAAGTCCAAGGTACTCTCCAGCAGAGCCCATGCCCACCTCCATTGCACCGTGATTTGAGCAGCTGGGTCTTATTAACCACAGGAATGTTTTATCGTTGCTTATCTGTGGAGAGTGTTGATTTTATGGAGCTGGCACTCTATGGAGTTTCGATTTCCTTACCTCCCATTCCTAAGGTTGCCCTGCAGTGGAGGGTGTACAGTGTGAGGTGCCCAGGAGAGACCTTGCCAGGAGATTGCCCAGAGCCCACGGGCACCGAGGTTCATGCTGGCCCAGGTTCATGCCAGAGGGAGAATTCTCCAGTGAATCACGGCTCGGGCCACTTCTCAGATTCCAGCTTTCAGAAACTAGAGGCAGAAGTTTTGTCCTCTGTTGTCAGACAAGAATAAGTTGCTAAAACCCTACTTTCTACATTTCTGGTCTTCTGCTTCCTCTCACAGTTTTCTAATAATTTATCCATATCCTATTTTGAGTGTTTCATATCTTATTTGAGCACATCACAAGAGTAAAGTCTGAAAAAGAGAACTAAGATTATTTAAAAGTAAGTGAAGCTGTATAGACATTAGATCAATGCTGACATGTCCAGATAATTGAGCTTAAAATAACCCAGCTATCAAAGAATTTAGCTAATGGTTCCTTGGCTTGCAATAAGTAAGTCAATGTCCCTCTACTGGTGCACTGTCTTATTCCCCAAGAACACAAAGGGGATGCCCTCAAAGATCTATGTAAAAGGACGCTCATCACAATGCATTTATAGCAGAAAAAAATCTAGAGACAGAAATGCTAATGAGGAGTTGGAATAACTTATTGTATATTCAAAAGATGTAATTTTAGACACATTAAGTATTACATTTAAAATATACTTAACATGTATGTTTATATTTATAGATTATAAACTTTTATCTAGAGAGATACTCTGATTTTTTTCATTAACAATATGTGTATTTGCTTAGAAAAAAGGCTGAAAATGTATTTTAAAAAATGAGTGCTGGAATCTATTCATTGCCCAAAAACATTTATGCTGACAGTTTTGGGCACCGGGGACGGAGCAGCTGCTGAGCCAGCCCCTCAGGGCATCTCCTTCCTCACTGAAGGGACTGGCAGAGCGACAGTGTGTGACTTCTGAGTCCGGGTCACGAGAGACATTGCAGTGTCTGCCTTTGTCTCTTGGACCCCTCTGTCTGGGGGACCATCAGCTTCCTCCTCATGGGGACACTCAGACCTGCGGAGATGTCCTCCTGGAGAGGATCCAGGGTACCTGAAACCTCATGAAAGACCTGCGCCAGACACATCCAGCCATGCCCCCCACAAAGTCCACCCCCACTGAAATGTGAGATAATAAGTGAGGACTCTTGTTTTGAGCAACTAAATTTTGGGGTGGTTTGTTATGCTCTAGAAAACAAAGACATCTGCAAACAAAACCAGATAAAAAGCTCTGCCTTTATGGAGAAGACAGATAATAAGCAGGATAAACTATATAGTATATCGAATAACGGCACAGCAGAGAAGAGGGCCCCTGATTGTACAGAGGTGGTCAGAGGCCTCTCTGAGAAGACACCATTTGAAATAAGACCTGAGAGGTGAGGGAGGAGCTTAGCAGACATGTAGGGGCATGATTCCAGGTGGTGAGAAAGCAGTGTTGGTCAGGGGGTCCCAGAGCCGGGCAGAGGCCCTAGTAAGTGCTCTGGCTTTTACTTTGGGTGATGTGGGGACATCGGGAGTTTGGAGCTGAGGGATGGCATTATCTGATCACCGTTTCAGCAGGATTCCTCTGGGCTGGGTAGAGATTAAAGCAGGGGGAAGCAGTCAGGAAGCTGTGATAATACCCAGGTGAGACAGATGATGGGAGCTAGAGCAGAACCCACTCATCACTGTGTGCACTTCCTTATGCTTTTCTCAATTTCCCAAATGTCTACAACGACTCTGCATGATGGTCTAATAGGAAAGGAAAAAAATAAGTTTCTAAGGAGCCCAACGTTTGTTTTTTGTTGTATTTTTCATAGTATAGACAGCCATGTAATCCCAAATTCCAGCACAATGGAGCTGTTCTAAAACAACACAAAGAAGAGAGTAAACTGTTGACTGTTGTCTGTGCAGACAACGATTTCAAATGAAAAACGGAATCACTATTGAGCTTTAGACAGCCTGAGTGTTTGCTTATCAATTGAACTTGGTCATTACAAAGCACAGCATCCTTTCTTTTTCTTTAAACACCGCTGGAATTCAGTGTCAAATTCTGATTTAGTAACACACGTCCTTCTTTGCCCTTGCCAGTCTTCTGGGTTTTAAACATGCCCCTGCTGTCACAATTCCTGTCGTTTTACACTATTACTTGCATTTTAACCAAGAACCATAAAATCCGCGGAAGGACTTCTTGTACCTTCGGCTGTTTTTTGGCCTCTGTGATATACGCACTGCACCCTTCTCAACCTCCGGCTATTTGCTATGTTCAGGTTTGGGATTTCTAGGCGTCTGGCCAGATTACTCTGGATAAAGCCTGCTTCCTGACGTTGAACACAGATTTGTGGAGCGGAGATAAAAAGAAGCGCTCCTCTAGGGGTTGCTCACCAGATGACAGAGCTTCGAAGCCGTTTTCCGGGCACTGGCTACAATCGCTGCTTTTTCCACTTCAGGGCATTTGGTCACTGAGCGAATGTGAAGTCCCAGCTCCCGGGCGCTGCGCTGCGCTGCGGGCCGTGGGTGGGCAAAGGGGACAGGGGGACCGATGGCGGGCGGGCAGACACACGGGCGGTGGGGCAGGAGCTACAGGCACGCCGAGTGGCCCGCTGAAGCCTGCGCCCCGTCCGCCGAGGCGGCATCCCGCGGCCAGAGCCCGGCAGGAACGCCACCTGTGCGCCGGGACACCGGGCTGTCCAGGCCGTCCAGGCCGTCCAAAGGAGGCAGCCAAACACGTGACACCGTGTGAACTGAGGCTCGCCGGAGGGACGCTCGGGAAGCTGGGGCTACCTTCCAGGACAGAGAGCCTGAGGTCAGATCGGGGTGGGGGGTGCACGCGGGCGCCGGAGGGCAGGCGTGCGTCCGCGGCGTTGTTGAAGCTCCCGACACCCTCCTGGCAACATCTTCCTGTGGCCTGCGCCCTGCCTGGCCCCACGCGCGGCTGTGAAGCAAGGACACCGCTGAGGAAAGGACTTGGGCTCCTCGCGCGTGGACGCCAGCCGGGGTGCGCGCGCCCCCTCCTGGGACCGAAGGCAGAGGCCAAGGGCGACCGCTCGGATGACGTCCTCTCGGTTCAGTGACCAACGGTGTTTGCTAAACCACAACCCCGCCTAGACCGGGGACGCTGGGGACCGGAGCTCCAGTAGAGGGCGGGGCTTCTCGCGGAGGGCGGGGCTTCCCGCGGAGGGCGGGGCGTCGCTGCGCTCAGATACTGTGCCCAGAAACGGAGCCCTGTGGGCGGGGCTATGCCAGGGGCGGGAACCTGCTCAAGGGCGGAACTACGTCCAGTACGTTCGGTGGGCGGGGCTTTGTGTGGGTACAACCTCAGTGAGTGGGGGCTACGTTCTGTGGGCGGGGCTTGCCTCTGAGTTCTGGCCGAGTCGCGAATCGACCTTCGCTTTGTGGGCGGGGCTCTGCTCGGTGGGCGGAACCGCGGCCTAGGAGAGGAAGTTTAATTGGCTGCCTCCCCCGGAACTTCCTGGATCCTGCGCGTGCCTGAGGCGTCACCGGAGCTGGAGTAGCAAGCGGCAACGCGAGGGTGTGAGAGGTCGGCCTGGTGAGAGGTTGGTGGGGCGCTTGGGGCTGGGGCCGGGCTGGCGCCGGGCTGGCGGGCCTCGCGCCGCAGTGGCCGGCCCGGGTCCGCCGCCCGTCCCCGCGCCGGGCCTCAGCCCTGGGCCGGGGCCAGCCTCTGGGTTTGTCTGGCGTCATGGTTCCCACGCGGTTGTCAGGGGTATTCCCTGTCCCCCCAGCTAGGATCTTGCCTTCCCCATGAACCTGCCTGTGACGGCCTGTATGTTTCAGGTGTGTCATTCTGTGCCACACCTGGTACATGGAAGTAATTGATGAATGAGTGCTAGAGTGGTTGGAGTTTGGTTACTATTGGAAGGATTTTAGGTCACTGAACCTGGGGAAACTTATGTGTATTTTCGTTTTCTTCTGTAATAATGTCTTTTCTGTAGTGTTGTTAACATGAAAAGACATTCAGACCTGTAAAGAATTATTGTGAGTTTTTTGAGCCAAACTCGACATATGCCGGGAAGCAGAATCTCAATGGATTGAGATAATGCCCCGGAGAATGGCGGTTACATCTGTGTTTATACACTGCCATCAAAGGAGGGACGTAGGTGGGTTAGGTGAAATCCATTGGTGAGAGACTGGAGAGGCGGGAGAAAGCAAAGCGGGGGGAACCCCTGGGGTTGGATAAAAGGTAAAATGATGGACACACACTTAGGGGGTGCAGGAACAATTAACACGATAACAATGAAGGGATTTGTGGCCTCTGTCCTGGCGCCCAGCACATTAGGTTTTGCCCTGAAAAGGGGTCAGCACATTAGGTTGTGCCCTGAAAAGGGGTCCAGAGAAAGGAAGTTACCAGTCACCCAGACATTTCAAGGGTACGTTATTACAGATGCAAAAAGACAGATGGGCTCCGTTAAGGTAAAGGTTGACCTTGTCAGGGAAGATACCGTTCTAGGAGGTAACTGCCCACCATCACTGCCTTTAGTTCAGTTTAATTTCAGGCCATCCTTGTGGCGACTTTAGGTCTGAGTTTGCAAGACGGCCACTCAGGCCCCCCCTGAGCTGTCAGGTCAGCATGTGGCCCCTTTCCTCCACAGTGTCATTATTTTTAGGTATTAACTTGAGGGTGGAAAGGGTGGCTGTTACGTAGTTGCGGACTTGGAGGATGTAAACTTCAGTCGAGAGATACAATGTGAGCAGAGGGAAGGAAGCAGGAATGTGCAGGTGTCTTCAGAGAACAACGTGCAGCGGTGGGTGCCTGGGAGGTGGAGGAGAGTGACAGATGTGTCTGGGTCCCGGGTCCCAGCAGCTGCCACAGAGCACATTGCTCCTTGTGCCTTCACAGGCTTTTTGCATTAGCATGTTCATTTCATAGACTCTTCAGGGTAGACTTGGGTGCACGTGGCTCATGCCAAGGGCCGACAGTCTTTCTGTAAAGGGCCAGATAGTAAATACTTTAGGCTTTGTGGACCACAGTTATAGCAGGAAAGCACCCATAAGACAATACATAGTTGAATGGACATAGCTCTGTTCTAATAAAACTTTATTTACAAAGAAGGTGTCTGACCTGATTTGGCCCATGGGTATTGTTTGCTAAAGCCCATGATCTAACCAAATCTAGGGACTAGCAGTAACCCAGTAAATATTACATCATACTTTTGTATTGCATTTTCATTTATACAGGGTTGGGCAAACGTAGTTGTATGTATGGAAAGTAATACAATAATCTATAACCGTGGTCAGCAAACTGCGGCTCGCGAGCCACATGCGGCTCTTTGGCCCCTTGAGTGTGGCTCTTCCACAAAATACCATGGCCTGGGCGAGTCTATTTTGAAGAAGTGGCGTTAGAAGTTTAAGTTTAAAAAATTTGGCTCTCAAAAGAAATTTCAATCATTGTACTGTTGATATTTGGCTCTGTTGACTAATGAGTTTGCCAACCACTGATCTATAATAATAAAAGGGTAATATGCTAATTAGACCAGATGTCATTCCAGAAGTCTTTCCTGACGTAGCTGGGGATGGAGGGAAGCCGCACTTGTCCCAGGTGCTAGCCGGTGGCCAGAGCAAAGCCCGGGTCCTGGGTGCCAGAGGGAAGCCAGTGCCGGCAGCTGGGGGAAAGAAGGGCTACTCTTGCGTGAATTTTCATGCATCGGGCCTCTAGTCCTATATAATAAAAGCCTAATATGCTAAGTGTCCGGTCGGCCATTCAACCTATTAAAGTATAATATGCTAATGATATGCTAAGGCTGCTTAACCGCTTGCTATGACATACACTGATCACCAGGGGGCAGACAGTTAACCAGTTGACCAGTTGCTGTGACATGCACTGACCACCAGGGGGCAGACACTCCAGCAGGTAGGTTAGCTGGCTGCTGGGGTCTGGCTGATCGGGACTGAGCGAGACGGGCCAGACGTGCCCTGGAGCCCTCTCACGTCCCTCCCCGGCCTGATAGTGCACTGGTGGGGTCCCTCAGCCTGGCCTGAGCCCTCTCACAATCTGGGACCCCTCGGGGATGTCAGAGAGCCGGTTTCAGCCCAATCCCACAGGCCAGGCTGAGGGACCCCACTGGTGCACGAATTTGTGCACTGAGTCTCTAGTTAATCCTATATAATAAAACCCTAATATGCAAATCAATCGAACGGCGGAACTACCAGTTGCTATGACACACACTGACCACCAGGGGACAGATGCTCAATGCAGGAGCTGCCCCCTGGTGGTCAGTGCGCTCCAGAAGCCAGGCTCACGGCTGGCGAGCGCAGCGGCAGTGAAGGGAGCCTCACCCACCTCTGCTGCAGGCAGACGGTAAGGAGTGAGGGGTCCTGGACTGCAAGAGCCCCGGACTGCGAGAGGGATGTCTGACTGCCGGTTTAGGCCCGATCCCCTTGGGCTTAAGCCGGCAGGCGGACATCCCCCGAAGGGTCCCAGACTGCAAAAGGGTGCCGGCTGGGCTGAGGGACCCCCGCCCCCACACACACACACAGTGCACGAGTTTTGTGCACCGGGCCTCTAGTAAATAATAATACAAGAACAAACTTCCACGTACTCACAACTGTAAACCTACTTTTGCCCACTCTGGACAGGAGTGGCCATATGCCACCATTAGCTCTGCGTGGCATTCCCTGATTACTACCGCTGTGACAGTGGGCACATTAACTTCCCTTTGAATGGGGATAAATAGTACCTTCCACAAAGTGTTGTGAGGAGGAAATTAATCAAAGTACATAAAACGAAGGCATAGTACTTGTACACATAGTAAAAGTTCAGTAAGTCTTAACTATTAATATTTTAAAAATTGTTCCTCACGTGCATTGTTAAAGAGATTGGAGAGATGTGTCTAAGGTAGAACTTACAGGCTTAGTTGGTGTTCAGCTATAGAACAAAGAGTATCTGAAGTTTCAAGGCAAGAGCCATCTACAGTGAGGTGACCTGACAGACATGAAAGTAATTTAAGGGAGGCGGAGTAGGAAGTACAGGATTAAGTTCTGATTTTGAGGATGGGCACACAGGAGAGGACATGGGCATGAAAAGAAGGAAGGAGTCCGTCCTAGGATATGGCACCAGAGTGGTACAGTAGCATGTGAACCAGCAGGGTGGGTAGTGATGGTTAACATGGTGGGCTGCTGCAGGAAGCTGAAAAAGGAACTGTGTTGATATTAATGTTGATTCAACCAGCAGAAGTGAATGTGGCACCTCCTGTCGGCCAGGTGCTATAAATGCAGAAAAGAATTAGATACCTACTCTGCACTCCCAACAGCAGGAAATCTAAAGGCAGCTGAAGACATGGAAGTAATTTAATACATGCAGCAACTTAAAAAATAACCAGCATTAAGGTGGAATTTCTTAGATTTAATTGGTACCTGCACTCTAAAAACTTAATTGATTTACAGTCATAAATGTGGGCAGCTTAATTGAGCTCCTTTTCTTTCTTTTCTAGACAATGGCCAAGAACAAATGGAAAGGGCAGAAGCCCAGGAATGTGTTTCACATAGCCAGCCAAAAAAACTTCAAGGGGAAAAGTAAAGCAAAACCCGTTACCACGAATCTTAAGAAGGTGAGCATTAAGCACCCAGCTTCCTTGTTTACAAGCAAAGCATGAAGGTAAAGCTAACGAGAAACCGAATGCTTTTATTTAAAACAGGTTCTTAGCCTTCCCTACAAGGGCAGAAGGATTTTAAACATTTGTTTAAAAAAATCCAAATGTACAAAACGAAAAAAAATTAACTGCAAACCATTGAGACTCCCAAGTAACAGTTTGATAGCTTTATCGGCTCTCAGAAATCCCCGTGTCAGAACCAGTCCTCTCTGACCTCAGGCATATTCAAGAACCTGTCAAGTGAAAATACCATACTGTGTTCCTTAAAATGCAAAATGTGAAAAGTTTATCTTTTTTGTTTTTACTTCAAAATATTTGGGAAATAGGAAATTTATTCAAGATATATAGCAGAGTCCTGCAGAAAATGTTTTCAAGTTGAAGTAGTATGTGGCATCAGCTCTCTGGGACTTAGTAAATATCATGATAGCGCACAGAAATGTAACATTTTATTTTTCAGTTTTCATGAACTAGTTGAGGTCAGCTTTTGATCAAACGACTTTATGACTTTGGAAATGCTATAAAGGAAATAAGGCTGGTGATATGACAGGGATTTTGGAGTGACAATTTCACATGGAATTGTCTTCAGTTGACAGGGGCCCAGACCTGAGTGAGAAGGAGCTAGTAGTGATGCACAGAGCGGGGAGGCACCGGGAGCAGCGTGTCCCAGGCAGAGAGCTGCCAAGGCCCAGGTGGTGCTTCCTCAGGTGGCAGCACCGGAGCCTCCTGTGCTGGAGGAAGTGTCCCAGAGGGAGGCGTGTGGGTTGGCAGCCTGGTCGTGTAGTTTTCTCAGAAAATAGCCTGACTTACCAGAGGACGGTGGGCGGCCAGGTACCGTGCAAATGGTCAGAAGTTTGTGGCCATGGATTTAAAATGAAGCCATTCACCCAGCTACGATTTTCTAGGGCTTTGGATTTAGGCTCAGCAGTCTGATCAGTGAGTGTAACTGGCTTGCAGGCAAGTATGATATGGGAGAGAGGAAAGTTCAGTGGTTGAGGAAATAATGGTCTTGGGTCTCTGCTGGCTGAGGTAGTGCAGGAACGTGAAATAATGGACGCGGAGGCTGCAGTGAGATGTGAGAATCCTGACTAAACTGTATGTGGACAGATGAGGACCTGCAGACAAGGCCACAGCATTAGGTTGTTGGTGAAGCCCCAAGCAGTGACGCCAGGCCTGAAGCTTAGTGAGCTGAGGCTGGACATCTTTCATGGAGCAAGTGGTCCTGGTGTTGTCAGGTGTGACCGTGGGGAGGGTGGGGCCAGCATGTCCCAGGGCATAAGGTTTAGAGGAAGAATAGGACCTCCACCCCATCGTTCAGATTCAAGATGGGGGCTGCCGGATGGCTGGGCCAGAAAGTGAGGGAGGCTGAGGCCCTGTTAGCAGGACAGGAGCATGGGATGCGGGCTCCCGCCTCATTGGCGAGAGATAACAGCTGGGCCATCTGGTCCACGCACTGGCCTGCCTACACAGGTGAAGTCAAGATAGGGGATGTTCCACATACGTGTCCTTCTTAAAAAACGAACCTTTTGTCCAACATTGCCCAATAAGACGGAGAGTTTTAGTGTGAAGCTTGCCTAGAAACTGGTACAATTGTCTTAAGAATTTAGGTTTAACAAGGTTAAATGAAGGTTGAGTATATTTTATCCTTAAGGGTTATGAGGTCATGGATTAATGTTCTTTTCCTTTTTTAAAAAGATAAACATTGTGAATGCTGAAAAAGTTAAAAGAATGAATGAAGCTTTTGTGGACATACAGAAGGAGCTTGCTCACTTCTCTCAAGGCCTTTCCCTTGAGCCTCTGCAGAAACAGCTGGTGCGTAGAGCATTTCCTTTTAATAAACTGGAGGCTAATAAATTAACCCCCAAATTTCCACAGCCTGTAAGTCGAATGTGATCTTTAAGTACTTGGCTCTCTGGTGTACATGGCTGTGCTGTATGTGTAGCACATTCATGAACATTGTGAACATGAGAACTTACCATGCTTCCAAAGGCATGAGTGGAAATTAAGTTGGGTACTTGCTGACATAGGTAATTTGTGCACTACTGTTACCTAACGTTTACACTGAACACTTCCCTCCCTCCAGGCTCTTCATCCGCCTCCAGAAAACAGACCAGTGAATGTTGACGAAGCTACGAGATTAATGGCTCAGTTGTAATGTACCTGGTGATGCATCAGATTCCCCCAAAGACCAATAAATTAAATGCTCTATACAACTTTATTTTTAAAAATCTTGTTAATGTACAGGCATTGGCACATTTTAAAAACAAACTACATAAACAGCCCTCTCCTATAATCCAGGAAAGTGGAATGTCAGGAGTCAGCAAACGTGGTGAACTTAAAGTGCTAGAACGAAGGCACTTCACAAACTCTTCACGGGAAGTGACCGCGGCCTCTCGGACACCTTCACTTCATACGTGGCAGTGACTGTCAGGATTGGAGCGCAGAAATATGGACAGTTTTGTGGCAGTAAAAGCGGAAAACAAATACTAGTAAGTGATGAGCCCTTGGCCATTTTGGTTTTTGATGACCTTTAACCTTTTAACTTTCCTCTCATAAGAGTAAAACAGGAGTTAGAATTGGAAGGGAAGTTGAAGTCCCAGAATGTAGTCACTCTAGGGGCTTTGGAGCCCTGTTTCCACAGTTGACGTTTTGTGAAGTCAGAGAGCAAGAGTTAGGGAAGAAGACGTCAGAATCAGCGACCTAAACAGGTGTTACTTCATTATAAATGCTCAGGTTATTAGCACGTCTACAAGGTTTCAGTTAGAGGTAGATAACTGTCCCAGGTTTCCAAGGAGTCTAATAATTTAGTATCTGGACATCAAACAGGTCACACACTCCTTCACTGTCATCTAAATTAAAGTTGTAGTCGTCCGCGGGGGTGGGGGAGAGCCGCAGGAGAGGAAACACTGCAAGCAAAGCACAGGTTCAAGGTTAATGCGGCTTCACACACTCAAAAGGCCCATCCGTTAAATTACCATTTCTATGTAGAAAAGCAATGATCAAATTAATGACTTGTGTTTACTGTGCATATTGAAAGATTCTCGTTTTAAGACTGTACATGGACTATAGGTATAAGCTTGAGAAATGGGTTGTTGAGTCTAACAGACTTCAGTTTAGATGACATGGCCATGGTCAGGAGCAGTGTGGTGGCTTCATGTTGGCGTATGAGTGACTGAGAGCTTTACTGGCCTTAGCCAGATTCTTGTGGAGTGAAAGAACTCGTGTGCCAGCGCCTAGGAAGTCTACTCAGTGCAGGCAAGTGTCCCCTGAGGAGAGTCCCCTTGAGAAGCAGGCACAGACCGATGGGGCCAGACTTCCAGGATCTACTCACCAGTGTTACTGAAGGAGAATTTTCAAACTTGCCACAAGGCACTAAGTACTTAATCAATCCTGTGCCACCTGTAAGTTCCAGGGAAGCAGTTCTGCCTGAGGGAGGTATACAACTTTAAGCTGCTTACCATCAGAAGACATCAGCTCATCAATGATATCTCCAGTAACAGATCCTGTGGGAAGAGAAACGTGATCGCGCTGTGACATCTCTGCAGTGGGGGCAGCCGGCTCTCCCGGGCACAGCACATTGAACACGGGAGTCCGCATCAGCCCCTCGACTCAGTCCCCGTGAAGGACTAGAACGCATGGAACGATGTGTCCATTCGCACCTACAAGTTTCACTTGTAAATTTCTAAACTCAAGTAACCCCAAAGCCGCCGCCGCCTCCCACAGCGGACTCCTGGCCTTTAGCCAGTAAAGCGCCATCCCTTTCCGTTCCACACGTCAGACGGGACTTACTTTGTCTAAACAATATTTCTTGCGTGTTCGTTCTTTCTCTCATGCACCCACTGCCATCACCCTCCTGTGGCCTAAATGCTCTCACAGCTGCACAACGGCACTGCCCTCTGCTTCCCAGGCGTCTCCTCCCAGTCACGTCCCGGCACTCAGCGCGCTGTGTGGTCCTCCACGGCCACCTCCCGGTCACAGAACGTCACTGGCTATCCGCTAGTCCTCACTCAGTCTGTCAACCCTCTTCAACCCGGCCCCCAAGCTACCTTTCTTACTACTTCCTGTACAAACCATCTACAGAAACTAACCGCTCAGACTTGAATGATTGGTGAAGCCGGTGGACTGGGTCTGAGCTGACCCTTACAGAGCTTGCCTGCTTTCTTCCCACTAGGTCATACTCGGAGGACAGGCATCCCCACACCTGATGGTAGCAATACGGGGACCACAGGATGGAGGGGGCAGGACACGACCCTGAGGCGCTCTGTGCGTGGTCAGACCTTTCTTCACAGCCTCACCAGGCCCCACCGAGAGCAACCTGGGCAGCAGACTCCCGCCCTGTCTTGGGAGGGACCAGCTTGAATGACCTGCAGCACTGCGTCTAGACGGGCGTGACCGTCATCCCTGAGCCAGTCCGCATTCCAGACACAGGCACCGCAGTGAGGACCGAGGACAAGGGGTCTCTGCGCGCCACAGCCCGACTCGGCAAAGGCAGCCAGGGGCGGCAGTAACCTGTCCTGAGTGCCCGGAGATCACCTTACAAAGCAAACCTCGGAGAAGAGCAGACGTGCACGAGGCAGCAGAGGCGCAATGGAATCCTAAAGAAAACTGCACTCAGACAGTAAACATCGCTGAGCGTGCAGGGCTCCATACAGTTTCAGCCACACCGCACCCACCCACTGTATGTTTCTGGATATAAATCAGATCGTGTGTGTAAGATATATCTTCAGAAACAAATCCACAATAACATATTAAAATACTTACATGATAATACACATAATTATAACCAAACATAATAAATAGTATAAAAAGACAGGATGTTTCTCATAAACCTGTCCCGGCGCTGGACACAGACACTGCCTCACTTTGCTGATTAAGCTAAGCTTCCTGTTTCCCTCCTGCATCAGGTGACGGTCACTAGGCCAGACACATTTAGAAAAGCTCCCCTTCCTAAGATGGAGGCTCTGGGCCCACCTGAAGCCGAGTCTCTGGCCGGGTCGTGCTCGAGGCCAGGGGTCCTCTCAGAGGCGGGCGGCCCTGGGGGGCTCGGCGGGGTAGGTCTGGGCTTGTGCGTAGTCCGGGGAGTTGAAGGCTGAGAGGGGGGCTGCGTGAGGTCGTCCGGTGGGGGAACAGGGAAAACCACAGGCTGAGACGAACTGGACTCTTTATTTATCAGCAGCACGTGGATGGGGCCCGAGTGACTCTTCAGGTTGATCTGGTACTTCTTCTGTCCATTCTGACCCTTTGAAGTTGTTAGGTGAAACAAATTGAAAATGAGATAAAGCTACTAGGGAGTAACTAAATCCACACAACAAAACAGAGGCAGTCGGTCAAGACACTGAGTGGAGACCACGAGCAGGACAGGGAATGGAGGCTCTAAGCCCCTGCCCCTTAAAGTAAGCTTTTCTCAAAAATACGAGTTCCAAAATCTCAGTCGTAGACTTCTGGCAGACTTCCCTTTTGACGTCATGGTTGCTCACATTCTCTGTGTGGACTCCCTCCCGGGCGTGGGCTAGCACACGGCCCCTCCGCTGCCGTCTATCTCCGGCAGCAAGCACACAACCCCGGACGTCTCCTAGAGGCGGGTGCAACGTCCCTGCTTTCCAAGTCACCCAGATCCCGAGGCTGCGGAGTCCGTTATGTGAGCCCCTAGGGTGGCGGGGCAGGCCGTGGTGACAGCGGCCACCTTTGTCTGCCCCTTCTCTGGTTGCTACAGCTTTCAAATGAGTTTTAGAACTCGGGATCCCAAACTAAATTCATGAAACTTGGACGTAGCAAAGAGTTAATACATATATGACTCAATGAGCCAGACGTGTTAAAATGACCCAATTTAAAACAATGTATTATTGTTGATATTTCAATTGAACTTCCACAGACAGGACTGGTACATGGGTTGCAGATACAGCCAAACTGATGCTTTGAGATTATTGACTATATCATGACTCATGAAATCAAATTTAAAAAAATAAAATGCTACATAATTCATTCAGTCATGTCTCCAATTTTACCAAAGGACTGAAGACATCCAGATTCAGTATCAAGACGCTGGCACTGACGCCTGAGAGTTCACAGTGAGCTCATGCGCGGAGGCAGAGCCAGCGGGTCCGCTCTGACCAGCCCCACCTACCATCTCGGGAAGAGGGACCTCCAGCTGTGTGCCAGCAGGTGCTTGGATGGCCAACAGTGTGTCACCTGTCAGGAAACAGAAGTTTCAATTTTAGGAAATAGAGTGGCAAGTGGGTGGGCCCTGGAGACAGAGGCTTGGGTTCGAATCCCAGGCTCGGGCGTGGCTTTGCTTCTTCCTCTGTAGAGCAGGGACTAACCCTACAGGGTTGTGCTGAGAACGGAGGTCACAGATGTAGGAGATCTCAGGTCAGGGCAACACGCAGCCTTAGATCACTCTCATGAACAAGCTCAGCTCCAGTCAATCTTGTTGAATCTGAGACACTGACAGCTTTTCAACATCAACTAAATCTCACTGTTTACTTGAAATAGCTAAGATATTGTAATGATCGGGACACCAGAGACGGTGCGACACACTGAACTCTGGAGCGTGAGTGAGCTCACTTGTGAAGCCCAATCCTGCCCTCTCTGTGGAAGACTAAGCCTCCGGGTGGTGGCCACGTGCAGCGACAGCCACACCTGCCTGCAGTCAGTGACAGGCTGTCCTCGTTACAGGCATGATTACCGAGATGTGTGTGCACAGCCCCACCCTGGTCACTATTCATCGCTTATGTGGTCATTTCCAGAGTCACACGAGGTGGGTGGGCTGGGAAGCCGGTTTTCCTCATATGAGCACATCCTGCTTCCTCTGAGCTGTGCCCACACACTCGCTGCAGTTTCACGGACAGAGCAATGAGCACCAAGTTCAAGTTGGTCCCTGACTGCGACTGTCATTTAGCCCCAATCTGACAGACCTGCCCCTCCCACCCAGTTTACCGCCAGCAATGCAGACAGCGACGTGAGCGGGAATAGTGGTCACTGTCACGGAACAGAAATGTGAGGGGCTGTGAGCCCAGCGCACTGCAGAACGAGACGGGAACCCACTCCTGACCCTGGCCCGGTGAACCCCGGATTCCGAGTCTCCGCAGCAGTGGTCGATCAGAGGCAGCACCAACTCACCGTGGAAGCAATTGCAGATGTCCTCGTGAGTCACGTAGGAAAACGTACGTCGCAGGAGTTAAGGAACATGTTTGCATCAAGCTCTAGGCATTTCCATTAACAAACCAGAGGCCTAAACAAACAACATGAGCGAGTGCTTGCGGGGCTGCCGCACACAGAGGAGAAAAGCCGAAGTCTCAGCCTGCAGAAGCAGAGACGACCAGCAAAAGCGCCTGGAGGGCCCGGCTGCTCTGGGTTCTGTGGCCGCGGACCCTCGGGACAGACAGAAACCTCTTCCTCCGGAGCCGGGCGCTGGCGGCAAAGCAGATGCCACAACCACAGAGGCCTCCATACCCACAACCTTCCTGGGCCATAGTTTGGGTCCTGGGAGTAGCTGGAACCTTGGAAAGCCGCGCAGCAAAGTCCAAGGTCAGCCAGTTCAATGGGTTTGGAATCTTGGGGCTCCACAGGGCACAGCTTGGAACCCCAAGTTCTCGCACTGAAGGAGCTCTGACCAACAGAGAAAGTGACACGTGAGCTCATGGACCTGTGCACCCAGGACGAGATGACAGGAGCCTCCCTGACCTCAGGTAGGTCAAAGTTCACGAGGCACGAGGGGAAATGTCCCAGAGAGCAAAGGGGCACTCGCATATCCAGGCACCACAGACATGTGAGGGGACAGTGATGCGGAAACGTGGGGTGTACCCCTCTTCCTTCTAATCTGCCAGATGCACCAGCCTGGGACCCACCCTCTGGGAGGCTCCCCCGCTGAGTCAGGATCAGGGGAAAGTATCCCGGGTTGTCCAACCCACATGAACTTCTCAAAGCTCTGAGCGCTGCTGGATGTTCACCCCTCCAGAGCACGGAACATAGGGGCAAGGGCCACGAAATCATCTGGTCTGGCTCTGCCAAGGCATTAGGGGTGAGTTAATTAAACATGTGACCAAATATAGCAGGCTAATTGTTAAGTTGATAAATCTGTATGGCCCAAGAATGATGTTATAAATATCCAACTGGCCCTTGGCAGAAAAAAAGGCTCCCCACCCAATTTACAATAACCTACGCACTTCACAATGGTGTCTACAATTCACACAGCCCGAGCATTTGGCCTGTATATCACAGTCCAGCAATGGGTAGATGGAAAGTAGACGAAATTTCTTTTCTCAATGAGACACAGGAATGATGGTACTAGACAGACTCTGTAACTTAAAAAGGCAAAATTTTTAAATTGTTAGAAACATAAAATTGAAATGTTACATTTACGTCCTAAAGTTAAATCTCTCAACACAGTGAACAAAGCACCCGACTCCTGGCTGGGAGAACGTCAGGCAGCACATCCTCCCCAGCTGGACCTGCTCCTGTACCTCCCCCTCCCCAGCTGGACCTGCCCCTATACCTCACTCTCCCCAGCTGGACGTGCCCCTGTACCTCCCCCTCCCCAGCTGGACCTCCCCTCTCCCCCCCAGCTGGACGTGCCCCTGTACCTCCCCCCCCAGCTGGACCTGCCCCTATACCTCACTCTCCCCAGCTGGACCTGCTCCTGTACCTCCCCCTCCCCAGCTGGACCTGCCCCTATACCTCACTCTCCCCAGCTGGACGTGCCCCTGTACCTCCCCCTCCCCAGCTGGACCTGCCCCTGTAACTCACCCTCTCTAGATGGATCTGCCCCTGTACCTCACCCTCCCCAGCTGGACGTGCCCCTGTACCTCCCCCTCCCCAGCTGGACCTGCCCCTATACCTCACTCTCCCCAGCTGGACGTGCCCCTGTACCTCACCCTCCCCAGCTGGACCTGCCCCTGTAACTCACCCTCTCCAGATGGATCTGCCCCTGTACCTCCCCCTCCCCAGCTGGACGTGCCCCTGTACCTCCCCCTCCCCAGCTGGACCTGCCCCTATACCTCACTCTCCCCAGCTGGACGTGCCCCTGTACCTCACCCTCCCCAGCTGGACCCCCCTCTCACCCTCTCCAGATGGATCTGCCCCTGTACCTCCCCCTCCCCAGCTGGACGTGCCCCTGTACCTCCCCCTCCCCAGCTGGACCCCTGTACCTTCCCCTCCCCAGCTGGACGTGCCCCTGTACCTCCCCCTCCCCAGCTGGACCTGCCCCTGTAACTCACCCTCTCCCAGATGGATCTGCCCCTGTACCTCACCCTCCCCAGGTGGACGTGCCCCTGTACCTCCTCCTCCCCAGCTGGACCTGCCCCTGTACCTCACCCTCCCCAGCTGGACCTGCCCCTGTACCTCCCCCTCCCCAGCTGGACCTGCCCCTGTAACTCACCCTCTCCAGATGGATCTGCCCCTGTACCTCCCCCTCCCCAGCTGGACGTGCCCCTGTACCTCCCCCTCCCCAGCTGGACGTGACCCTGTACCTTCCCCTCCCCAGCTGGACGTGCCCCTGTACCTCCCCCTCCCCAGCTGGACCTGCCCCTGTAACTCACCCTCTCCAGATGGATCTGCCCCTGTACCTCACCCTCCCCAGGTGGACGTGCCCCTGTACCTCCTCCTCCCCAGCTGGACCTGCCCCTGTACCTCACCCTCCCCAGCTGGATGTGACGTGCAACCATGGAAAAGGATATCTGCTGTTGATGGTGTCATCCATTACATTTCGGATGCTCTGCTGCAGCCACGACTTCTGCTGATCCAGTTCCCTTTCCTTCAGGTCCAGGTCCTCAACCTCGGCTCTGAGGTCTCGCAGTCTCTCCAGTACTTCCTTAGTGTTGCAGCCAGCGCCCACACCTCTACACACAGGGAGCGTGGACACGCCATGTCAGAGCCAGGTCAACTACAGCACCTGCTTTTTACAGCACTAACACTGAAGGAGCAATATGTTGAAGACAAAATCTTTACACTCTTATAAAAATAAAGGATTAAAAAATTTAATTACGACGCCTCAGAACATGATTGCTTAGAATATTTCTTGGCAAGAACAGTGAAATTTCAAAATTTCCCAGCATGTTTTAGCGTGATCACCTGGAACGTCAGGCTGGTGACAGATACACCAAAAAGATGTCACAGCCAAACTGTCAACTTGGACATCTCAGATGCAGACTGAGATACAGGTAAAATGAATGATAACCTTTACATATTTTGGTGGGATTTTGACCAAAATAAAAAAATAAAAAATAGAGGTCAAAGGGGACAAATTTGCAAAACAGAATGCATTTGTCACAAACATAGAACCAGGTCACAGTTAAGAGACAACGTGCATTTCGATCAACTGTTATTTATAAGGCACAGGTTCCCACACGTAAGACGTAGTTCCTGCTCTCAAGGTGTTTGTATTAATTAATCAGCCGACAGACACTTGGGCGGAGAGGGATTAATGGCCCAGCAGTGTGCGGGGTGCCGTGCGGGGCCTTGGGGGAGAACGTGTGATGTGAGTTTTTAAGAGTGTACATTAACCCGCAGAGAGCAAGGGCCTAACCCAGCAGCCACATCGGGGCCGGCACAGAAGCCCCAGCGGCAGGTGCAGGCGGCGGCGGCCGGGCGTGCGCACAGCGGGGCCGAGGCTCGGGGCGCCCGGGCTCTGCCGCTCCGGAGGAGCCGGTCTCGGAGCGGAGCCCTGCCTCACGACTTACTTCCACTGGATGCTGTTTTTTGACTTTTTCTCAATCAGATCGATCCCTTCCAAGACGTTGGTGATATCATAAATTCTTCTTTTCTGCCTCACAGCCAAAGTATCTGCAGCCTGTTTACAAAGGGGGGGGGGGGGCAATGGAATCAATTACAATTCATATTTTAAAGCTGGCGATTAAGTGCACAGCTCGGAGCCCAGGGCCAGCTCGGAGCCGGCGGCTGGGAACAGTGGCTGGGGTTCAAGCAGCTCTCCCACCCGGAGGCCCGCGGACACGACTCCATGGAAAGTCAGCAGATGCTGAAACGGCAAGAAAACGGAGAGGTGGCGGCACAAAGCCTGTGGGGACGAAAGAACAGTGAGAACACCTCATGGCACCTCCTGGGCTAACCCCCAGGCAGCAAACTGCTGACCGGCCACGTCCTGCCTCATTTCGTAAACAGTCTTGACTAAAGACAGCTTCAATTCTTTTTTGAAACTTTGAAAAATCATATCTCAGTAATTTAAAAAATAATTCAGTCCACTTACTTGGGGCAAATTGTGAAGACACACATGGCGAAACCTGACACACTGTGAGCTCTTCTGAAACAGTGACCCCTCACCGGGCACATCACCCGCCCGCTCCGGCCCGGGCCCGCGATCCGGTCCAGGCGGGGCGCTCACTCGCGGCCACAGGTCAACAAAAATGGCCGCGTTACCGCGTTACGGCTGAATGCAGGAATTCCAGCCGTTCCCACTCACATTTCTGACATTTGTTCCCTAAGAGAACGAGTGGAAACTAAGTAACGGGGACCCACGGCTCTTTTTCAAGTGGATTCGGCAACAGCCTGCGGAACGGGGCGCAGTGTCGATTCCTGCAGCCACGAGACACCGTGTCCTCGCCACGTGGCCAGCATCTACCCAGACTGCACAGCGCATGTGCCGACCCTCAGGGCATCACTACCTCCCTGGTCCTGTATAAAAGCAGCTTCTACAAAACCCATATTTTTTTTTAATCTAAATTTGTTTTTTTAAAATATATTTTATTTTACAGAGAGGAAGAGAGAGGGATAGAGTTAGAAACATCGATCAGCTGCCTCCTGCACACTCCCCACTGGGGATGTGCCCGCAACCAAGGTACATGCCCTTGACCGGAATCGAACCTGGGACCTTTCAGTCCACAGGCCGACGCTCTATCCACTGAGCCAAACCGGTCAGGGCAAAACCCCTAATTTTGCAAGCTGGACCCCCTCCCTCGGGAGCAAGTGTGACCGACAGCTCCCCTCACAGGCATCTGGAACCTGTAAGGGCAACGCCGGTTCTAAGAGCCCATGTGCTGGGCCAGCACCAGGTGCAGGCGGCTCCTGCCCATCTCTCGGGTCCTCAGGGGCATGTGGCAGACGGGCGGACCCAGGCAGTTACAACAGGACCAGGCCAGGCTAGCAACGCCTCCGCTCGCCCGCCTGCAGTGTCTGAGGAGTGGCAGGCTACTGTTCTGAGGGGCAGAAGCCCCTGCAGATGTAACTGGAGCTGTGGGCGCATCACATTTCTCACTTTCCTCGGACGAGGCCCTTGAGAGGGAACCCAGGGCCCCCAGGCGGCTGGGTCCTCCAAGCAGGTGCTCAGACAGAGCAGCGCTCCCCCCCGCCCCCACCCCCAGCTCATGGCTAGAACACGAGGGTGGTCACACGAAAGAGAGAGACCACAGAGCCATCAGGTCTCCCTTTTAGCTCAATTTTTGAAGTTTTCTACGACTTCGCAACTTCCACATTTAGCCCTTGATTTCCAAAACTCAACATCATTTCCTTCCCTTTACACACACGAGCGTATGCACAGCCGACAAGCAGAGAGCACGCGCGGACAGGACCTGCAGGCTTCGCGTGGGCAGCCACATCAGCCTGCAGTTAGGCTGCACTGGGCACTCCCCGGTGTCCGCGGGCCGAGCAGGGAACCAAGGGGCAGCCGGCCCTAGAGCCGGAGGAGGAGGGGGAGGGGTCCTGGAAGGCAAGGGGAGTTGAAAGGGTAACCAGGTCGGACCACGGCCACAGGACCCCTCGAGAGGGCTTCGCAGGACCACTGCGGACCAGTCACAGCTGTCTGGGCACAGTGACGGACTCAGAGCCTCAGTGGAGAAGATGCCAGGGAAGGAGGTGAACGCTGGGCAGTGCCAGGGGCGCTGGGCAGCAACTGTAGGAACTGTGAGGTCTCTCCAGAATGTAGGATGGCAGACAGGCAGGCATCTCCTTGTGGTGGCTTTTGTTTTCTCTCCAGTGGGGTGCAGTGAAGGGGGAGGGGGGCCGTGGCTGAGAGAAGAGGGGCAGTGTGAATCCTCCCGGGGCAGGAGAGAGCAGCAGCAGAGCTGGACCCCGCACTCCTCCAGCCCCGAGACTGGCCCTCCCCGGTGCACTGCGGCTGCCGGATAAACAGTCCCGGCCATCAGGGCCACGGACAAGCCTGCACCGGGACTGACCTGTCTGGCCTGAAGGAAGCATCTCACTGCACCACACCCGCTCCACGGCCCAGGAGAGCACACAAGCACACAGAACCTCAGAGGAGAAGAACCCCCTCCAAACACTGAGTCCTCTTCTAACAGTCACCAATGGGAGCGCGGTGACGCCCAGGCAGAACGCCATTCCAGCCAGGGACCCCGATGGGAGGTGCTCAAACACAGCACTGCCCCTGCGCGGTGACCTGGGCGGCCCGGCGGCCCACCCGCTTCCCTGGCGCCTGCTCGAACACTGTGAGCTCTGGAGGGCGGACCCCAGGGTAGCTGTTTGCTTAGGGTTAGCTGCAGCTCATTTGCCCAGGAGTATTTTGAGGGCACACGAGGCTGTGAACATGCAACAGTAACTACGAAACACCTGTCCCTCAGGCTCTCCTCTGCAGAGCAGGTCGCTGCTCTCTTCCGGGACCAGCTGTCAGGACATGTGTTCAGTGTTTGGGCTGCTAAGCATCCAAACCCACAAACGCACAGGTGATACTACCTATGACCAATTCGTTACAGACACATGCGCGCGCGCGCGCGCACACACACACACACACACACACACACACACACGCACACACGCATGCACACGCACACACGCATGCACACGCACACACGCAGTGAAGTTCCTGAAAGTAAGGTGGGAGGAACCCGAGCGGCCCAGGATATATTTTAATGAGAATTTTAGAAAACCTTCAACCGTGCCCCACAATGTGCTGTCGATGTCAGGCTTTCAGCTAATTTCAAACACGGTGAGAGATTACGGCAGGGAACCTTTTAAAGCCAGTAACAGGACCTGTGACAGACCTTCCCCAGGCATGACCTAGTCAGCGCGCAGCTGCGTTGTAAAGCGCTTACCATTCTGTTTCACAGGACACAGATTCGGAAAGCGAATGGGTACTCAGGTGCCAATTGGCATTAATTATAT
This sequence comes from Ia io, assembly GCA_025583905.1. Classification (NCBI taxonomy): domain Eukaryota; kingdom Metazoa; phylum Chordata; class Mammalia; order Chiroptera; family Vespertilionidae; genus Ia; species Ia io. The sequence continues at coordinate 7,139,465 of JAJQQW010000019.1, forward strand.
ATTCGTGACACACATTTGTGGCAAAACATTTTCAAATGTTCCTAAAAGACTTAAATAAATGGGTGTGCAGTCAAAGGTCCAAGCTACCTAACCCCCTGCAGGCGCAGTCCCGGCACCAGATCCACCAGCACTCCCACCCGAGTGTCCACATGGTCTGACAAAGCAGGAAGATCTTCATCTCCATTTACATATTTATGAAAAAATAACAAACGCTAACAAAAAGTGGCATGCGTGTCTAAGGCTTGGGACTGTGGCTGACGTTGTAGAATGAGGTTTAAGAAATAAACATCCACGGGAAACAGGGATGACTCGGGCTGTGCGAGGGCTCTGAGTGGGACTGCAGGGGGCACCGGGTCCTGCGGGAATGAAAAGCCGGGTCCTGCGGGAATGAAAAGCCGAGGAACCCCCTTCCTTCCGCAGCGGCCCCAGCGGCTCAGCCTCTCCAGGGCCAGCTCAGCCCTGGCCCCGGACTCCCCAGAGACACCGCGGGTGCGTTCCCACCCGACTCGGGAGCTTCGACATGTGTACGCTTTCAGTCTGTTCCAATTTTTAGCTTTTGATTTTTAACAAACTGCATAAGCTTTTACAATGGAGCTTCACTTCTGATGTTTTACTTGAGAAGTGCATCGCTAAGAGGCAGCACTGTGTCCCTGTCCTTCAGTGGTGTATGTCTGAGGTTAGGAAAGAGATGGCATGCTGGTGGTCTTGGGTATTTCCTGGCATCCAAGACATGCGAATGTGAAGGTTGATATAATTTTTCATATTCATGATACTCACAAAAATTGTTTCTTGAACTACTTCTTAAAAAATATCAAGTGTATAACTCAAAAGTATCAACTTATGGTGAAATGGACCATCCAAAGTAAGAATATAAGGAAAAAATGATTTTATAATTTCAAAATACATCAAATTACAGATGTATAATATGTCAAAAAACGTAATGATAAAAAACAAAAAGGAAAAGAAAATGCGTGTGGAATTCCCCCGGGGGCAGGAGAGTGAGCAGCAGCCGAGCTGGACCCCCGTTCCTCCAGCCCCAGAGGGGCCCTGTGCCCAGGGGCGCCCAGGCAGGGCGGCGTGCCCGCCCCGGTGCACTGCAGCTGCGGGTCAGCAGTCCCGGGCATCAGGGCCACTGACAAGCCTGCACGGGATGTGCCATTAATGGCGTTTTTCTATGGTGCACAATAAGAAGCATCATTGGAAAGGCTTCTATGTAGATGTTTTTAGATAAAGATTTACACATCATATATATGTAAATGAATGAAAAGTGTATGTAAATAAACGACACGTTTTTTCCAGATGTATGTAAAACAGAATGATACTCAAACTGTTCTCTAGGTATAAAAATCATTAATGTGGTAAGACAATGGTATTGCAGAAAGCTCTAACCTTTTAGGAAACGGTGATTAAGTATTAAACCCTCCTGCTCACTGCCCCCCCCCCCCCCCCCCCCCCCCGATCAATTTCAGGAGACGGGAGGAAGCCAAGAACCCAGGGCAGGGGCAGCTGCCTGTCTCCGAGGCCGGCAAGCTGTGTGAGGTAACAGCCTCCCGACTGCCCGTGAAGAAGGCGTGTAGCTCCGGAGCACGGCGGGAGGAGCTGTCCGGCCGTGAGCGCTGCAGGGCGGGGAGGAACCTCCGGCAGCACGGGCCGGCCACGGGTTCGGCGCCCAGCCCCCGGCCTCGTCACAGCCGCCCAGGGCAGCCAGGCCTGCAGACACCCCGCCCCCGGCTACCGCAGGTCCCCGAGGGGCGGGGATGCAGTCCGGTGAGCGGCCCGGGCCCGGGCGCGGGCCCTTGCTGGGTCAGCCTGGGCTCAGGGCAGGCGCCGGGGGTCTGCAGTGACGGCCTGGACGTTGCCTCGTGGGCGTGCTTACAGCCTGGTTCGTCCTTAGACGTGGCTCTGGGCTGTCCCCTTCGACCCTGGGCGCTGTGCACCGGACAAACCCTGGCTGGGCGGTCAGGTCAGGTGCGTGACCCCGGCCTCCGCTCGCCGGGTGCTGGGAAGGCCCTGAGCCGGAGCCCAAGGCAGGCGCGCCCCAGGCACGGGCGACTGGAAAGGGGCTGAGGTGCGCTCCGGGCGGCCCTGCGAGCCCGCCTCCGAGGTCGGCGTCGCGGGCCGCTCCAGGTCGCACACCGCAAGCCCCGCCCACGCAGGCCGGGAACTCACTCCGCAGGGAGGGCGGGCAGAGGGCTCGGGTTGGAACAAGACACCACGGGGCCGGCGCGGCCCACGGGAACCGCCGAGGCCCAACAGCACGGGGCCGTGGGGCGGCCCTTTGTGGGGAGCGGGTCGGGCTGCGGCCACGCGGCGGCTCGGGTGTTTGGCCAGCTCCCTTCCCGCCCCCGACGCCACCCCCGCCCCCCCTCCCCTAGCCCCCGCCCCCCAGCACCCCTCCCCCGCCCCCAGTCCCTGCGCGGCGGCCCCGCGCCCCTTCCCCGCCCCCCGCTCCCGCCCGCCCCCGCGGCCGCTCACCGCCTTGAGGTCCAGCACGCCGTCCTGCGCCTCCTGCAGCAGCGACACGAACTTGGCCGTGAGCAGCCCCAGGCTCTTCTCGTGCCGGCTGCTCCCGCCCGCCGGGCCCCCGAGCTGCGCGGGGGAAGCGGGGGGCGCCCACTGACCCTGGGCCTGGCCCTGCGGCGCCGACTGCCCCGAGCTCGCGGGCTCGGCCGCCGCCATTCCCGAGTGCGCCCCGCCGACGCCGAGTTTAAATGGCCGGAAGTGACGCCAGTCGCTGTTGCCAGGCGACGCGCTGGCGGTGGGCGCGGCGGAGGAGGCAGAGGGGCCGGAGGGGCGGGACCGAGAGCAGGGGCGGAGCCAGCGTGCCCCCGTAGGGCGGCCTCACCTGGCCACGGGTTATTTCCATACTATGGGAGCCCATTGACCTGCAGGTCCGTTTTTGTGCCAGTAACATACTCTTAAGTTACTGGGTTTTCTAGTGTTTTGCAATCAGAAATGTGCATTTCCCAACTTTGTTTTCCTTTTTCAATATGGTTTTAGCTACTCTAGGTCCCTTGAATTTATGAATTTTGGGGTCATCTTAGAAACTTCTGCAAACAGGCTAACTGGGGTTTTGATAGGGGTTGCACTAGGTCGGTAAATAAATTTGGGGAGAATGACCATCTCAACAATATTGTCTCCCGATCTATGAATATCTTATTTCAACAATGATTTGTACTTGTCAGACTATAAGATTAACACTTCTTTTGTTAAATTTAACCTAACAAGTTAGTTCTTTTGGATGTCGTTGCCAATGGAATCTTTTCTTTTTTAAACCACTTTGAGACACTGTTGACATGTAAAACATTTATTCAACCTAATGAGTGGGGATAAGGATAGACCATAAAATTATCACTGTCCAGACCATAAGCATAGTAATCAACTCCCAAGGTTTCCTCCCACCCCATTATTACTACTATGCCCTTGCTTCCATTCCTGATTGTAACTTGAGTCTTGCTGGCTCTTCAGGCTCCTGGTTAAGGCTGCCAGCCTGCCCTCCCAGGGGACTGATGGAGCTGGGCGGAGGGGACACCTATGTTCTTGGCCACAGCCATCCACTATGGAATCCCCATCAGCCTGAGCGGAAGGTACTGGGAGATGGCCATGGCTCAAGGCCTCAGGCTTTTGCTGTTGACAGGTTTAGTAAATGTTTTTCAATAAATGTCTTCACTTGCTGTATGCTCTTAGGACAGTTTTCAGAGACTTTAAATGTTAGTATTATTTTGCTGGGAAACAGGTCCACAGAGTTCTTCATGCTCAATTTCAGAAGTGGAACCTGTTCTGTTGACATTTTAACTATGACTACAATATGAATTTTAATGTATCACTCTTTAGGTATTGACTAACTTGGTAAAATAAGCTACAATATAGTTGTATTTCCTCCAACTTCATGCTATTTTCATCACACATCATATCCATATATGCTATAAATCAAACAAGTGTTAAAACTGCCTTACATAATTTCCATTTAAAGAAAAATATACCTCACCCCATAAAAATTTACCTACACTTGTTTCCAATATTCTTTATTTCTTCCAGTGGATGAGTTACTTCTGATATCATTTCCTTTCAGCCTTTCTTTTCAATTAGTTTGGCTGGCAATACATTTTCTGTCTTTATTTTGAAGGATAGTTTTGCTGGATATAGCATTCTTGATTGACAATTCCTGTCTTCCCAGACTTCAAATATGTCATTCACTGCCATCTGGCCTCCACTGTTTCTCATGAGAAGTCAACTGTTAATCATACTGCTCCTCTGAGATAAACCATATTTTCTTGTTTTCAAGATTTTCCCAATAGTTTGACTATAAAGTGTCTTATGTGTTTCTCTTCATGTTTACCCTAGGTTTTATGGAAGTTCTTGAATCTGTAAATTGATCTTTTTCATCAAACTTAGGGAGTTTTTAGCGATTATTCTCCCAAATATTTCTATGCTCTCCCCTCTCCAACTGCCATTACACCTTGGTATGTTCAATGCTGTCCCACAGATGTCAGTGTGAAGCTTGCCTAAAATGAAACACGGACCTCTCTTTTAGAAGCATTTATATTTTTTCTTATTCCATTTAACTTTTAAAAAGTCACTGGCTATTACCTAAAAGCATAGTATTATATTCTCTTTCAAAAACAGCGAGGAGGATAGTACTGAGGTTTTTGTTTTATATACACAGGAACAGAAAATATGACAAAAGGTATACAGTAATAAATGACTGGATGAAATGAAAACTGTTTCCAGTTGCAAAATAAGAATTCTCTTCATACATACAGTGACTAAAAGGGGAAATGAAAAAATGAGGGTGGAGCAGTAGCGCTCCCCTGGAACAGACAATGTCTATAAACTTTGGATGTAATCGTTAATGAGTCGTACGCGTTATAGAAAAGGGGTCACTATGGGTGAGGAACGGCGACACGCCCCTTTCGAGCGCCACATCTCTGACCGCACCGGTCTCAGGTTCTTGGCTCTTCGTGTGAGCGTTTTGAAAGAACGGAGCTACATAAACTGAAGGACAACCAAGAACTTAATTAACTCTTCATCAATACAATAAGGCAATGACAACTATTAAAATAATTTCCCTAATATAGTCAAAGGCCAATCTTAAATTCCATTTACATATTTATAGGCAAAGTGTAATTACCAAAGAATGGATAGCACAGAAACAAAAAGTGTCTTACGTCTAGTTATTTTGATAGGTTTTTCTAATACACATAATTATTAACAATTTATTATAAAAACCTACATATACAATTAAATACTTTTTCAAAAGTCTTTTAAAATATAATCAGGATGAAATATGTAGAAAGAGACATTTCAAAGTCATAGCAGTTACTACTGTTACAATATTTAATCATTTTTACAATTGGTCTGCTGGTCCATTTCAATTGAATTCATTCTCAGAACCATCACAAGACTTGATGAATTTCGTTTAGAGCAAAAGCAAGATGCTTAATTTTTGCTTCCAGTGTTTTCTTGTTCTTGCAGTTTTCTTGCAGAAGTCCACGCATTTCTTCTTCAACTTGATGAACCTAAATCAAATATAAATTTTACTTTCAAATTTCTTAAACACAATTATTTTAAAAATGCATTCTGAAAGAAAAAAGTCAAAAATTTATTCTTGTGCATTTTGCGCTATTTATATAAAGCAGAGAGTAAAGGAAACTTGTTCAAATACTAATTGGGAAAACAATGTTTATGCTGTAGACAAAGTACTTACATGTATAGTATCTGTTTCTCACAGGTTCTGGCGATGGACACATGGTGATTTTCTGACTCTATTTTAGAGCTTAGACAATTTGCTGAAGGACATGCAGCTTCTCAGTAGCACATGTGGACAGAAACAGTCTTCCGGCTCCATCTGCACTGTCCTGTGCTGCTGTGAGTGCTGAGTCATGAATCCCTCTGGCTCCATCTGCACTGTCCTGTGCTGCTGTGAGTGCTGAGTCATGAATCCCTCTGGCTCCATCTGCACTGTCCTGTGCTGCTGTGAGTGCTGAGTCATGAATCCCTCTGGCTCCATCTGCACTGTCCTGTGCTGCTGTGAGTGCTGAGTCATGAATCCCTCTGGCTCCATCTGCACTGTCCTGTGCTGCTGTGAGTGCTGAGTCATGAATCCCTCTGGCTCCATCTGCACTGTCCTGTGCTGCCGTGAGTGCTGAGTCATGAATCCCTCTGACTCCATCTGCACTGTCCTGTGCTGCTGTGAGTGCTGAGTCATGAATCCCTCTGGCTCCATCTGCACTGTCCTGTGCTGCTGTGAGTGCTGAGTCATGAATCCCTCTGGCTCCATCTCTGCACTGTCCTGTGCTGCTGTGAGTGCTGAGTCATGAATCCCTCTGACTCCATCTGCTCCATCTGCTGCACTGTGAATCCTGTGCTGCCTGTGCTGCTGTGAGTGCTGAGTCATGAATCCCTCTGGCTCCATCTCTGCACTGTCCTGTGCTGCCGTGAGTGCTGAGTCATGAATCCCTCTGGCTCCATCTGCACTGTCCTGTGCTGCTGTGAGTGCTGAGTCATGAATCCCTCTGGCTCCATCTCTGCACTGTCCTGTGCTGCCATGAGTGCTGAGTCATGCATTCTTCTGGCTTCATGTCTGCACTGTCCTGTACTGCCAGGAGTGCTGAGTCATGCATTCACCTTAAACACTAGACCCTTACGGACTTTCAAACTTGACATAACTTCCCTTCCCAATGATAATCTACTATAGTTCCAACAGCGTTTCTACAATTGCTGTTGGTGGTTATAAACTGCCATCTTTGCCCAGCTGGTGTGGCTTAGCGGTTAAGCATCGACCCAGGAACAAAGAGGTCACCGATTTGATTCCCAGTTAGAGCACATGCCTGGGGTTACAATCCCCAGTAGGGGCCGTGCAGGAGGTAGCGATCAATGATGCTTCTCTCTATCCTCCTTCCCCTCTCTCTAAAAATCAATGAAAACGTATTTTTTAAAAAGTGTTTGAAAAAAACTGCCATGTTTTTGAGGGGTCATTTAATCAGCAGAGTTCTGTGAATTCCCCACGTCCCGAGTGGTTCAGGATTCGGGCTCTGGAAGAGGGGCCGCACGCAAATGAAAGAGACGAGACAAGAAACAATAATTTGGGAATATCGGGGGACCAGGCGGGAGCCCAGCTCAAGAGGAAGGACTCCACTTGGGCACTGGCCTGGCCATCTTTTTATTCAGTTTGGGATACAATTATAGCCCCTTAGGCAGGCAATTTCCTGAAATAGGCAGACTATCTTATCAGTAAGGATTTACTTGACTATCTGGTGGGAAAGTTGCTTCAGCTACCATTGTCTCTACTAAACAGTGGGTGTACAGCCCTGACCTTTGCCAGAGCTCAAAGGTCACCAGCCTTCCGGGTTCCTTGTCCACACCTCTCTGCTAGTGAAGACAATGAGCGGCTTCCAGCAGAGTTCTCTGTAATCGATACTATTAATTTCTGCTTGAAACTCTCTCTTTTATGATACAGCTCTCCCAAAAGGACTATCACTATGCCCAGCCCTCTTCCTAATCTCTAGATTAACATAAATCTTCCTAATATAGATTTCCTACTCTTTCTCCCCCAGAAAGCTAATATTTCTCCTAATTTAAATTATCATTTATCAGTGATACCTCACATTTTTTTTTGACTGTCACATGTAAATTCTGGTACCATTTATTTAACTCCTCAACAAATCTACCCCTTTAATTTTATGTCGTATCGGTTGGAGGTCTAAAACAGAACTCGGCATTTTCCTTTCAGCCAAGTAAGGACCTATCCTGATACCTGACTTTGGTACCTGACGTACCTTTGCCAAACACTCAGCGGATCTTAAATAAAACATCTGAAACGTCTATTGATTTGACATGAAATATACAACTAAGTTCTGAACAAGTCATACTTCCGTATTCATTGTGATGCTTTCCAAAGCTCTCATCCGTCTCTCTTCACAGACTCCCGAGAGTCATGTCCACTAATCACACAACCTTGACTAGAACAATACAGAGGATTCTTGTCACTTTCTCTGGTTGGGCTCTTTTTTTAAAAATATATTTTATTGATTTTTTACAGAGAGGAAAGGAGAGGGATAGTTAGAAACATCAATGAGAGAGAAACATCAATCAGCTGCCTCTTGCACATTCCCTACTGGGGATGTGCCCGCAACCAAGGTACATGCCCTTGACTGGAATCGAACCTGGGACCCTTGAGTCTGCAGGCCAATGCTCTATCCACTGAGCCAAACCGGTTAGGGCTGGTTGGGCTCTTTCTAGCTGCTGATTTCTGAGTCTCCCATTGTACAGAAGAGAGTCTCCCCCTATCTGCGGGGACATGTCCCAAGACCCTGAAACCACAGATAGAACCAAACTTCCTATATGTTACGGTTTTCCTGCACACACATACCTATGATAAAGCTCAATTTATAGAATAGGCACAGCAAGAGATTAACAACAAAATAGAGTATCTAGAGCAACAGACTATAATAAAAGTCATGTGATGTGTCTTTCAGAACATCTCACTGCACGGCACTGACCCTCTGTTCCTGAGACGAGGCGAGCTGATACAATGCCGCACCTGTCCCTGGATCGGCGGCCCCCCCTCACTTGCAGTGAATGGCCTGGTTTCAGGGGTCCCTGCTGAAGTCCTCACACAGGCTCAGTGCATTTTGAGCAGCATGCTGCCATCCATGGGAACACGTTTTCTGTCCGTGTCTTCCACCCACAAATTTAAAGCCTTTTCCATCTTATCTAAGCACTTACCACGCTCTGAGGCTGTAACTTTTGCAGTTTGAGGTACAACAGCAAAACTAGCAGGAATTTCTTTTTCCTTCTTCCCAATTTCACGATAGAAGATTCGTTCTTACTGTAGATTTTAGCAACCTCAGCATACGATTTTTTTTCTTTCCTTAAAAGTCCAGAATGTTCACCTTTCCACTTAAAGGAAGCGCTTTATGGCTTCTCTTTGGCATGTCCGAGTTGCCAGCATCACTACCTCTTGCGCTTTGGGGCCATTATCAAGTAAAATAAACGTTACTTGAACACAAGCACTGCGATACCACGACAGTCGGTCTGATCACCAAGGTGGCTACCGAATGACTAACGGGCGGGAGCAATACAGCAAGGAGGCCCTGGACAACGGGACGATTCACGTCTGAGACGATTCGCGTCCGGGCAGGACAGGGAGGGCGGACTTCATCACGGGACTCAGAATGGTGTGCCATTTAAAACTTATGAGTTATTTTTGGAATTTTCTATTTAATATTTTGGACAATTGAATGCATGTCACCAAAACCTCAGAAAACAAAACGGCGTGTGTGTGTGTGTTTGGGGGGTGGGGAGGGGAGGCTATTGTACCTGTTTCCTATTACCACTTCAAAATCAGGGAAAAATGGAATTTCACAACTGCCCCCTCAGTTAGCAGATATCAACAGAGGGGGGTCACATCAGAATCACCTGTTGAGTTTGAAAAACACCAGGGTCTGACCCCAAACTGTGAATGAAAATTTCAGGGGAGAGCTCATGCATGTGTATTATTAAAAGCTCCTTTGTCAATGATAGTAATATGACAAACGTGATAGTCCTGAGCCCTAATTAATGATAAAAGAGTACTTTTCGAGAACTTTCCCAAGGTAATGATGACTTGTATTTAATATACTCACTCCTCACCCTGCTCATGTGCAAGAAGGGGCTTCGCTATGAGACTGGTTAGGGAGATGGTGACTTTCACTGAGATCACAGAGCAGGTCCACACCAGGACCACTCATAACCTCGGTTTCACTGCCGTTATATTCTACAACCTGACAACAGTATGGCCTGGCTTCATGATAGTTTTGGCAACATTCTTCATATCTATTTGGTTATTAAATCATGCTGCCTTTTCTCTTTATCAGTCTCAATTTATTTAGCTGTAACAATTCAATAATGATAATCAAGTGCAATTTACTGATAATACCTTTAAATTTGCAGAATCAATATATTTTTGCTTTTCATTTTCCAGATGTATTATTTCAGCATGGTGAGCTTCAACAATTGCCTCCACTTGTTTTTTAAAGGCATCATCCATGTAACAAAGCTTTTCCACAGCATCCCTGAAACAGAAGACAAGACCCGCACTTCGGTGTGTATAAAGTTAGGATGCTTTTTCTTCAGAGATGGCAGCTCTCACATTCATATTTCAATGGATACATAGTAGCAAAGGGCTCTCCATCTCCAGAACTCTAGCTACAAGCAACTCGACCTCCAGCAGAACCTGCCAGCAGCACAGGGCAGGGACCCTCACGCCCATTTGTGAGTCTCGCCTCTGAGCTCCTGCTCTGGTCTCCAGCCCTGCGTCTGTGGGAGGGGACTGGAAGCGCCTTCCCAGGGGCTGCACCTCCTCCAGAGATGTGCAGTGTGACACTTATCTGAAGCGTATACTACAGGCAGGTTTACATTTATATGTAGATTAGAGGCCCAGTGCACGAAAATCGTGCACTAGGGTAGGGGGGTCCCTCAGCCCGGCCTGCGCCCTCTCACAGTCCAGGACCCCTCGAGGGATGTCCACCTGCTCAGGCCTAAGCCGGCAGTCAAACATCCCTCTTGCAGTCTGGGACCCCTTGCTCCTTACTGCCCGCCTGCAGCAAAGGCTCCTGCGCTTGCCAGCCATGAGCCCGGCTTCTGGCTGAGAAGCACTCCCCCTGTGGGAGCACACTGACCACCAGGGGGCAGCTCCTGTGTTGAGCATCTGCCCCCTGGTGGTCAGTGTGTGTCATAGTGACTGGTCGTTCCACCATAAGGTCAATTTGCATATTAGGGTTTTATTATATAGGAGGATGTGTCTGACTTCCCTGTGCTAATCAGATAATACCCTAGGTCCGTGGTCGGCAAACTGTGGCTCGTGAGCCAAATGCGGCTCTTAGGCCCCTTGAGTGTGGCTCTTCCACAAAATACCACGGCCTGGGCAAGTCTATTTTGAAGAAGTGGCATTAGAAGAAGTTTAAGTTTAAAAAATTTGGCTCTCAAAAGAAATTTCAATTGTTGTACTATTGATATCTGGCTCTATTGACTAATGAGTTTGCCGACCACTGCCCTAGGTTAATAAACACATTAGTGTTCACAAAAGTTTATTACTAAAAGTTTCTTAGAGGCGGAACACCACTTCCTTTATATTAAACTAGAGGCCCAGTGCATGAAATTTGTGCACGGGTAGGGTCCCTAGTGGCTGCTGGCTGCCGGCCAGGGCCTCCCTTCCCCCGGCTGCCTGCTGCCACTGCCCCCTGGTGGTCAGTGTATGTCTAACTCCCGGTTGGTCAAACTCCTGCCCATGGGGACAATTTGCATATTAGCCCTTTTATTATATAGGATATGAGTGACTTTGTTTAAAAAGTCCACAATGAACACTTTTACTGCTATTGGTTCTGAGCCGAGGCCCCTGGATAGCTGTGAAAGCACAGTGCAACAGGGCTATCAGCAGATGCTGCTGTCAGTCAAATCTTTCTGCAGAGATAACACCACCTTCAATCTTAGGGAGTGAAAACACCAGGAGACCTGGAATGGAGCCACCATTATGGGAGTCTGTGCATAATGTCTATACCTCTCTATCTTCACAGGAACTAAACTGCGCTACATAGTTTCAAGGCTGTCAGCTTTATAAACTGTTGTAACAGGCCTAGTTACAGTTCACAGGTAAAACCTGCATTTCCTCTAGAGCACTTACAAAACCCACACAAGTCGCCCCAGGAACAGCTTCCTCCCCCTTTGAAATGAGCTCTGGCTTCTCTGGCCCAGAGCCCCAGACAACTTACTCCTTGGAGGGCCATACGCAACAGCCAAACACACTGGCTGCTTTCAGGAAGATGGCATGAAACAATAAGCGCAGTAAAAAGACCAATTTACGGACAGTAATTACCATGTGCCAGGTACTGCACTTCCGCACAAACACACAGACAACAGACACGGACTTAAAGCTCACAACTATGTAGGAGGGAACTCAGACCTTCCCTTTATAGATGGAATAATGGAATGGAAATCAAATATTTGGCAAATAACTTCATCCAATATGTTTTTAGCTTCCCCTCATCTTCCCTCCCATCTGGCCCCTCCCATCCCTAGAGGGCCTGGTGCCTGAGGGCATCATGCTTACTTTTGTAGTTCAACACTTCGGTCTCTTTCGGCTTTCAGCTTCCTCTCCTTGTTCTCAAACGTCTCCTTCACTTCCTTTACTTGCTTTTCCAGATTGCTGAGGAGCTCCCCTTTATCATGCCACTTCTGATTAAGGGTGCTGACAGGAGAGGAGGGAATGTCAGAGACAGAACTGGTCAGACAAGTTATTAAGCCACAGTTTACTTCTCAGCAGGAAACACCAAAGAATACCTGTAAGCTTTTCTAATTTCTTCAAGTTCTAATTCCTTTACTTGCAACTGCTGTTTTAGTTTTGCTTTTCTTTCATTGTGTCTTTCTAGTTTCTCAATTATGTCATCCAGTTGCGAAGATTTTTCGTCAAGTTGTTCTTGAGTACATTTCTGTATTTCACAGATGTTTTCTTGTAATATTTTGATCTGTTCCTCTCTTTCCTGTAAACACTTCAAGAAAATAATAAGTACTTTATTAATCCTAGACTAGATGTCTCATTTCCTAATTAAATAGGTATGGTTTTAAATTATTTTAAAAACTACAAAAATGAATTCAAAGTGCAATGAGTGTTTTAGAAAATATATACAGACTATTGTTTAGGAGCTATTAAGAGGGAAAATTTCTGTCCTACTCACACTTTTTATTTCTAACCACACAGAGAGTAGAAGGGAAGGAGAAAGCAGCACAATGGGAATTCAATTACGTCATTTTGCATTTGAATGAATATGTTTTCAGGGGATAAAGAAAGAAAAGTAGGTGCCTGACAGGGATACAGCAAAGACTGATGCTCACTGAATTAAACCATTTCTACTGGGCACACACTTTAAATAATGTCCGATTTCATTACTGAAATGTCACGTGCAAACAGACCTCACATCTCCCAGACTGAGGTGGACTTTTACTGTGTCTTCTGTGCTGTCAGTCAGGCACCAGGAGGGTCAACCCACCTGAGGCATGTGCAATGTGCCATGTCTGCAGGTCCCTCACGGCCTGCTGCGCACCAGCACTGGGCTGCGGGTGTGAGCGTGGAAGAGGGTCTTATTTTTGCCCCGATTCTCCCTGCCCCACTTGCCTCTCATTCCTCTTGGGAAGAAGATGGAGGCAAACAAATGCTGGACAAGCCTAACTGAGGGGGATTCTCAGGGTCATACAGAACGTGGTGCAGCCCCTCAGGGTGTGACAGAGCTAAGGACTCTAAGCAAAGGCAGTCAGGTAGTCTTGACTAACGTCCACATAAGCCATGAACTGTTTATTTTCTCCCAAGACTCCCTGAAGTACTTAGGCGTGGGCAGCCTTGACACACATTATCAAGAACCCACAGAAGCCATGAAAGATTCTTATGAAATAACCCTCTTAACAATCAGAATAGCACCTCAGCACCAGGGTCTCGTGATCCAGGTATACTGAAAAGTACCAAAATAACACGAGGAAGCAGCATTTTAAAGAATTTCAAACGTCCATAGTCAGAAGCTAACTAGAGAATCTCCTCAGGTGAAAACAACAAACTCCAAAATTTGCATTTTAAGTCATTGCCCCTGAAGTTCAGTTAGGTTGACTTTACTGCTGAAGAAGCTCTGCCCAGCTACCTCTGTATGTCCTCAGGTTGAGGAGGCACCAGTCTGACTGTGTGGTTAAGTCAAACACAATGACCAACGACTATACCAAATATCATCTGCTTTGCCTTGTGAAATTTAAGTGCAAACAACTAGTCTTTCTGATTCTTATTTACCTTATTCAAAAGACAATAAGCTTGGCTAGATTTTTAAAACAAGAAAAACAGCTTACTGCTAAAACATCTCAGTACCTATCAGTGCAACTTGGCATGTATGAAAGATATATTTGAACTACTGGATACTGAGACCACAGTTTCAATTGCGAGAACACCAATATCACTGTTCAAGAATACAATTCAAGTAGCCACACCCACATCTAGCTATAGAGTGAACAGGGTTCTTCATTTTCTGTACTTGATGAAATTAAGAAGTTTCTTAAAAATAACTAAGGAAAAGGGCCTGACAACTCCTCATGGCAGCGGCTGCTGTTGGGGTGCAGTGGGGCGGTGACTGAGCTGGTGCCTGGCGGGCGTGCGCTGAGCCCGGGCCTGGCCTCCGCATGCCCCCCGGGCTCTGCACCCCTGATGCTGCTCGGGTGCTGACCCCGCCGGGCCGGGACAATGGTGAAGTATCTCCGGGGCCACAGCGTGCTCCGGAGTTCCTGGGACCAAGTGTTCGCTGCCTGCTGGCAGCGGTACCCGAATCCCTACAGCAAATGACATAGTGCACCGGGAGGTGACCCTGACCAGAAGCTCCTGTCCCGGAGACTCCTGACCAAGACCAACAGGATGCCGCTGGGCCAAGCGACTATCTCCTGCCAATGCTGCTCACGCAGTGTACATCCTGGAGGGTTCTATTGTGGACCCCAGAACCACACCATGACCACCTTCACCTGGAACATCAACCACACCCGGCTGATGGTGGGGGAGGAACCATGTGTTTACTGTGTGAACTCTGATAACAGCGGCTGCACCGAAATCCGCCGGGAAGCTTGGGTCTCCAGAGCTGTCCAGGAATTTGGTCTCGCCTGGTTCAGAAGCAACGTGACCAAGTCCGTGAAGGGTCTTGAATGCATCCTGGCCAAGGTGCAAGGTGAGGCCCCTCCCAAAACCCTTGTTGAGCCGGCCAAGGAAGCCGAGGGGACGGCAAAGGAGACGGCACGGGCAGCTACAGAGAAGGCCAGCCAGGCAGCCACCAAGCAGCGGCAGCAGCCGTCTGTGTAGGCAGCCCAGACCCTGCGCGGCAGCACCCCACCCCACCCCACCCCACCCGCTGCACTCCCTCTGCCCGCCCCTCGGCATTTTATTATTAAAAGTCAACTTCCAGCCTGATCTACTCTCTGGGTAGTGGGTTGGAGGCGGTATCTGTTTGGCATCTACAGTGCATCAGACATGCTATCCATGTCTGGGCCAGGCCTGCTTCTTCCTGCACTGGACAGCTGAGGAGAGGTTTGCCCAGGGTCACAGACTGCATGCAGGCAAAGTGGTCATAAACTACTGTAAGCTCCATGAGGGCAGGGACCTTTGTTTTGTTCTCGGCTGTGTCCCAAATATCTGGAACAATATCTAGCTCATAATAGACACTCAATAAATATTTGTTGAATTAAAAAAAAAAAAAAAAAAACTAAGGAAAAAAATGAAATATTAAGTGGTTATAAATTCTCTAAAGATTGAGTTCCTAACTTTATGGGTGATAATCCCATTTAGAAATTTCTTTAAAAACACCTTTTCACCCAGCTTGTATGGCTCAGTGGTTGAGTGTCAACCCATGAACTAGGAGGTCAGGGTTCGATTCCTGGGCAGGGCACATGCCCAGGCTGTGGGCTCCATCCCCAGTAGGGGGTGTGCAGGAGGCAGCCGATCAATGATTCCCTCTCATCATTGATGTTTCTATCTCTTCCTCTCCCTTCCTCTCTCTGAATTCAATAAAAATATATTTAAAAAATAACAACTCCCTTTTCAGTTAGTTATTTTTACACTTTAAGAAGAAAATTTTGGAATTTAAGTTTGCTTTAGTGCTCAAGACAATCTTCAGAAAATTTCTCTGGAAAATGTCCACATATTGAAGCTTCTCTCAGGTGGGCCCAAGGGAGAAGGGGGTGGGTACAACGGCACACGGCGGCCTTGGGACAAGCATGCATCCTGCAATCTAGTCATATACCTTTACCTATAGGAGAGCAGGTGTGTCATAAGTTTGAGAAGTGAGAACAATATTGAGAGATATTAAGCAATGGTTGAAAGGATATTTTAAACATATAAAACGTTCATTTTCTTGTGGTTCCTAACCCTTCATCAACACTGTTTCTAGTTATTTCAAAGGGCAATAAGAACATTCTTCATAAAACTTTGAAGTAAATGTAATTTCAAGTCAACACATATCACTTTTAAAAGCAAAGGAGGAAATAATGCAAAAGGAAACACATGATAACCTGTCTTAAATTCCACAACAGTTGGGACTCACACAGACAAAACATTTATTGGATACTCTACTCTGATCCACAGATTCTCAAACCTGCCATATGCTGTCTTCCCAAAATAAAACACCAAACTTACAGCTTTTAATTTTCCGATGGTTTCGGTTTGGTCCTCTATGATTTTGCACTTAATCCGCAGCGTGTCACTGTCTTGCTCGTTGGTCTTCCGCAGAGACTCGTTCTCTTTGCATAAACTTTCGATCTGCGCCTCCAGTTTCCCGCGATCCTGGGCCAGACAAGATCCTGGGAAGCAAACACCACCAGAGGCAAACTTTAGGAGACTGGAGGATTTGTCTTTTATGAACACTGATTTTCACAATGTATAACATGAGTACAAAGGAGAGCTGGCTAAAGAAGTGAGAGCTGTAACAGCACATAGTATGAAGAGGAAAGGGCCAGAAACGAAAGGCATCTCAGCCCTGTGCTGTTTGAAACCCTAAGCCACAATCGGAGAACAAGTGACAGGTGGTCCCATCTAACTGGTCAGGATATGGCACACGAACAGCCAGACCACGCACGATACGATACCCCCATGTAGAGTCACAGGTGAGCCACGCTCCGTTAGAGCCAGCACCCATGGAGCGAATGTGGTGCCCTACAGCCACCTCCGCTGGGCAGATTTCGATTGGAATGGACTGAGGTCGGTTAACCTCAGCAGACGGTGGTTTTCATCCAGGCACCACTAGCATTTCTCCATGTGTAACAAGAAAACTGTTAGCAACATTTAGAAAAGAACTGGATGCTGCATCTGTACGAAATCATGTAAAATTACTGTAGGAGAAAGAAATGTTTTCAACAACTTAATTCAGTGGCAGCACGAGAAAGGCAGGCCTGGGGAGAAAAGTAACCCGGTTACACCAGCAGGAGGAAAGCCAACCAGGACTCAGAGCGGCAACTGGTACAGTAAGCCACTTCCTGTTTCCAGGAGGTGGTGGAGGGGGCCTGACCCTGGGTCGTGGGGCAGGGAAGCCCTTCCTATATGCAGATTTGCTCCTTTAGAAAAATGGGCTCGTTTCCCTTTGAAATGTGAGAATTTTACCCTGTTGTGCCAGCTCCTGGCCCCACACTTTTCTCTCTGTCCTGAGACCGTAAATCAGTGACTCCTTGGCCGCGAGCTCGGCAATCAGCTGGACTTTCTCGTGCTTGAGCAGCTCGATCTGGATGCTCTTCTGCTTGTCGTCTTCGATCAGGAGTTCAAGGGTGCTGATCTGATTCTGTATACTCCCCAGACATGGGAAAACGCAACGCAACTGTTATACGTCAATGCTCCTATTCCTACTTTTTTTGCATTTTATAGTAAGAAACATGTTATTTAAGCAAACACCAAGTAAATGTTCCTCAATTTTACAGCAGAAGAAGTTTTAGTTTTATTAACTAAAGGTAAATGTAGGTCAGAAAATGAAGTAAAATATAAGAGGCCGCTCCTTCAAACACTCTGAATTTTATTCTAACACCCTAAGAGCAACCACACCTGTAATACTCAAAGTTTCTCAGTATTTATATCAGTAACCTAGAGCGGTGGTCGCCAACCTTTCGGACCTCACGGACCACCAGTGGCGACCACTGGCCCAGAGGTCACTTGCAGAAAGGAAGTTCTCTTGGCAAAACATCCCTAATGTTTAAAATGGCGACAAGAGAAATTAATTTAAGATTATGTGTGGGTATGTCTAAAAAAACCACTACTACGAAAGTTAGTACCAGCAGCCCACATGCTGTTCCCCAAACCTCAACAATTTGAGCATCACCAATCACTTCTCTCACTGTGCGCTGTTCTAGCTGCTTAGCTTCCTAGTTAACTCACTCATTATACTTAAACACTCTCTTAGGTACGCAGTTCACTCTGGGAAATCAGTTAACCTCCGTTCTACGACTTTCCATACATGCCAAGCACATAATTAGTATTATTAAAAGTTCAACATTGTGCACTTCCTAAAATCATTGCAGGCACTTGGGAAAATGACATAACAAACAGAAAGGAGAATACAGTGTTACAACGACTTACCTGCAAGTTTGTTGCTGTTTCGTGTTTCAGTTTGGAGACTTCGGCAAGCTTTGTCTTTTGCTCCTTCACCATGCAGGCCAGATCTTTAATTAAAGAGGAAGACTCGTTTTCTTTCCGTTGAGCCCAAACAAGAGCATGCTTGCTCTTTGCTAACTCAGTTGCAACACTTTCAAAACCATCTTTAACCTATATTTCAAAATTGCATTATAAATAGCAGTTCTCCAAATATTTAGAAAGTATTTGTTTCTGGCAACAACTTCTTTCTTTCACATTTATTTATACCTATATAGTTTTTTATTGATTTCAAAAATGGAGAGGGAAAAAGAGATAGAAACATCAATGATGAGAATCATTGATCGGCTGCCTCCTGCACACGCCCTACTGGGGATTGAGCCTGGAACCTGGGCATGTGCCCTTGACCGGAATCTAACCCTGGACCCTTCAGTTCGCAGGTAGACACTCTATCCACTGAGCCAAACCGGCTAGGGCACTTCTTTCATGTTTAGAATCTCAGAGATTTAGCAAAATAATGTAATCACAGCACTCAGTGCTGCTGTGTGCCACACGGAGCACGGCTGCACTCAACACGTGGCAGAGGCCGAGGCCGGGGTCCGGCTGCAATCTCGGCCCTACAGCCACAGGGAGAACCCAGGTGTCCCCACGCTCTGCACCTGACCACCACCATCTGACTGGGCTTTGGTAACAGCATGGAGAGCAGTGGTTATCTCAGGGCAGACGCTACGACTCTAGGAATTCAAGTGATCTGCTTAAGGCCATATAGCCAACATGTCCACAGAGCTACAACTCTAAAGTGGGGTCCTCTTATCACCCCATATCTGGCTGGTTCTGTTTTCAATAGGAACCTAAATGCCAATTCTTACATCTTTAAATCTTCTGGCTTCGAGAGTTAAAGCAATACGAAATTCATTCTCTAAATCCAGGTACTGCTGACTTAATGTGTCGATTTTTTCTTGATATCCTTTGATCTCTTGCTCATGCTTTACCTCTTCTTTTGCCACTTCCTTGGCTATGGCTTCTTGGAACTCAGCATCACTAAAAAACGCCCTTGTTTCAAGTTCTTTCCTGGAATGAAAAACAAACAAAAATCACAGGATGCTGTTCCCCAGAAAAGACAAACTTTAAAGTTTATTAAATACTAGAGGCCCAATGCACAAAATTCATGCAAGGGGCTTGGCCCTTACAGTCCCAGCTGGCCCTTGCAGCCCCGGCAGGCTCTCGCAGCCCCAGTTTTGTCCGGAAGGTTGTTCGATGGTCGTTCTGCTGTTTGATCTAATTAGCATACTAGCTCTTTATTATATAGGACTAGAGGCCCAGTGCAGTGCACGAATTCATACATGGTGGGGTCCAGCCGGCCCGGCCCCAATCGGGTTGGATTGGGGCCAGGCCTGATGGGAACTAACGGTGAGAGATTGGCCGGCCAGCCCGCCCCAATCAGGGCCCAATCAGGGCCGGGCCAGTTAGGAGGAGGAGCTGCGGGCAAATGGTCAGCGGGCCCTGCCCGATTGGGATGTGGGGCCAATTGGGGGTCAGCAGCCAGGAGAGGGGCCGTGGGAGGTTGGCCGGCTGGCCCTGGCCCTGATTGGAGTGGGGGGGCTGATCGTGGGTGGAGCTGGCTGGGGAGAGGGGCCATGGGTCGATCGGGGTGGTGGGGGCCCATTGTGGGTGAGGCCGGCCAGGGGGAGGGGCTGCAGGAGGTTGGCCAGCAGTTCCACCCCCTATTGGGGTGGGGGGTCAATCAGGGGTGGGGCTGGCTGCGGGGAGGGGCCAAGGGAAGTTGGCCAGCTGGCCCCACCCCCCGATTGGGCTGGTTTGCTGGCCGCAGTGGGCATCATAGTGACTGGTCGTTCAGGTCATTATGGCTTTCCTGTCTCTGGTTTTTTATATATATAGATTATATGTTCCCTAACTGTCATCTAAGATGAGCTCCCTACCTTCAAACACAGAAACTGTGACAGGACAGAGAAGGAATGAGTTTTCCATGACTGTGCTCAGTGGATGGGATCAGAGGCATGTCCCTGGTCTAAGTTCCCAAGACATTCAGGACCACTGGATGGTGCCAGGGCTCCAAGCTGCACCTGCAGCTCTCCCTCCCTGTGCCTTCTGCTCTGGCTGAGTCTCTGACATACAATAAACACAGCCTGACTGGTATTAGTGGTTGGTTAAGGGGGAAAAAACACAGTTAAACTATGAAATTATTCACCAATCTTTTGATATAAGGCCAGTTTTTTCTTTAAATGTGAGCTCATTCCTTTGAGTTCACCACTATTTTTCTTGAAGAAACCAAGCCCATAATACAAAATCCACTATTTCCAGTCTGGGTTTCTTTAAACTAGAACAAGATGTTAAAAAAAGATATGTTAAGGAAACTAAGTACAGATTTTTAGATTTTTTGTTTTCCTCCAATCTCTTATAGCTGTCTGTCCACACAGAGAATGCCAATCCCCACCCCCCCACCCCCAAGCATCAGTATTTAATTTCTACATGACATCATGGAATTGGCTGGGGCAGCTGGAGACAAGCAGCTGAAAGTGTTTCCATCGCTGGGGACTCAGAGCAGGGTGGTGCATGAGGCCCAGGGATCCACTGGCCTGCCACCCTCTTCTGTAAACCAACTTTTACGGGAACACGGCCACACCCACTGGTTTAAGTCCTGATTGCAGGAAAGGCAGTTAGGTGTGGCCTGCAAAGCCTGGAACCCTTTCTTTCTTTCTTTCTTTCTTTTATTGATATGTTTCTATTGATTTTTTAAAGAGAGAGGAAGAGAGCAGGATAGAGAGATGGAAACATAGATAAGAAACATCCACTGCCTCCTGCATGCCTCCCCCCGCCCCACCAGGGATGGAGCTGACAATCTGGGCATGCGCCCTACCAGGAATTGTTCCTGGGTCAACACTTAACCATTGAGCACACCAGCTGGGCTGGAATCTTTTCTATCGAGCCCTTGGAAGGAAAAGTTTGTTAGCACCTGCTCCACAGGAGTCAAGAACCAGTAAGTGAGCATGCTGTCACTTGGAGATCCAATAAAAGCTTTTTGCACATGCCAATGACCAACTTTAGGTTGGGTTTGCGGAAATGCAGGTGCAGCTGCCAGGTAAGTACCCACACCTCAGTAAGTCGCCTGTGTCTGTGAGCTGCCACTGCACTAGGAGGGGACCCTACCACATACACAAGCTGCCCCTCCCATGGGCTCCGCAACTAGCCTCCCACTGCCCAGTCCTGGCTCCTGTTTGTGGAGGGAAGGAGGAAGGGGGAGGGGAACCAAGCAACTTCTTTCCTTTGCTTGACTGTCCCCACTGCCTGGTGCGCTTTCATTCACCTGTGCTCTTTTTTTAAAAAATACATTTTTATTGATTTCAGAAAGGGAGTAATAGGAACATTAATGATGAAAAAGAATCACTGATCGGCTGCCTCCTGTACACACTGGGGATCGAGCCCGCAACCCAAGCACGTGCCCTGACTGAGAACTGAACTGTGACCTCCTGGTTCATAGGTCAATGCTCAACCACTGAGCCACGCCAGTGGCGTTTACCTGTGCTCTTGCTCCTTCAGTGCAAGGAGCTCGTGAAGCTGCTGCACCTGCTCCTTTTCTTGCTGAAGGGAAGTTCGAAGCAAGTTAATTTCTCGGTCGGCAGCTGCCGCTTTGAGCTCCACCTCTTCGATAAGCCGCATCTGGGGAAAACACAATTATAGTACTTAAGACAACAACCCCCTGTTTCCCTTGCCAGTTCCCCAGGGAAAAGTGCCTTCAAAACAGAACCTCATGCCCAAACTGACTTTCAAAATGTCCTAGGTGATGATGCTGTGGTCACATCAGGGACAGCCCTGGCAGCAGCGACCCTCGCTTTGTCTGCTGCTCACCTCATCCAGATCACAAAGGGTGAAAGTGAGAGACCTTCACAACAAAAAAGACACACAGAGACAGAGAACAGACTGGCACGGCTGTCAGAGGAGGGGAGTTGCAGGCCTGGGTGAAATAGACGAAGGGATTAAGAGAAAAACATACAGATGATGTTTTACAGAAGTGAACACTTGAACCTATAGAATTTTATTAATCAACTAGAGGCTTGGTGCACAAAATTCGTGCACGGGGGGGGGGGCGGGGTCCCTCAGCCCAGCCTGCACCCTCTCCAATCTGGGACCCCTCGAGGGATGTCCGACTGCTCGTTTAGACCCAATCCAGTTGGGATCGGGCCTAAACGGGCAGTCGGACATCCCTCTCACAATCCAGGACTGCTGGCTCCCAACTGCTCACCTGCCTGCCTTCCTGATTGCCCCTAACCGCTTCTGCCTGCCAGCCTGATCAGCCCCTAACCACTCTGCTGCCAGCCTGATTGATGTCTAACTGCTCCCCTGCCAGCCTGTTTGCCCACAACTTCCCTCCTCTGCTGGCCTGGTCACCCCTAACTGCCCTCCCCTGCAGGATTGATCGCCCCCAACTGCCCTCCTTTGCAGGCCTAGTCCCTCCCAACTGCCCTCCCCTGCTGACCATCTTGTGTCCACAGGGGCGCAGGATCTTTGACCACATGGGCAGCCATCTTCTGTGTTGGAGTGATGGTCAATTTGCATATTACTCTTTTATTAGAGAGGATGTCACCCCAATAAATTCAATTAAAAAAAAACCCTTCAGATGCCCCAAAGAGCCTTACATCCTGGCTCTGGGAACACAAGCCTTACAACCTGCAACACGTCCACCAAGTCTTCCGACAGCTGTGAGTGCAGGAGCCTTCATTCAGCAGCTCCACAGCTAACTCGCATGGCAGTAAATCTGCACACACTAGCACCTCCGAGTTCACCGGACAACAGAGCTGTTTCTGCCAGAGCCAGGGGCCAGGCAGGACAGAAATACCTGTGCCGCTTGCTGCTGCCCTTTCTGCCGCTCCATCTTCTCCAGTGCTCGCTCCAGGGCTCTCAGGTGCCGGAATGTGATCCTCCTGCTGATCTCTCGCTTTAATTAATTCAATAGTTAGTTTCTTAATTTCGTTTTGAAGTTTGTGAACCATAACTTCGAGTTGCACTTTGGAATTTCTCTCTTTAAAAATAATCTCCTTTAACCTAAAACAGAAATCAGATGCATATATTACTCATTTAAAAAAAAAAAATCTGTAGTCAACATCAAAGGTCACAGTGGAGAGGGAGATTTGCAGTATGTTTCAAACTCTCACTAGATTAAAAAAAGGCGGAAAATCACAGTCCATGCCCCTCTCCCACCCCTGAAGCTAACACTGTGCCAAAAGGCACAGCATTCTTCCTGGATGAGGGAAACGTCGTCGTATGTGAACTTCATTCAACAGCAAACTTTGCTGAACTATCTGTTTCAGGCGCTGTGCTGGGTGTGGCCCTCCCGCCAGCAGGATGGAGGCGTACAGCTGTGTCTTCCAGGAGCTCTTGCTGGTCCTCACTCGGAAGGTGCATCGATCTACCTGAGCCCTCTGGCTGAGCCCAAATAAACAGGGCCTGCATGCTTTGCTCTGAACAAGCTGCAGAAGCACTGAAGCTTTAGCCACAACACGGCTCTGATCTCACTTCAGCTAGCTGAAATGGAGGTGTTATCCCTGCGAGTTCATGCTCCAGGCCGGGACGAGCCCTTACCTGTCTGTGGTGAGCAGAGCCAGGCTGTGGATGTCTTTCTTTTCGTTTGCATGTTTATGCAATTCATCAATATAATCCATGAGCTTCTTTTCAGCTTGTTCAGCTTTCCACCTCTTCTCTCTCTCCTGGTCTAGCTGCTCGACAAGTATCTGAAAGAAAATAATAGTGTTATGCGAACTTGGAAAAGTTATCTTGCCTCAATTTCCTCATTTACAATATGGAAATAGCAGCATCTCATTCAGAGGGCTGTGGGGAGGGTTAAACAAATCAATGGAAGTGAAGCGTACAGACCGTGCCAGGCACGTAATGACCACTCAGGAAAGGTTAGCTGCCATCACTGTCATGACAATTAGTATTATTTTTCTCAACAGTAAAGCTTCTATACTTGAAAATAAGAGGAGGAAACCAATAGGTATGAAACAGTTTAAAAAGCAATTACATTATTGGAAGAACAGTGACATCACAATCAAAACCAGAACTTCACAAGTAAAATAAGGCCAAGTTAATAAAGCTATAAATAAATCAGTCCACCAAAAATTCTTAACAACATGAGAATGATCTGACAAATACTTAAGAATTTTAAAATTCTTAAATGCCTCTTAATCTGGGATCCACAGGCCCCTAACTGGGTTTCGGGAAAGTCCCTGAAAACCCGCAATTAGCACGCCTGTGGGGTGTCTTGAGGTAGACTTCCCTGCGAAGCCCAGATTTGCTTGGACACGTGGGTGCCTGAGAGCCAGAAGTTAGGAAGCACTGCCGGGAATAAGAACGTGAACATTTAGACAGGCCTTCTTCTCCACAGGAAACTTAACACAGGGTCTCACTGGAATCTGATTTAAGTAAGTAATTGCCCTTCCTTAAAAAATTACACAAATAGTAACATCACACAACATCTGGAAACCAGGAAGGAAAAATAAACTAATCTCCATCACTCTAATAAAAACATGCGCTATTTTTCTGGGACTCCCTGTATTTTAAAACCAAGGTCATTTGCATGCATTTCTAAGTCTTTTTCCCTACCCGGTAGGTGTCCTCTGGGCAACTGATGTTCACTTTCATCAGCTCAGTCCTCGGCTCCTCAACCTCTTCCAGTTGGCTACAGTTTGCCAGAGAGGAACATACATATAAGTCTTTAAAGAAAGGCTGCTTCATTTTACGACTGTAACTGCAAAGAATGGAACAGAAAATAACCCACAGAATGTGCAGTGTTTATATTTTTCACAAGTGAAGGACACTGTCCCAGAGAAAGGGTGGTTCTGTACAAATGCACACGGAGGCACAGAAGTCTGAGTGGCAAGGCTGAGAGCCCTGTGGCTGCCGTTAGGAAAGTAGCGCTTTCTGGCGGAAGCGCAGTAGTAACTTGTGTGGGCCTCATCTGAATTTCTAAATCGGAAACAAGTACCTTATGGAAGGGCTGTTGTTTTTGTTGTAGTGCTTAATAGTCTGAATTGCTTTGGAATAATATGGGATTTTCGATCTTCGAGGAATTTTTCTATTGCATTCTTTCCTGTTTCCATAGTCACTTTCAGAAGTTATATCCATGTCTCTTTTCAGCATCAGGTCTTTCTCGGGAACATTATCTATTAAAGAACTAGAAGTCTAGAATAAAAAACAAACAAAGCTTGATTCAGTACAAAAGACTAAAATTTGAAATCTCCTAAACTACGATGGGCTCTTACAAGATCAAGGGTTTATAAAGTCAGAAAGCTTGGAATTAAACATGGGAAATCAGCTTCTGGTGTGGACAAGTAAGCTCCTATGGGTGGACTCTCTCAAGGTAACAATTATAAACTCTGGGAAAAACAAAAACAAAACAACAAACAAAAACTACTTGTAGGCCCTGAGAAATGAACAAATACAGGCTTATTCTCGAGTCGCTGACATGTGGGAAAATAACTAGACGTGGTGCTTCTGTCTCTGTGGTTTTAACCTGAGGATGTGGCCAGTGAGCACTGTGCAGGGGTGAGGATGCATCCCAGTGAGCGCTGTGCAGGGGTGAGGATGCATCCCAGTGAGCGCTGTGCAGGGGTGAGGATGCATCCCAGTGAGCGCTGTGCAGGGGTGAGGATGCATCCCAGTGAGCGCTGTGCAGGGGTGAGGATGCATCCCAGTGAGCGCTGTGCAGGGGTGAGGATGCATCCCAGTGAGCGCTGTGCAGGGGTGAGGATGCATCCCAGTGAGCGCTGTGCAGGGGTGAGGATGCATCCCAGTGAGTGCTGTGCAGGGGTGAGGATGCATCCCAGTGAGTGCTGTGCAGGGGTGAGGATGCATCCCAGTGAGCGCTGTGCAGGGGTGAGGATGCATCCCAGTGAGTGCTGTGCAGGGGTGAGGATGCATCCCAGTGAGCGCTGTGCAGGGGTGAGGACGTGGCCCAGTGAGCGCTGTGCAGGGGTGAGGATGTGGCCAGTGAACACTGTGCAGGGGTGAGGATGTTTCCCAGTGAGCGCTGTGCAGGGGTGAGGATGTGGCCAGTGAACACTGTGCAGGGGTGAGGATGTTTCCCAGCGAGCGCTGTGCAGGGGTGAGGATGTTTCCCAGTGAGTGCTGTGCAGGGGTGAGGACGTGGCCCAGCAAGCGCTGTGCAGGGGTGAGGATGTTTCCCAGCGAGCGCTGTGCAGGGGTGAGGATGTTTCCCAGCAAGTGATGTGCAGAAGTCCAAAACTCAGGTGAAAACGTCAGGCTTTGGGATCTATACAATCAGAGGACAGCGCAGAGATGGCAAGTGAAGGACAACAGTAAGCAGCCCAAGAAACAAAGTGACACAGTTCAAGTCAAAAACAGGGACCCTGGAGGCTACTAGGGGCATTGAGTCTCCACAGCGTAACATCACAATATTCAGAATGAACCCAGCAGCACCCACCCAGGGAGCAGCAGCCAGCCTCACTACTCCCAGGAGAACAGACAGGTAGTGGAGAGAGACCTGACTGTGCTCAGTGGCCTAAAAAGTATCCTTGTCATGAATAGAGAGAAAAAAGCTCAGCAGAGAAACAAAAATTATTTTTAAAAAGAGGAAAAGTACGTCTAAAGTAAAAATTCCCTGGCTGGGCTTCACAGAAGAATGAGGTGACAAAAGAAAGAATAAGTGACCTTGAAGATGGCACAGTGGAAATTATTCAGTATGAAGAATACCAAGGAGTAAAGTTAATAAGATGTCCTATCTCAGGAAACTGCAGGACAACAGCAATGATCATGTGGACTCTGAATAAAGAGAGAGAGAATGGGACAGAAAAAGAGTTGAAGAAATAACGCCCACAAGTTCCCATACAATGGATTTAAAATGCTCAGAGAAACAAACTGTCAGCAAGACAGACATGAAGAAACCCATCCTTAAGCACAATGCAGCTGAAGTGCTGAAAACCAAGAGTAAATATTAAGAAAGTTGAAGGGAAACAGGCAAATCCAAGTCATAGTTGGACATTTTAACATCTTGCATGCAACTGACAGAACCGAAAACCAGTGAGAAAGCCAGGAATCCCCTGGAAGTGCTGTGCAGCTCCCAGCCTGACGCCACAGCTGCAGACACACACCCTGCTCGAGGCCCAGATGACAGCCACCGAGACAGGCATACTGGGCCAGGGAATCTAGATGGAAACTGCCCAAATGTCTCTCTGAGAAAAATTGAAGTAAATGAGACACTTGTCGAATGTGGCTACCGCAGTCTTTAAAGGAATATTTACTGCTTTGAATGATTAAGTTAGAACATGTCCAGAATCAGTAACCTAAGCATTTACATTAAGAAGCTAGAAAAAGAGGAGTAAATTAAAAGTAAAAGAAAAAATAAAATGTAGAAGTTGATATTGCAAGGAAAAGTAGATAAAACGAACAAAGTTGATCTCTGTAGAAATCAATAAAATGCCAAGCTAAACTGACCAAGACAAAAAAAAAAAAAAGAGTTGCCTTTGAATTATGTAAAACATTGAATTCATTATTAAGAACCTCCCAGGCCCAGGTGATTTCACTGGTGAACCCTACTAAACATTTAGGGGAGAAATAATTCCAGTCTTACAAACACTTAGAAAACAGAGCAGGAGGAACAGTTCTCACCTCATTTACTAGGCAGCTTACCCCAAACACGAAAACCAAAGACTCTACCATCCTTTCTAATAAAAGAGTAATATGCAAATTGACCGCCACTCCAATACACAAGATGGCCGCTCCCATGTGGTCAAAGATGGCTGCCACAAGATGACCAACAGGGGAGGGCAGTTGTGGGCAATCAGGCCAGCAGGGGAGGGCAGTTAGGGGTGGACTGAGCCAGCAGAGGAGGGCAGTTGGGGGAGATCAGGCCTGCAGGGGAGGGCAGTTAGGGGTGACTGGGTTGGCAGAAGAGGGCAGTTGGGGGAGACCAGGCCTGCAGTGGAGGGCAATTAGGGGCAATCGGTCCGGCAAGGGAGCAGTTAGGCATCAATCAGGCTGGCAGGGAGTGGTTAGGGGGTGATCAGGCTGGCAGGCAGAAACGTTTTGGGGCAATCAGGAAGGCAGGCAGGCAAATAGCTGGGAGCCAGCAGTCCTGGATTGTGAGAGGGATTGGGCCTAAACGGGCAGTCAGACATCCCTTGAGGAATCCCAGATTGGAGAGGGTGCAGGCTGGGCTGAGGGACACATGCCCCCAACCCCCGTGCACAAATTTTGTGCACCGGGCCTCTAGTCCTATATAATAAAGAGGTAATATGAAAACTGACCATCACTTCAACACACAAGATGGCTGCCTCCATGTGGTCAAAGATGGCCACCACAAGATGGCCAGCAGGGGAGGGTAGTTGTGGGCGATCAGGCCAGCAGGGGAGGGCAGTTAGGGGCAACCAAGCCAGCAGGGGAGGGCAGTTGGGGGCAAGCAGGTCGGCAGGGGAGGGCAGTTGTGGGTGACCGGGCTGGCAGGGGAGGGCAGTTGGGGGTTACCTGCTGGCAGGGGAGAGCAATTGGGGGCAATCAGGCTGGAAGGGGAGTAGTTAGGCGTCGATCAGGCTGGCAGGGGAGTAGTTAGGGGATGATCAGACTGGCAGGGGAGTAGTTAGGGGATGATCAGACTGGCAGGCAGAAGCGGTTAGGGGCAATCAGGCAGGCAGGTAGGCAGGTGAACGGGTGGGAGCCAGCAGTCCTGGATTGTGAGAGGGATGTCTGACTGCCTGGGGTCAGGCCTAAACTGGCAGTCAGACATGCCCAAGGGGTCCCAGGTTGGAGAGGGTGCAGGCTGGGCTGAGGGACACCTCCTCCCCAGTGCACAAATTTTATGCACTGGTCCTCTAGTGAAAGTATAAACCGATAACCCTCATGAGCAAAGACATCAAAACCCTTATAAAATACCAGCAAACTGAATCCAGGAATAAATACGAGATAATATATCACAACTAGAGGCCCAGTGCATGATTAAATCGTGCGCATGTAGGGTCGCCTAGGCCTAGCCTGCCATCAGAGCCGTGTCTGCCACCCTGCAACGCATCGCACACTCCGCGGACGCTCCCGACGCTACGCCCCATGATGCCTAGCACACTCTGCAGACGCTGCTGGCGCCCGGCGATGCTCTAGGGATGCTCGCTCCACTAACGCTGCCAGTGCCCCCAGGGGGGGATGGTCAGTTGTTTGGTCGTTCTGCCATTACAGCGTCATAACCACAGGCCTTTTACGATATAGATTAAATGAGGCATTCTAGTATATCAAGAATGCAATGTTTATTATCCAAACACTAATCAATGTAGTTCATCCTATTATAGTAATAAAGAGTAAAAATCATGATTATTTCAATAGATGCAAAAACATTGGATGAAAAAAAAATTCAACACCATCAGAAAATGCAGAACAGAAGTAAACTATTTGATAAAGGATATTTATGAACAATGCACCACTAGCATCACACTTCATGGCCACAAAGAGAATGCTCTGGACCAGGAAGGCGCCCACCTCACCATGTCGTTCAGCACTGCACTGGAGACCTCAGCCATTGCAACAAAGCAAAAGGAGCAGCACAGAGATCAGGGAAGAGGGAAAAAGTCTGTATATGACTGTTTATGTAGAAAATCATCAGCAAGACACAGAACAAGGACTAGACAAAGACACACATTCAGCAAGGTGGCAGGACACAAGTCATGTACACAAAAATCAACTACACTTTCACGTACAAGCAGCAACAAAGTGGGACACAAAACTACAAAAATTGTTCAGTTTACGAACAATTATAAAACAAAATTTAATACAAGATGTGTAAAACTTGTATGTTGAAAACTACTGCTGAGAACAATGAAATGGATCTAAATAATAAGATACACTCAAAGATTTACGACTCAATATTAAGATATCATTTTTCAGAAACAGACAAGCTGATTCTAAAGCTTAAAGAAATGCAAGGAACCTAGAATACCCAACATAATTTTGGGGAATAAAAAGAAAGAATTGTAAGACTTACATTATCAGACTTATAAAATTATTATGAAACAAAAATCAAGATGGTATGGTTTTGGCATAAGATTAAAAAAAAAAATAGAACAAAGAAACACCAGAAACAGATTCTATAATTTATAAAGTCATATAATTTTTTACGTTATGTATTTATTTTTGCTTGGTTAATCCTCACCCGAAGATATTTTTTCCATTGATTTTTAGAGAGTGGAAGGGAGGGGGGGAGAGAGGGAGAGAGGGGGAGGGGAGGGGAGGGAGAGAGAGAGAGAGAGAGAGAGAGAGAGAGAGAGAGAGAGAGAGAGAGACATGATGTGAGCGAGACACATCAATTGGTTGCCTCCTGCACATGCCCCGACCAGGGTAGTATGGAACCTGTGACCCAAGTACATGTCCTTGACTGGAAATTGAACGTGTGACCCTTCGGTGCATCAAAACCACCCAGTGACGGAAAGAACAGCCTTTCCCACAGTGGTGCTGGGAAAACTGCCCATTCACAGAGAGGCATGGACTCCGACTGCCTCCCACACGGACACAGACCTCAGCTTTTCAGAGAGTAACACAGGACAATGTCATCGTGACTTGGGTGACTTGGGGATACCTAAGAATTTTAAAATGCACCAAATGCAATAACCATCAAAGAAAAAATGATAAATTAGACTTCACCAAAATAAATGATATGCAATCCACAATTTGAGAGAAAATATTCACAAATATTTGACAAATACATGACCAATATCTGACATTAGAATTCAGGATATAGAATGAATTCTTGTGTGTGTGTGTGTGTGTGTGTGTGTGTGGCTGGCTGGCCACAGGGAGCCCTTCCTGCCTCTCCAGCACGCTCACCTGGAGAGGAGAGGCCGCCGGGGATGCCAGCTACTGCTTTCTCTCCCTTCCCAAACAGGGACAGCGTGGCTAGAGCGGCACTGCCCCATCACAGGGAGACTCAAATGAATTCTTATAACCCAGTAATAAACTAGCAACTCAATAAAAATATGGGCAAAAAGTTTGAACGCACACTTCACAAAAGATTTGACTACTCAATAAGCCCATAAAAAGTGCTCAACTCTGACGATCATTAGTGACATGCAAATGAAAGCACGGTGCGCACTGTGGCTGCAATGAGGTCAGTGCTAACAGCACAGTGCGGGGGCGGGGGGGCGTGACTGGGGGGAGGCAGCGGCACAGCCCGCTGGCGGGACTGCATGCACTGGCACCCAGAAGGCTCTGGCAGTGTCCTGTGTAACTGAGCACACACCAGCCCCACTCCAGACATTCCGCTTCCAGCTGTTCACGGAAGGGAAATGAAGACCTAAGTTCACACAGACTTACACAGCAACGGTCACAGACCTGGAGATAATCTGGCAGAACCTCAGGAGGACCATGATAAGTAAACGCTGGTATATTCAATGGACCATGACAGCAGTGAAAACAAAGTAGGGACAGTCATGCACACACTGATTTCAAGGTCATCAGGCATGAGGCTCCACGGCTTCCCTACAGAGGACTCTCAGGGCTCCCGGTTTCCTCTCTGGGGAACACAGTGAGCGTGACCCTACCTACTGGACTGGGTCGTCACGAGAAAGATATGTGAGGGCAAGAGAAGCTGCCAAGTGCGCTCATGTTTAAGTCCAGCTGACATCTAAGTTCTGACGCTGGTCCAAGAGTCGGCCATGAGAAGAGATGGGCATGAAACCCGAGGAGACAGAGGCCCAGAAGTATGTCTACGTCAAAGCACGCCAGTCCAGTGCTGCGGCCCAGGCCTATCACCATCTCCTCTGCGGCCCCAAAGGAACTCCATCTGCACTCTGGCATGAGGAATCCCGGCAGCCGCCTTCACTCTCTCCCCCTCACCAAAGGGGACCTTGTTTATCTGGCAGTGCTGGTACCATAGCTATGACAATAGTTCAGGATTATTAAAACCCCACCGAACCGTAAACACCCCATAAGCGTTCTCTGCTTCCCACCCCCACTCCAGTTTCAGAAAATAATTAAATATTAAAATTACAAATTTTGAGGTCAAACTGATATTTAACAGCCTCGCCTGTCAGGGGATAAAGTAATACCGTGCTGTGTCCTGGGAGGGGAGGTGGTCAAGACCACACCTCTGCAGGTCAGGACAAGACCGCTGGGGTGAGACCGGGACCCCGACAGCAGCGAGTCCAGGACTGTAGCTCACCCTGAACACCGGTGTAAGGAGCAAAACCGAATGAGTAACTCAGGGAAGAAGCGATTCATTTGGGGAAAGTCTACTGTAAAGAGTCCAAGGAGGAAGTCTATGAATGAACTTGGATTCAGCTGTGAGTTCCAGAAGTGGTTTGGACCATCAAACAACTGAAGAGATGACAGAAGAGGTCAAAAGTGACTCCCAATCCCCCGTTCACCACAGGTGCAAAGAGCGTTGGAAATAATATGTGAGTGGGCGGAAATAAGGACAAGCACAACAGAAATCACATTAGGAAGGTCCAGAGGAGGACAAGGAAAATGAGGGGAAAAGTCCATCACCATTCCCACCACGGGGACTGTAACAATCCCACTTCTTGGGGACTTGACAGACAGACACACAGACACATGCACAGATGCAGTCCAGTGTTTCTGATGTCCGCTTGTACCAATTTTACTTTACATTTTTTGAACTACTATTTCTTCAACAAACACAGGACTTAGAAAAATAGCAAAAATAGTTACTTCATTGAGAAGCTGTAAAAACTGATCATCTAATTTCTGAAGTTTCATCTCATTCTGAAGATCGCTATCATGATTAACCTTCTCTGGCTCAGAAGGCGGGCACACGGACATGAAAGATGGCAGCCCAGTGTCAGTCGGTGTACTTGCAAACGGGTCCAGGGGGGCCATGTCATCACCCGTGGGGGCCGTAACCACTGGTGGCATTCCGTCAGCAATCTAGGACAGACACCACCAGACCCTCAGCATGTGCGCGGATTAAGGACAAGCCGAAGGCATCTTTATATTAGGGAAAACCCAATACCATACCTCGTCTTCACTGATATTTAGGGGAGAATCAGATGAAACCAAATTATCCAAAAGACCTTCAAAGCACTGCAGACTCGAGGAGTTAATCTGTGACAGGTCTACCGGCTCACCAAATATGTTCTTGCAGTCCAGGATTCGAAGCTGTGGCAGGGTCTGCAGCATAACTGCTTGGTACCCTGGAGATATATTCAAAATGAAAACTCATGCATTAAAGAGGTTAATTACTTGGAGAATCAAATAAATTTGTCAGCTACCAGATGTACCTACGGCTGCCTAGAGTTACACTCCAAGAATATATCACAATGATAATTTAATTCTAAGAAACTTACTTATCTATAATAATACAAGCATAAGGACGACCTTCCGGATGTCCTTCCAGATGAAGTTGCGGCAGCATGGGCCAAGACAGAGGCGGTTAGGGGGGATCAGGCAGGCAGGCGAGTGGTTAGGGGTGATCAGGCAGGCAGGCAGAGGCAATTAGGGGCAATCATGCAGGCAAGTAGAGGGGTTAGGGGCAATCAGGCAGGCAGGCAAGTGGTTAGGGGCGATCAGGCAACAGGCCAGCAGTCCTGGATTGTGAGAGGGTGCAGGCCAGGCTGAGGGACCTCCCCCCCATGCACGAATTTCGTGCACTGGGCCTCTAGTCAAATATAAAACTGTTTAATAGAGACACTAATCTATTCACCATGTTCTTCTTTTAATAACAACTTAGTTTGTGTAAAAAATATTTTATTTTGCAATTACGTTTTTCCAAATACATAATAAAAAGCTGAAAAGCTTAAGACAAATAAAAGCAGATTCTAAGCACCAGCTGCTGTCAACACTGTTACAAAGCATGGTGAATTAGTGGGTCCTACCCGGCACCCGACAGACAGGGTTATCCTCGCCATCCTTCTCCAAAACCAGGTTGGTCAGGAAGTGCAAGCCCACCATGCACTGGAGTAGGTGATGGATGCTGTCTATGCAGTTGCTGTGCAGGTCGATGTATCTAAGCTTATGTTTGATTCCATGAAGGAGCATCAAACCTGCAAGATGAAAAAACCCTGCTGATACCACAGCAGCAATTTCCCCAACAGCTCACGGAACACTTTACGTGGGTCCTACTTCGAGGCGAAGGCGCAGGGCACGCGAGGCCTCGCTGTGAAGCTGCACCTCGTGGAGAGGGTCAGTCAAGTCCGCTTGTTTTGAGAACAGAGGTCCCTGGTATGAGTTACATTCAAACAAAACTCCTGGGCCTCCCAGGCCATGCAGGAACTTACGGAACAAGCAAGGCTCCAGGCTCCTTCCTGATAAGCAAACACTGAGTACACTTCCATTGTTGGTTTGAGCATAAAATACAAACAGCATTTGATTTAGTCGCTGGTAACACCTGTAGCCCCAGCTTATCTGGGGTGTTGTAAGCCAGGAACCCCACCTGGACAGCCTCATGTGCCCTACTCCTGGAGCACTTGCTGTTTTACTAGTTTGCTCATTTGTTCATTTTGTTAATTAGATTCCACATATGGTATTTGTCTTTTTCTGACTGGCTTATTTCGCTTAGCATAATGCTTTCCAGGTCCATTTATACTGTCCCAAAAGTTAAGAGATCCTTTTTTATGGTCACACTAGAGGCCTGTTGCACAAAGATTCATGCAATAGGCGTCCCCTCATCTGGCTGCCGACACTGGTTTTCCTCCGGCACCCGGGACCCAGGCCTTCCCTCTGGCCACCATCTTCCGCCTTTGCTCTGGCCAGAGTCTTCGCTGACTCCGGCCAGAGTCTGCAGGCTTCTCACTGACTCTGGCTGGAGTCTGCAGTCTTCGCTTTGCTCCAGCCAGAGCGCTGCTTCTGTAGCTCCCTCTGCCCCCTGCCCTCCCCCTCATAGCAGGCGTCCTGCCCCGCCCGGCCGCTCTGCGCCTGGAGGGCGGGGCCCCCTCTA
The DNA here is from genome assembly GCA_025583905.1 of Ia io. Classification (NCBI taxonomy): domain Eukaryota; kingdom Metazoa; phylum Chordata; class Mammalia; order Chiroptera; family Vespertilionidae; genus Ia; species Ia io. The sequence goes on from JAJQQW010000019.1 coordinate 7,174,486, forward strand.
TCTTTGTCCTGCTAATTTGCACATTCCCTCCTGATTGGCTGGTGGGCATTGTGGAGGTACTGTCAATTTACATATTTCTCTTTTATTAGTACAGATGGTATTCCATGGTGTAAATGTACCACAGCTTTTTTATCCATTCATCTGATGGAAAATGGGGCTGTTTCCAAATCTTGGCTACTGTAAATAATGGTGCTATGAAACGGGTGCAACTGGCTATTTCTCTTTCCTGTCTCAGAACTTGCTTCCAAGTGGAGCTTGCTGAGCAAAGGTGCAGCCCAAAAGTGTGCCTGCAGGGCTCCCCTCAGTCCTGGAGAAGAGAGCTTGTCAGTGGACCATGCCCCAGCCTCCCTTCTCTTGGAGGGGCCATTCTGAGATGCAGCTGCACTGTCAGGTCCTGCTCCACATCTCTGGCTGTCCCCTAGTGTCCCTCCTCTATCCACAGGCTCTCCAGGACCTCCCGCACTCCCGCAGTGCCATGGCTGCAGTAACATCGATGTACACAAGCACACTCATCACTGGTTGTCCCCTCCTCCATCCACAGGCTCTCCAGGACCTTCCGCAATTTCTTGATTACAAACACCACCAACGTGCCAGATCTCAGCTCTAACCCGAATACTCAACATACGTGCACACACACATCTCACTCCATCTCAAACCTGCTCCTCCCCAATCATCCCACATCAGGAAGCAATGCCATCATGTGCCTGTTACTTCAGAGAAAACTCATGTTCATCATGGATTTCTTTCTCCTCCATTCCCTCATTGTACCCATCAGCAAGTCCTATGACCTCCATCTGTAAAATACATTTACCCATCTCCCGTCTCCACCCAGTCCAGGTCTCACCCTCTCCTCTGGACACCTGAAGCAGCTTCCCACTGACTCCCACTCCCGTCCTAATACCCATGCTCCTCATTCAGCCCAAGTGATCCTTTAACATATGCACTACGTCACTTGTTTAAAGCCCTCCAATGGCCCCCGTTGTACCTATGACAACATGCAAACATCACTCTTTTCCTACTTGCTCATCTCTCTTCTGCACACAAACCCCATTTGCTGTGCTCCAGCCACACTTCCTTCCTCTGCTCTGAGGTCCAACATGCTCACTTGAGCCCTAGCGTGCCGCATGCTCTAGGACACACACTGCCGCGTTCTGATCTCTAGCAAGGTGTTTCTGAATAATATACATCATTCTAAGAATTAGCTATTAGAACTTCCAGGGTTGCCTACTACATTTTCTTCATATTCCTTCTCTCAATCACTAAAATTCACACTTCTTAGGTGTGGAGTCCCATGTGCTTTGACCAACATATAGTTTTTTAACCATGACTAAGATACAGAACATTTATTCCCACCACCCCAATCAGTGTGTCCCTATGTAGGCAATTTTCTCTCCCCGTGTTCAAGCCCTGGCAACTGGTGATCTGATTTCTGCCTCTATAACTTTGCCTTTGTTAGAATGGCACATATTAGATTCATACAGTGTAGCCTCTTGTGAATGCTTTTCACTTAGCACAATTCTTTTTAGATTCATCCATGTTGCAGCATGTATCAATAGCTCATTCCTTTTTATTTCGTGTGGCTATATCACAATTTATCTGTTTACCAGGTGACAGGTAAGTGGGTGGTTTCCAGTTTTTAGAGATTACAGATAATCATAGAAACCTGATTATATGAAAAGCTATATAAACATACAAACACTCATGTATAGGTCTCTGGTTAAACATATTTTCATTTCTCTTCAGTAAATGCCTAGAGTGGGATTGCAAATAAGTGTACATGTAACCTTACAAGAAACCTTCAAACAGTTTTTCAAAGTCCTTATACTACTTTGAATTCTACCAGCAACGTATATAAGTTCTAGATGCTCCACAATTGTTCCCTACAAGAACTTTATCTGTCCAGCCTTGCTGGTATGACTCAGTGGTTGAGGGTCAACCCAAGAACCAGGAGATCACGGTTCAATTCCTCCTGGTCGGGGCACATGCCCTGATTGTGGCCTTGATCCCCAATAGGGGGTATGCAGGAGGCAGCCAATGGATGTCTCATTGATGTTTCCATCTCTCTATCCTTCTCCCTTCTTCTCTCTCTAAAAATCAATAAAAAACATATTTAAAAAAGAACTCTATCTGTCCACAGGTGCTCTTTAATAAATATTTGTTAAGTAAATTATTATCTTAACTAAGATTCATATTTTTCAGATAAGGAAATTTCATCCAAAAAGTAGCAGACTTTACTCAAAAGCGCACAGCAGTGACAGACCTACAGCCAATAATCAATCCTAATACTTTCACACCTTAGGGGGGAAAATTTAAAATACTGCTGCTACTTCAGCTTAAGGGTAGTGACAAGATCATTTCTTTTTTTGTATACTAAACACCTGGCATAGGGTAGTATTTTTCTAGTATGGGAGAAAACAAATGAATAAGGCTGTTTCAAATATTGATTGAGTTTATGAAGATAATTAGATGATCTAGTTAAGCAATAATTTGATGAATAATTATGAAACTTTTTCACTTTATCAGTGTACCACTTTAATCAGTTAAAAAGTAGGTAAATTTTTTACCTTTTTAGACATACTGAAGTAAGAAAGAAAAAACACGTATTTGATTTTCAATTTGTAATGGCCTTTGGGATGCTATAAGCTCATACTCTCCAATCTGGTAGGACGGCCTCAGGTGGCTTTGCAATTTAAACTTAAATTTTATTGAAAATAAATAAAATGACAAATCTAGTTCCTCAGTGCACTAGCACATTTCAAATGCTTGTGTGGCACACTGGGTGCCATGCCAGGGAGCACACACATAGAATATTTTTATCACTGTAAGAAGTTCTATTGGAATTCTTTCTCTCTAGAATAGTATATTCATTAATTATCTAAGATTAAAATACCATTTCCCCCAAAGGAGGTCCTTCCTATCCAAGTTTGTCCTGGTACGGACCACCCAAGTTTTAATCCCAGTTTTTCATTCAGCGGTAGCTTTGGTACCAACACATTCTCTAGATGAGATTTTTTATCAAAAATTGTATTATTCAGCTTTTTGACATGCTGAGCTCATTCTAACTCATCACACATGGCAAATATTGACCATTATAGTAAAACTAGAGGCCTGGTGCACGAATTCGTGCACGGGTGGGGTTCCTCGGCCTGTCTGGCGATCGGGGCTGTCTTGCCCATTACCCAGTCCCTATTGGGGCCTATTGGGGCTGGCTGGGGGGAAGGACTGCGGGAGGTTAGCCAGCCAGCCCTGATGGGGGGCCGATCGGGGCCGGCCATAGGAGGTTGGCTGTGGGAACGCACTGACCACGAGGGGAAGCTCCTGCATTGAGTGTCTGCCCCCTGGTGGTCAGTGCACATCACAGGGACTGGTCAACCAGTTCTTAACAGTCGCTTAGGCTTTTATATATTTAGATTAAGCACATCTACTTACCACTTAAATCATTTATGTGGTTATAGGATAAATTCAGTCTAGTCAGATTAATTAGTGCTTCAAGTCCTAAAATAAAATAAATAAAATAAAGTAAAATAAAGCTTTTACAGGATTCAATAATCAATATACTAAAGCTATATAGTACTGCAATACTATTTCAGACTGTTTTGAAGTAAATCTACAGTCGAATTAAATAACAGTGAAATTAATTTTGTTGGTATTTTATAAAATACTTGAAAAAGGCTAATAACTTTTCTAGGAGAAAAATTTTTATATAATAAATTTTAGGGTCAGTTTTCAAAAGTTTACTCTTTATCCCATTCTTCTAGGAAGAAAAAAAATGGACTTAAGTCATCTTCCTTATTCAAAGTATTACATGAAAATCACTTACACACCTTCTATTTTTGTGATCATATTGCAGGACAAATTTAAAGTGCGTAGTTTTGTCAGTGTGCTTAGCCCTTCGATTTGACTTATTTGATTAGATGACAAATCTAAATGTTGTAAATTCCAGACATGGTCAATGGCTTCGATCTTCGAGATGTTGTTACAATGCAGATTGATGGCATGGAGGGTTGAATCTAAGGATAACTCTGATATGCTATAAAAGAAAATATGTACCATTAAACACAGGTAAAAAAACAGATTTTGAAATCATAACCAAATAATTAAAATTAACCCAACAGCATATATATAACTGTGAACTCTACTCATCTATAATAATGAAAGTGTAATATGCTAACTAGACCGGACAGCTGGACTACCTTCCGGACTAAGCGAGGGCTACAAGGGCTGAGCCCCTTGCACGAATTTCATGCATCGGGCCTCTAGTTCTATAATGAAATCCTCCCTATTTGTAGTAGCCTTGAAATGTCTCACAAGGTATAGTGATTCCTACCATGAACCAGCATTTTGGGCCATTTATGTAATCAAGAAACCCACTCAGGAGAGGCAGGTGACCCTGGGCATGTCTAGCTTCTCAACATGAAGTGATGAGCACACAGGGAAGGCACCAGTGCAAAGGCCCTGGGGTCCCTATACCCCAGCGCAAAACTGCACTCTACTCCTTTTTGCTATTCCATGAGTTAGCAGCCTCAGATTCCTCATCTCATTCAACTCTTAGAATACTAAACCGTAGGGAACTAAGGAAACTGACATTTACAGAAATTAAATAACTTGTCCCAGTTCTTGTAGTTGTTACCTAACTGAGCTGGTATAAATCCAGACCTGGCTCTGCAGTTTACTGCTTCCCTCACTGTCCATAATGGCTGCTTAGCCCAGGAGGCAGCCCATTTCAAAAGAAACCACGGGCACTGCCATTTCTACTGAAAAAGTGCCTGTCTTGCCTGTTGACTTTGGAATGCACCTGCGCTAAATGGAACTCATCTCTTCTTTCTCTCAGTTTGTGCCCTTTAAACCAGAGCCCCTCTGAAACAGCCCTCCCAGGACCCAGGAATACCAACGCATGTACACAGTTTGGAGGAAGGGTGGTGGCAAGGGCACGGCACTGGCTCCATGTTCTGTGTCCCTCCACAGAAAAGAATGCAGCTCTTCTCAATGTCAAACTAGCAACCTCTACAGATCTGACTGTTCCAAGTATTTCCAGCTACCTCGCCTCTGTCATTTACTGAGCTATTACTTAGTCCTGACCTCATACTATTAACATGCGTTCTTCATATCAATCATTTATTTTCCAAAACATCTCTGCTTCTGGAAATTAAAAGTGTGCAGGTCATGTGGCCCAGTAGAAAAAGCAGAGTGAAATCAGACGGAAATGGGTTGGAATTTGAACTTAGTTGCTCACCAGCTGCGAGGCTGGGAAAGTTATTTACATCCTCTGGTCTCAGATTTGTCACATGCAAAATTACCACCTTGCAGAACTGTTGTGAGGATCAGTGACAATATATGTCACATGCACACAGCGACGGCATTCAGTAAATGACAGCTACTACTAAATATAAACATTCCTTTGAAAAACATCTGGCAAATTCCAGACCAGGGTCCAGACGAGATGCTGTAACTCGGAGCAGCCAGGCTCACGCAGAGGAAGGGCCGCCGAGGACAGCCCGCGCCAACGCACAAAGGAGCGGAGGCGGCACCTGCGGACGCTCCGCCGGGTGCGCCCGCGTCGGTGGGAAACGGGAAAAGGTAGAGGAAGGGCTGCGAGGTGCGCGGGGGGCAGTCAGTAACCGGGACAAGGGCCAGGTGCTCCACGCACAAGCTTGGGCTGCAGGACAGAGGGCAGCGGGGGCTCGAAAGGGTTAGCTCAGTGCTTGCAAGAAGCACGTGAACGCCTGCGTCGCGGGCTCTGCAAAGGGCGGACTGGACCCGGGAGGCCCGAGGCAGAGCCCATGCAGGGCGGTGACCGCGGCGTCAGCGTCAGAGAAGGGGCAGCGCAGCGACGGGCAGAACCCGGGGGGCGGGGCGGCCGCCCGGAGCTAACCGGGGGTCCGGGGAGGCAGGGAGCGTGTGGTTTCGGGGCGGGTCCCGGCCCCGCCGCCCGGCCCGGGAGCGCCCTTCACCTCCGCAGGCCTTTGTCCATGCAGCACAGGTCCCCACAGGTGCTGTCGCCGTCCTCGTTCCCGCCCTCCGCCTGCCCCGGCGCCTCCATGGACGCGGAGCGCTGTCTCAACCGGCGCCGGCGCTGGGTCCGCCCGCCCGGAACACGCCTCTCGGGAGTGCGGCCCGCGGGGCGGGGCCAGGGCTGCTCCAACCGACCGCGCACTTTCCCGCCCGGCCAGTGGCGAAGCCGGATGTCGGCGCCTCCGCGCCCGGGGCTTCGCTTCCTTTTACGGCAGCTTGGCACTCGCCTGGCACTTGCCGTAAAGCGAGCAGCTTCCGGTGCGAGGTGGCTCGCAGGTGTCGTTTGTTTGCCTGGCCGGCACGGGGTCCTGGCCGCTTGCACAGCAGCCTGTCTCTGCAGGCCTACAGCCTCCTCCCGCCGGGGTGTCCCACCCCGGGTTGGTCGGCGTTGGGTGCCTTCCAGCGCCCGGCCTGCCCTCCGCAGAGGTCGGGAGCCCATGCTCGCCCGGCAGCTTTCACTGTTCGTTGTGGGAAACCCGTGCGGGGTGAGCGCCAGCGGAGGTAACGCTTCTTTCCATGGTGACCAGATCTTCCAGCTTCGTGACTCGTTGCTTTCGGTAAAATACCGTTGTTGAAATTAACCTAACCTCATCCTTAAAGGAACGAATGTACAACAATGACATCCTTTCTTAACGTCATGTTCTGAAAAATAGTTTTTTGTCCACTAGATGGTAACTAGAATATTTGTGCAAGCATTATTACTTTTAAAAATTATTTTTATTGATTTCAGAGAGAGAGGGAGAGAGAGAAATATCAATGATGAGAGAGAATCATTGATCGGCTGCCTCCTGCACACCCCTACCAGGGATTGAGCCTGCAACCTGGGCATGTGTCCTGACCAGGAATGGAGCCGTGACCTGGCTCACTGAGCACACTGGTAGGGCTGTGCAAACATTATTTTACAGGCCCTTGGGTGGTCCACTGACCGTGGAAAACACCTTGTGACCACTCTGGGATCAACTACAGCCGGATGAGGATTGTGGGACAACTGCCCTCATTCCCAAGCCCACCCACCCCAAGGCCCCCTATATAATCCATCCACAAAACCTTCAGGGAAATTCGCTCTCTTCTGCTCAACTCCCTGTGTGCAGGCTCTTTTCAATAAACTCGACTGACCAACTTAGTTCAGTGCTTATTTCTATGACATTGAGACTCAAGAACCTGGCATTCAAATTCCAGGAACACTAGGAAGAGCTCAGGAGCATTGAAGCCCACATGGTGCTATGAGTACTGAAAGGAAGTTACTGATGGTTGAGCGGGTTAGGGGAGCTCTGACAATGCATGGCATTGCAGAAGGAAGAAAATGCCGGAAGAAGGTCAAGGATTGCTCTCTGAGTCATGGGGATATTAAAAAATGGAGACCAGCCTGGAGGTGTGCAAGAGGCAAACAACCAATCAATGCTTTTCCCATCACTGATATTTCCGTCTCTCCCTCTCCCTTCCTCTCTGAAACTAATAAAAATACATTTTAAAAAATGGAGACCAAGGTATAGCTCAACTCTGGAGCTGTCACTACTGAACTAAAACCTGACATGGTCCCTCATTACTTACCAAATAAAGGCCTAAGTTTCTCATCTAATACTGAAAATAATCACAGGCTTAACTGTTGTTAATTTATGATTTGTCTAAGCCTATCATATTCTAAAACTTATAGCCACGATTCTCTGTTCCCTATAACCCCATGCTTTGCCATGTGTCTCTAGATTCTTTCAACAAGAGGTGGCAGTAGAAACTCTTTGCTGGCTTTTTGATTCTGGGCTTACTTGTGACTTTTTATAAAATCAATCGAATTCATTGAATTTCTAGTCCTAGTTCCAAGACATCTAGTGTTAAACCTCAAGATATCTTGCATGCTTCTGCTCATTTTCTCGGAAGACTCCAAGCTGATTTCTGTCCCCGCTTCAGAGCCAGAGTCCTGAGACTTGCCTCCTTGGCCATCCTGGCAGCTCCTGGGGCCTTCCCCCTTGTTGGACATTGTGTCCTGAACACAATGTTTTTGTTTTTCTCTTGGTTTATACTCTGTCGGAGCACATGTCCCACAGGAGCTTCTGGTAAAGGGCTGTAACTACTATGCCTTCAATTTTGAGATGTTCTGAGGGTCATCTTACTGGTCCCCCCACAGTCTTCCTTAGCTTTCTGCTTTTTCTAATGCTGATGTTGATTGCCACTCATCCTCCTTTTTAAGTTGTAAAATTTGGTTACATCTCTTATTTGCTGTTGTCTCCTATCTCATTCTTCTTTTTAAAATCACGATCTGTTTATGCATATTTGATTTCTTTCCTATCGTGTTAGTGGGGTTTCAGAAGGGAGCAGCTAGCAGCGCATGTCACATCAACCAGCAAACTCTCATCACATTTTTAGTTACCAAAATTCTGGAATGACTAATACAGCATTTATATGGTGAAGGACAGAGGGGGAAAAAAGTTGTGCAAGAGGCATTAAATTGCTGCTGCCACATGGAGATCATGCTTTCCTCACTTAGCATCACTAAACAAAATGGACACTATGAAAGCATCTATGAAAGCATCTATATTCTGAACAAGCCCTTTGGTTCAAGAATGTGAAGGCATCATAATATCTTTTATAACGATATATATATATATATATATATATATACACACTAGCAGCCCGTTTGCACGAAGATTCGTGCAATAGACCTTCATTCACCTGGCTGCTTGCATCAGTTTTCTGCCGGCACTGGGGACCCAGGCCTTGGCTGTGGCCACCGCCTTCTGCCTTCTTTCAGGGTCGGGGCTCGGCTGCACCCCAGTGTCCCTGCTACGGATCGCAGGAGCCGACCCCCGGTGGTTGCCTGCGATCCGTGCAGGCTCCCCGCTGGTGCCCAAGACCGGGAAAGCCTCCGCCCTAGGCTTTCCCGGCCTTGGGTTCGGCCGCACCCCAGCGTCCCTGCCACGGTTTCCTGGTGGGCGTGGCTGGGGGCGTGGCTGGTGGGTGTAGCGAAGGTATGGTCAAGTTGCATATTACTCTATTATTAGGTAGGATATATATATATATATATATATATATGTATATATATATATATGTATGTATACATATATATATGAAAGTGAGTTTAAAACTACTACTAGTCATTCATGAGTAAAATCAGAAATTTGTAAGGTTTCTGAGTGCCTTTATTGCCAATAAATATTTATTGAATATCTACCAAGTGCCAAGTCCTGTGGTGGGGCCAAGGGGATGAACAATGCAGACATAGCCCTCTCCATGTGCAATTTGCTGAAAACAAGAATTCAGAAACAAAACAGTAATTACAGATGATAAATCAAACAGTTTCAAATACACAAGTTTGTGAAAAGACATAAGATGCTGCTGGAATGTAGATTAGGATACCAATCATAGCCTGCGTCAAAGGAGGCTTATGAGGAAGTGAGGCCCAAGCTGGGTCTACAGAATGAAGACTGTTCAAGCCCCTGGCTGAAAACATGTCTTTTTAGGCTGGGGGATGGGAGAGGACAGGAAATGGAGACAAGACATGCTGTACTTCAGAAGCAAAAGTGGGCAAGGAGAGAGTAGGATACGAGGCTGGTGAGTTTCCCAGGGCCCCATCAGGAAAGGTCCTGAATTTCACATTGCATTTAATACAGGTGGGCAGCTACGTAGTGTTTAAGCACACTAATCATGTGATAGCATTTACATTTTTGACAGATAACTCTTATCACCCTTTCAGTATGGATAAGATTTTTGTAAAGGAGAGAGAATGGTGGCATAAACACTGATACTCGCTGCCTCCCACAACCACATCAAAATTACAAGTAAAATACAGAAAAACCATCATTCAGAAATCTGACTGAATGGAAGACGTACAACTAGAGAAGTAAAAAAGAAAGTACATTGAGACTTGTAGGAGGGGTAGAAGCGTGGAACAGGCTGGTCTGACACCCACATGTGGTGTTTTTTAATCTCAGCTGCAGAGGCCTCCTATGAGGCGCAAGAGGTCCCAGCTGCACACCAGACCCCCACCCCAGGATCCAGAGCTGCGAAGAGAAGTCCCCATAACTTCGGATATAAAAACCATTGGGGACTGTGACTGAATAGCACAGAGAGGCTGCTGGAGACCCAGGCAGTTTCTCTTAAAGAGCCAGTGCACAAACTTACAAGACCCTACTTCCTGTGAGCTCCAGTGCTATGTGCAGTTTTGGGTGATCCAGGGACATATAGGGAGGAACTGGATTGTCTGGCATTGGGGCAGAAACTTGGGAGCAGCTTTCTCCCAGACACGGGTGCTCACGGGGTCATTGTTCCTGTACCGGGACCTCCCAGCTGACTAGCAGCCATATCTGAGTTTCCATCAGTGTGGCTCACATTGTTTGCTCTACCCTCATGATTCCCTGAGACCCTACCTCATCCAATTTGCAGCCCCACCCAAGCTGTTTGCAGAAGCTTTTCTATATGAATGGCCTGTCCTGGCTCAGGCTTCAGACTTTCCTAAAATCTCTCAAACAAGCAGCAGCTGGCATCAGTGTGTCCCAAACCTATCAATGAGAGACCCAAGACCTGACACTAGCACCAGCCTGCTTTGCTTCACAGCTGGGGCTTGCCTTAGCACCGTGGTCGGCAAACTGAGGCTCGCGAGCCACATGCGGCTCTTTGGCCCCTTGAGTGTGGTTCTTCCACAAAATACCACGGCCTGGGCAAGTCTATTTTGAAGAATTGGCATTAGAAGAAGTTTAAGTTAAAAAATTTGGCTCTCAAAAGAAATTTCAATTATTGTACTGTTGATATTTGGCTCTGCTGACGAATGAGTTTGCTGACCACTGCCTTAGCACTTCCACGCCTAATACAACTATCAGCCTCTGCAGATCTCTCCATAGCTTGTGTCAGTTGGCCCCAGGCAGTGGCTGACTTTGCAGCTCCCAGGATGCCCCAGAGTCAGTGCACCTGTTGGGCAGCTTCAGATTATACTAGATTACAACTCTATATATCCACACACTCACGGGTAAGACTTAGTGAGCATCAAAGCCCCACTGAAGTCCTGCTCCATAGGGGTGCTGCCTGCAGAGCAGCTTTCCCATTGTAGTTGCAGCTGGTTCTCACAGCCAATTGGCCTGTAGGTCCATTCCTCCCCGTGATGCCAACAGCAATCAAGGATCAACTACAACAAGACTGTGCACACAGTCCACACAGGGACACATCTAGAGTGCCCAGCTCAGGTCACTGGGGAGGCTGAGCCACTGAGCCCTACTGGACACCGACTATACAAGGCCACTATAACAATTCCAGGAGATATAGCAGCTCTACCCAATACATAGAAACAAACACAGGGAAGCAGCCAAAATGCGGAGACAAAGAAACGTGTCACAAGTGAAAGAAGTGGAAGCAAGCAAACTACTGGACACAGAGTTCAAAACCATGGTTGTAAGGTTACTCAAGGATCTTCATGGGAGCTTCAAGGAATTTAGTGAGACTTTCAAGCAGCGTAGTGAGAATGTCAAAGACATGAAAGGGCCAGTCAAAAATTAAGCATACACTAACTGAAATAAAGAATAATTTACAGGGATTCAACAATAGAGTAGAGGATTCCAAGAAGTAAATCAACGATTTGGAATATGAGGAAGCAAAAAACACCCAATAAGGAGAAAAAAGAAAAAAGAATAAAAAAATATAGTGTAAAGAGCCTCTGGGATAACTTCAAGTGTACCAACATTCACATTATGGGGTGCCAGAAGGATATGAGAGAGAGCACGATATTGAAAAACTATTTGAAGAAATAATACAAAACTTACCCTACATGGGTAAAGAAATAGACTTACAAGTCCAGGAAACACAGAGTGTCCCAAACAAGAGGAACCCAAAGAGGCCCACACCAAGACACATCATAATTAAAATGCCAATGGCTAAAGACAAAGAGAGAATCTTAAAAGCTTCAAGAGAAAAGCAGTTAGTTAAATTCAAGGGAGCACCCATACGACTGTCAGCTGATTTCTCAACAGACACTTTGCAGGCCAGAAAGGAGTGGTAAGAGATATTCGAAGTGATGAATAGCAAGGACCTACAAACAATATTGCTCTACCCAGCAAAGCTATCATTTAGAATTGAAGGTCAGATAAAGAGCTTCACAGAGAAGAAGCTAAATGAGTTCATCACCACCAAACCAGATTGCATGAAATGTTGAAAGGCATTCTTTAAAAAGAGGAAGAAGGAAAAAAGATAAAAATATGAACAATAAAATGGCAATACATATCTATCAACAATTGACTCTAAAAATCAAAATAAACAAGAAATCTAATGAACAAAATAAACTGATGAATAAAATAGAATCAGAGGCATGGAAACATGGGACAAACTGATGAATCTCAGAGGGAAGAGGGGAAGGGAACTGGAAGAGATTAACCATTGATGTTATAGGCATATACTATGAACACAGACAATAGGGTGGTGAAAACAGACAATGGGGTGGGGCAGGAACTGGGTGGAGGGGAGCAATGGGGGAAAAAAGGGGACATTTGTAATATGCTCAATAATAAAGATTAAAAAATATTTTATGAGGTCTCCAACTTTTCTCAAGTTGTTCAAATTATTGGATTAAAAATGGTCACCAAAGAATAACTGAAATCAATCTATAGAAATAGGCTTTGGGGGATCTAACTTAGATCTAGTCAGGGACAAAGAAGCTCCCACAATGAAACAGTCAAAGGAAAAATTGGAAGAGGAATTTGTATGAATATGTAAGTATACTATAGGTATGAGTATGTATAAATGTATGAATAGATAATATATGAATGTGTGTGTGTGAATATATATATTCACAGCTAAATGTTCATGGTCAATGTGTGTTTTATTGTAATTACTTTAATTTTCTAATATTACTTTATCTTCAATTGATATTCGGTTGGAATTATATCATGAGACGTGAAGGGATTGAGAATGAGTTACAACTTTGCCTACTTTTCATCATTTCTCTTATATTATGGATAACAATATTCTCCTCTGCTGTGAGTTTGTACCAGTGTGGCCTTTATCATTGGAGCCTCCCTTCGGTCGAAGTGAACAACCCAAGCAGTAGGAACACATTGTAGAATTTCATAAATTTGTTAAGAGTGTTTAGAATTTTATATCTTAGCAATAATATATTTGGTGGATTTCACATTGTGTTTTGTGGAATATGAAGCAGTCCCTGAGGGTGTCAGAGTTGCCTGGGACACAGATGAGGGTTCAAGCTGCCGCGCCCTGCCGCCCCTCCCCTGGCGGGAGAAGCCCTGCTTATCTGTTCACCTTTCATGCCACATTTCTTGGAAGAGAGTTTTATGCTGCTACAGGTTGGAAACGCTCTGATTTGTCCATGTACCCATTTTCACAGAGGGCCCTGAGATAAGGATTGTAAAGGGAGTTCCCACCTTCCCCTGGACACCTACTGTAAGCCACTCCCTGATTTCATGCCCCTCAGGTGTGCTGGTGTGACGAGAATTTTGTTTCATTGAGAAAGTCCAAGTTGTTTCATTGAGAAAGCCCAACAATTTCAATAAGAAACCTAGTTCCCAGAGGAAATTGGAATGATAAGTTGGCAATTGTCCCACAAAAGAAAAAACATTTTACAAGTATGTGATAAAATAGTTGTCTTGTTTCAATCATGCTGCTTTGTTTAGCTCTATGTTTAAATATAGTAGCATTTACCATAGTCCTTTACAAATAAGTAGATGTCCAATAATTTTTTTTCTGCCTCTTTTTATAAGTATTTAGAAGGAAATTTCACAGGAGTTAGTAGAAAAGAAGTAGCAAAATATTATTCAGTTAAGAATTGGCAACACAATCAACTACAGCCCCCATTGAGTGCACTCTCTCATTTTAAAGCCACAATGCAAACATAAGGACATGGATGCCATTTTCAGCTTAATATGACATAAATTCAAGTGCTGGAATAACAGCACAAGTACTCTTTTTTATATAAGAAAAAAAATGGATTTCTTTTTGGCAGTTACAAGTGTCTGGTTAAGAACACCATGAAAGATCAGGGGAGGCATCCCGGGGGCACCAGTAGTAACCACTGTACTTAACCACAGTAGCATGTGGACCTAAATCATTGAGACAGTCACAGGCTGTGGGGCTGGCACAGGGTTTTGGAATCCTCTGATGGGTCAGATAGAATCCCTGCAGTCACTGGATGCTGGGTTGGCTGGAAGAACTGACCAACTTGGGATAGTAACCCAGTAGTATAAAACTATTTCAATGGACTGGTGTGTGCTGGCTGAGATTTAGCCCTGTTAAGAGAATGAAGACTCTCTTTGAAGAATACTGTGCTAGAAATTCATCTGGATTTCCAAAATTTGTTTCTTAACTCTCTCCTATTGCCCATTTGTGCACTCATACAAAATTTTATCTGGATTTGCTCTTCAGATTCAATTATCACTGTGGCTCATGATCTTATCTCTGCCTCTCCCCACTTACTAATATTTTAGGCTTTGGGGGATCAGCTGTCTGCTATTCCTGGTGACTGATCTCAATTTATTGCTCATTGATCACTTTGCTAAAATTTTGATAGCTCAAAGGATGCTATCACACTATCCTATCTAATAAAAGGGTAATATGCAAATTAACCATCACTCCGTCACAAAGATGGCAGTGCCCATAGCCACAAGATGGCAGTGCCCAGTCCCATCATCCCTGCTGCTGGAGTGTCTGGTCCTGTCAGCCCCGCTGGGGAGAGCGGCAACCAGGAGTGAGGACTTGGTGGCTCCACTGACTCCGGAACTCCTGGCAAGTGTCTAAACAATAGGATGGACGTGGCAGTCCAGTCTCCTTCGGCTGCGGGAAGGTGGATTGCTGTGGTGACTAGAGTTGTTCGCTTGGGCTGCCTGGCACTGAGCACAGCCAAACAAAAACCTGGCCAGCACCTCCAGAGCAGCTGCTGGGTCCAAGATGCTCCCCTTTCTCTCATCACTCCTTCTGCACCCCGAAAACTCCGCAGCTCCAGCCTGTGCCCAGAAGCCATGATGCTCCCATCACTCACTGCTGCCTTTTTTAAAAAAATCACCGTCTGTGGCAACCTCTGCAGCCACCACCACCACCACTACCACCTCCACCAGCCTGTGAGGTTCGTGTACTCCCCAAATAAATAACCCCAAGTCAGAAGTTAAACTGGCACCACCGACCTTATATACCCAGCTGAGCCCCCACCCTCAGCCCTGCCCCATGCCACCGGCCCCACCCACTGGTTGTGCACAGGGAGCCTGCATCCTGTGCCTGGAGAGGTAGGGCCACAGCCAAGCACCAGGTGGAGGCGGCTGGCTGGTGGCATGTTCCCATGCACTAGGACTAGAGCTGTTGCTCCCACCCGCAGCAAAGTTTTCCGGAGGAGCCAGGTTCCCAGGCCCCCACCCCCAGTTCCAGTCCCTAGAGGTGACCCAGGCTCAGAGATGGTGGCTCCCCGTGGGGGAATGGGGAGAGGGTGGCTTGGAAAGCGGCGTAAACAGTGCTGCTACTCAGTGCTTCTGCTGCAGCTTTGGACACACTATCCTAAGGGGGCTGCTCCATGTTTGCAGTGCAGCAACACAGAGAAAGCATGATTTTAAAAAATTGTTTTAAAATCCTACTGAAATAGATCTGCCTACGCACACAGACACACACACACACATGTATTTGGGGGAGCTCAAAAGTTCAGAGTTTTGGGAGAAATCAAGATGGTGGCATAGGTAAACACCTAAACTGCTGCCTCGCACAACAATATCAAAACTACAACTGAAAGACAAAACGGACACCATCCAGAACCACAGGAAAGCTGGCTGAGTGGAAATTCTACAACTAGAATTCTACAACTAGAAAGAGGAAAGCACATTGAGACTCAGAGAAGCTGCAAAAGGCTGAGGTATGAAGACACGCGCTCGTGGAGAGGACGGGTGGCTGAGTGCACAGGAGGCTGAGTGCGCAGCTGGCTTTCCAAAGCAGGAGGGAGATGGAAGCTCCCAACTGCGCTGAGCTCCAGTTCCTGGCGAGTTTCTGGGAACCCAGACTCATTTGGGGAGAAACTGGACTGTCTGGCAGTGGGCGAAACTCGAGGGCGGCTTTCTCTCAGAGGTGCTTGCAGTGATTACCGAGGGATACTGAGACCCACGGGCCTCATAGGGCAGGGCTGATGGGAAGCCAAGGCTGTCTGCTCAGCCCTGAGACTCCGCCCCATCCAAGCTGAGCACAGAGGCTTTTGCAGTTTTGCAAGTCTTGCCTCATAAGGGTGTCTCCAGCACCGAAGTTCACCCAGCATAGACACAGCTGATCCTCACAGCCAGTTGGCCTGGAGGTCAATTCCTCCCAGTGATACCAACAACAATCAAGACTTAACTACAACAAGGCTGTGCACACAGTCCACAAAGGGGTGCACCAAGAGTGTCCACCTCAGGTAACTGGGGAGGCTGAGCCACTGGGCCCTATAGGACACCTAGCACACAAAGCTACTTTACCAACTCAGGGAAGCAACCAAAATGCGGAGACAAAGAAGCAGATCACAAATGAAAGAAATGGAGGAAAGCAAACTGACTGGATATAGTGTTCAAAACCACGGTTATAAGGTTTTTCAAGAATTTCCTAGAAAAGGCCGATAAATTTAGTGAGACCCTCGAGGATATGAAAAAGGACGAACTAGAAATTAAACATACACTGACAACTGAAATAAAAAATATTATACAGAGACCTAACTGCAGACTAGAGGACCACAAGAATCAAGTCAAAGATTTGAAATACAAAGAAGCAAAAAACACTCAGCCGGAAAAGCAAAAAGAAAAAAGAATCAAAAAATTTGAAGATAGTGTAAGGAGCCTCTGGGACAACCTCAAGCGTACCAATGTCTGAATTATTGGGGTGCCAGAAGACGAGAGAGAGCAAGATACTGAAAACCTATTTGAAGAAATAATGACTGAAAACTTCCCCCATCTAGTGAAAGAAATAGACTTACAAGTCCAGGAAGCACACAGAACTGCAAACCAAAGGAATCCAAAGAGGACCACACCAAGACACATCATAATTAAAATGCCAAGGGCAAAAGACAAAGAGAGAATATTAAAAGCAGCAAGAGAAAAATGGTTAATTACCTACAAGGGAGCACCCATACGATTGTCAGCTGATTTCTCAACAGAAACTATGCAGGCCAGATGGGAGTGGCAAGAAATATTCAAAATGATGAATAGCAAGAACCTACAACCAAGATTACTCTACCCAGCAAAGCTATCATTTAGAATTGGAGGTCAGATAAAGAGCTTCACAGATAAGAAAAAGCTAAAGGAGTTCATCACCACCAAACTAGTATTATATGACATGCTGAAAGGTATTCTTTAAGAAGAGGAAGAAGAAGAAAAAGCTCCAAGTCCAGAAAAGCAGCAAAACCAGACAAGTAACACCAAGGCTTACCTCAGGACCAGCTGCATTGAATAGTGACTCCCTGCCCTGGAGCTGACCAATAAATCAATGGAGACCTAGACCCTGAAAGGACACACCTGGAAAACTGCTGAATATTATAATGAGATCTTCCCTTGGGACCTCCCCTAAAATCTCTACCCTTAAAACCCTTAGGAGGAGGACCCAGTGCACTCTCCCTCCAGGGAGCACACCCTTGCTTTCCCTTTTTTCCCTTTCCCTTCCCGTTTGCCTTTCCCTTCCCCTTCTCCATCCCCCAAACGCCCCAAGGACATTACCCTTACCTTCCTCACTCCCAAGCTCCTATGGCCCTTCCTCTGCCTCTATTACTTGCTTCCTAAGCCCATTTCTTTTACATAATACCTCTTCCACCTCTATGATTTTCCAAATAAATGTTCTCACAAAAAAACAAAACAAAACAAAAATAAAAATAAAATCCTTCCCATTGCTTGTAAACAATCGGAAATTGTTTGCTGAGCAACGTTTAATCTTTCTGCAAGTTGTTTTTGAGTTTGTCACGTAATTGTTGGTCTTCAAATTTTTTTGGTTGACCTGGACGTTCTTTGTCTTTCACATAGAAATCATCACTTTTAACCCTACCAGACCTGAGGCCCTGAACCTAACTGTCAACTATACCTGGGCTCCTGAGCATTAAAGAGAAAAAATCAACATGATATAGAAAAATGTTAGTTACATGCAAACAAGTGGTTAGAATAAGATGGAACTTGGAGACATTGTAGAAAGTAGGTCTAGGCAAAGTACCGAAAATTAGGAGTCACCAGAGATTCGGAAATTACCGAAAAATCGGTAAAGCAGTCTGGTAGGGTTAAAGCGTTTAAACCAGCGTTCACAAGTATCTTGAGATGGAGCATGTTCACCTTAAGATTCCCAAAGTATGTGATAACTTTCAGCAGCACTTTTCTTCAAAATAAAGTAATGAATTAAAACTTTAAAAAAAAAAGTTCAGAGTTTTTGCAAGTAGGAAAACAGTGGTTTTCAACCTTGTATCCAGCCTTCCCATGTCTGAAACACCACTTCCGTTTAACCTTTTCCTTATAATCACATACTTGACAATACCATGCTCAGTTGATGTCTTGAATATATAATATGCTCACAAAACTCAAAGGGCTTGAGTATGTGTGTGATTTTAATTACAAGGGAAAAAATAAATTCCTAGCAAGCACATTGTACCAGAAGGAAATTATGGATATTTCCCCCCACTATGTCTTGGAAGAGAATTTTCTAGTTTCTTTTTGTCTTTCTAATGTGATGCATGTCTGGCAACTGCTGCCACCCTCCAGCTCTGCCCCCAACTAAACCAATGTCACTATTGATTTGTTGACATATAAATCTGTCAATAACTTTGCATGAATTTAAATGCATC
Source organism: Ia io (assembly GCA_025583905.1). NCBI lineage: Eukaryota > Metazoa > Chordata > Mammalia > Chiroptera > Vespertilionidae > Ia > Ia io. The sequence continues at coordinate 7,193,240 of JAJQQW010000019.1, forward strand.
ACCTAACTCTTCTTTGTCCAGTTTCCATCAGCGCTGTCAGGGGAATTGGTGCAAGCCCCCAGACTAATGCCAATTTCACAGTGTGATAATTATTTGTATAACTAGAGGCCTGGTGCACAAAATTTGTGCATGGGGAGGTGTCCCTCAGTCCAGTCTGCACCCAATCTGGGACCCCTTGAGGGATGTCCGAACACCCGTTTAGGCCTGATCCCACTGGGATCAGGCCTAAACGGGTGTTCGGACATCCCGCTCACAATCCAGGACTACTGGCTCCCAACTGCCCTCCCCTGCAGGCCTGAGTCCCCCACAACTGTCCTCCCCTGCAGGCCTTGTCCCCTCCCACTATCCTCTCCTGCAGGCCTGGTCCCCCCAACTGCCCTCCTCTGCTGGCCCAGTCACCCCTAACTGCCCTCCCCTGCAAACCTGGTCCCCCCCACTGCCCTCCCCTGCTGGCCTGGTCCCCCCAACTGACCTCCCCTGCAGGCCTGGGCTCCCCCAACTTCCCTCCCCTGCTGGCCTGGTCACCCCTAACTTCCCACAACTGCCCTCCCCTGCAGGCCATCTTGTGGTGGCCATCTTGTGGCAGCCATCTTGTGTCCACATGGGGGCAGCCATCTTTGACCACATGGGGGCAGCCATATTGTGTCTTGTTGTGACAGTCAATTTGCATATTACTCTTTTATTAGATAGGATTATCTGTCACCCATTTGAAAGAAAGAAGATCTGTCCAATTTTCCTTTTTATGTCCAACATTTACCAATAGGCTGGACACATAGTAGGAACTCTGAAACTAACTGATTTCTTTAACACAATAATATACTCAATCTGAAGTTTCTCCATTATCCCCATTAACATTTTTCCTACTTAAGCTTTTCAAAATGTCTCCCCCACTTGGTCCCCCTCTACCCCACTCCATGCTGCTCTTCAGGCCTTCACTGAATATAGTCTGTGTCCATGCAAAATGTCTTTTCATAATGGCTACCTCTACCAATGTCATTTTGCCTGCCCCTGAAAACTTTTAGGGTATTTTGAGGACATTTCCAAAGACAAGGTACTCTTAGGATACTCATTTTAATGCCATTTACATTGCTTAGTTCTTTTAAAGCATTCCAGACATTTATTAACTCTCATTTGTCCTTCTAGATTTTAGCTTAAAGTTCTTAAGAAGGAGAAAGTGGAAGCCATATTCACATTTTCTTTAAAGGAACATGAGATAAAGAACAAGTACCTATCATTGATGAAGAATTTTCCCATCCCTCTCTATTCCCAGTGAATTTTCTTTAGTCTGTACCAGTGAATCATATGCTTGAAATATGTTTACTACCACACTAAATTCATTAATTTCACAATTTTGATACCTTCTTAGCAACAAGATGATTTATGTTCAACTCTCTCCACCTCATAGAATCATTTCTCTATATTTTATTTGCAAAAAGAACCCCCACATCCTGTATTCCAATATCCTATATAATAAAAGGCTAATATGCAAATCGACCGAACTGCAGAACGACCGGTCACTATGACATGCACTGACTACCAGAGATGACACACACTGAACACCAAAGGGCAGACACTCAATGTAGGAGCTGCCCCCTGGTGACTGGTGTGCTCCCACAGGGTGAATACTGCTCAGTCAGAAGCCCTGAGCCGGGCTTATGGCTGGCAAGTGCAGCCGCAGTGGCAGGAGCCTCTCCTGCCTCCAAGGCAGCACTAAGGAAGTCCGACTGCTGGCTTAGCCTGCTCCCCACATCAGACATCCCCCCAGGGCTCCCGGACTGCTAGAGTGTGCAGGACGGGCTGAGGACCCCCACCCCGCCCCCCTGCCCAGGCCTCTAGTACAATATAATGTGATGAAAGTACATTGATATCACAGGGACCTTAGAAAGTGAAAAGGGAGGGGCTTCAGATGCAATTAATATTTATACTCTGGAAAATACTTAGATGATCTGGGAGACAATAAGTGTCATGAATTTAAACACTCTTCTAAAAAAAAGACTTGATAAGCCTCTTGATTAGATAAAAGTTTAGTTATAGATTGTTTAATTAAGGGAACTCAAAACTATATTTAACTGTATTCTTTTCAACCTTGCTTTTATTAATTTATTTTGTTAATCCTCACCCAAGGATTTTTTTCATTTTTTCCATTGATATTTTTAGAGAGTGGAAGGGAGGGGAAGAAACAATTGGTTGCCTCCCACACATGCCCTGATCAGGGCTGAGGATCAAGCCTATAACTGAGGCAGGTACCCTCGACCGGAATCGAACCTGTGACCCTTCAGTCCATAGGCCTATACTCTAACCACTGAGAAAAACAGGCCAGGGCCAACCTTGCTTTAATTAAACAATCCCCAACTTGCCTGATCATAAAAATTATGTATGGTGCTTATTCAAAATGTTTATTTCCAGATTCCTTTCTACACATTCCGAAGGAGAATTTCCAAGAAAAGACCTGGAAATGTGTAAGTTAAGAAGCAACCTGGATGAAATCTTATGAACAAATTTGGGAGAGACTGTTCTGCATTATAGATCATGTCATTCTAAGGCAATGTTGATGAACAATCAGCACATTTAGTAGGATACCCAGGAACATACTTGTGGATAAATCTATATAAGTAATATTTTATAGTGTTTTAATATATGCATTAACATGATACTATCAGAAAAAAAATGGTAAAAGACTTAGAAATGGACAAAAAAGATTTTTGGATGTCCTCAATGGAAAATTAGGTATTGACACACACTTCTGGGTAGTATATTTTAGATCTAAAGCTATTTTACCATTTTAGAAGTAGTAGAGATGATTATTTTTCATGGAAAGAAAAAATTATGTCCACTGGAGATGCAGTTGGTTATTGTCCTATTAATAATGGCCAATTTTTTCATATTTTAAGCAAATCCATTATTTTAACATATCTATCTATATCTATAAATTATCTACCTATATCTACCTATTCTATCTATCTATCATCTATCTATCTATCATCTATCTATCTATCTATCTATCTATCTATCTATCTATCTATCTATCTCTATAAATTATCTACCTACTAGAGGCCCAGTGCACAAAATTTGTGCATGGGTAGGGTCCCTAGTGGCTACTGGCTGCTGGCCAGGGCCTCCCTTCTCTGGCTGCCAGCTGCAGGCCGGGACCTTCCTTTGTTCCGCACCACCCCCAGTGGTCAGCGCACATCATAGTGAGCAATCAAACTCTCGGTTAGTCAAACTCCTGAGGGGACACTTTGCATATTAGGCATATATATATATATATATATATATATATATATATATATATATATACACACACACACATATATATATATGTGTGTGTATATATATATATATTAATATATTTATAACTATTCTATCATCTATCTATCTATCTATCTATCTATCATCTATCTATCATATGTAAGTCTGTCTATCAGTCATCCATTTCTCTATCTCTGTTGTTTGGATTATCTTTCTAAAGAATTATAACATCTTCCATTTTCCTCAAGAATTAATGAGTCAAATAATATCTTTGAGACATGTTCATTGACTATTTATATGGCATTCATAATTATACCCTCTTTTAAAAATTACCAGTGAAGAGTACACTAACCATATCATTTTTATCAGCTGAGAGAAGAACAAGAAGCAAGCCATCATTTCTCTAATATTTCTTTCCACAGGCGACACATACCCAAAGAGGACACATAGCATCTGGCCAAAATTAACCAACCACCCAGAGCTCACCTTTTAAAGAGCACACCTGACTGTCACTAGGTGGGTGATTGTGGGGAGTCACGGAAGCATGTTGCAATTCCATCCTTCTCCTGTAGATGAAGTTCCTAGCTGACTTCTGGGATCACTCCCAGCCCCAGAAGCCTGGGCCTTTGTCACTGTCACTGTAGGCGGGCGGGCGTACCAGGACGGAGCACCACAGACCCTCGAGGCACTCCCACTTCCCTTTCCACGTAAGATGGGATGAGTGTCTTTTCTCTCCTCCTCCGGCATCACCAGGTGCTTCGATAGAGGACATGCCATGGTACACTGCAGGGTGATGTTGAAAATATGGGCTGCCGTTTTGGCAAGGTGCTACCCTGACAGGGGGCCCAGCTGTGGATGGGTGAAGGCCGTCTGTGCCCACCAGCTGAGCCTCGCTTCTGATTACTACATGTCCAACTGCCCTCCAGACTCTGACTCAAGGGCAGGAACTGTGTCTTTCTAATTACATTTTCTTTATTTTTCAATTACAGCTGACATACAATATTATATTAGTGTCAGGTGTGCAACCCAGTGGTTAGACACTTAGGTAACTTATGAAGTGATCACTGGTAACTCTAGTACCCATCTGACACCATGCATAGTTGTCACAATATCATGGACCATATTCCTGATTTCTAATTTTGCATCCAAGTCTCCAGGCTTTGCTTGCCTCATGTAGGTATCCAATCAGTATCTGTTGGTGATCAGGCCATTCCCAATGCCTCCTCGGCCTCGGACAGGTGCTCACGCTCAGTGCATGAGCTTGTCATGAGAGCAAGGTCACAGGACAGCCCTGCTTTCTGAAGAAGACGCCAGCCCCGGGACTAGCATTCACAGCAACGCCTGAGGTCACTCATTAACTCCCAATGATCTGTCAGTCCTTCCATATAGACTCAATTACATCATAATAGTTGAATTTTAGCTTTTTTCATAAAAAAAAAAGTATTTCAAGGGCAAAAAACTCATTACTTCTTCAAACTCACTTTATAAACTGTGGCATTTTTCCAGTTAACAGAAAAAAAAAAATTGCCAGTGTCGGTGTAAGTCTTATCAGTGTCTCAGGCTGCCGCTTCTTAATCTGTTCTGACAGTGTGTCCCTTCCTGATTATCTAATCATGTTACCCGGCAGCCAGGAGCCTTCCGCTGCCCAGGGTAGCTGAACCAGCATTTTAATTTATCTTGGAAGCAGCTGTAAGAAGAAAGAGAAAAAGAAAGAAAGAAAAATAAAAAACCTCGGCCAAGATATGCTGCTTTCAAATCCTCTTATTTGTACTATGAATTGTGTAATCTCCAGTGCCTGTCCCCAGACCCCGCTGTTGAAGACTCGGAGCTCAGAACCAGTGCTTAGAAAACGTAAAAGCTCTCCTGACTGCACGTGGTCCCCTCCCCTTGTTTTTAATTCTACGGAATGAGGTCCCTTTGTCCATTTCTGTACTACAATATTTAGATTTCCTCTAATGTAAACACTTGCAAATTTTTAAACAGGATTGGACTGTCCTCTAATTGTACATGTTAGTATTTATTACAGACTTTTCTCCAAATAGATTCAGGTCTTCTATGTTTTGAGTAATGGCATGTCTGTGAGCTGACACGGGATGACTATGAGACAAAAGGATACAGGATGGCATTGACAGCCTGGCTCTGGACTGCAGCCTGAATTCCACTCCTCTGTCCCACCCCACTGGTTGTACATCTTCCAGAAGGTGACTTTTTTTTTTTTTTTTTAATACTCTACTTATTTTTATTTTTATTGAGCTGTAAGTGACATAACAGTTTCAAGTGTACAACATGTTGATTCTATGTTTGTATATATTATGAAATGATCGACACAATAAATTTAGCTATACTCTAATTTTTAAACACCATTCACTGTAATAAGTTTCTTTTCGGGGGGGGGGGGGGAGGGGGTGGGTGGTTACAACAGATGAACTTCTTCTATTCCAATGACCTACAATTGGCAAAATGACAATATTATGAATTGTTATCCCATGAGGTTAACCATCCACATATGCCATGTAACCCAAAACTATTTTACATCCAAATTTTAAAATACCAATTATTTTTAAACGGAAAACAATTAAAACAGTGCTAGGACTCTATTTAACATGTTGCACATTGTAATTGGTCTTCTCATCAAGTTCTGAGTGGTCTGTATTACTCTACCCAAGAAGAAAACTAAGGCACAGCGTCATCTTGCTCATGGTCACCAAATTAGCAATTTGTAGCATTGACATCTGAATGTAGGCATGCGGCTGGAGTGCCTGCTGGAGCTGCACAGGATGCCATTCTAGTCTAATTATGTAGAACACATAAGCAGCAATGTTCAACCACATGTGGGATAATTTACTCAATACTTCTTTTTTAATCTCACATTGCCCTCAGACATTTTTACTTTTTAAAAAATATTTTTATTGATTTCAGAGAGGAAGGGAGAGAAAGATAGAAACATCAGTGATGTGAGAGTATCTTCCATTGGTCATCTCCTGCACGCCTGACTGGGGATTGAGCCCGCACCCAGGCATGTGCCCTGACCAGGAATCAAACCATGACCTTCTGGTTCATAAGTCAATGCTCAACCACTGAGTCATGCCAGCCAGGCATCCTCAGACATTTTTACTATAAATATTTTGGTCAACATTCTTGGAAAGTTTACTTGTACTGGTATCTCTGTGCTATAGACAAAAAAAAAAAAAAATTACAGTGTAACATGGTATTTAAGAACACAATTTTTGATGCTATCCTTTTAAGAAAAATAATATAAGAATAACCTGACCCACTTATGACCTTGATCTGCATGTGAATATGAAGTTTCCTGATTACTACTTAAGTTTCAAGTTTATTTTATTTATTTTTTGTTGAAATTTTTTAAAATTTTATTTTTCAATTACAGTTTACATTCAATATTATTTTGTTTTAGTTTCAGGTGTACAGCATAGTGGTTAGACAATCATATACTTTCCAAAGAGGCCCCCTTCCAAAGTGACCCCCCTACATAGTTACTGCAATATTATTGACTATATTTCCTATGCGTGCTTCACATCCCTGTGACTATTTTTAAAATTAATTTCTATTTTAAACTTTATTGTTGAAAGTATTATAAATGTTCGTTTTGTGTTTCCCCCCTCATTGACTCCCCCTTCTCGCTGCATCTGCCCTCCCAAGCCTTTGCCACACTATTGTCTGTGTCCATGGGCTATGCATATCCTATATAATCCTATATAATAAAGAGGTGATATGCAAATTGACCATCACACCCTCGCACAAGATGGCTGCTCCCATGAGGTCACAAGATGGCCACCCCCATGTGATCACAAGATGGCCACCACAAGAGAGCTGGCAGGGGAGGGCAGTTGTGGGCAATCAGGCCAGCAGGGGAGGGCAGTTAGGGGCGACCAGGCTGGCAGGGGCGAGCAGTTGTGGGGGGGCAGGCCTGCATGGAAGGGTAGTTGGGGGGGACCAGGCCTGCAGGGGAGGGAAGTTGGGGGTGACCAGGCCAGCAGGGGAGGGCAGTTAGGGATGACCAGGCTGGCAGGGAAGGGCAGTTGGGGGCAATCGGATTGGCAGGGGAGCAGTTAGGCATCAATCAGGCTGGCAGGGGAGTGGTTAGGGGGTGATCAGGCTGGCAGGCAGAAATGGTTAGGGGCAATCAGGCAAGCAGGCAATTGGTTGGGGGCCAGCAGTCCAGGATTGTGAGAAGGCTGTCCGACTGCCGGTTTAGGCTCGATGCCCCAGGGATCGAGCCTAAACCGGCAGTTGGACATTCCCCAAGGGGTCCCAGATTGGAGAGGGTGTAGGCTGGGCTGAGGGACACCACCCCCCCCCCCCAGTGCATGAATTTTGTGCACTGGGCCTCTAGTATGCATATAAGTTACCCAGTTAATCTCTCACCTCCAAATCCCCCACTCCCACCTTCCCTCTGAAATTCATCAGTCTGTTCATGGTTCTATGTTGGTGGATCTATTTTGTTTATCAGTTTATTTTGTTCATTAGATTCCACATATGAGTGAGATCATGTGATACTTGTCTTTCTCTGACTGGCTTATTTCACTTAGCATAAAGCTCTCCAGGTCCCTCCATGCTGTCTCAAAGGATAAGAGCTCCTTCTTTTTCACTGCCTCTTAGTATTCCATTGTGTAAATGTATCACAGCTTTTTATCCAATCATCCAATGATGGGCACGTGGGCTGTTTCCAAACCTTAGCTATTGTGCTAAGAACATAAATTACACTGCTATGAACATAAGGGTGCATATGTTCTTTCTGATTGGTGTTTCAGGTCTCTTAGAATATATTCCTAGAAGTGAGAACACTAGGTCAAATAGGAGATCCATTTTTAATTTTTTGAGGAAACTCCAGACTGTTTTCCACAGTGGCTGCATCAGTCTGCATTCCCGCCTGCAGTATACTAGGGGTCCCTTTTCTCCACATCCTCATCAACACTTGTCTTTCATTGATTTGTTAATGTTTGCCATTCTGACAGGAGTGAAGTGATATTTAATTTGCATCTCTCAGATGATTAGTGACTTTGAGCATTTTTTCATGTCTCTTAGCTTTCTGTATGTTCACTTTGGAGAAGTGTCTATTTAGGCTTTTTGCTCATTTTTAATTAGATTGTTTTAATCCTTTTGTTAAGTTGTATGAGTTCCTTATATATTTTGGAAATTAAACCCTTATTGGATATATCATTGGCAAATATGTTCTCCCATGCCATGGGCTCTCTTTTCACTTTGTTGATGGTTTCTTTTGCTGTGCAAAAGCTTTTTATTTTGATGTAGTCCCATTTGTTTATTTTCTCCTTTATTTCCTTTGCTCTAGGAGATGTATCAGTGAATATATTGCTACGAGAGATATCTGAGATTTTGCTGCCTATGGTTTTTTCTAAGATTTTTATGGTCTCACGGTTTACATTTAGGTCTTTTATCCATTTTGAGTTTATTCTTGTGTATGGTGTGAGTTGGTGGTCTAGTTTCATTTTTTTGCAAGTACCTGTCAAGTTTTCCCAACACCATTTATTGAAGAGACTGTCTTTACTACGTTGTATGCTCTTGCCTCCTTTGTCAAATATTGAGTGTAATGGCTTAGGTAAATTACTGGGGTCTCTGTTCTATTCTATATGCCTGTTCTTGTGCCAGTACCAAGCTGTTTTGAGTACAGAGGCTTTGTAGTATAAATTGATGTCTGGTATTGTGATTCCTCCAACTTTGTTCTTTTTTCTCAAGATTGCTGTGGCTGTTCAGGTTCTTTTTTGATTCCATATAAATTTTTGGAGAGTTTGTTCCAGATCTGTGAAATATGCCATTGGTATTTTAATAGGGATTGCATTGAATCTATAGATTGCTTTGACATTTCAATGATGTTGACTCTATTAACCCATGAACATGGTGTTTTCTTCCATTATTTTATGTCTTCCTCTATCTCCTTTTTCAACGTCCTATAGTTTTCTGAGTATAGGTCTTTTACTCATTCATTAAGTTTATTCCTAAGTATCTTAATTTTTTTGTTGCAATAGTAAATGGGATTGTTTAATTTCTCTTTCTGAGAGTTCTTATTAGTGTATAAAACTACCATAGGTTTCTGGGTACTAATTTTGTATCCTGCTGCATTGCTGAATTCATTTATTAAATCTAGTAATTTTTTTGATGGAGTCTTTAAGGTTTTCTATGTACAATATCATATCATCTGTGATAATGAGACTTTCACTTCCTCCTTTACAATTTGGAAACCTTTCATTTCTTCTTATCCGATTGCTGTGGCTAGGACTTCCAGTTCTATAGTGAAAGTGGACATCCCTGTCTTATTCCTGTTCTTAGGGGAAATGGTTTTAGTTTTTGCTCATTGAGTATGATGTTGGCTGTAGGTTTATCATATAAGGCCTTTATTATCTTGAGGTATGATCCCTCTATTACCACTTACCAAAAAAGGATGCTAGATTATGTCAAATGCTTTTTCTGTGTCAATTGACATGATTTGTGATTTTTGTCTTCCAATTTGTTTATGTGATGTATCACATTTATTGATTTGGGAATATTGTACCAGCCTTGCATCCCTGGAATAAATCCCACTTGGTCATCATGTATGATCTTTTTAATGTATTGCTGGATCCTGTTTACTAATATTTTGTTGAGGATCTTCACCTCTATGTTCATCAGAGATATTGGCCTATAATTCTCTTTCTTTTAGTATCTTTATCTGTTATTTGAATTAGGCTAATGCTAGCCTCATGAAAAGGTGTTCCTTCCTTTTTGATTTTTTGGAATAGTTTAAGGAGGATAGGTATTAGTTTTCTTTGAATGTTTGGTAAAACTCCCCTATGAAGCCATCTGAACCAGGGCTCTTGTTTGCTGGGAGTTTTTTGTTTATTTGTTTGTTTTTATTACTGCTTCAATTTCATCACTAGTTATCAGCTTATTCAAGTTTTCTGATTCTTCCTGATTGAGTTTTGGAAAATTATATTTTGCTAGGAATATGTCCATTTTGTCTAGGTTGCCCAGTTTGTTGAAACATAGTTGTTCATAGTATTTTTTTTTAATGATCCTTTGTATTTCTGTGGGGTCAGTTGTTAGTTCGCCTCTTTTATTTCTGATTTTGTTTATTTGGGTCCTCTCTCTTTGTTTCTTGATGAGTCTGGCTAAAGGCTCATCAATTTTGTTTATCTTTTCAAAGAACTAGATCTTGGTTTTGTTGATCTTTTTTATTTTTATATTTTAGTCTCTGTCATTATTTTCACTCTGATATTCATTATTTTCTTCCTTCTACTTACTCTGGGCTTTTCTTGTTGTTCTCTTCAAGTTGTAGGGTTAGATAGCTTATTAGTTTTTCTTATTGTTTGAGGTAGGCCTGTAGTGCTATGAACTTCCCTCTCAGGACTGCTGTTGCTGTGAACCATGGATTTTGGGTTGTGTATTCATTTTAATTTGTTTCCAGGAAGTTTCTCATTTCTTTCTTGATCTCTTTGGTAACCCATTCATTGTTTAATAACATGCTATTTAGCCTCTATGTGTTTGAAGATTTCTGAGTATTGGAGTTCATTTCTAATTTCATGCCATTGAGATCCGAGAATATGCTTGATATGATTTCAATCTTCTTGACTTGTAGAGACTTAGTTTTTGTCCTGACATGTGGTCTCTCTTTGAAAATATCCCATGTGCACTTGAGAAGAATGCATATTCTGTAGCTTTGGGGTGAAATGTTCTGTAAATGCCAATTAATTCCATCCGATCTAGTGTGTCTTTTAGGATTGCTGTTTCCTGGTTGATTTTTTGTCTAGAAGATCTATCCATTGATGTCAGTGGGATGTTGATGTCTCCTACTATGATTGTATTGCTGTCCATCTCTCTTTTAAAATCCTCCAGAAGTTTTTTATATATATACTAGAGACCCGGTGCACGAAATTCGTGCACGGAGGGGGGTTGTCCCTCAGCCCAGCCTGTACCCTCTCCAATATGGGACCCCTCAAGGGATGTCCGACTGCCCGTATAGGCCAGATCCTGGAAACGGGCAGTCGGACATCCCTCTCACAATCCAGGACTGCTGGCTCCCAACTGCTTGCCTGCCTGCCTTCCTGATTGCCCCTAACCGCTTCTTCCTGCCAGCCTGATCACCCCCTAACCACTCTGCTGCCAGCCTGTTTGCCCCCAACTTCTCTTTTCTGCCAGCCCGGTCACCCCTAACTGCCCTCTCCTGCAGGGTTGATCACCTCCAACTGCCCTCCCTTGCAGACCTGGTCCTTCTCAACTGCCCTCCCTTGCAGGCTGGGTGCCTCCCAATTGCCCTCTTCTGCTGGCCATCTTGTGGTGGCCATCTTGTGTCCACATGGGGGCAGGATCTTTGACCACATGGGGGCAGCTATATTGTGTGTTGCAGTGATGATCAATCTGCATATTACTCTTTTATTAGATAGGATAGAGGCCTGGTACAGGGTTGGGGGCCAGCTGGTTTGCCCTGAAGGGTGTCCAGGATCAGGTGGGGGTTCCCTTGGGGCATGGGGCGGCCTGAGCGAGGGGCCTGTGGTGGTTTGCAGGCTGGCCACGCCCCCTGGCAACCCAAGTGGAGGCCCTGGTATCTGGAATTTATTTTCCTCTGTAGCCTGGAGCGGAGCCAAGCCTGGGGCTCCCTCCGAGGCTGGCAGCCATTTCTGTTGGGGTTATAATTGAAACTTTGTTGCCTTAAGTGGGTGGGCCCGGCCAGGGTGTGCGGAAAGCTTTGCTTCCCCTGTTGCCGGTGGCAACCCTGGCCTGCTCTCTCAAACTCCATTCTGCCGCCATTTGTTTGAATTTGTTTACCTTCTATAATTGAAACTTTGTAGCTTGAGTGGAGGCTTAGGCCTGGCAAGGGCAGGCGGAAAGCTTGGCTTCCTCTGTTACCTAGGAAACCTTGCTCTCTGTGGCTGTAGCCATCTTGGTTTGGGTTAATTTGCATGCTCTTTCTGATTGGATGGTGGGTGTGGCCTGTGGGCGTGGCTTGTGGGTATGTCGGAGGTATGGTCAATTTGCATATTTGTCTATTATTAGGTAGGATATTTGGATGCTCCTATATTTGGTGCATATATGTTTACCAGAGTTATATCCTCTTGTTGTATCAATCCCTTTAGTATTATGAAGTGTCTTCTACTGTCTCTTGTTATGGCCTTCACTTTAAGGTCAATTTTGTCAGATATAACTATTGCTACCCCAGATTATTTTTTCCTGGAATTTTTTTCCCCGTCCCTTCACTTTCATTTTGTGTGAGTCTTTTGTTCTGAGGTGAGTTTCTTGTAGAAAGCATTATATAGGCCATTGATGGGCAACCTTTTGAGCTTGGTGTGTCAAACTTTGCCAAAAAACTGAGCATAACTCGGGTAGTGTGTCAGTTTGAGGAAAAAACATTATTTCACAAATGTTTCATCTTCAGGAGCAGCAAATGTTTCATCCTCGGCATGCGGCCACCTCAGCGGCTGCGTGTCATCAGAAATGGCTACGCGTGTCAGTGCTGACATGTGTGTCATAGGTTCACCATCACTGATATAGGCTATGTTTTATTATCTGTTCAGCTACTCTATGCTTTTTGATTGGAGCATTTAAACCATTTACATTTAAGGTTATTATTGATAGGTACTTATTTGTTGTCATTCTTACTCTTTATGCTTGTGTTCTTCTCTTTCTATTTATTTCTTCTTTTTATACCAGTCCCTTTAGAATTTATTGCAGTGCTGGTTTGGTGGTAATACATTCTTTTAGCCTTTTCTTTTGGTCTGGGAAGCTCTTTATTTTACTTTGATTTTGAATCATGGACTTGCTGGGTCCAGTAGTTTTGAGTTCAGGCCCTTGGTTTTCATTACTTTGTATACTTCATCCCACTTTCTTCTGGTCTGAAATGTTTCTATTGAGAAATTAGTTGAAAGTCTATTGGGAGCTCCCTTGTAATTAACTTTCTGTCCCTCACAGCCTTTAAGATTCTTTCTTTGTCTTTAATGCTTGCCATTTTAATTATTATGTGCATAGGTGTGGATCTTTTTGGGTCCAACTTTGCTGGGACTCTTTGTTTTCTGAATTTGAGTGGCTTTTTCTTTCACCAGGATAGGGAAATTTTCTGCCATTATTTCTTCAAATAGGTTCTCTTTTCCTTGCTTGCATTCTTCTCCTTCTGGGACCTGTCTGATATGAATACTATTGTTTCATGTCCCAAAGCTCCCTTAAACTCTACTCCTGCTTTTTAATTTTTTCCCCATTTGCTGCTCTAAATGGGTGTTTTTTTCTGCCTTGTCTTCTGATTCACTGATTTTGTCCTCAGCTTCTTCTGGTATACTGTTGAATCCTTCCAGGATTTATTTCATCTATGTTTTTCTTCATTTCCAATTGATTCTTGTTTATTCTTTCAACCTCTCTTTTCATGTTGGTGCAGCTCTCATTAAGTCCCTTAATATTCTCATTAATTTCCTTATAATTCTTTACCTGACATATTGCTTGCCTCCATTTCCTTTAGTTTCTTTGCTTGTGATTCTTCCCTTTTTTTTCACTTGGGAATTGTTTTTTTTGTCTCCCCAATTTTGCTGTCCCTTTGTATTTGTTTCTATGTATTAGATCAAACTGCTATTCCTCTAAAACTTTGTAGGGTGGTCTTATGTAGTAGGTGTTTTATGGGACCCAGTGGTGCAGTTTCTTAGATACCCTGAGCTGGGTGCCCAAGGAAAGTCTCTTGCTTGAGTTATTTTGGATTCTTCTAGTGTAGTTGTGTCTTGAATGTTGTTGTCTCGTTCATGGATGGGGAATCTCCTCTCAGGCTGGCTGACTATGTGGCTCACCCTGACTATGTCAAGTGAGCTGTTGTGGAGGTGCTGACAGAACAAGACAAAATATAACACAACAAAATGCAAAACAAAAGAAACAAAATTAAAACATACATCAGACCCCTACAGCAACAACAAAAGCAACCACCAGAGAAGAGAGAATTAAGAAAGAGAAAAGAGAGCAAGAATGATAGAAGAGAAAAATGTGAGGAGAAATATAACAAAACAACAAACCAAACAAACAAACAAAAAAAACCCCCACACAAACAAAAAAACAATAAAAAAGACCAAGAAAAAAGTGGGGGAGGAAAAAGGAATATGTAGGTGCAGAGCTGAAATAAAGAAAATTAGAATAAAGAATTAGAGGAATAGGGGAAGAAAAATTGTTTAAAATAAAGGAGGAAGAGAAAAGAAAGATGGCGACCGGCAAGAAGGTAGGGAGAGAGAGAGTGTGAGTGAGGAACCCATAGAGGAGAGTGTAGACGTGTAGACGTGAGTGGTGTGTGTGTGGGTATGAGCTAGGGTCAGTTAGATTCTGCAGGGCTTCCAAGGGGCTGCCTAACCGGGCAGTCCTAGACGACGGAGCCCCGCGCACAAAGCAGACACTTCTCGGCGGCTGGTGCGGACGCGGAGACCACGCCATCTTGAGAAACAGAGCTGCCTGAGACTCGGATCCTGGCTTCTGACACAAACCAGGACCCTGCAGCCACTGGGGACAGAGAACTGCTATCACAGCTTCAGTGGAAGAAACAACAAGAATCCAGACTTCCCAGCAGATTCCCGTGAGTCAAAGAGCCTATCCCCCTCCCCGCAGGCGCATGCTGATAGCGCCATAGTAACTAATAGACACGCCCCTCGCTCAAGCTGCAGAGCTTTGCGCAGGGACGCGCGCGCTCCGCCTTAGGGAATTTGGCGCACAGGACAGAAGCAGCTCACCTTCGGGGAAATCTGTCAGTGCGCACAGAGGGCTCCCCTTCGGGGAATTGGGGGGAATTTGGCTTGCGGGTCACAGCTCCCCTTCGGGGAATCTTAGAGCGTGCACAAAGGGGCTTCCCTTTGGGGAATTTGGCGCGCAGGACGGACTCCGCCCCTCTTCGGGGATTCTGGGAGAGTGCACAAAGGCAGCTCACCTTCAGGGATTTGAGAGTGTGCGCCTTAGCCGGTTTGGCTCAGTAGAGAGAGCACACACAGGACACAGCTCCACTTCAGGGAATTTGGCACGCCGGACACAGCTGCCTGGGATCCCTGACTCACAGCGCATTCACACTAAGAGCCAACGACCCCAATTGTTGGTGCATGCACACACAGGGACCCTGATTCTCAACGAGAAACTGCACAAGGCAACAGAGACTCTGACACTCGATTCTTGGTGCAGATACAGGGAAACTCTGACTCCTGGCATATGCTAAGGATCTCATTTTCGGCACATACCAACAGTGTGGTGCTGACAGGGCCCCTGATTCTAAGTGTGCACACGAGACCACACGGAACACTGGGGACACTGACCCTGGGCAAGTCTGGTTCCCACCAACCAAAGGCAGCCACACGTCCTAGTGTCAGAGCACTTCAGTGAAACTCGGTGGAGCGAAGTCCCCACAGCGCACGGCCGAGGTCCACACAAACGGAAGCTTGAGCTTTCTGGTGATAGCCAGAATGGGGAAACAAAATAACTCACAGAGGAAAGAAAATGTGGAGTCGCCAAGAAAGGAAATTAGTGAAACTGAAGCTTGCAACATGACCGAAAAGGAGTTCAGAGCAATGGTCGTGGAATTTATACATCGGATGGATGAGAAAATCAACAACTTATGCAAGAATCAGGAAGAAATGAAAAGTGATATAGCTACAATCAAAAACACCATGGAAAGTTTCAACAGTAGACTACAAGAAGCAGAGGACCGAATTAGTGAGTTAGAAGATCAGGTACAGAAACAAGCTCAATCTGAACAGCAATTGGAGAAAAAAATTAAAAAGCAGGAGGAAAGCCTAAGGGAGCTTCGGGACAACATGAAGCGAAGTAACATGCGTATAATAGGGCTGCCAGAGGACAAGAAGAGCAGCAGGGATTAGAAAATCTATTTGAAGAAATAATGACAGAAAACTTCCCGGATATGGGAAAGATAAAAGTTACGCAAGTACAGAGAGTCCCAAGCAGGATCAACCCCAAAAGACCCACACCAAGACATGTCATAATCTCAATGGCAAATATAAATGATAAAGAGAGAATCTTAAAGGCAGCAAGAGAGAGACAGAGAGTTACCTACAAAGGAACACCCATCAGATTGTCAAATGATTACTCAACAGAAACACAACAAGCTAGAAGTGAATGGAAGGAGGTATACAAAGTGTTGCAAAGCAAAGGACTAAATCCAAGAATACTATATCCAGCAAGACTATCAATCAAAATTGAAGGGGAAATCAGGAGCTTCGCAGACAAAAAAAGACTCAGGGAGTTTATCACCACCAAACCAGCAATGCAAGAATTGCTAAAGGGAATACTGTAAAAAGAAGAAATAAACAGGTAAGAAGGAATACAGACACAAAAATAGATATGACTACAAACAAATACCTTTCAGTAATAACTTTAAATGTAAACGGACTAAATGCTCCAATCAAAAGACATCGAGTGGCTGAATGGATAAAAAAGCATGACCCATATATATGCTGTCTACAAGAGACCCACCTCACAACAAGAGACTCACACAGATTGAAAGTGAAGGGATGGAAAAATATCTTCCAGGCAAATGGAAATGAAAAAAAAGCTGGGGTAGCAATACTTACATCTGACAAATTAGACCTCAAAGTAAATGCCATAACAAGAGATAAGGAAGGCCACTTCATAATACTGAAGGGAGAAATCCAACAAGAAGAAATAATTCTGGTAAACATATACGCTCCCAATATAGGAGCACCCAAATACATAAAAAAAAACTCCTGGAAGATATCAAGGGAGAGATTAATAGCAATACAATCATAGTAGGAGACTTTAATACCCCACTATCACCATTGGACAAATCCTCTAAACAAAAAATCAGCAAAGAAACAGCAATCCTAAATGACTCACTAGACCAGATGGAATTAATTGACATCTTCAGAACATTTCACCCCAAAGCCACAGAATATACATTCTTCTCAAGTGCACATGGGTCATTTTCAAAGATAGACCATATGCTGGGTCACAGGCAAAGTCTCTTCAAATTCAAGAAGATAGAAATTATATCAAGCATCTTCTCAGATCACAGTGGCATAAAACTGGAAATCAACTACAATAAATACAATCCAAAGAAATCAAACACATGGAGACTAAACAGCATGCTATTAAACAAGGACTGGGTCACCAGAGAGATCAAGGAAGAAATAAAAAACATCATGGCAACAAATGACAATGAAAACACAACAATCCAAAATCTATGGGACACAGCAAAAGCAGTCTTGAGAGGGAAGTTCATAGCTCTACAAGCCTACTGCAAAAAACAAGAAACAATGGTAATAAATTACCTAACCCTACAACTCAAAGAGCTAGAAAAAGAGCAGCAAGAAAAGCCCAGTGTAACCAGAAGGAAGGAAATAACAAAGATCAGAGCGGAGATAAATGACATAGAGACCAAAGAAACAATACAAAAGATCAACAAAACCAAGAGCTGGTTCTTTGAAAAGATAAACAAGATTGATGGACCTCTAGCCAGGCTCACCAAGAAGCAAAGAGAGAGGACCCAAATAAACAAAATCAGAAATGAAAGAGGTGAAATAACAACAGACCCCGCTGAGATACAAAGGATTGTTACAAAATACTACGAACAGCTCTATTCCAACAAACTGGACAACCTGGAGGAAATGGACATATTCCTAGAAAAATACAACCTTCCAAAAATCAATCAAGAAGAATCTCAACAGCTCAATAGGCCAATAACTATGGACGAAATTGAAGAAGTCATCAAAAAGCTTCCGGCAAACAAAAGCCCGGGGCCTGATGGCTTCACAGGAGAGTTCTACCAAACATTCAAGGAAGAACTAAAACCTATACTCCTCAGACTATTCCAAAAAATTCAAGAGGAAGGAACACTTCCAAGCTCCTTCTATGAAGCCAGCATCACCCTAATACCAAAACCAGATAAAGACAACACAATGAAAGAGAATTACAGACCAATATCCCTCATGAACATAGATGCCAAAATCCTCAACAAAATTCTAGCAAATCGGCTCCAGCAGTACATCAGAAAGATCATACACCATGATCAAGTAGGATTTATCCCAGGAATGCAAGGATGGTACAATATCCGCAAATCAATAAACGTGATACATCACATAAACAAATTGAAAGATAAAAATCACATAGTCATATCAATTGATGCAGAAAAAGCATTTGACAAAATCCAACACCCTTTCTTGATAAAAACTCTCAACAAGGTGGGAATGGAAGGCTCATACCTCAACATAATAAAAGCTATATATGATAAACCCACAGCAAACATCATACTCAATGGACAAAAGCTAAAAACATTTCCCCTAAGAACAGGAACAAGACAGGGATGCCCACTCTCACCACTCCTGTTTGACATAGTACTGGAAGTATTAGCTAATGCAATTAGACAAGAAGAAGAAATAAAAGGCATCCAAATTGGAAAAGAACAAGTAAAGCTGTCTTTATTTGCAGACGACATGATATTGTACATAAAAAATCCGAAAGACTCCGTCAAAAAACTAATAGACTTAAAAATGAATTCGGCAATGTAGCAGGATACAAAATTAACGCCAAGAAATCTATGGCCTTTCTATACACCAATAGTGAACTTACAGACAGAGAGACTAAAAAGGCAATCCCATTTACCATCGCACCAAAAAAATTAAGATACCTAGGAATAAACTTAACTAAGGAGGTAAAAGACCTATACACGGAAAACTACAGGACACTGAAAAAAGAGATAGAGGAAGACGTAAACAGATGGAAGAACATACCATGTTCATGGATTGGTAGAATCAACATCATTAAAATGTCCATACTACCCAAAGCAATCTATAGATTCAATGCACTCCCCATTAAAATACCAATGGCATATTTCACAGACCTTGAAAGAACTCTCCAAAAATTCATCTGGAATAAAAAAAGACCCCGAATAGCCACAGCAATCCTGAGAAAGAAGAATAAAGTAGGAGGGATCTCAATACCAGATTTCAAGCTGTATTACAAAGCCACTATTCTCAAAACAGCCTGGTACTGGCACAAGAACAGACATATAGATCAATGGAACAGAATAGAGAATCCAGATATTGATCCAAACCACTATGCTCAATTAATATTTGACAAAGGAGGCATGAACATACAATGGAATAAAGACAGTCTCTTCAATAAATGGTGTTGGGAAAATTGGACAGACACATGCAAAAAAATGAAGCTAGATCACCAACTTACACCATACACAAAAATAAACTCAAAATGGATACAGGACTTAAACATAAGACGGGAAACCATAAAAATACTAGAGGAATCCACAGGCAGCAAAATCTCAGACATATGTCAAAAGAACTTCTTCACCGATACTGCCCCTAGGGCAATGGAAGCTAAAGAGAAAATAAACAAATGGGACTACATCAAAATAAAAAGCTTTTTTACAGCAAAAGAAACTATCAACAAAACAACAAGAAAGCCCACTGCATGGGAGAACATATTTGCAAATGGCATCACTGATAAAGGTTTAATCTCCAACATCTACAGGCAGCTTATACAACTTAATAAAAGGAAGATAAATGATCCAATAAAAAAATGGGCAACGGACCTAAATAGAATCTTTTCCAAAGAAGACAGAAGGAAGGCCAAGAGACACATGAAAACATGCTCAAGGTCACTAATTATCCGAGAGATGCAAATCAAAACAACAATGCGCTTTCATCTCACACCTGTCAGAATGGCTATCATCAACAAATCAACAAACGACAAGTGTTGGCGAGGATGCGGAGAAAAAGGAACCCTCGTGCACTGCTGGTGGGAATGCAGACTGGTGCAGCCACTGTGGAGAACAGTATGGAGTTTCCCTCAAAAAACTGAAAATGGAACTCCCATTTGACCCAGTAATCCCACTCCTAGGAATATATCCTAAGAAACTGGGAACACCAATAAGAAAGGAAATATGCACCCCTATGTTCATAGCAGCACAATTTACAATAGCTAAGATCTGGAAACAGCCTAGGTGCCCGTCAGCAGATGACTGGATCAGAAAACTATGGTACATCTACACAATGGAATATTATGCTGCCGTAAAAAAGAAGGAATTCTTACCATTTGCAGCAACCTGGATGGAATTGGAGAACATTATGTTAAGTGAAATAAGCAAGTCAATGAAAGAAAAATACCACATGATCTCACTCATTTATGGATAATAAAGGACATTAAAAACTTGAACAAAAAGATAGATACAGAGGCAGTAAAGCATCAAACAGTCTGTCAAATTACAGCAGGAAGGTTAGGGAGAGGTGGGGAAGATAAGAGATCAATCAAAGGACTTGTATGCATGCATATAAGCATAACCAATGGACGCAAAACTCTGGGGGGTGAGGGCATATATGGGAGTGGGGTGGGGGGGGGCAATGGTAAGATATGTACACATATAATACCTTAATAAAAAAATTGGAAAAAAAAAATAAAATAAAGGAGGAAGAAAAGTAAAAAAAAAAAAAAAACATTGAAAAGGAAAATAGAAGAGAAAGCAGATAGACTCAAAATAAGAAAAAGAAGCCCTAGCTGGTTTAGCTCAGTGAATAGGGTGTCAGACTGTGGACTGAAGGGACCCTGGTGATTCCAGTCAAGGGCACATGCCCGGGTTGCAGGTTTGATCCCTAGTAGGGGCTATGCAGGAGGCAGCTGATCAATGATTCTCTCTCATCATTGATGTTTCTATCTCTCTCTCCCTCTCCCTTCCTCTTTTATAACTTAATAAAGAAATATATTTTAAAAATATATATTTTTTAAAAAATAAGGAAAGGAAAATAGATAAGAGGGCAAAAAGAAAAGATAGAAAGAAAAGAAAAAGAAATAAAAAGATTGTGTAGGAAACGGGAAGAGGAAAATTAGATATATGAATGAAACAATGGAGACTAGAATAATAACAAATCAATAAAGCAGATAGATAAAGAAGATAAAAAAGGAAAAAAGAAATGAAAGAAAAAAATTTAAAAAAGGAAAAGAAAAAAGAGAGAGAGGAGAAAAAAAGGTGAAGTAGCATTCCTTTCAGCTGAGTGTGGTGCCCATGGGAGCTCCCTTGGCCAACTGTTCTGTCTGCCAATTCTGGTCTTCCTTGGAGGTACTTAGGTGCTAACCACTGTCAGACACCTCCTTTGGCTCTCAGCAACCTGCTTTAAGCTCTGAGCAATCCAGTTTGTATCTGTCTCCACAGACTCAGCTGCCAGCAGGAGGGGCCAATCTGCAGGTTTTTAGCAGCAGGTGCCCAGGGCTGGTCAGCAAAGTTCCCCTGGTGCTCCAGGCTCCGCCTCTGCCTGCCTTTGCCTGCCAGCCAGCTGTCAATCTTAATGACTCAAAAGTCTGTTTCTGACAGGGCTTTAGGCAGGCAAGGTGCTGTTAGGTTTCAGGGAAAGTGGTGGGTGTGTTTCCCTGACCCAGAGCTGCTCCTCCGTGAGTGGCCCAAAGTATTACTCTGCCCTCAGCTGGGCAGAGGTCCTTGTATGGCGACCAGCATGGTCAGCTGGGACCCTGGGGTTTCCATCAGCTCTCCCTGCAGGGAAAGTACCAGTCTGGTGCCCAGGATAGTGGGGCAGACAGCCCCTCCCCCAATCCGGCACTGAGGGCTGCTGAGACCGTTCCAACCTGTAGGCTTAGCCTCTGCTTTTGCTTCCTCTGAAAAGGTCAAAATGCAGGGTGTGGCAGGCAGGGCTCCTGAGGGTGGGGCAGGCTGTATCACCCGGGGCGGGTTTTCTCCTTCTCCTGCCCTGTGGCTGCTGGGAATGACTAGCTCCTCCCAGGAAAAATGGCCCTTTAGGCTTGGATGCATATGAATGACCAAATGCAGGATTCCTGGCTACTGCTTTTCCACGTCTTCCTGCACTGCTTCCCATCCCAGCCCTTCTTTAGGCACCTCTCGTCCAGACCTCCCTCCCTGCACCAAAGCCTTGGATGAGTAGCTGCAAATGAAAACTCCTGTGCTCTGGGTTAGAAAAAAAAAAAAAAAAAATGAACCTGTGGCTTTCTCTCCAACTGGCTCTGGTCTGCTAGCTCCAGACTACCATGGCCAGCAGCCCTGCCACTTTTCGTGGCTGGATGCTACGTGAGCTGCAGGTCTAGGCTCTGGTGCTCTGGGCTGTGGAGTCCAGCCTGGGTTCCGGGCCTCTATTTTCTGAGGGAACAGACCCTCCTGCAGCCCAGTGCTCCCTCCTCTCTCTTGGGCCTACACGCTTGCTGCCCTGGAAGCAGGGTCAGCTCCTCTTGCGCCCTCCAAGTGTTTTCTGTCCTTCCTTACTATAAGTCTCCTCCTCATCTGGACTTCAGTTGGTAATTCCAGGTGAATTTTCTTCAATGTAGTTGTATTTCCAGTCTGGCCCTGGGACGAGGTGCATGACAGGCCTGCCTATTCGGCTGCTATTTCCCCCTTGCCTTGAGCAGGTGACTTTATCTGAGACTTGAGTGCTGGTGCGTAATGTAGGGTAGGAATGATGTCTGGGCCAGAGAGCTCTCCTAGAGCACTTAGCCCAGGTTATGGAGCACAGTTAACGCAAAATAAATGTTAGCTTGAAAAGTCAACACATAATAGAGTTGTAAAGATCATAGATACATGTGAGAAATAATACTAGTTCCATCCAGCAAAAACTCATGGTGAGCGATTTCAAAATTTCTTTCCTGAAGGTAACCCTAGTGGGTAGGTCTGATGACTGCCTCCTCCACCGATTCAGGGTTGAGGGACTCCTCCTTCACTATTTAAATACAGTAGAGATGTCTGGAATCCTGCCCACGTGCTAAGATACCAGCACCTCGCCCACGAAACTTTCCCTGCTCCTCTCTTGCTTCCACTCATACTTCTCCAGTTGCCGGCTGTACTCACATCTTGTCCTCTACTCCCGATCTTCTCCCCGCTCAGGTCAACCCCAGGTGGTCTCTGTCCCTCCCCTTCCTTTGCTTGAAACATCACTCAGAGGCATTTGCATGTTAGGTTATTTCCTGAAGGATTCCCTGTGTCTGAAGATCCAAAATTGAATATTTCGTACCTTTCCTCCCTAGTGTCCCTCCTCCCAGCACGGGATGCTGACTGTTCCGAATCTCCTTCCTCCTGCCTGCTCCCTCCAGAGGCTCCTGTCCATTCACCTGCGTCTCACATGGCCCAGAGCTCCGTGTTTCTCCAGCTTGCTCATGCATAATTCAGTTCTCTGTCTATCTGTCTGGGCCATTTGGGCCATTATCCTGATGGCTTTATTTTTCTAAAAATATTTTCTCCTTCAGAAGAAATCTGCTATCTGCCTTAAATAATTTTCCCCCAGCACCCTTCACTCAAAGATAAATAAGCATAATTCCCACTTTTGTGGCACAATTTATCCTCCACAGGGTAATACTTCAGCTATTCCCAATCGGCCACCTTCTCTGTTATCTGGGTAGAAATCACTTACCAGGACATTTTCTGTCCTGATCTACACAAACCTCAGGATCATGCTATTAGCTTTGCAAGAGCCTTGCAGGCCTTTCAGTCCAGAATTCCAGCGATAAAGATGGGCAAGTAGAGGCCCGGAGATATAGAAATTATATACACGTAGAACCAGGTGGCTTTTCCAAGTCATTCAGTTTTTTACAGATAAAGAAAATGAAGTCATGAAAGGAGATGTATTAGTTTGAATGATTTTGATTGTGTCATAAATTCAGCACAAGTTGGTTTTTAAAATTAAAAAGAAGGAGAGTGGTTGTTAGCTGAAGTATCCTCAGTCCAGCGATAGATCATCTTGCTTCAGGCATATTCTGGATCCAGGCACCCAGTCTCTTCTCTATCTCTTTATTCTGCTATCCTCCACAGTGGTGGCTTTGCTCCAGGGTTTGAAATAAAGAGTGGCCCCAGTCACTCTCACCTTATGCTCTTTATTGGTAGAAGTGTCTTCAGAGAAAGTAATTTTCCCCCCCAACAGTTTCAACAAGAACCTTTGAAGTGAAGCTCATTATGTGGACCTGGATCCCGTTTAGTTGAAACCAGGGGAGGAGTAGGCCCCAATCACTTTTCTGAGGAACAAGGTTGGTTTGGGGCAAGGTCAACATGCCTAGTTTTTCATGTTTGGTTTCACATTTCAGGACAGTGCCCAGCTGAGACGGTAACGAGGGACTGACATCTGGCCTGGGTGCCACTTGCCTAGATACAATACATCGGGCAGCAGCTGCTGGGATGGGAAACTCTTCCTAATTTTTCTCAGGCCGCTGCGTAGCTAGTACCAGAAGCGTGAATGAATGGATAGTAAGCTGGGTAGACCTAAACAAAAATGTCCACTTCTGGTGGCAATTAAAAATATCATTATCAAATTTTATTTTTCTTTATTTCTCTCTATTTTTAAAAGTGAGGCAGGATTGTGTTACACAAAATGTGTGGGGATTTAGAGTCAAAATCTTGTTTTGCTACGTGCACACATTTCTAGGTTGGAATCTTGTTTTGCTTCGTGCTAAGTGTGTGGTTTGGGGAAGAATGTGAATACTTTTCAGCCTCATTTACTTATATAGAATAACCACATTGCAGGAAGTTTGGAGGATTAAATGAGACATGTGAAAGCTCATCACGGTGCCTGAGACATAGTAGCAGCTGAATTAATGTTAATGTGGCATTTTTACACACGGCCCTGCACTCTTTGACAATCCTCTCAGAGAGAGAGACGGAGTTTGTGTCCCTCTCCCCTGAGTTAAGGAACACTTGTAATGGCATCAGCCAATAAAATATAGAGAAGTGACACCATGTGATCTCTGAACCCAGGTCATAAAATGTCATCTTATTCCTCATGGAATCCTGCTTGCATCCTGCCCAGCAGCTCCGGGTGCTGTGAGCAGCTCAAGCCTCGTGGAGAGACCGTTCCCGGCACTGCTCAGGGAGGACTGTCCAAGCATTTAGGGCCACGATATGGAAGTGCCCTCTCCTGGAAGCTCTCTGAGGAGCATGACTCTCTTGCAGGCAATTATTTTCTTGACTGTTCTGAGGATGTCTATAACTGTGATGGTTAAATTGGTGTCAACTTGGCTATGATGCCCAGTTATTTTGCTAAACACTAGTCTAGATGTTACTGTGAAGGTGTTTTTTAGATAACATTAGCATTTAAATCCGTGGGCTTTGTATAAAGCAGATTACCCTTCATAATGTCAGTGGGGTTATCCAGTCAGTTGAAGGTGTTAAGATCAAAGACTCCTGAGCTGAATTTGAACCCAGGACATCAACTCTTATCTATCTATCTATCTATCTATCTATCTATCTATCTATCTATCTATCTATCTATCTATCTATCTATCTATTTATTTTTGTTAATCCTCAGCTGTGGATATTTTTCCATTGATTTTTAGAGAGTGTGGAAGGGAGGGGGAGAGACAGAGAGAAACATTGATGTGAGAGAGACACATGGATTGGTCGCCTCCTGCACACACCCTGTCTGGGACCCTTGATCAGAATCGAACCCAGCACCCTTCCATCCGTGGGCTGATGCTCTAGCTACTGAGCCAAATTGGCTAGGGCATGGACAACATCAACTCTTATTTGAATTTTCTGTTGGCCTGCTCTGTGAATTTCAGACTTGCCAGCCCTAATTGTATGAGCCAATTTCCAATTCTTTACAATAGGAATTGGAAATTGCTCTCTCTCTCTTCTTTCTCTATCCCCGCTCCCTCCTTCTCCACCTTTGTCTCTCTGATATATATGTATATATATATGTATATATGTGTATATATGTATATATATCCTATATAATAAAGAGCTAATATGCAAATGGTTGTCATGCCCTCATGCCCTTGCACCCAGGCTGGGGGACCTGAGGCCACACCCCCGCCCTGGTGCCAGGGCCGGGGAACCTGAGGCTGCACCCTCCCACCCCACAGGGCTTGACGGGGGACCTAAGGCTGCACCTCCCACCTGATGCTGGGCCAGGGGACCTAAGGCTGTGCCCCCCACCCTGAGGGGCTTGACGGGGGGTGGCGCCGGCTGGGTCTGGTTCTCACGTGATTTTGAGGTGTGTGCAGGTGGGCAGGGACTTGACACTGGGTCCCACAGTGCACCCCAGACTCTGACAGGAAGGAAATTTTCATATACATTTTACTGATTTTCTTTCATCTCTGACACTTCTGTTATAGATAAAGGGTAAACAGCAATATTAAAATATTTACTCTAATTAATTCCCTTTTCATGTGCACGGATTTCGTGCACCGGGCCACTAGTATATATAATAAAAGCAAACTATGCTAATTAGGCCGGATGTCCTTCCGGATGACCTTCAAGATGAAGCTGGGGCTGTGAGGGAAGCCCGGGTCCCAGGTGCCTGCTGGTGGCCTGAGGGAAACCTGGGTCCCGGGTGTTGGAGGGAAGCCAGTGCTGGCAGCTGGGGGAAGGAAGGCCTACTCTTGCACAAATTTCATGCATCAGGCCTCTAGTATAGTTATAAAGTTTATTTTCTCTGGAGAACCCTGACTAATAGCTAAGTAGTAATAAGGACACGGCACTCTTCTTAACATAGAATCATTTCATTTCTACTGTTGGATCACTTGGGAATGTGCTGCATTAGAGAGTACGTATGCAGTTCTGCAGCCCCAGTAAGAATGTAAGCCCCACAGCTCACCGTGCGAACCTTCTCTCTCCCATAATTCCTCTGGTGCAGGCAGCTCAGCAGACCTGTGCCAGGGCAACAAGCCTGCTGTGAGGAGAGGAAAGCTGTTATTGTGAGGAGCATGCACCTGTTTAATCACAGTCCTAACGGACCTTTTTTTCACCGTATCATGGAGTCGTTATGTAAATGGCATTACTGTACTATTAGAATCTGCCGGTTGGGAGAGATAATCACTTCCCCCGCTCACATAGAGTTGTGGTCTGAGGACTGGGCATGCTCCATGACTCACTGACAGTGTTCTCCTGGGGGAGGGGGCGGTATCTCAGAGGCAGCTTCATAGTTTAGTGAATTGACTCACACCACCCACTTTTCCCTCCTCACTGACCTGATGAATCCTTGCCCATGGCCTTCGCTTGTCTCATCGGAGCCTTGCTGATGAAATCAACATCATTTCCCCACAAATGTCTATGTAACCCTATTAAAAACACTGCACTTTGTTAAATGATACGGAACCTTTAAGAGGAGACACATATGGTATGTTGCCAAAATTAAACTAGAGTCAAAAGAGCTGTTGCCAGTGTCAGCTCTTTAAATTGAGGGGGTTCCTACCCCAACCCCTGTGTTTATTACAAAAATTACCAGTGTGAAAAGTTGGATTCTGTTACCTGGTAACTACTGAATGTTTACTTGGAACTGTTTCAGAAGAAATCTTCCACCAAGCACCTCTGGAGGGAGTGTCATTGCTAGGACATTGCTAAGGGAGGTGGCTGAGACGTGTCTAGCTTATAATGTATTAGAGGCCTGGTGCATGAAATTCGTGCACTCGTGGGGGGGGGGAACCCTCAGCCCAGCCTGCACCCCCTCACAGTCCGGGGACCCTCAGGGGATGTGGGACTGATGGTTTAGGCCAGCTCCCCTCTGTGGGAAGCGACCAGGCAGGCCCATCCAGGGACGGAGCCGGCTGGCGAGGGGCCGGCCTTGCCCATCCCCCATCGCCCCTCCACCACCGCTGGTCACCACCGCTGCCAAATCACCATCCCCTCCCCTCCCTCTGCCCACTGTCCCCGTCCCCCACAGTCTGGTCTTTCTGCCATTCAGTCGATTTGCATATTATGCATTTATTATATAGGATTAAGTAAGACCTGCTGCTGGAGAGGAAAGCAGCTATAGGTGAGGGGATGGTGAGAAGAAGTGAGGGTCAGGAGGTACAAAGGGTGAGAGACATCCTCTAGCCGGAGAGGAGCTGGGAGAAAGGCTATAACAGAAGCGTGAACTGCTGCAGAGAAAGAAAATCCAGTTCTCTTAGGACTTCGAGGAAACCAAACTGCCATAGAGCGTCAGCTTGAGCCTCGGCAGACTCAGAAGCAGAACCGCTTCCACCTGCTGAAAGAGGAGAAGGTGGGGTGCCCTCACGTCTGGTGCCAATGGAAGGTCCTAGGGAAGGCGTCCCCGTGCTCTGCCAGGACCTCTAGAATGAAGGGTGGGGTCCAGTCAGGCCCACTGGCCTCCCTCCTCCCCGCACCTCTGATGACCCAGGCCTGAGCTTTCTGAGTTCCTGGCCCATGGCCTGGCCAAGCCTTGCCTCTGGCAGGGCTCTCTGGGCAGCCCCCCTGCCGGGGCTCGGTGGTTGGTCTGCAGGCTCCTCACTGAGCTGGAGCCCACCTGGGCTGTCCAGGCTCTGACAGGAGCTGTTTGGAAGCAGCTCCCTGAGCCTGGTGACCGGGAAGACACCCGGGCATCCACAGCCACAAAAACCAAAGTTGGATCCAGGCAGCGAATGCACGAGGAAAATACCACCGAGAGGTTTCTGTCCATCTGGTGATGACTGGAGTCGGGAAGCGCTAGCTTTGCACATGCATTTGCTCTACACAGCACTCCACAGGCATCTGCTGTCACACGCTGCACAAAAGGACTGGCGTTCAGAGAGCGGAGATGGCGGAGGGCAGATGGAAAGCGAGGCGCCAGCAGTCAAACCAGCAAGGCCAACACCTCCCCCCTAACTTCCCCCCAACCCCAGGAGCCTGCACCTCTGAATGCCCCTTGATTTTCTGCCGTTTTGCGAAGACTAAATTAAAAACTGCAATGCTTGGCCTCTGAGATTGTCATTTCTTTAATGAAGTGTATTTACCACGGGCTAGAACTTGCAAGGCTAATGTTTTAATGGACTCCAAAAAGTAGAACTAAAGATCAAGTACTTGGCCTATGGAATGACTTTTTAATAAAAATCATGCCTCTGAGACTTTTATTTATAAGGTACTTTTCGATTTTAAATCTGAATGCGCCTAAAGAACAAATCGCCTCTCTTCCCCCTTCCACATCGTCCACTGGGAAGGGAGCTCGTTTGTTTTATTCCCTAGTTTTCAGGAAGAATCACTTAATTTCTGATTGTGACAAAGCAGAAACTTGAAATAACTGTCTCTAAAATGACAACTGCTATATTCGCGGTTGGAGTGTTGCTGGTGCGTTCCCCTGTGACCATGGACCCAGAACACATTTGAAAATCTCTTTTCCCTCTCATTGGCTCTTTGTGGTAGAATGGGTTCCAGCAGATGTTTACTTGAGTGTTGAAAGGAACCGTTGGAATGATGTGAGAAAAGTCCAACTTTAAGAACTATGCTGCCAGATCTCTTTCATTTCTCCCGCTGTGCAATGAACCGGGGGCTGCAGGAGGCGTTCTGTGCCCTCGGCCGTTTTCCTTGCAGGAAGCCTTCCCGCTGCTCCAGTCAAGCTCCTCGGAAGCAGGAAGGAATTGTTTCTCCCTCGTCCTTGGATAAGCGGGGAGAGTGGTCATCTGTCTGGCTTAAGATAGCTTAATTCTGACGACCGTTTCGCTAATCATTGCTGTGGGCAGGTTTTGTACATTATCACAGCCCCAGGAGGCAGGATCATGGTTGCCCCATTTCACGGAAAAGGAGTCTAAGAATTAGAGGGGGACTGGCCCGCTTCCATGCAGTACAAGTGCAGGTCCAAGGTCCAGGCTCTTTCCCTCCGGGTCGGCCGTCATCCAGGGCGCCGGAGCCTGCGCTCTTCAGGATCTGCTGACCTCACGTCCGTCTTCCTGAGACCTGCAGAGTAAGTTCACTTTCCTTTGTAATCCTGCTGACATTTTTGCTTGAAAATGATGCCTTTTTTTTTTTTTAACTCTCCAATCTGAAAGAGTTTTTAATATTTGGAATTAAATTTAGGGCTTTTACAAATATTTTGTTTGAGCTTTTTAAAAAATACATTTTTATTGATTTCAGAGAAGATGGGAGAGGGAGTGAGAAATAGAAACATCAATGATGAGAAAGAATCATTAATCAGCGTCTCATGCACACCCCCCGCTGGGGATTGAGCCTGAAACCCAGGCATGTGCCCTGATCAAGAATCAAACCATGACTTCCTGGTTCATAGGTCAATGATCAACCACTGAGCACGCAGGCTGGGCAAGGAGTTTTTGAAAAGCTGCCAAAGGAATCTCGTAATCAAGGCACATGTAAAGGCCTTTTGTTAAAATGCTGTGATTCGCACTTACTCCCGGAGCTTCCCTGGACATGGAAATTTATCTCCAGCGCCTTTCCCTGCTCTTGCAACTTTTCTTATGCCTCATGGCGTCAAAGGGGAAACTACTCTCTCACTTGAAACTACTTCCTCTAAGTGATAAAAAAGGTAATATTGAGCCCTAGCTGATTTGGCTCAGTGGATAGAGTGTCAGCCTGCAGATTGAGGGACCCTGGTTTCTATTCCAGCCTGGGCTTCAGGCTTGATCCCCAGTATGGGGCATGCAGGAGGCGGCTGATCAATGATTCTCTCTCATCATTGATGTGTCTATCTCTCTCTCCCTCTCCCTTTCTCTCTGAAATCAATAAAAATATATTTTAAAAAGTAACATTAAACTTTACTTTGTAAATCATTCCGTCCCCACTCATCTTTATTTTTGCAAAATTATATGTTGTACTAAAAAATATTTTCTCAAAACTCAAGTTTAAAAAGAACAATTATGGCTAAAGATTATATGCTTAGTTTCCTAACAAGTCCAGAAATTACAAGAGCATTTTTAAAAATTGCTCTTGTTTCTCCTCTAAAACCAATCAAAACCCAATATAACTTTTGAATTCTATGCATAAAGCTCCGAAATTATATAATGAAAAAAAGAACTAGAGACTTTAGTGTCAGACCTAGTAAGCATGAAATATATCCTATCTAATAAAGAGGGAATATGCTAATTGACCATCACACCCTCACAAGATGGCGGTGCCCATAGCCACAAGATGGTAACACCTCTGGTGTCAGGTAATACCTCTGGTGTCAGGGAGAGGTGCCTCTAACAACTGCATCCTGTTTTCTCTCATGTCCTAAACTTGCTATATTCCATGTGACATTAAGCAAGATATTTTGTACTTACATCTTACATGTTGATGTTATTTATTAAGATATGCAAATGATGTGAGAGTGGGCCTTCTTTACTATTATTACTTAATTTATTTATTTTAATTGCACATAGTTGTTAGAATGCTTTTTGAAAGTATATTTAAAATATGGCATGACAAAATATACTTAAAATTGATTTATCATGGAATGCAGGTGACAGATGATGTAGGACATGAACACAACAGAATAAAATAGTAAAGAAACAAATAGCAGCTCACCTGGCACAAAAATTCTAAAGAGCAAAGATACAATACTAAATTTCAATGTTATTACTTCTTTGAATCAAAGATTGTTTAAGTTAAAGCAACTGACTTGTAATTCTTAGGACCCATCTCCTCTATGAAATCTCTGTAAACTGAGCCCTCTGCCCATCTCAGTTTCTTGGTTTCTCAGTGAATGCCTTATGAACTGTTACCTTGTATTTTTAGCTGTTTTCTATCTCCCACGCACCAGCCCCACCCCCAGCCTTGGGCTGGCGCCACCCGCTCACCGGCCCTGCCCTCCCGCCACTGCTGGTCGCCATCTGTGGGTGACCAACGGGATAATCGAGACCCCGGATCGCACCCACCTCGTCCTGGTGCTGCAGGCTCCCTGGCTCCCCCCCACCGCCACCGAATGACGTCTGTGCGGTGACCAGCGCCCCCGCTCACACCCACCTTGGCCTGGCGCCACCTGCTCACCTGCTCCATCCCGCTCTCATCAGGGCCCATCGGGGCCAGCAGCACCTCCACTGCCACCCTCTGCCAGCACTGCATCGCCTACTCCCGCCATGTTCCACGCTGCCCCCTGGTGGTCAGCACGTGTCTAACTCCTGGTCAGTTGAACTCCTGCCAGTGGGGACAATTTGCATATTAGCCTATTATTATGTAGGAGGATAATAAAGAAACCTCTTGTATTCTTTCCCTAGTTCCTTAATTGATAACATTTTACAGAACTATATATCATTACAATCAGAATGTTGATACTAATACTAGTCACCAGAAAGATAACTTATATTCCTTTTTTTTTTGGAAAATAATTTTTTATTGGTTTCGGAGAGGAAGGGAGAGGGAGGGAGAGAGAGAGAGAGAGAGAGAGAAACATCAATGATCAGAATCATCAATTGGCTGCAACCCCCACTGGAGATCCAGACTGCAACCTGGGAAAGTACCGTGACCAGGAAACAAACAGTGACCTCCTGGCTCCTAGGTCTGCGCTCAACCACTCAATCACTGAACCATGTAGGCTGGGCTGGAAAATAATTTTCTTTTCCCCATTGCTCAAAGAGATCTCTATTTGAGAAAATCAGGATGTTACACTTTAAGAGATGAAATGTTACAGCTTGCACATCCAAATTAAAAAATGAAATAAAATTAAAAAATCAAATGGTTACCAAGGTAATACAGGTCAGGGGATCAAAGGTGAAGGGTCACACATGAAAACGAAATTCTAAAGGAAGGCTGCACCATGATCTCTCATTATTGTTCCAACAGTGCCTCTCTTTGGGTATACTTGAACATTTATTTTTTTAATATATATATTTTTGATTTCAGAGTGGAAGGGAGAGGGATAGAGAGCTAGAAACATCGATGAGAGAGGAACATCGATCAGCTGCCTCCTGCACACCCCCTACTGGGGATGTGCCCACAACCCGGGCAAGTGCCCTTGACCACAGTCAACCCCAGGGCCCTCCAGTCCATAGGCCGTCGCTCTAACCACTGAGGCAAACCTGCTCGGGCAAAACTTAAACATTTCGGCAGACGTTCAAGCAGCTTTTTCAGTAAGAAGATGTTTGCATGACTGCTATTGCGGTTCCCATGGTCACCTTCCAGAGGTGGCCTGGTGCTGAGAACACAGTAGGTGCTAGTTTCAAAGAATAAACTTTGGGAAACGCTCTTCTGGCTAGTTCTCGGCAGCCAGCTCCCCTTCGCACGACACGTGGTCCTCCTGCTCGCAAACAGCCCGAGCCCTATATCCGCCAGCCCAGGGAACAGAATTTTTGCTAACGAATCCCAGAGAAGCTCAGGGCCCGCCCCTTACATTACATTTTTATTTTCATTATGAGAGGATGTTTGTTAAAGCTGGGGCCAGTGAAACAAGGAAGGGCAACAGGAGAGAGACCAGGCGGGGCTGCTTTGGCTCTTCAGAAATGTGATGGGGAAAAGTGAGCTGGCAAAGCTGCTGTCCGCTCACTGGGAACTGGGAGAAAAGGGCGTCTTGCGGACAGGTTCAGGGGTTTGGCTTTGGACAAGCTGCTGCTGCCCGTGGTCCCCGTGGTTGCAAATCTTGTAGGGCCCCTTAGAGTTTAAGAGATTCATGCCTATGGGGGAATGAAAGGGAGAAGGAAAAGGCACAGATGTGCTCCTGGGAAGGAGAGCATGCTGGGTCCTTTGTCTTGAGGGTTTTAAAGGCTGGGGGGTTAGGAAAAGTCTTAGGGGAGAATCTCAACAGAATATTCATCAGCTTATGCTGATGTGCCAAAATGAGATTTACTCCCTGAACCTCATCTGTCCTTGGGTATGCTTGGCACAAATGGTACTAAATGGATTTCTTCTACCTATCTTCATGAGGAGGGTGATTTTAAGCTATTTACCCTCTGATTGGGGAGGAGAAGTGCAAACCATTTCTCTTAAGAGTCTTCG
The DNA here is from genome assembly GCA_025583905.1 of Ia io. Lineage (NCBI taxonomy): Eukaryota > Metazoa > Chordata > Mammalia > Chiroptera > Vespertilionidae > Ia > Ia io. The sequence goes on from JAJQQW010000019.1 coordinate 7,227,042, forward strand.
TTACAGAAAATAGGATTTTGCAATTTACTAGATGGCTGTAAACTTCTTGGCCATTTATCTACATGTCTCAGTTCCCTTATTCCACTTGGCCAGGCTGCTGTCTATCTCATTCCCCGCCGAGAGACTTCCATCCTTAAAACCTTTTAGGGGTGATGAGGGAGGACAGTATGTATTCTTTAACTGCTTCCTGCTGACAAGGGCTGTGTTCCCTGCCTGTGTAGGGGATGGAAGTCTCTCGGCCTGAGCTAAGGGACAAGGGAATGGGATCTGAGACTGGAACAGAGAGGCTGTTAGCTGATTCTTCTCAAGAAGTGATAGGCTAGAATCCCCTCAGCAGCATCATCTTGATATGGAATTGTTGTATCATTCCAGAAGCAAAGTTGGTAGATTCCTTCATATTTCACTGACTCAATAATGTAGTCCTGAAAATAAGTCCGTTCAGTTCAATTGTCGATTTCAGGAGGTGGTGATGCAGATGGGCTCCCAAAGTCGGACCTGGAAAGAGTGCCATGAACCATGAGTGCTATTTACCCTCTGATTACATCAGAGATACGTTCATATAGCGCGATGTAATGTGACTTTCGCCGTAAGTCGGAACCCACCTACATAAGCACCTACATCACTCACATGGAGCACAGACACAGCAGTGATGAAGTGAAACAGTAAAAAAAATTTAAAAGAAAGAGAACAATTCCTGACCTTTACTTGTGGTAAATACTGTAAATAATAAGAAACATAAAGCACATATGTACATACGTCAAAATTACAGAACTTTCTTTTTTATAAATAAATGGGAGATGGCGACATAACTACGAAATGAAGTATGTCGACTCCCACGTAACCCGAGGACTGCCTGTATCTCATTATATATCTGAATATACAAGCATTGCATAATTATACTTCTTGTAAAGAGGATGCTCATTGCTCTTCTGAGAACATTATGCCTGGCATAAAGAGGTGAGTACTGACATGCCATAACTATTAAAGGAATTCAAGGATAAGAAAAAAATGTAATATAGTTTCCTACTATATCATGACAGTATCTTCAAAGAAAATAAGAAAGGGAATTCCAAAGACATAAAAGTACAGTGGCCTGAACACTCAGATCTAAAAATTTTACTGTAGGAAGCCCTCAATTTTGCAGTCTTCGTTTTAACAGAATTCGGATTTAATGGACAAAATTTCCAGTCTGGATGTTGTTTTAAAATACCCTGTTAATTTCAAAATGCTTTTAACCAATTATTTTTAACAAATTTTAGCAAATAGGCTATATTTGGGGAAAAAACACTATAGTAATTTTGCCGACATAGAGATTGCATTATCTACAAATATAGTGTACATATTTAAATCCAAGAGTCACTGCTCATAAACAATGTTTGGCGAGTGATTAGCTTGTGATCACGCCACATTGCACATTGGTTGTTGTTGCGTGGTGTGACTTTCTGGAGCAGTTTTACTAGTAACGTATGTCAGCCAATGTTCTAAGGTACGCTAAGCCATGTCCCAGCCGTGTGCATTTGTTTGCTGGAGATGATTGGTAAATGCATGCATTTACTAGACCTATTCAGTATAAATTTAAAATTACAGTAATATGTATAAAAAAACTTTTCTTTGAAATTAAACTTTTCATATGAACTTGAATTAAACATGTCTACATAAGTAAAAACAGGTAAACTAATTTGTCAAATTTTTAACATGCACATTTGAAAAACCTACTTTATTATATAAGAAACTTTCAGCTTAAAGGACACCCCCTCGCCCGAATTAGTACTTTACCGGAGTCCCAGGAGAACCTGAAATCCTTCTGCACACCTGAGCCATGCTTCTGAGAGGGAGGCGGTGGCCCCCACGGTCCTGAGGCCTGCTCTTCTGGACTGCGGTGGACACTCTCCTGGGAAGGAGGGGTATTCCACAGCATCCCGATTTCTTTTTCTCTGTGGTGATAATTTTTAAAGAAAAAATAATCAGCTTCACTGAGTTGACAATTAACAACATGGAAACCAAGAATGGCAATGGTGAAGGCATATTTTTTAAATGTCTCTGAATCCCCGTGTAAAGGAGTAATGTGACAGCAAAATCAAAAGTACACAGACAACAATTACAACTTGTCCACAAAGTCCAAAATACAAGTGGGTCAGAATAAACACCCAATCCTCCACACTCACACATGGTGTCACATCTGAAAGGCAAGAAGCTGAGAGAAGCAAAGAAGGGCCTGTGCACAGACAACTGGTGTTCACGACAAAGTGGAGCAGGCGACCTGAGAACCGTGTCTGCAAAGGGGTGAGAACAAGGTCCCAACCAGGATCCAAAGGGGTGGGCAGTCTGGGTACTCAAACAACCAGTCAGCTGGGACCACCTTCCTCAAAAGGGCCCAACACTGAGGAGAACTGCTGGGAGTGGAATCTGCTCAGCAGCACAGGGATGACAGACAAGACTAAACAAAACAAACAGTGGTGGAGGGAAGCAAAGCCAAGAAGTATTTAAATAACAAATAAGAGGCCATATTTTTACAAATTACAAGGAAACGACAGAAGTTATAAAAGCTATCTTGAATCCTGCCTCCTAAAAACTCTGAAAAACTATAAAATAAAAATAACAGAAAAAGAGCAGAGCCAAATCACATACAAAGTTATTATTAGAAAAAAAAAAGAACAAAATTAAATTACATTCCAACACACACAGAAAGCACGCAAAGACATGCCCATAAAACAGAAAAAATTGTAACCTACGATAGTAGGTCTTCAAATAACAGTGTTGGGTTCAATATTATTTCATTACTAGGGGAGCGGGCCTAAGCCGCAGTCTGGCCTCCCTTTGTGGGAGACAACCAGACAATCCAGCTGATCAGGGAAAGGCACCAGACCCATTACCCCACTG